>OY728128.1:893567524-894817524 GCA_963277665.1 Viscum album
GCAAATGTGGAGGTAAACTTATAATGCTAGTATGCTTCATTAAATGAAACCTTATTCCACTTTCAGAAAATAATTCCAAAAAATGACTACTAGAATATTGTACCTAAATCAAACTCTGATTAATAATATTATGAATAATTTAAAAATACTCAATTCTATGGAAACCTGGTATTTCCCCATAATTTGATTGAATATTCTAATATATATAGCCTATTCCAAGATCTAACAATGATTCCTACATACAACTACAACATCCAAATAATATAAAAACCAAAAATGATCAAATATAGCATTGTTACAACTAATTAATAATATAAATATATTCACACTATCTATGGCATAGGATATTTTAGGGGAATCTTCCCCATTATATAGAATAATTTTCCTAGTGGTGAGTGTCTTCATTCACCAGTGGGTTGACTATTCGTTCAATATCATCACATATATGTATTGACATACAAAGAGAATATAAAACTATTTATGAGTAAATTCATATAATTATAGCTAACATACAAAAATAAATAATAGATAAACATAAAAATTATAAGTCAATGATAAAACCTACAATAATCATAAACACCTAAATAATGTGTATCCTACAAGTTTCTCCACTAAAAAATATACTAGTAAAATTAGTGAATTAGAATAGTAAAACTTTGATCCATAATCTGTCCAGTCCCCCAGCCATAATCCCTTATGTCTATCCTGATCTCTCCATACTACCATTAACCGAAAATGGATAGAAAATATTTTATTGAGGTTATTTCTCTAGACGTGATTGTAAAACACTACAAGGTCTCACAAATTGACCCATAGATATTTTTTTATATATAGTTTAAGAATATAAAGATGAAAAATTATAATGAACTATATAATTTATATGTAATCATGCTATGTAATCATTTCCATAAAAATAATCCAACGTACCTTAAAACCCCACCTTTAGAAAATTTCAAAATATATTTCATCTCACAACATAAAAATATATATACAATTTTCATATTGTGATGGATCCAAAAATATAGTCTTCAATTCTACATTATCACTAAGGATATGTCCCAATACCTTCTCCAATAATGTATCAAGTCACAGACCACCACCCTATAACATATGGTGGGGTCTATTACTATTTATCAAACATTTTATCACACCTCCATTCTCTCACATAGTGTGGGGCCTCATTACATTTCACAAACCACATCACATACCACCATCCCCAAACCCATGCTAACATCTCACAAAATATCATGTCTATTACCCTCTCACATTGAATGATTCCCAAAAATAACATATATTTTCATCCACAGTCACTAATATTATGGTCCCATATCTTATCATAAACACTACCCTATAATTCATTCTAATCTCAGATATCACATCTTGACCACCCAATTAGACTCGAGGAAAGGAACTATAACATATCATAGGATGTACCAGTTATATCATGGAGAATATGCATACTAATTCACATATCACACACTCATACCTCCACATTATAATTTTAAGTGAGGCTTCATCACTTTTATACAATATGGTAAGAGTAGAAATTTTATGAAATGCATCAAATATTTATCTTTTTGTTTAAACAATATGAATCTAAACACATATCACCACATATCACTATAAAAATGGAATCACATTTAAATAAATATATCAACCCAAAAAACATATTAATTCATAGATAATTATTAGTTTCCTTGCAAAAAATTATCTAACTAGTCATTTTACCATTGTTTATAACCAAAATTTGGTCTTGGTCCATATGTTTCACTGGGAAATTTCTTTAATTTAAGTAATCAATCATGACATGAGGTATCCCTTGATCTATTTTCTCTTGTTATCTAAAGAAATCCTACTATATCTACCCATAAGAATATTCTAATCAATGTTATCCTATCATCTCACAACTTCTCTCTATATGTTCATAAAAATTATCATTTATATCGTAATATATTGTGTGAAACAGGTCAAGGATATCCCTTTACCACTATTTTTAATCATATATTTCCACTAAAAATTAAAAAACAAAATTTATTCCATCTCTCATGGTCTTGAAACAAGGTAAAACTAATCCTAATGGTGTATCAATACTATTAGATCAATTCTAGACATCCCACTCCTCTTGAATAAGTAGTTACAAGGATCCAAGGGTATTTCCACACCATTTACAATGAAATAATCATATACTAACCCTAATGTTCTAGTTATCCAATGGATATTCAAAATAAATCATAAAATAAAGTACAACTTTGGGGTCTCTAAATGTTTTCTTCATATAACGAATCTTGGCAGAACATTTACAAGTCATTTTTTAAATATCAAATATTTCCCCCAAAAAATGTCAAAATATTCACATTCATAACCATATCCTGTAACATTATTTTTAACAAATTCATCCCCATTAAAATATTTTCATTACAATACATTGTCACACTCATTCAAGGAACATGTAAACTTTCATGTTATTTAGTATTAATATAAACACATACCTATAACAAGATAGTTACCATCCTAAAGGCATGACTATCACTATAATCCATGAAAAAACAAACACTAGTAGAGTAAAGGGTAAACAATAAGTTAATGTCAATGTATTTTGGTCAAATTAACATGGACATAGAAGATACTAATGGTTACTCAGACTATGGGGGATAATCTCATGTAAATACATAACGGTTCCATTTCCATAGGTACCTAACTGGGTTACAAATTATTTCAAGGTTAAACCTATTAAATAGAATTCCCATTACAATGTTTAAATATTTATAACAAAAAATAATGGTTTTTTTAGTATTCTTATGGTGACCAATGGTGCATATGGTTGTATGTTTATTGCTACTAGAACATATTCTGAAAATCTGATTATTTCCACTTGCATTTTCTGTGGACATAACCTTTGTATAATTTTAATCAATTTCCACAGTGATTTATGATCTTATAACCATAGAATTATACTCCAATGCCTTATTCAAGTATCTAGAAAATGGTTTTATACATATATAACCAACAAAATTAAATATTTATCAAAATTGTTTAATATAAATAAATATAAATATATATTTGTTTGAAGTGATGAAAAAATTAGTATGAATAATTTATTCGTTATTCCGCCATTTTAGGAGTTTAACCACCAAAGAGATATTTTTATTTGATTATGGAACAAGAAAATATTTTGAGTCTCTTTATAACATATAATGAATGACAACATTGATTGGTCGTTTTGGGATTTGGTATGTACCTTCAATAGATATTGTGTGGAATCACTATTTCCATAAAATTCAATACTCATATGATTTGTGAGATTGTAACAGCCTAGTATTATTTTTAAATTTCATGTGTATTTTTCATTAATATTTTATTTTTCTAGAGTTTATGCTTCCTTGTTTTATTTTTATTATATTTTTCCCATATATACCTTGCGAACTGTTAGTAAAAACCAAGTGATAAGAATGTGATGGTTGCTGTAGTATACAAAAGAAGTGATTAGAAATACTAGTTCATTTATTGATCAATTAAATAATTAAATCATATAGGTGTCTAGTGGGATTATACATCATGTTGTAAGGTTGGAATATAGTTTAACAAACCATGTAGACAAACCACTAAAGTGGTCCTTGCTTTTAAATTTTAGTGCTTCCAAAATTATATATCTACAAATTAAATCCTTTGGGACCATCTCACCCACTTATTTGACTACTCCATCCCAAGGAATTTATCCACTATCTTCCTCTTATAATCCATCTATTTTCTATGGGATATTCTACATGATTTCTCCTTTTTATTAAATATAAAAATCATTAAAAATATTCATCACCATTTATTATTATTTACCATTTGTTTTAAGATTCTCATGTGAACCATGTTTTTTTGTTGATTTTGGGTTTTATGTAAACCCAATCATGGATCTTTCTATGTATATGATTCGTATACATTGTTTTCATCATAGGTTACACTCCTTCCAATAAGGGTTAAATACTTTTATTGATCCATGGTAGGTGATTCTGTGTAATACCATTTCATTTACTATATAGAAATGTATTAGTTTTTTAAAATACTACATGAAAATGTTTTAATTATATATGGATTCCTTGATGGGGTTTAAAAGGGGCATCACGGTTTTATTCACATGGAAGTAGTGGATATTCAGTGATTTTATGTTTTGGATTATGAAATTTATTGTTAAAATATTATAATTGAATGACTAAATGATTTATAAGATATTTTTAAATGATTTTTAATTTATTAACGGTTTATCTTAGTGATGAATCATTTTTCAAGAGTTTAGATGATGTTTTTAGTTTAGAAAACACCTAAAAAGTGGAATTTTATTGATTTAAATGGTATTTTTTATATAAAAATATTTCAAAAAGAACATATTGGATCATAAAAAATTCATAATGGAATTTTAAATTTTTATCTTTAGAAGTTGAGTTTTCAAATCTTGATGATATTGTTTGGAGTTCCAAAATTGATATTAGAGGCTCATTTGGGGAAATAAAAATGATTATTAAACGACCCTTTTTGATAACCTTAAACCCAATCCCCTGGTTGGACTTTCCATATTTCGGAATTTTACAACTATTATAGATATATAATGGTTGGTTATTGTATATGGATATATTATCATATATGTATTATCAGTGTGTTACAGGTGAGATGAGAAATATTTTTGTTTTTTATCATTGATCTGTTGATTTTCGATATTTATCACCAATGTTAATTTATATCATGGGTATCCAAATAAATTACTAGTTGAAATAGATGATTTAATGCACCATTTTTTAGATTAATCCCTTTTTATTGGTTTTCCCCTTGATATTGATCACTCTATGTAGGTTTTATGGACAATGGAAGCTATGAATCACTAAGATATATTGTAAAACAAGACTATTTTTGAAATATTACTAATAAATTCATTGATTTTTTAGTGACACCAATGTTATACAGTATTTATTTTTGGTTATTTATTATTTAGAACTTATGTATTATCCATGTTCTATTTACACTATTTATTATTCTGTCAAGATGAATTTTCATTTTTATTTTATGAATTTTATTCGTAATTATACAGTGACAATCAATTCATATGATGATCTTATTTTATTTCTGATTCAATTTTATATGATGATATTTTAATTAATTTACATTTGTATATAAATATATCTACTATTTAAAAATGTCATCAGAAATCTGGTATTAATTTTTTTTTTGTGAAAATGAAAAAGGTTTCTTCATTTAAAATAATGTTTTTAAAATTATTGTTATTTTTTATTTTATAGAATAGAATAATATTTATTGAAAATAAATACTTTAGTTTAATTATTATTTGGGAAATGATTGTAATAGAATGGTGAATTAGTGCAAGATATGTTAATTGTTTTCATTTAAATAAATCATCTTATTGAATCCTATTTTCTAATATATATTTTAATATAAAAAAATAAACAAAATTTATATGTAATTCATAATAATCCATGGTGATATCTTACTTGTGTAGTCCCCCAACCCACGTAAGAAAGGAGGTGATGTCTAATAAAATTACATTGTCATGATTACAAGGAATAAAATATTAAATGACTGAAGAGTTTAGTATTATCTCTAAACTAGATATATACACAAGTCTTGAATTGCAAATTAATACACTAACAATAATATAATTTTTTTTCTCAATGTCAACTTTAGTCCCAATTAACATATCCTTTTATATCATTAAATGTATACCTATTGAATTATTAGGGAAATAATAATAAAAATTGTTAGATCACATTCTCAGTAAGGTTTAAGTATAGTGGAAATAAAAATTAATAAATGAAAATATTCAATATGGTTAGAAAATAACTAAACACACATGTCCTGTAATCAATAAATAGAGTAGGAAGTGCAGAAATAGTATGGAAAGGTAAATAACTGAACACAAATTCCATGTATTAAATAAAAATAGAATTAAATTACATCAATATATAATTTAAAGTAAACAATCTCATAGATAATCATAACAAACTAATTCTCAATATATGGAATTCAAAATTATTTGGCATCATGTATCCCAAGACAATGATAAATTTAATGTAAAGATCTATCATCTAAATAGTTTAAAACAAATTGGGTGAAAAAAATTATCATAGATTAGCCAACTAATTTCATACCATGAGACTAATTATTCTTCAAGGGGAATGAATTTACCAGTCCCCAACCCGTATAGTGCATGTCCAATGTATTTCTCATATATAGAATAATCTCTTTAATTAATGAGCAATGTTCATTATCAAATATCTATACTGAGTAAAGAAAACATATTTATCAATATTTCCTTAGATAATAAAATAACTACCAATGTAATTACCGTATGTAAAAATGGTATATGTTTTAAGAAAATGAACATATACATGATAAATGATATGTATAATTTTGGGAAATTCAACGTCCACTGATTTCAGGAATGTGAATATTTCAAGGGGACTACAAAAATGATTCAAAAAGTGAAATTCAATACCATAAATGGTAAAATAATTCAGTGACCATCTATAGGGGGAATAATTATGGTATCAACACAATATAAACCAATTGGATTAAAAATAATGGTTTTTGACTTTTTTGAATGGATATACTATAAAAATTTATTTTAAAAAATTAAGGAAAATATATTTTCCATTTTTAAAACAATTTCGAAATCATTTTCTAATAAAATTTCACAAAATGTACAATTTGTTTCTGAAAATACATAACATTTTAAATATTCAAAATAATCTTCAACTAATTGATAGAGGTTAATTTCATACATGTTGTACAAGGTAAAAAGAACATTTATTTTGTAAGGTAAATAGGTTTGAAAAGTGCCTAGTTAAGAATGAGACAATTATTTAAATTTGAAATTTTTTTAAAATAACACTAATTTTAAATTTAATTTATAAAATTATTTTTTAATGGTTAAAACTTTTTTGAAAACATTTTTTTAAAATAAGACTTTTTGAAATAAAAATTTGTTTTTCGACTAATGAGATAAATGAATTCTGGTTTTCTTAAAAATATTTTCTAAAACATTATATGTACCAAAGAGTGTGAAAATGTTTTTATTACTTAAAAATGATCATTAATAAGAATAGGACAATAAAATTAAAGGATTTATTAAAAAATAATTTAATTATTTCCTCTAATGGATATTCTAGTGTAAATAATCCTGAAAAAAGGGAGATTGTTAAGTAAACCATTGAAAAGAACACAATACTGATGTGAGAATAAATCATGGAATAAATTATCTGTGTCTAATTAAAATAATAATTAAAATAATTTAAACAAAAAAAATAGATATTAAAATTTTATTACACACATTATATTTGAATATTAATTACAACAAGAATGTAATATAACACAATGAAATGGAATTGGGTTATGAAATTCATTACCACTTGGAATCATTTAATTTAGATCCCCATAAAATATATAATTCAAAGTGAAACTCAAAATTACATTATGATAAAATAATTGATGATATACTATATCAAAAATAGGCAGTATACACACCATACAAAAATTGGTGAAAATTATATTTATCTTAGAGGTATAAAAAGTGAGAGAATAATACCTTACATTTAGTTCAACATCTTATGTGCATCTTTATCTTCATGAATAATAAAAATATTTTAATTTTTAACCTCTTTCACAAGATTTTTAAATTTAATAATTAAATTTATTTTACTTATTAAAATTATTTAAAAAATTAATTAAAATTAGTTTTCATTGGGTGTTTTCACCATATTGGGTTTTTATGTAAAAATTTACTTTGTTATGTCAACTATGGTCAAAGGGTTCATAATATAAACATGTATAGAATAATAATTATGTTGTAATTATCATATTTATACATAAATTATATATTTAAAACCTAAAATTTAATATGGTTTTGAGAAATGAACCCATGTTTTAATTCGGGGGATGATATGTCTTACGTACGCATGAGTAACAATCAAATTTTTTAGTGATCATTATAGAACAAATGAAAGTAAAAATTATTTCTCTATAAAAATAATTATATCCTAAAAACATATTATTTAATAAAATATACATATATAAATATATTATTATGATTTAAAAGGAATCACATTACGTTGAGGAGGTGGAAGTTCTCACGCCCCCAAATGACATTATCACTTTCTCAGTGTGTGAAATAGCGTTAAAGAATATGATATATTATATTTCTATAAAGTTGATTATGTCATTAATTAAATATATATATTTTTTCTATCAAATATTCTAAATCAAACCCATACTTAATTCATTTTATATAACTATTGAACATATTATATCTCTTTTTTGGAGGTGGTAGTCCACACATCTACAAACGATGTTATCAAATTTATATAGTGTGGACAAAATTAAGTTATGTGTTATATAATAAATAAATAAGTATTAAGAAAACATTAATATCACATATATAATTTAAAATTACGTTTTCCATCATATTTATCAATCATGATAGTTGTTATTGGAAAATGAAGTACATCGTTTCACGATGTGGTAGTTTGTTGTACACGCAAATAATAAGTTCATTTCCCATTTGATGGAAGTGTGTGAAGGTGTAGGTTCAAACAATCACATAAAAAACACAGTATATTTATGATACATATTTCATTATATAATCCTGATATAAAGTTAAATGAAGGTAGAGGAGAATAAAACCAAGTAAAAATTCATATTGATGAATGTTACCTCTTCTTCAGCTAAATCCTTTTGGTTTGT
The DNA here is from genome assembly GCA_963277665.1 of Viscum album. Lineage (NCBI taxonomy): Eukaryota > Viridiplantae > Streptophyta > Magnoliopsida > Santalales > Viscaceae > Viscum > Viscum album. The sequence continues at coordinate 893,576,261 of OY728128.1, forward strand.
ACCAAAGGGATTCTTGGTTTTATTTATTAAAAAATTGAGTTCTTTAGTATGTGGGAATGTATTTTGGGATATTATTTGGGTTGGTTATTGAATATAAATAGGGACTGAGAAATGTGAATAAATGGGAGGGATGAGCGTCTTTTTATAGTGGATGGAGTGGACGCACATGGAATTATCAAAAATAATTGTTTTCTACCGACATTTTTACATACAAATAGGCTTCCACAACGGTGAAAATAAGATTAAATAATGTTTTATGTCATTATATGGTTATAAATTGTGTTTTTTAAAATATTATAGGTCATTTTGGATCGTATGTTTAGGTTATAGTCCCCCATTAAGTTAAATTCTTTCTTAAAATCCTTAATTAATTTTAGTCACTTTCACAATTATTTTTGGAAAACACTAAGTTTATAGTTTTATAAATTATAAAAAAAATATTATAAATATGAAATCCAACTATCCATATCCAATCACATATGTGGCATAAATTAATTTAAAATTATTTTTGTAGATGGGATGACAAAGAGGGTTTTTAAAGTAAAATAGTTCAAACATCAATAATGTTTTTATGTACAATTTCATGGTAGAATTGATTAAAATGACCTAAATTGGAGTAATTTATATTATTTTATTGTAAAAAAATTTTGCAATATAATTTAATTATATAAATAAATTAGACCAAACATCTGTTCTGAATTAAAATTTTATATTTTCCACTATTCATTAAAAATATATTTTTTCACAAAAATACAAAAAATTAACTATAAGATAAATTTATGGTAATATTTAAAAAATGAGTTTTATTTGTTCATATTAATTTTATAAAATGGTAAAAATTAAAACTTTAAAAAGTTTCACCATGAAAAGGACAAAAAATATCTATTTTAGAAAAATACAATTTTTAAGGGTAAAACATGATTTATTATCTTATTCTTAACAAATATAATTGATGAATATATAATATATTTTATTTAATATATAATATAATTTCATTAATATCATGCAGTAATTTTTATTTATTTAATTTATTAAGATAAAACACCTTTATCTGTCAAAAAATATTTCATTTATATTCAATTGGTTTATATTTTTATTTCTAATTTATTGTTAACAAAGGAATTGATATTATATTTTGGTAAACCATATATTTTCTTAAGTTAGTTAATAATAATAATGACCTCAAATTTAATTAATAGATTATATCATATAATATTAAATTATAATGTTTTAATAATATATTGTAGTTTGGTAATACTCGATCTTGCGTGCAATGAAAGCTGTCGAAGAAGCTCATTGTTTCATGTGACAAAAGGTAACTACATATAGAATGCATTAATAGAAATAGAATATATTAAATTTTTTAAACATATTAAATATATTTTACAGTATCAAGATGTTATATTACATTCTATATTTTCAATTTCATTTTATATAAAATATCAAATAAAACATTACTCTTTTATAATTGTTGGGGTATTACAACTAGGATTTTTAATCTCACAACATGCATACAACTATGGGTATATGGAATTTTTATGTTTTATTTTAGGATCCCAATGTGTGTAGTATATTGATTCTTAATTTTTTACTCTTTTATGCGTATATCATGTGGTTGTGATATGTAATAATCCATATAAATATTTTTTGGATAATGTTAATGACAATTTTAATTAATTTTAGGATTTTTTATATAATACATTTTGATAAAATTTATTTATCTATTTATTCAATATATTTTTCATCAATTCTCACACCCTTTATATATTTATTTTAGGGAATATATTTCAATTTATCATGATATTCAATGTATTTTTATTATTCTATAGTAGTGTATTTATTATGGATTATCATTTGTGCTTATATGAATGAGATGAATCATATGTGCTAGATATAACACAGTTGTTTCTTTATTAATTTTTTATAAGAATTTTAGTCAAACATATGTTTAATGCATTCCATATTATGATAATTACAATGATTTTTTATATGTTAGTTTTTATTGAAATCATTCCAAATATATTGTTAGAGGGTTGTCATACAATAGATTCTTGACTATGTGGATCAGGAACACCATTTATGCCTAGTTATAGATCATATTAAGGAAGATATCATGTAAACATGATATAGTATATAAAAATTGGTATCAAATAATAGGATCTAAAAATAAATATAATCTTAATGAGACCTCTTATTATTTGGGATGTGTCTTAGTTGAATGGATAGTAAGATTGTTATATCATAAAGGGAATTCAGTAAAAAGGATATTGATTACCATCTCTCTCACTGATCCATTAGTTTCCAGGGGTTGTTTTTATTTTTAATTTTTTTTCAATATTCATAATGTGATTTATATTGATATATAAAATTTTTTACTTATGGTATTTTAATCCTTAATAGAATTTTGTTATTTACCTTTAGATTTCATAATTTTTTTAGTTGAGGATGGATGAATATATAAGAATTCATAGTTTTCAAACATTATCCATCAAAATGTTGGAAAACTTTATTAATTGTTATGGGAATTAATATGTCCTAACACATGGTTGGATCATGGTCCCCCAAACCATGTTTCCAAACTGTATAGAACACAACATATCCTAAATATTATTTTGACTTCCCTTGATTCTTTGTACATCTATCATGATTTACACAAGTTATAAATGGATAAAAGGGGATTTTCATAATGTTTATATATTATTTTATAGAGTTTCATGTGATTTATTATGTTATGTGTATTTTATTCATGGTGTTGAAATGTTAATTTCAAGTGTACAGTGTGATTTCATGGAAAAACATTTTATACATTGGTTTTAGTTGGATAATTGAAAAGTGAATATTATATTTTTGAGGATTTTTGTATAGTGGATGGTTTGAAATAAAGTTTAGTGTGTATTGTGAAATAATTTATTATTATAGAAAATTTCATTACATTTACTTAATTAATTTAATTTTATCTTATTGTTTCTTATTGTCAAAATGGGTACATGTTATTCAAATAATGTATAAAAAGTATCTCCTATATAATTGTAAATCATAATTAGAAGTAATATGATGAGGGTTTTCATAATGATTACAAATAATTAATGTTTTTTATCTTGATTATTTTTATAATCAGGTATAGAAAATGTATTTAAACAATATTGGTCATTATTCAAATGACACACATTGTAGGGGAGATTAAAAAATTAAAATTTAATAATGTTTTAAAATATTTTATTTAGTTTCAAAAAACTATATTTTATGATTTAATGATTATTATTTACTTTTAGAAGCTTCTTTTTGATAGAATTGATTTCAAATTTTTGGACAGATCATTAATACTGTAAATAATAATGTTTTTAAATTACATAAGAATGAGGTTTTTTAATTTTTCTTATTTCTATCCTTGGATTTGTTTCCTCTATTTCTAAGTTGACTATTTGGTTCAATTAAATGTACATGATTGGTTTAGGATCATGTTTTATATTATTTTGATCATTTCTCCCCCAAAATGTCTTATATAATAGTGGAATTTAATACTCTATAGGTGAACCTTATTGTGATTCTACTTAACACATAGATATTGTTTATCTAGTTTAGAACCCATCCTGGACTTTAAAAAGAGTGGCGTAGATGGAAAAATCTATTCTCTTGGATAATTACCCATTTTTTTGAATTCTTATCATTCTTCTAATAACTATGTAAGTTATAAATAATATATATTTATAATCATACAAGATGAATATGAAAGGTAAATATTTCTCAAATATTTATTCATATAATGAATAGATGTTCTAGTTGTTTCATAGATCTCATAGATCCTTCCCTACGTTGTTATTCATGATGTTTCCAATTCAAGTAGATGTGATTGTGGTAGTTTTTTTTGTTCTATTTCAATAATTTCTATTCTTTCTTATGTATTTTTTGTTAATATTTTAGTATTTGTTTCTTTTTCTACCTTATTTCTTATATAATATGTCTTTAACATTTTTCCATTACATAATTTAAAAATGAATTTAACATGGGACATTGAGAATGTAATTGGTGGTTTTGAATTTGTATTGTTCTTATATGCTCTCATTAATTATTTCATAGATTTTTTTGCTTGAACAATTTTAATTATTACATGGGGGAAGATCTTGATTACCATATTTTCTAATTTATTAACTAATGCTTAGATCCCATCTTTTTTATATAGAGAGAAATTCAATGTTTGGTGGTGTTCCTTCTTTTCATATTAGGTAATTGAGTTTTTTGTTGAAAATTTACTTATAGTTGTACAAACTATATCATTTTGTTTAGATTTTTGTCTTTGAATTATGATCTATCTATATAGATGGTTGGAGTTATTGAAAGCCAAATTTGACACCCATTGAGTATTTTACGAAAATGTCATTTTTTGATTATGTGTCATTTGAGAGTGTATATCCCATTATCCACCACATTTTTATGAATATAAATTCTTCGTAGACCTTGGTAGTCCTCTCTTTTTATTATAATTTAGGTTTCTTTCCTTTTTAGTTAAATTACAATATGAGATTTTAAATGACATATGAGGATGTGCTCAGTTGGTCTTTACTAATTTATTTTTCTCCCATCCCCTTCTATAGATTTTTCCCAACCATTGAAAACTCATTATTGAGGTATTAAGTATTTTTCATTAAATGTATTCCACCTTTCTTTAATTAAATTATAGGATAAATTGTGGAATTATAGGGAGGACTATAAAACTCCAGTATTATTATGGATAATTATTTTATATATATTATAACTAGATTAATGGTAGATGATTTTGGGGGATTTTATATAACTTTTTTTTAGGATTTTTGGGTGTCATTAGTCATTCAAAATGTTGTTTGAAAATGTATGACATTAATTTAAGGTTTATTTCAATTCACTAGAAGATATTTTTCATTTTGTGTGCACAACTCACTAAACTATAACGCCGAAGTGTGCTACTATCCATTGGGTGATAGATACTAGCCCTAAAATTAGTGTATTGTTAACTAAATCAAGTGTTCTACCTGTGAAAGGAACCAAATATTTGAAATTTTCTTTTTTTTAAACTTATATTCGCTTGATTAAATCGTTTTTCATTCTCCCCTCCTCCCATTGGACTCCTGCAGCCACAAGCATATAACTACCCTATTTCAACAATCCTCCATCGATACTCCATGGGATTTTCACTATTTGTTTGTGCCAATTATCAATGTATACTTCCCTAATTCACTTATTAACCCTTAAATATTCCTTATCCTTTGGTTTCATCTTCTCCTAGAAACCTTAGGTTTCTTTTTGGATGATTTAGTATCTAGGTTGAAACTAATAAAAGATAATTTAATAAATATGAATCATAGAAAATGGGTTTACATATGATTGGGCTCCCACAAAAAAAGGATTATTTTTATATTGTATATAACATTGGGTTCAAAATTTAATTCCATTACACTGAATTTAGATAAATACTTTTTTATTCTAAATTATGATTTTATTGAATTATTACAATATCTGATGAATGTTATGGTTGTTAAAAATTATTTAAATGTTTTCCTCACATTCAATATCATTATTTTCGTCAAAATTATATTTTTAATTATAAAATGATTAATTTATTAAGGTTAATTAAATGAATAAATTCCATATTGTTATTTTTCAAATGATTTGGATTTATAAATTTATTTTCAAACTAGTTTGACTCTTGGTAATGGTTTTGAATAACATAAATAGATCTTTGGGACACATAAGTCTCCTTAAATGGTGTGTTTTTTTATTTCAATGGGAGATTGATTATAGAAATATCTTTAAATGAATGTATTGTATATTAAGAGATTTTATATGATATTTTAAACATTAATTTCCCTTTGTTGAATTTTAAAACAATGATGATATGTATTAAAACTCAAAACTATAATTTGATTTATTGTTTGAAATGTAAAAAATTATAGTCAAATAAGGATTTATGATATCCTAAAATTAGATACCTTTTTTGACATTACCTATTTAGGATCATGCCCATTTTTCTTAACTTGTGAATGTAGAAACTTGTGTTGGAATATCAGAGGGTGATGATTCATGTCAGAGTGATCAAGGTGAGATGTGAAATATTATCGATTTTTACCATTATTCAATGAATTTTAATCTAGTCACTGCTATGATTGACATCAGGGATGTATAATGTATCTAGTGTATTATCTTTATTAGTACACCCCTTAGTATATATTATTTCATTCTTTTGATATTTTATAGTATTTATTCTATGTGTTCAGCAGAGGGTTTTTTTCATTGATTCTACACACTCCTAGTAGGGATTTTACATTCTATAAAGTTAAATAAGTCTACACAGAGGTTACAAAAGTATTTAGTTTTGGACTCGGGTTCATAAAAAAATTGTAGTCCGTTGTTAAATGAGACTTAGTGAATAGCCCATTTTACAAGATACTCACTCTTGAATAAATATACAGTATTTTTATATGGATTTTTATTGTGTTGCCTTTTAATAATTGAGGTTGACAAACCATTTTTCTCATACCCATTTTTTGATTCTAAGTAATCGATGTATTGTTATAGATTAGTTTTCTTTAATTTTCATTTTCAAATAGGCAATCATAAAAAATTTGTTCTCTCATATTTAGGTTTTGGGAAAATATTTTAAGATATTAAAATATATTTTTAGAATGAAATGTATGGTTTTTAAAACACTGGGTGATATTTCCTCTATTAGTTTTCAAACATTTACATTTAAAATAAAAAATGAAATAATTTTTTAAATGCGAATGTTTTTTCCGATAACTTTATTTGAAAGGAAATAAATGATATATCACAACCCGACCCAGTATGGGGCTCGAGCTCCAACATCCCCAAGCGTGCCTCTATAGGCTAGGGGTTGGCGACAAGCCCCGATGGGATGAAAAACTCAGGGATTTCCATAGAACCTATACACATGAATGTAGCCAACTCCATGAAAAATTACTAAGGAAATATAGAAAAAGGTACAACTATTGTAAAGTAACATAAACATGCATGAACCTCTAGATAGTACAAAGTTACTGTTGTGAATCCTAAAATTAAAATGGGAAACACACAAACCAAAACTAGAAACATGTTCCTACATAAATACAACTAGGAATGATTAATAGTCATGAGATCCCCACTCTTGTATCCCAAATTAGGAAATCATACACAGTCCATGCGGCTTGTATCACTAAACTCTGTGGAGATCATGATCGACCTATCTAATCTCTACAAAATACACGAAACATGTTATGAAAATCCCATGCAAGGGTGAGTACATACAAACCCGGTAGAATTCCTTGAAAATATGAAGTGGAAGTAGTAATAAATATAACCAAAGATAATTATTATATGAAACAATGTCTAGTGAAGGATAACGGAAAGAGTGTAGATCAACCCAACAAGAGTGTGAACATAGGATCATCCAAACATAAGTACATCAAAATGGTGAAGAGATGAAACCCTAATTGATTCTTTCCTACCTATAGTTTGGTGTCAGACTCATTAAACCATGAGATTATATACATGTAAATCAAGTGGCATACCCCACATGTATTCTCTTCTCTAGGAAGGAGAGTAACCAGGACCCAAGGAGTTGGTACTATAAAAGGATGGAAATATATATATATATACACTCAATCGAAGAAGTTAAAATGATAGATTAAGGGTATATCCATCTCATAACTTAGACATGGAATATCAGTAGCCAATAGTTCCAAGGAAGAGTCATAAATGATGCATACCCCCTCAAGCCCCTTCCCAGGTGTTACATGTCAAAGGGGATCAAATCACCACACCTCAATACAATTCATGATGCGAGGAACTGACACAACTTCATGATTTTAAGCCATTTCACAAGTATTCATTTTGGTGGGGGACCCACCACTATTTCTTTTGAGTCCATAGGTATGTTGAATCATGCCTCACCACAATGCTGCATATATGAGGATATTATCTTGAAGGTCTTCAGGGATTACACTACTCAGCTTACTTAGAGATTCATCTCGAAGGGCCATTGGGGACAAAAATACCCATATCCAATTGGAGGGTTACCCCAGAATCATGGTGACTACAATACAAATATCATATTATAGGTTCATCCTGGAAGGTCTTCAGTGACTACACTACCCAGCCCGACTGGGGGGTCATTCTGGAATCGATCTGGTAATCTTATCTGATCACTGGCATCATCGGGTCATGTCTTTACACCTGGAAAACCCATAACATCCACATCATTTGTCAAAATGTGGTTCACAAGTAACGATTTTCCTATATTCATAGAAACACTAAGGATAGGCATCTCACGGGCCGAATTTTGATTTCAAATGAAAAAGATATGGAGGATTTAAGATTTCATGTGGGAGCTCAAACAGTACATGTGTGTGATGGGGCCCACAATTTATGTAGGCCCTCTTCACTATCTATCCATTTCTCTGTATAAAAAATGGTCTCGTGCCTTGTAATAGTTTACTCTGTGTAGATGGAGTACATTGCATGTTCAGTTTATTTGGGGACTGGGGTGGTGTCTGCTGGACGTGTCCGTGTACTCAGATCCCGTGTCTGTATTCTCTGGTACAAGGTTTGTTGGCCCACATGGAATTCTTTATGTGTGGCTAACCCATGTATGTGTGCTTAGAACATGGTGTGTTCCTATCTATGTGTTCCTTCACATGTCTCTCCACACAAGTAAGGGAGGTACATGAAATGTTAAGGATTATATACATCAGGTCATACTTATCTTTTCCCAAACCTGAACTTCACTGTTAAGGGAGGCTACATTCCATCTGTACTTCTCTGAACACAGTGTGTAGTCGTTCTTTTTTCAGAAACCCTAGGGTTTCTTCTTTCCCTGCCTCTACTTCAAATTCATATTCATCCCTAGTCCGACTCTCCATATTTTTCTATAAAATCATTGGATATGGACAAATAATGCAGGATATCTTTATCATTCATCGTGAATCGGTCTCGTTCAAAAATGAGGTTTTGTCCAAACCTTCCACTGATTCATGTGGCTTCATTTATTGTTAGATTGGCATAAAATATTTTTATTATTCATCATCACATCAATATATTTTTGGATCTACTCCTTTCTAATGTTTTTGTTCTATTTCCACGATTCCAACTCGATTCCAGGCACCCGATCAAGCTCGGGTCACCTGGAAATAGTCAAACCAATATCTATAGGGATTTCACAGTGGGGAACACGAAGAAACAAGATGGAAAATGAATAGTAAACAATGTTTTAAATTTTTTTCCATGAATTATTGTCCCACAATTAAATATGGGCATCAACATTAGATGAAGAAATAATAAATTGCATGTTATTAGCTATCAATATTCGAAAAAAGGGAGAAGCTTAATTAATAAATTTCACACATGCATAATAATATAATCCATGATGAAAAAATCAAAGGCAAGTCCTAAATCTTTTTTGGGTCGATCAATCGTGAATAATGTGTTCACCAATAAAGGATGAGGATCTATCACATCTAGATCCATCTAGATACAATGATTCTTCATTCATTTATTTGTCATTCTCCAAAATAAAAGCATATGACAAGAATCCATCCTCGAAAAAAACCAGGATATGAGGTTCAAAACCCCTTGAACTTTTATTTATATCCATTTATTATGTTTAAAAGAAAATTAGGTAATTAAGTAAATTAATTCATCTAATCACTTTAATTCACCACCAATGAGGGATATATCTGAACGTTTTGTACAGGCTCATTTTAGGTCACACCTATGTAAAACATTACGTTCCAATCCCAACCACGGTCTCTAATACCTGATCTGATCAACCATTTATTATTTATTACATTTTCTAAAATTAACCATGAGTGCACAATATAAAATATATTTACTATTTTTATAAAATTAATTTGGCACACCCAGCCTTGGAATCGCACATTGTCTCAGCACCTATATCTGGAAAAATATTAACAAATATTCCTAATTATTATAATGAAAAAACTGGGTCTTTACATCATTCCATTCCTCAAGATTTTTATCCTTAAAAGAAAAACTAAACAAACAACTCGGGATGTGAAGCATGCATCTATATCTTCCCCTTCCAAGAACTCTCCTACACATTTCTATGCATCCACAACACTCAAACTAGAGGGATGGATCTTCCTCATAGGGTTTTCTCCTATCTGTCCTTGATTGTCCCCGAGGGATCATCAAAAGTGGATCCATCCTCAATTTCAAGTTTTTCCCAGTCAATAACACGTGTGGGTATATGCGTGTAACTTATCAACTACGACACATGAACGACTTCATGAACCTGATCCAACAATGGGGGTTCGATGAGGTGGTATGCAAACTCTCCAACAATCCATGTGATCTTGAACATCCAGATGATCTGTGGGGATGGCTTGCTTCCCCGGCCGAACCTCCACCTTCCACAATGTGGGGAGACTCTCAGGAAGACATGGTCTCCCTAATCAGAATCAATGTTATTACAACAATGATCTATGTAGGACTTCAATATTCTATAGGAAGTCTTCATTCATTCACAGATAACATGCATATTCTATCATCAGATGCACTAACAGCAGGCCCATAAGAGACAAATCTCTAATCTCCATCTAGAAAAACGAAAACATATAGGGTCTTTCTTAAAGGGCCACAAAAGGTTCCATTCTGATGGGGGAGTGATAACTATTATTGTATAAAAACACCCCCAAGGGAAGGTAATCCTCCTAGATCTATCCCAAATTCAATATGCACACTCTCAACATATCCCCAATCACCTAGATAGTACTCACGGTCTTCCCAATGGTTAGGTAGTGAAAGGTTTTACTCATCAAAAGCTAGGTCCAGAACACCTTCTATAGGCCTCTCAAGAAACATGATGTAAACCAATCATTAAGATCAGAAAAAATTGTCAAGGGACCCCCATGAAGGCGAAATATACCTTGTACATATATCTACCCCAAAATCTCCACCAAAATCTACTATATGATATAAAGGACTGCACTGACATCGTAATTTGGTTTAATATCACCTAGATGGTGTCGTTGAATTTCACTTTGTGTGGAATATCTATGATGATATACATTGATATGCCATCCCATTTCCACTATGGGATATCAAGCGGTTGTAATAAACATGTAAGGACCTGGTGCCCATCCTTCACCTGATGATATGAAAGACATCATGAGAAGAACTAATCTAAACATTGTCTCATGTCATACCATCAAAACTAACACTGAAGATCCCAATACATCTTCCTGAAACTGGGATATACATCTAGGGTATAAGTGTGGAACTCTTGTATCACTTTGTCCTACATCACAACTAGAATCATTCTTTCCCCTCAAACAAGATCTCATGACTCCCTCTTTCATAATATCCATTTGGTGCATTACCTGTGGATATTTGATCATGTATAAACTCACATTAAATGTCTCATATGTGAGACTCTTCCACACACTCAATGATTGTAGGCGTCTACACCGTCGACTGTAGGAAAACCATACACTCTTTCTTTATTAGGGTAGGCTATAGGGAAGCTAACTGCACTGAAGCGTCTTGCACTAGGTGAGAATGAGACTTCCTATTAAGGTATTCTACTATAACTTTTCCCTTCCCTAGTGTATAGACTATCTCAATGTTTTTTTCATGCAGAATATCAAACTAGCGGTGATGACTCTAGCTATGGTATCTCTATGTGAAGATATACCTAAGACACTGCTGGTAGGAGTATACCACAAAACACTCTCCCAATAGTTACTACATCTACATCCTCGAATAAAAGAATATAAATGATGGGTAAATATCATGATTCACATAATTCATCTCCTGGGGTCTCAAATACCTCAACCCATATGTGAGGACTACCAATATTCACATTAGAATACAATGAATCGCAGCTCCATAGGCATAAAAATATACCATGAACTCAACTCCATCCTCTGGTAGCCTCAAAACTAGAGTGGTCATTAGCCTCTACCTCAAATCCTCAAAGTACTTATTCTACTGCTCATACCAGGTAAAAAATGCCACTTCCATGTTAAATTGGTCAGTGGGTCTCTGATCCTGGGTATGTCTGCAACAAATCTCTTATTGTAGTCCACCAGGACAATAAATATCCTCACCTCTAACACAGTCTGGGGTGGCTCTCAAGAAACAATGATTATATTTTTCCTAGATCTACAACTAAACCCTTATCATAAATGACATTACATAGTTACTGATCCAATTTTATCTAGAACTATAATTTTGAGAGTCTACCATAACGGTGGTTCTCTCAATGTAGATCAAGGTCCCTCCTCATGTGCTTTGTATACTCCTACTTTATCATAGAGTATATGAGTATTTTTTCAAAGAAGAAAAATAAAAAATGGTCCATGTATGTATGGATGATCTGCTTCATCAAATCCATGAAAATGATAAGAGAATTTGTCACACCAAAGGGCGTCACTATAAACTCAGAGAGTCCATAGAGACATCGAACAAACAACATCTAGATACCATCTTCACAAACCCATAGGTAGTAGAATTAGAACATCATATCGACCATGTAGAAACATATCAAACCTCACAACTGAGCGATGTGGTCTTTAATCCCCAAAAGGGGTATTTTTTTCTTTATATTGGATTGATTGAGGTGATGATAATCCACGCAGCGATTTAAGATCTCATTTAACTTCATCACAAACAAAATTGGAGCTACCTAGGGGGATGCACTCGGTCTGATGAAACATTTATATTTTTTTCTAACTATGACCTCAGCTCCTGGAGCAGAGTGGGTGTCATCCAATATGTTATAGAAGATATTTTAGAATTCCCTGGTTATAAGTCGATGCAAAACTCTAACTCCTACCTTATAGGTAGTCCTAGAAAATCTTCTGAAAAGACTTCCATATAATCTTCCTCGACTAAAGGGATCTAGATGCCTGAAGAGTCTACTGAATGAAGGATCGTACATCCTAGCTGATGGGTAAAGGGTTGAAAACACTTTTTCATAGCACTCACAATTCCTTCTACATGGTTACACTCATAGAAAAAAAATATAACCTCATCCCATAATCATGTGTAAATATAATTAATCGGTAGTGACATTCAATTAGGGCTCGAACCATAGAAGTCCAATCAATTCCAAAGATGATTTCATATGGTTCTATCATGATGACCAGTAGGTCCCATGTGAACCTCTATCTTGAGAGTGATAGCTCTCACGTCTGACAGATAAAATATATAGAGGAAGCATTCCTTATAATAACCTCAAGGCATAACTAGTATCATAGAATTTCCACTATGAGATCAAACTCCCCCACAGATAGCTGAAAAATAAATGAATGGATATCACCTACTTCAATTAATAATGAGGCATGAGTTTAGTAAACACATAACATACCATGAATCATCTCATGTGACACTGGGTCATATACTTCCATAACCTGCAACTGTCTATGGCCTCTGAGGTCCTCTCTATATGCCTGATATGGTCCACCTGTTTTTTGGTGGTGGGATAACATCATTTTTTGATCCCACCACCTGCAGCACCTCTCGCTCTTCTTCCAGCTTAGCCTCCCTAGGGACAATCCTATCCTCACCTAGGAGATCCTATATCACAGTGCAACCTCAATTGTGTCAGTCTATCTGCCTCCTGGCTGGGATGCTTAGTACGACTAGTCATGTATATATGGGCCATGTGACCTCACCAATCACATGTGCATCACTAGTCCTCTCTTGGTTTCATTGGTACTCTGTGCTTTCCCTGAATTGGGCGACCACTCCCATGAGTTTTCTCACAAAAGTGACTCCAATTAGAATTCTTATAATGCCCACTACTGCTGAAGATGACTAAGCCGTATTGGTCCTACCACCATCTCCAACTATCTGGTGTCCCACTTCCAAGAATCTCTACTTCAAAAGTGCTTGCTCAAACACCCCTGCATAGGTGGGGATGCACAAGGTCACTAGGTTGGTTTAGATCTCTCATTGAAGTCTGTTCTTGAACCTCAATTCATAGAGGTAACCATCTCCAATCATGTCATGAGTGTAGTGTGTAAGGTTGGGGAACCTCTCCACAAACTATTCCACTATAATCCCCCCTACAGAATCTCTAGAATCTCATGAATCTGAACAGACCACAAGCATGAGTACTCCACACAAAATAGATACTCAAAGTTTCACCATGAGTGCGTCAACTCATCATGCATCTTGGTAAATACGCTCAACAAACACCCAAATACTCCATCGAAATGACTGTATACTAAAGACACAAACTGAGAAATCATGGTCCAAAACAATTCAAACATGTGTACCATCGACTCCAACCAATCCTATGCTTCCTGAGGATCTAGATCGTCATGGAACCTCAGTGGACACTAATGCTGGAACTCATAAATTTTTCTCAGCTTGTGCACATCCTCATCATTCCCTACTAGGAATATCTACTACTCAATGGGTGGATGCGCTTTTATTGGTCATCTTTAAGGAAGGGGATCACCTGATGGATCCTAAATTGATGCCTCGTTGCTCATAGGGTTGTCGTCATAAACCAAAGTCTATGACTGGGCTGGCTTTCATTTGAGGGTAATCATGAAAATTATCAAGAAGTACAATGGTCATATGATCATAAATATATATATATATATATATATATCAATGAAGTAATGGGGATCCAACCAAAGAAGGACATTCAATGTCCCAATCCTATAATATTCTTGTATCATTGTTCTCCACAACAAATTTATTAGGGTGTAGACTCAAAAATCATGTAATATGGGTCCTGATGAATAGATACATTATCCACCCATACCATCACTAGACTCCCTAGCCTGAGAGACTCTCTCAAAACACATAAGTATTGTTTCCATAAATCCCAAACGACTAAATTTTAGGGAATTTCCAAACAAGTTCCAAAGGAATAAACCACCTTTGATACCACTCTTTCATGACCCAACCCATGTTGGGGCTCAAGCCGAAACTACCCCAAACTCACCTACATAGTCTAGTGGATAGTGGAAAGCACCAAACACACAAAAAAATCAAGGAGAACTTTTCTAATGAACCTGTACACACACGCTCAGCCAACTCATTGTAAACATGAGGAGGAAAAGTAAAAAAAAGGTGAAACTGTTGTAAAGTAACATAAAAATCCATGAACCTCTATATAGAAAAATGGTACGGTTGGGAGTACTAAAATGCAAAGGGAAAATAAAAATTTCCAAACCATAAACAAGTTGCAACATGAAGACAACATCAGAAGAGTGACAACCAAGATATCCCGACTCCTGTATCCCAACTCTAAACACCATATGTGGTCCACGCAAGCCATATACCTAAGCTCCCCTAATATCATGATCCACCTATCCTCTATCTGCAAAAGACATAACACCTGTTGGTAAAATCCCATTCAGGGTTGAGTATATAAATACCCAGTAAAAACCCATGAATAGATGAATAGAGATCAGTAAGATATACATCCAAAGTGATGAATTATATGGCCCAATGTATAGTAAAATAGAACAAAAAGAGTGAAGCTCAACCCAACAGGAGTGTGAAATCAGGATCATCTGAACACAATGAGCTCAAAATGTTGATGAGGTGAACACCTCATCGATTCATTGATACCTATATCCAGAGAGTAGACCCATCCATCCATGAGAATCTATACATAGAAAGCACATGGATTACCTCATACGTCTTCACCACTCTAGGAAGGATATTAACCAAGACCCACAGAGTATGAAATATAATGAGATAGATATGTATATTCTCAGTCAAAAAAGCCCAAATGAGATAGTATGTGAATCTCCATCTCACAACTCATCCCATAAAGATGAGTAGCCAAAAGTTATTTGGTAGAGTCATCTATGATGCCCAACACCTGAAGTGTCTTCCCAAGAGTCTCATGTTAAAGGGTATAAAATTAATACACATAGATACTATCTTCTTTGGGTGGAACTAACTCACCTGCATTGTTTTAGGTTGCATAATAAGAATAAGTATCAATGGAGAGAGTTCCCCACTTTCTCATGATTCATTAGGTAAGTCGAATAATGCCTCGCCACTATGTCTCATAGTCAAGCGACTTCTCAGGAAATCCATTGGGGACTACACTACCTAGCCCAGTTAAAGGGTCATACCGAAAGATCTTTGGGGAAGACACTACCCAGATCCTACTAGAGAGTCAACTGGAAATTTTCATGGATGACATTACCCAGATCCTAATGGAGGATTAGCTTGAATGTCATCGGGAACTACACTACCTATCCCTAATATAGGTTCCTCCCAGAATCATTATGGTAATAATGTCAGATCATTTCCATCATGATGTGTTGTCTCTATGTGTTCCAATCCTAGAGCATACACATTGTATCTCAAAAGCCACTTCTGAGGGAACCATTGGCTTATACATAGAAAAACACATAGGATAGTCATCTCACTAGAAAAAACTCAATATCAAATGAAGGAAATATATAGGATTACTGATTGATCATGGGAGCTCAAACAATACACGACATTTGAGGGGGGCCACCGGGCTTGTGGCCACTCTTCACTGTCTGGTCGTGTCTCTCAATGGGCATGGGTCATATCACATGTAGTAGTGCACACCATGTAGGTGGACTACACAACATGTTCTTTTTCTCCTAGGATCAGGGTTGTGTATGATGGATGTGTTCTCGTAATAAAACCCTTTATCAGTGTACTCTAGTACAAGGCGTGTTGGGCCACATGATATGATTCCCATGTAGCCAACATCTATCTTTGTGCTCGGCACATGGTATGTGCCGAGCTATGTGTTCCTTATCACATCTCACCTCACATGGAAAGGTAGTACACGAAATTTCATGGGTATTTTACACTTTGTCATACATATCTTTTTTCAAACCCTAGTGTCTTCCTTGAGGGAGCCTACACGTCATGTGTCCTTCGTTAAACATAGGTTGTAGTCATGAATTTTCCAAAACCCCAATGATTTCATTGATCCGAGGTGCTACTTCTAATTCTACTTCAAATATGGTCTATGTCACCTAATTTCACTCTAAAATCATCGAATTTGGGTTAATAATGTGGAATCTCATTATCATTTATCTCAAATTGGTCTCATTCCAAAAACGGGGGTTTGGTCAGACCTTACGCACACTGTCGTAGATTACTTTCTCTTCGAAATGATGATAAATCATTGAATTCATAATCCTAAGACCATAAAATTTCTAGATCTATGTCTTTCTTAGGTTTTTATTGTGTTTCTATGATTCTTAATTTATTTTAGGTGTCTGTCCAATCTCGGGTCACATGGTAATAGTCAAATCGGGATCCATAAGGATTCCAATGTGAGGAAGATAATGATACGAGAGGGAAAAAGCACCATAAACAAAGATGAGATGATTATACAATTATTCATTTTCAATTATAAAAAAATGGAATATATATTAGATGTACAAATAATAAACAGCATGTTCTTAGCTATAAGGATTAGGAAAAAGTGAAAACTATTAATCAAGTTCCAACATTCTTAATCAATTAATCCTGGGGATAAACACACCAAAGAAGTGTCCTACATATTTTTTTGGTTTGAATTTTGTTGAAGAACGTGTTTGTAAATGAAGGAGGAGGATCAATCAACAGTTGATCTGTCAAAATCCAGTGATTCATCGTTATTTCATCATTCATCATTCACAAACCAAAAATGAGAGGAGAGGAAGTAATCATGGGTGAAATGATTTTTATGAGGTTGAAAACCCTTTAATGATGTATTCAAATAAATTTACATGGTCTAATGGAAATTACATAATTAAATTAATTAATTCAGTTAATCACTTAAATGCACCATGAATGGTCAAGGGGTCTAAACGTCCTGCACCGACTCATTTTATTCATTGCCTAGAGAAAACACCATATTCCATACCCAATTGTGGTCTCAGATTTCTGATATGATCAGCCATTTTATAATTTCCATGTTATCATTAATTAACCATTCATGTGCAATATAAAATATTTTTAATATTTTTATAAAATTACTTCTGCATACACCCATCCTTAGAATCACACACCATCTCTATATCTATCTTTTAAAAAATATATAGAAATATTTCAAAATATTCCAAGGAAAAACCTGAGTCTCTACAAGTTATTTGTTTTAATTTATACACTTAATCATTTTGAAATTTATTTTAAAATTTATTTTGAGCTAGTATAATTAAAATTTCATTAATATATAATTTAATAGACTTTATGTTGAAAACCTAATTGTCTTAGTTTCTATCTCATGATACATAAAACTTGGTCTGTAAGATGTTTTAGTGTTTCATTTCATGTGCACATTCTATTCCAAATCATTATTTAATTTTCTTACTTCGATTTAGATAAATAAAAAAGTGTTCAGTGGCCACAGGCAATGTGGAGTTGGATTTTCCACTGTTCAATATTATTTTTATTGCATGTTGTGGTATTGGGTTTTGATTATTTAAGCCTAAAGTGTTTATTTTTAAACCATTTTATATTTTACTTTTTTTTATTTCAAAATTTATATTTTTTATTATTATATTATTCTTCATATTATAATAATATTCCTTATTTGGTTGTAGTCTCATGTTGGTATATATCTTTTGGAAGATGTTATAAGATGTTTTTGAAGAAAATTCAAATGTGGTGCCACGTCTGTGATGGTACTACATGACCATCATTGCAGACCAACATTCCAAAGGTAGGCAGTAATTGTAGTGTTTTTCCTCTAATTCATCATGGTGTATGTTAGTTGAGAGGATGGGAGTTTTGAACCAAATTTCATTTTTTATGTGATTATAGCCTACACTTCGAATATCATGTAGACTTACGATGTTTTCCTGAATTCGTCCCAAATCCCTATATAAATTTGGTTACCCTTTTTCTAGTGTATGGTTATTAACAATTATCAATTTTATCATCTAAATGTAATATAGTTTCTCCATAATTCATTTTCTAATTATCGGCTCTCAATTTTAAAGGACAAATTTTTAATTACTTGTTCCATGGGCCTCAAATGTTCATCACCATCCATTGAATGGAAGTATGTTCATTGTGCGGGGATGAGGCTCATAAATAGGGATATATATATATATATATATCCTCATGAATGGAATAATAATGTATATACATTATTTTCACTTAATGGACATTTCAAACCTTCTAAGGTCATGTAACAATGAAATATACATATGAATTTAAAAATGTATCGTTTAGAGGACTTAAATATTGGACATTAATGATTTTTTGTGTGGTATTTATGAATAATTGGATCTTATTAGTTAACACTAGAATGAATATATTAAAATTTTGTTGGGTTATTCCCCATAATGAATACAGAACAGTGATGCATATAGCGTTACATTATGGATATAACCCAACGAGAAAGATTTGGTTGTCATCGGAATAGAATATTTCCATCCAAATGGGGAATAATTTCACCATGGGTATTTTCTTATTTTAGGGTGTAATATAGAGAATATACCCTTAATAAATGAATTTAATGTCTTGTAGTGAACATCGAATAATGAGTAAGGATGTATAAACTCAAAATAATTATGACATGGAGGGGAAGGATTTAAGTCAAGTCATGATGAATATGGACCACGATGAATAATATGGGGGGATGAAAATATTGGGTTTTATCCTCTATGAGGAATCCCATATATGCATATCAATATGAATAAAATCATACATATTTTGAGTTGAATTTTTATTGTTATGTGATAGGACAACAACAGCTTGTTTTATATCATATTTAGAGGATTTGTGATATGTTATTTTGATGAAATATTTCTTACACTTTAGAAAAAATCCTATTATAGATCATAGTTATTCTTAGGGAGTGATCTGTTAAACCAGTAAGACCACTTGAGTCTTTATTGGTTTCCAAAAAGATAGATTGTGTGATATGATCCACTCATTAGATCTCACAACATTGGATTGATTTGGGATAATTCATGTTTTCTACTCTTAAAAGCCTAACCCAATAAGTAACTAGGTAAATAGAGGATGTGTTCTATAAATGAAAAGTGTTTCATGAAATACATGTAAAACGGAATCTAATTAAGGCATAATTGATGATGTTAAAATTGAGTAACTGTTTTGGATTACACCTATGAGGTGGAATGAATTACATTTATTTTTCTTATTGTAATGGAATAATCAACACATGTAAAGAATCCAACATGATCCATGATTAATTTGAGAAAAAATATAAAATTTAAATTAACACAAATAGAATGAGTGTGTAAATTGAATGATAATTAGCACTATGGATTCAAATGGATGAGGGGTCAACTTATTCTCACAATGTGAGTCATCCTATAAATTTCCATAAAGGATTCCTATACTAGTCACATTGGGTAAAATTCCAGTTTTACAACACATGTTGAGGGTGTTTTGGTTAATTTTTAGAATATCATAGACATACATAATGAGGCTAAATATAGATTTATATTAATAATATTTTTATTATAGAATATATCCTTTTAGGGTACTATGTTTTCCTTAAGTTGTGTTAATGTGTTCATTTGAGTCTTTGTGGCACTATATGTTTACTACAGTGAAGGATATAAAAAGCTTGAATTATATTTGATCCTTTTCAGATTACTTTTTTAAATGACTATATGAGGTTTAAATGAATAGATAGTAATTTTAAGGGATTAGAGGTTAAGGGAAAACTCCAAATTAGACGACATTAATTTTGAATGTATACAATAAAGTTTGTGTAGTCCATGAATTGTTAATATTGGGGATAATAAATGAACCACTCTCTATGATAAAAAATTTACAAATAACCCAACATGGTGTGACCTTCCCAATGCATCATCCATGGATTATCAATCAAGAAGTACCTTCTAAGATGGCCATCTTTCCTAGGACCACACTTAAAAAGGTTCCTCATAAATAATATTTATCAAGTAATGAGATTCAAAATTATTGATTAAAATTTAGTTATAAATAATACACATGATGTAAATTCATTAAAAAAAATCTTACCCCAGAATAATTCAATATCCCTCGTCGTTAGCCTTTATGACCAACTCTACATGTATATTTAGAAATGTATTACGGTATTAATAAGAGATTAATGATATACCAATTCCCAAAATGGGCAACCAAATAGTGGTGGATAGTGGAATAGAATAAGCCTCTTAGTATCTAAAAATCATATGATATGTGTTACACAACTTTATATAAATAAACCTATCCACAAAATTTTAGATTTCCCAATTCCTGGTCTCTACTGGGTATGAACATCACATTTACTTATGATCCTATATAGAAATGTCTAATAACATGCTTCTGTTATGTGGTAACATAGTTCTATTCCTTGACATTGAAAATTTACAAACCTAGTATTGCATGTGGGGCCTTTTTTTAATCTAGGAGACTTCTTTCATCAATAATAAACTATTATTTGGGGTGTATGAGTGCTATAAATAACGGATTATGTATTTTCATGGAGTTCAATATGTATTTCAATATTCATTAATGTAATGATTGTTTATTTAACTTTCATAGTCGTATGGAATCATTGTCCATTGGGAGTTAACGGACTAAATTTTGGAATTTAGGTAATTATAAAAATATCCCCTACTAAATGGGTTCAAATTAGTACAAACATTTACATATTCTAATGAATAATTGGTACCATTCAATGCGCTTTATGGGCCAATATGTTAGGATTCCCCCAATATAATGTGTGTTTTGGACTCTCATTCATTTCTATAGATCAAAGAGTTCTTTTAAATCATTAGGGGAGATTTCAATTAAAAAATTATTCCTCAAATGGATTTTTATTTGAGAGTGTCGCTCTTCAAAATGCTTCAAATAATCATCTGTATTATATTATGCCTTGAAGCACCCCCTTAAAAAAATTAACACATCTTCACAGAAATATATAGTTCACATATAGCTATGTAGTATTTCAGAAATTTTCATTCTTTCTTAATCTATATCACTTAGTTGTCACACATTTATTATTTTATATAGATATTTAATTGGAGTTCCCTTATAAAATATACTTAATGATAATGACAATAAAAGATTTACAATTATCCAAAGTGTTGAGGTCAGTTCCTTAAAATACATTCGATACAAAAAAATGAATATATCGATTCTCACGTGATATGTCCTCAATGGAAATATAGTATTGGAAAATATTATAATCAGTGAGTTTTTTCTACTAACTGATCTTTTCATTCATACACATCATTATATATACCAACTAATCACATTAATCAAACACCGCAAATATATTTTTTTGAGACAACATCTCAATGAAAGGGACTATATCATATAATTTGATCTCATGAATGTTCAAATATAAGGATATAATCATTTTATATTGGGAGGAATGGTAAAGAATATATATATACATTCATAAACAGGGTTCAATCATGTTGATATATAAAACTATTGATATTCTTTGGTTTTAATTAACCTTGAATATTTTCCCTAGTATCACATTCAAAAAAATTATGGAAAACCATTTAGGGTGAAAAATAACTACGAAGAATTCAATCAAGAGAAGAATGTTTTTAGACATAATGAATTAATCTATTTTTCCCAGACATTTATTAATTATTTCAACTGATTCCGCCTCAAAATTTCATACCAATTTATCTTATATAACACCAAAATTTACCCAAATTCATTGAGATGAATGAATGTGTCTATGGGATGTTGTGATGATTAACAATGATAACATTGAGGGGGAGATATGTGGTGAATTTATTTCTCCTACACCATCCTAAGAAGGTGTCTCCACTTGTCAATGATATTTTTAACAAATCACAATATCTTTTGGAGGAAGAGGAATTTCAATATATGTTTGTAATTCATATTATAGAATGGTTTTAAACATTCATTAAAATAAATGGACATGGATTAGATGTTAGGAGGCCAAATAATTTTCTATCTGACCACACATATGGACTTCCAGATGTATATTATGAAAAAATTAAAGAGGGGAACTATATTGAGTGGGTTTGGGAAGTTTTCTATTTATATAATTAGTTATTATGGCTATTAGTATTTTGGGAAATGTACTTAACTAGATATTTGGTATCTATGCAAGAGTACCCAGTACAATTCATATTATTAACATATTCAGTGGTATCACAATTGGAAACTATAAAACATGTCAATTTTATGGTCACAATCATATAAAATCTATCAGGTCTATTAAGATACATCATTGAGGTAAGGATAATTCATGGTTTTTGGATAATTTTTTGTTCTTCTATTGTAGAGTGTAGCTTATATTGGGTGATCAATGATTTTAAAAGACTAAAATATCTGGAAAGTTTTATAGATGGTTCTTGGGTGTAGAGAATTTGGGATAGGCCATTATCAGAAAAAAAAATTAATCATATTCATTGGATTTATAATCAGAAAATAATAGAAGCTAATTATTAGAATCTGGGAATATATGATTATTTCAGAAATATTATTTAATTAATTTTTTAAATTAAATAATTTCATTGAATATAATTCTTTCTATATTTTTGAAATCGTAGTCCACTCTTGTCATACTATAATTTATTATAATGAATTCCATGTAGATTATTACTATTTTGTTATAAACATTCTCCACAAACCGCTGAAAATATCCGTTGAATTCATTATGTGATGAGGAGGATGAATCTAATTGTTGTGATGATAACTATGGATCAAAAAAAAATCCATGAATAATAGAAGCAATCACTATGATGGAAGAGGAGATTCAGTATACATTCATTCAACTATTTTATATATGGATTTCTCTTGGTCTGGAAAGGGTTATCATTAGAATTTTTCGTGTACAAAACAAAAGTTTGTATCATATATTTAAAATTATGTCACAACAAGGATTATGTTGTTATAGGCGTAGAAAATAAATAATTTCAAATATGGACTTACAATTTTCATAATACCTAGTGAACAACACATCTAGTAAAAATCATATTAATATTATATACATGAAATACACTCTACAAGGGAAGAAAATAAATATTGTTTTCTATTAAAAAGGTGTTAATATTTATACCTAAAAATATATAATATTGTATTTCTCATAACCAACAATACTTTTCTATCAATCCTCCTCAATATTTATCCGGCCTCAAATAAACAATATTTATTCATTAAATAAAATTCACTGAATTATTATCCAAAAATATTTAAATATTATATTTACCAAATTTAGTAAATAAATTTTTAATAAATATTCACTATAATAATTTAATTAATATTTCTTCCCTGATGACTGAACAAGAATAAATAATTTTTTTCAAAAAATTAATTAAATAATTTCCCCTTGAATAAATATTTATTAAATATTATACATACATATATATTCTATTGAATAACACGTGATTTAATATCAATGATCAAGCCAACAAGAATTAATATTAAGAATCCTACAGGAATAATATTTACCAAATATTGAATATTCATATTGTGTTTAACTGAGGATTTGAAAACATATAGAGTTTAAGCCTCTAAGAAAATTTCTTATATCCATTAGTCTATACTGCCTAAATTCTAATGATAGAATCTAGAAACACAAAGAGGCTCTCATAGAGAAAAATAATAATGTCACAAAATCATGAAACCACATAAGAATGTACATAGTGTAATATAATCACTTTATCATGATATTTCTAATCTTATAGATTTCATTCTGGTTTAATCAATAATTATGATCAATGTAACCTCATTTAAATTTCTAGAAATGATCAAACATAAAATTGTTCGATGGAAATGGATCTAACCAAATTATTTAACTCCCATAAATGGGACTTAGATATCAAAAATTATTATTGAATATTTGTGATAAATCCATTATCATATTGCTCATTAATACAACATCGCATGGGATGTTTGCAGTGTCTATTACCTCACCACAATCATATGAAATCCTGATTTATGTAAATAAATCAAATTACAGAACTCATGACAAGTATTAATAATAATAATAATTTATAGGGATCATCAAAAATTTAGGAAAATATGAATATCCAATAAAAAATATAAACTCATTATTCTTTTTGGAGAGTCATGTACTGAAATATCTTGCATTTAATGTTACCATGGGTGCACACCTAAGAAATCCCTTCAAATTAATATAAGTCTCCAGCCAAAATTACTTTATAATTCTCATCCCATGAAATAATATAATCCATCTATAGAAATTATATTGAACAGAAATTTCATATCAAATCTGGGTTCTCATCATAGAAGGAAACTATTATTACATTTTAGTACCCTATGTATACTAATTACATTATCACATACTCTATCACATAGTAGAATATTCATTATGTTCTAATATATTTTATTGATATTAAAACATATGAATACAAGTCATCATAATGTACATAAATGTCCATAAGATAATCAACCCCAAAAAAAATCACACGTACACTAGAGACAACCCCTAATAAAAGAATTTCAGGATTCATCTAAGATAAGGATTTTTTAAGGTGTCCATCCACATATTTTACCATGGAAATACTAATCAAATTGACTTAACCACATTGATTAAATTCTCTCTATATGAGATATTTACAATGTTTGGTATTCTTCAATTGATGTGATGTTAAATCCTTTCCAGAGAGATCCCGTTATACGATTATCACAATAAAATTTAATTGAGTATCTAATTCAATTCACCACATTAAGTTCATGGTCAAATTTGTGAATTCAAATACCATATTACATTATATATTAAGTCCCAGTATACGGAAACTACAATTTAGAATCTATGACGAAGGGAAACATTACACTCTTCCATCTCATAGCTCCTCTTTTCAAACTAAATATATATCATGTCTTCCACATCAGTTTGCGTATATCTATTTGGAAATGATAATGAGAATATACATAGATGACTTGTTCCTCATATAATCCATATAATATTAACACATCATTTTTATTCATTATATAATTATAGATAAACATAAAGGAGACCAATGATGTTCTTCTAGATTATATTGATTTCTACCAACCATGCTTAATTAATATGAAACATGAAGCCTAGTAAATTACATGTTATACAAGATAAACCCAATAAAAGATATTTATAGGATCTTAATCATAATTTATTTCTTTCCTATTGTTTCTAATGATAAATTCTTTCTGATATATGGGTACCATATAATAATAATACAAATCCATACTTTGAATTTGTTATACCAAATATCACTACTATCTTGTCTATGTATGCAATGTTAATTAATCCAAGAACCTATTTTGGATTAATCACAAATGATCATGATTCCAATGATATATGTTTCATTATTTATTTCATTCAGAAATATAAACTTTTTTGAAAAGTCCTTAATTTATTGTAAGACTTATTGTTTGTTTTACATATATAATTTTCCGTCATTAAATACTATTATAAACTTGAACACACAGCATCTAAATCTATTATAAACACATGAACCACATTATTTATTTATGTAACCAGTTTCTTTTATGGATGAATCAGAACAACATTATCATAAACTAGATTGATTCTTTCATGTGTAGAAGGATCTTGACAACATTTATATATTATTAGCACTTCCTAGAGCCACAAAACCATTTGGTTTTTTTTGTTTATAATTCTTCCTGATATTTTATGTTAATGAAATATACATTGAACTATATATTATAAATATCATATTTATAAATTGATATTATGGGAAGTAGAATTATGATGGATTCAGACTAGTAAATTGGAGAAAATATTACACTATCTTCAATTCCATAACATTTATTAAAACCTTTACCAATGAAAATTCCATTATATGTACTCACATTACATTCTATGACATGTTTTCTCTAAAATACCATAAAAAATTAATGTTCTTCGAATCAACTAATGGATTTACTGGAAACTAGAAATGATTTAATTACCTCGAATACATATTATAATGCGTGTTTTTGTTCCATCTTATATTATATAATCCATATAAAACAAGCTTATAGGAAATATGATCATTCCTATAAACCAATAATGATTCAAAAAAATTGTAAACTAAATAACAATATATTTATAGTTTTCTATGCTCACTGGTGCTTCGATTTAGAAATTATATTTTAGGAAAAATAATTCATAGAGACCTATAGAATCTATCCATCTATCATCTTTTGTGTAGATTTATTTTCTACATAATTGATTACAATATTTCCCTCACTATACTCTATGGAGTTGAACTCCCTCCTAAAAAATCATATTATTTAGATAGTCACCTTCTTCAATGAGGATTTGTGTGTTTAATATTCATTACATCCATGGTATGCCTATAAGAATGCACTTTATGCCTCAGGGTTCAACTTTTTTTCCAATGTTCAACATAATATTTTCCTTACAATCACATGGTTAAATATATGTTGACACTAGTTTGTTTCTATACAATAAGTTGAACATAACGGGAGGAGTGGAATAAACAAATATCCATGATTTTAGTTATTAAATTGTTACTAAAGCTATGAAATTGTAATATAAAAAACCAATCACATACAAAACCAATTACATGTTCCTTATCATCTACATAACATGGAACAAATATTAAATAGTTCACTACATAGTATTATACTCAATTTTTCATTACTATGAAGATTAATTAATTTGAAGTTGTAAATTGATTAATCCAATTTTAGAAAATGACCATCCAAATAATCTTAGAGATACCCATTGTAAATTCTATTTAAAAATTAAAACAATTTACATGTTTTTATAAATTATTTAATTCAATTACTTGAAAATTAATTAATTTTGAATGCAATTATTATATATCCAACGCATTAGATCTCATTAGTTTAATTTTCTTTTAAAATGATTCAAATAATTATTATCTATGAAATTTATTTAAATTCATTTATAGGAGAACACGTGGATGTAATAACGAGATTTACATTTTCTCATCACTAGTTTTGTATCTGATACTATCACATAAGAAATCTATGTGAGTCTATGTTTGGTTAAATGGTAAGTACTTATAAGCCACACACCATGATTTTGGCTTTCTTCTTGTTTGGGATATATTCCAAGAGGGTTGTGGTGTTCTTTGGACATGAAAATTTATTTCTAAATGGATGTGTATGCTAGCTACATATCGTGTATCTCATTAATTTTTTAGATGTCAGTTTCATGAAGTTTATTTTTGTGTATTTGATAAAATGAATAGAGTATATCGATCTAATAAATCATTTATCAGACATATATTGAATTCTTGAAACTATTTATATAGTCTTAAATACTATGTTCCATTAAAATCTACTCAATATGTGGTCTTCACTAAAGGCATAGTGTTTCATTAATTATTGACCTGTCATTTATCGGATGAAATGTCCATGTGTTGTGAAATTTATTTCATGATGATTACTATGGTCACACTTCATGTATACATATATATTGATTATATTCCCCAATACCTCTAAATTGTATTACTAATAATTCTCTATATGTTCTTGAATTTTATTAGATGATATGAAACATGAAAAAAGATAATAATAATATCAAAAAGATTAACTAAACTCAAAATTAAAATATACGATATGGAAGTGAAAAAATATCCAAAAATATGAATAATTAATTATATACTCTTTTGGGACTACAACATTACATATTGAACACTCTGGGGCACAAAATAAGTTGGTCGAGTGGTGGGAAAAAATCTTATTATAATCATTAGACTTCTCTTTATAACTATATAGAAATGGTGTTCTATAATACAAGATGGGAATATCCTTTCACATTTAATTTATATATAATTTATTTAGTAAAATATTTTCCATTCATTGAATTTATTTTTCATTGATGCATTTTTATATCACTCTTTTTGTACAATCATTTTGTTACAGTAATATAAGGTATAATCCCACTTGGGGTGGTCTACATGAGCTCTCCAAACCTTTAGTAATCACCATATAATTCATTGGGTTTTGATATAGATGAATATAATATGTGTAATGATAATAGATCACCACAACTAAATCCTTTTATTCAGATGGTAGAGGATCATTTTTCATCATTTTTATTGATTTTGATTTGGGGGAGCTCTTTATGGTTTGATAGGATTCTATATTGAATTTTTTGAGAACAAAATAATAGTGTGGCTGTTATATCCCCAATATTTCGTTACATGGATTTTATAGTTCCAGATTTAGAAAATATATAATTATGAAAGGCCCTTTTATATTTATCATGGTTTCTTGTGAACAACATGTTTAAAATTATTTTTATTATTATTTTTTCATTAAAATTGTTAAGATAACATATTAATAAATATTATTATATTTCATTAACTCAATTAATATTTATCTAAACAACATTTACCATGAAATTTCTCACCCAACTATAAATTGTGTGTCAATCCTCTTAAATACATCTAAAGACTTGAATAGCGTCATTTTAATCATTATATAAATATAAATTAATTATTCACTAAAAAAATATTTAAATATTAAATTAACTAAAATTACTGAATAAATATTTATTAAATATTCATGTAAGTAAATAAGTATATATTTTTTCACCCTCTAAACAAACTAAAACAAATAAAATTATTTATATTTATATAATTAAATAATAATTAAATGAAGAATAAATATTTATTACATATTCAACAAACATATAGGTTATCATGAAAAATTAGAGGTTTTTTTTGAAAAGGTGGAGGAAATACCCGTTTATTTCAATAAACCAGGAAAAAAAATAAAATGAGTGATGGAGTTAGACAATGCATCACTTCCATCATCAAAAACAATCAAAGACCAATTTTTTCATAATTTTTATCCCATATTTGGATTCTTCTTCCCAAAATGTGTTCCAATAAATTATTT
The DNA here is from genome assembly GCA_963277665.1 of Viscum album. Lineage (NCBI taxonomy): Eukaryota > Viridiplantae > Streptophyta > Magnoliopsida > Santalales > Viscaceae > Viscum > Viscum album. The sequence goes on from OY728128.1 coordinate 893,606,045, forward strand.
GACCTCATCCATGGCTAAGACCCCTGGATTAATTCTATTGTAAGCCTTTCACTTTCTAGGATAGGAATTCAATGTTTGTTTCATCTGATTCCAAATTTTCTAATTGAATTTTCTCCTTCTGGGAAGTCTAATCACAATGATCACATCCTCTACCATGATATATTCGATTAAGACCATGTTTCCATTTAATAAACATGTTTCCAAGTCCCTTCAAAGTTATCCTCATCTTCGTTATATTTGATCATCTCCCTTGGGGTCAGATCAGTAATGAAGATATTTGAAATTTCCAATAAAGAGTCACCAACAATATCTGAATTTTATATAGGGGAAACAGATGAAGAAATCATCTTTTGAATATTTTCACAATATTTAATTTCTTTGTATTTGCAAAAAAATGATGTCACCCTATAACCTAACCACTTGCTGTGGGTCAAGGTCATAAAAATCTACCTTTTATTGACATAAATTCTAATTTTTTTCATGTAATCACATCAAAATAATTTGTGGTTGTCTCATTCACTTTAAATATATGTCGATACGAGGACACCGCTCTATTATCCACTGAGTTTCTATTTTCCTTCAACAGCTTGTAATCCAAATCACTAACTCTTCCATCATTATGTAAAAATAACATTTCTATTTTTTAATTTTTTACCATCATGGATGAATCATTGTTTATATTTTTCTTACATTTGCAATCTCTTGAAATAATAATTTGTTCTTTCACGAGTTTTTGGTTAGCCACCTCTACGGATTCTTTCTCATCTATCGTCTTAGGTTAGTATCTATTAGAAATAAAATTATCCCATGGAGGAAGAATTAAATATTATATTAAATCGTAATATACTATTAATTTAATCTATTTTATAAAAACCATTTTTCTCTATATATCAAATAATGCATGTTTCATATTTCTTTCATTAACGTATATATATAATAAAAATTTTAATAATTTAATAACAAATGTTTTTGAAAAAAAAATCATATCCATGGACTTCATTCGGTAGTTCAATTACTATGATGTATCTTATTATATCAACTTCAAATAATAAAAAAATAGAAATATCTTTCCTCACATTAATCATTAATACAATATCACTTGTGACACACCCAATGTATCCTTCCCTACCGCAAGCATATGATGTGCCAGTTTTAATCATTACCTCATTACGTGAGGAAAATGGAATGTATTAATATTAATTATATTATTTTAGTATTATTAAACATGAACATAGAAATGAATATCCAATGACACATAAAAATGTGGATTTATTATATGTGGTTCATTTTCATATAATCTCTTGATCTAAAGATTACCATGTGAGTAAACTATGAAAATATGTCACAATTCACTATGATTTTATACCCATAATAGCCTATATAACATTTTTATAATAAAATAATATCATTTGGAAATATATTTTATTTTCATGAATACTATTTTGGAACTTATAGATTCTATTCATTGTAGGGAACACTTATGACCTTCTGGTACAACATGTACACTTAATTAAGTATAACATTAAATGCCACATGAAATAACAATCATTAGGTGAAAATATTTTTTTCATATTCAATTAAATGATTATGTGTAATCATAAGGTACATTGAATTTTGTTCTAGAGAACTAAATCCAACACGCAACTAGTCTAATCATTATAGTATCAAAAAAATATTACCATCAAAGGTTGACAAGTGGGGTATGGGGAGCATATTGAATTGACATGACCACATTTTCATTATAAAATAAATACCTTGGACCAGTTTTAGAGTAGATAATTCATCTATTACCCACATAGATTAAGGAAACAATTTCATCCTAAGAGGGAGTCCAGACTAGATGTATTGATATGGATATTTTATATGAGTATTCCTTTTATATATATTGGAAATATTTATTTTGTATGAAAAAGTGATTCCATTTTCTGATAAATATATTATAGATTGTAAAACTATACTAATATAACTTCATTTCAGGATCATTATTACCCAAGTGGAAATGGGTATCCATGTGTTCCTTCTAACCACTGATCCCCTAATTGGTCATGTAATGTCATAGGTAAAATTTTGTATTTTTTACTATCCAAATGGGTATTTAGAAAAACTGATACCTCAAATCAAGTCTCCTCCATCAGTTGATGAGGAAGATGATAAGAATGAATAAACACCTTATATGGATATAGGGAGGATAGAAAAGTAATCATCGATATGGAATTAGTCTATTACTTAGATACTATGAAATAAAATCAAATGATTCTATTCCACAACTTACCCCCACTACTAGTGGTGTACTGCCTAAACCAATTGTAATCACCCTAAATATTTACAGCATAATTTATATTTTATTATATAAATTTGTTATAATTAGTAGTATATATATCACTTGTTTCATTTAATTTAACAAAAAAATTACATTGAACTTAACATTACAATTTTTATGTAGCCATAAAAATTAAATTTGATACAGAGGGGAAAAATATAAATTAATATAATAATAATATGCAAATTTACATCATCTTGATCACATTGTATGATTAGTTTCACAAAAATGCCAATAAAATGAAAAATAATATCAATAATGAAATATCAATTTTGGAAATGAGAATATATTTATCTGTTTGAGAAAATAAAACTGAATGAGAAATGATTTAAATATAAGGTATTTATATATTTTTTGGGAACCTATATGTCCATTACTAATTTTACCATTAGAATAATAATATTATCATTATAAAATTAATATCAATACTAGGAATATGAACTCAAATTATAAGAGTTTGAACTGACCTATGTAAATGTAATCAATTATTTAGTTTTATAGTAAAATAAAAATATTTTAAAGTTATATCATGGTTAAATAACATAATCATTTAAAAATGATTAAATAAGTGATTATATTTTTTTAAAAACATATGTTTAATTTTTTTTTTATGATACATATAAATATTTTTTAATAATATTTTTAAAAAATTCCTATATCGAAAATATTTTATATTAAAGTGATAATATAATTTTATATAACTGTAATGAATTTTTTAAAATATCGAAAAAATTTGTCGTCCTATTGAAAAAATCATATAAATCGTTATATAAATTTAAAACTATGTTTTGATAATTTATAAAATTATTCTACAAATTTATATTACATATATTAAATCATCACATTGAAAAATATTTTTGGTTATTTTTTTGTATTTTTATAAAATAGCTGAATTTTAATGAATGCTTAAATACTGACAAATATGATATTTAACATTATAATATAAAGACACTAATTAATGTGTAATGAATTCTATATAAATCAACTATTTTTTACACAAATTATTTTATAACATTATATAGCCACATTATTTAGAATAGTTTTTAGTTTTAAGCTAAAATATTAAACCATAAAATATTAAATTAAAAAAACTTTTTCCCTCCACTTATAAATACCACCCATCATCTCCCCTTATCCTCACAAATTTTAAATTAATTTAATTACCTAATATATTCCAAACTAACTCTATATCTCTCTTAATAATAATATAACTCTACAAAATCCCATTCAACGACTCCCTAAATGGAAGTCTAAGGGAGGACATGAAAGAGATAATAATTTTATACAAAATAACCTTCAATAAAATATTTATATATATTTTTATTTCTATTTATTAAATTATGTTATAATAAAAAAATAATTTTAAATATTATTAATTTTTATTTTCTTTATGGAATATCTTTTATCCAAATTCATATATTCTATTATCTTTAAAAAGATAAAAAATTATCTATATAAAGGTAAATTCACCACCTCCCTTGATGATGAGTTATATTTTCCTATACCACTATCAGGCTTGGTTGAAATACACATATACATTTTAATGATGAAATAAATTATGATTTTCTATATTGGTTCATGTTATTCAATTACTATATATCAACAATAATAAAAGAAATTCCATTTGTACATTATGGTTTGATAAATATTCTAAAAGAACTAGTCATATAACAAATATAAATTATAATTATTGACTATAAATATTTATCATTGGATATTGAGATACATCTGGACTAATGAAAATATTTTATCCATATACCATTATTCTTATCGTGTTATGGAACCATATCATTATAAACTCCCATAATAATCCACAATTAATCTAACCCTAAACACATGCAACGAATGACTCTAGGAAAAGAGAAATATAAATTATATTTCAATTAAGTTATTATAAAAATAATAAAATAATAATAATAAATAAATAAAATTATATAATTTCATAATATCATATTTGATAAATATTTTTTTATTATTCAATATTTTAAATGAATATATAGAGTAAATTCAGACATGATGTAAATGATCTCTTTGAACCACCCAATTTTCACCCGGTTATGATTTCTCTCTCATTAAATCACATTATATATCTGTTATTCTTACTTAAATCATTTATATTAGAAAAATAATTTCTAAAAAATATTTACCTAGATTAATTAACCTTTTCAAAATTATAATGTAAATGTTTTAAATGTTATCTTCTCAATTTTATCTATTATGTAGAGATAATTGAAAGAATTTTCTCTACTTTCATAACAAATTTCAAGTATCAAAAATTAAATTTTTTAAAATTAAATATAGTTTCTAAAAAGATTCATTTCAATATTTAGAGATAAATCATCATTTTTTATTGGAATTAAAATATGTTTTCACTATTTAAATCGCATACCCTTTTTTCATAACACCACGCTTATCAAATCAATTAAAAAAAATGATTCCCCAAAATTTTAATGTTTTCATTTTTATCTTTATGAACTATAAATATTTTCAAACATGTGAACATGAAAATATGTAATCCCTTTAATTATTGTAATATTTATTTTATTTAATTTCTTCCCTTAACATATAATTAGGTAAAAAAAATAACATTTTTCTGGTTTTTCCCCTTCTTCTTAATACTTATGAGTGATTCCGTTATATGGAAAACATAAGCATGTACTTGATTTTTGGGTTTACTATGATATTTCTAAAATACATTGGAAAATTTTTGTATCTCTTCAGTTAATATGTATATGATTGTGGAGTATTCTAAATCCACAATGAGACTCTACCCACCATGTTATGCAATCCTGGAAGTGATACCAAACATATAGTTATGTAATGGTTTATATTGTTCCCAAATTCATTATATTATTATTTTATTTGAATGTTCAAGAGATTATTCTTTTATGATATCTTGTTATACAAATTGAATAATTTGTTGTGATTTATTATCATTCTTAGTCCTTTTATAGGAGTTATAGTTTACCAATTTTCTTTTTTCATTTTCTCAGGATATCATATCATGTTTTGAAAGTTGAAATGGATTTAGGGTATCTATATTATTTTAAAATTATATTGTTTTTATTTTATTTCAAAGTTAAGGAAATATTTTCTTGGCCTCCCGAATTCACTAGGTTCCTTGATCTTTGGTTTTTAATTGTGGGATATTTACATTAAACAACATTTAAAAATATATGTAAGAGAATTTAAGTAACTATAATTGATATCATAATATACTGTTATTGTTTTTTAGATTTAAAATATAATACAGTGGAACAAAACCTAGAGTGAACTACATATATATATATCATGAAATTTTTGTAATGTATTGAGTGATTGGTTTCCATCAAATGAATTGTTTTATATATAATAGATGTGGGTATTGATCAAGAATATATTAACCTAGCGGTTATAAAATCAAAATGGATCACTGGTTGTTGTCTTGGCCTATACATGGTGTATAAAAATGTTCCCTTGCTTCCAACCTGGTTTGACACTACCGTTGGATGTATGTTTGGGAATTCAGAAAAATTTCTGAAAAAATAATGATGGGAATGAATATATTGTTATATTATAATAACTAATAGGTAAATTAATATTCATAAATAAGATATAATTATAGAGACTCATATATTAAGATAAAAATTACCTTAGTTTGTGATTATATCTATATTCATATATTCCATATTTATTTTATTATTAGTTTTAGAAGATACATGTTAAAGTTTCTTTTGGTCATAATAAATGACTGGAGAAATAAAAAACTATTCAATCGTCCACTCATTATCTGTTAATTAACATTAATTTTCCTATATAATGGTAGTTCTAGAAATATTTTCATATAATTTATGTACATTATTGCTAATAAAACACCAAATCCTTTCATAGATATTTTGATATCCATAAGAATTTAAAATAATGTAAGTATTTATTAATATGTATATAACTCATCCCTGGTAATTGTTTCCAGAATAATCCTCCCAAAATTTCTTTTCAAACATTAATTAGTGGAATTTGATGTTATACTATGCAAAAATTGATTGTTTATATATAATGAAAACATCAAATATTATGAGGGGGAAGTCGTTATTTATATCAAAAAAAATTAATAGTATTATATACATGTGTAAGGGAGATTATGAACTTCCTTTCAAATTATCATCCCATGTATTGATATTTTCCCCATATGATATATGATATCTATCACATATGATTTAGAAAAAAGACATAAACATTCATGAAAAAAAATTCCTTTTTGTGGGATTCTACTCATGTACATTATAAAATATTCTCTGGTACTATTAATAGAGAGGTTGATAACCTAATTGAATTGTTACATTTATCTTATACCAAATAAAAGACTCCACATGGAGTGGACACCATTGTGTAGGATTGAATAATAATAAGTTTTAAGAAAATATAGACAAATGTTTTATATCCCTGAGTCCATTACCATAGGGTTTATTGATCCTCTAAATCAAGAATATTGATGGGTCAATGTGACTCTATTATAATTATCATGTACTCCCAAAAATCAGAAAAAAGAGTAATTATCCCTTTATAGGGATTGATAAATAGTTCAAACAAAATTGTGGGTGCCAATAATTCACTACGATGGTACTATAATTAGGATATTTCAAATAAAAGTTAAATAAGGAAGATATTTCCATGGTAATCATTTGAATAATGTTGGGATAATATGTGTTTAGACTTATGCACAAAGAACTCAAAAATTATTTTGAAAAGAGAATATACATAATCAATATATTCATTATAGATTATGTAAAAAATGTTTGATAATAATTTTAAATTATATTTTTATATACTCTATAATAGGGTATCGTGAAGGGAATAAGAATATCATTAAAAAGTAACTATAAAAGGATAACATATATGAAAATTATAGTTAATTAAATTTTTATAAGGAGTAATTATCCATAATGGGGTATTTTATCGAAGGAAAATATATATATGGGGATTATTCTAAGAAACATGTAATGATATTAAAACCCATTGACCAAATTTATTTGGATTTTTGTGACTACATTATGCAAAAAATAAATGAAAAGAGTTTTTAAGGGAATAAAAAATTTCTATTATCGCATGACAAATAGTCTCATTACCTAAAAGTGGGGAAATTTGCATTATATTAATTGATTATTTTGTGAATTACATGGTTTTTCTACTTAGGAAATATGATAAATTGATAGCATATGACTCCTCAAACGGGAATTTTTGTGAGTATAACTATCCAAAACAAGAACTTGATTTGGTTGTAGTTATCTTCACATTGATTTTATTTTAAAATTTTCTATATGGGGAGTGGTTTGAAATATATAAAGATCAAAAGGCCCTAAAATATAATCTCAAAGAAATTGAGATTTGTATGTTCCATCAAAGGTGTTATTTATAATTGATAGCTATGAATGATCACTCCATTACCATCATGATATGTACAATAAAGTGTAAGAAGCTATATGTAGAAAGAATCTTAATTTTCTACAAATGTAAATAATATTAAATGATCTTATATGTATGTGTTATAAATGTATGGAAATATAAGTAATAATAAAAGGAACACCATCCTACCTGGATAGAATTATTGATCAAATGCCCATCATTTTAAAGAAAATGGATTACCGAAGGGATGAAGTTGATAAACAGATGAATTATTATTCTATAAAAAGGGAAATCTCGGTAGTTAAAATTAATTGAATAAGTATTTTTAGTATATTCTTCATTAATATGTGTTTAATAATTTTCTAAGATAAAGTGGATCAATTAAATTATGTATATGGATCAACTATAACTATCCACCTGTAGAGATTGATGATGTATTGAGATCTTTGAGAGCATTATTCATATAATTATATTAAGAAGAATATTATAGAATTTAAATCTATGTACCCAGTATGTCAAACGTTTTGGAGAAAAACATACATAACAATATAATAATGAATAAATTATTCATACCTATATAGAAGTTAGAAAACAACACCCTAGACTTTGTGAGAGGTCTTTTTAACACCAATTGAGAAAATAATTTAATGTGACATGAAATGGATTGACATAAGAAGTTTAATCTCATAATTATAATTATATAGAACATTTATCATGATAGACATGTGAGGATATATATTTGGAGTGAGGTGTGGAAGCAAGGAAAACTGAAATAAATTGAATCTGATAACGATTTTCAATTTAACTCCATGTTTTAGGTATTTACATAGGATGTAATATTGAAGCCCATAGGCATGACATGATTCTTTTCCCGTACTATGAGTATGGTGGCTCCTACATTGGTCCCTCCCCCACTGGTGGGGGAGGGACCCTCATCATCCATCATGGGAGGGGTTTATACCTTCTCACCCTTCTCTTACCCCGATATTCTCCCCACGTTCATGTAGTGTTCGCTATCTTCAATGGTGCCTGATATCTAAGAATGATTCCCTAACATTCCACTATCAATTTGTGAGATCAATGAAGCTTCTTCACTTCTCAATAGAACATTTGTCTCACATTTATTGCAAAAGAATCCTCCAAAGGACACCTTAGATTGGTTTGTTTTTTGATCTTGGGATTTACAAGAAAGTGAAATGGTGTGTTATGGGATAATAGGAATATAATGATTCACTTCACATCAGAGGAAGATTTGATTAAACTATGGTCATTCATGCCCTGAAACTACAATGACTCCCTTTTTTATCTACATATATGACTTACGATGTCCATATGAAGTAGGAAACTCCCTTAGTGGAAATTTGGGTGAGGTTTCCTAATATCCCTCATCATTTTTAAAATCCCTCAATAATTAGGATGATGGGAAACATGTTCAGTAGATATTTTTTTTCTGATAACAAAACCAATGTCATTTGTCACTCAGTGAATCCCCGTTTGTGTGTGGAAGTTCATGTTTTAAGAGAGCCATCTGATTTCTTGTGGATTACAGTTGGAGAGGAATACCACTATAAGTAGGAAGTGGTATTTGAATCGTTGGATGATTTCTGTGCATATTGAAAGAGGTTGGGCCATGAGTTGGAAAATTATAGATAGGGGTATCACAATATTGGCAAGATCAAGGCTGTTGGTACTGGTTGAAACAATTATGTGCGTAATCCAATAGGTGGACATGATTGAAAGGGATAAGAGGGTGCAGACACTATGTAAAATAAATCACATGCAACAAAGAAACCTCATAGGGAATGGCAGGAGAATCCTTAGGTGGATGATGTTTTCCGCAGGTTGAGGAATGATCGTGGCCTATCTATGGAGGTCCCCGACGAGAAAAGGGATCCTGAAAGATTTCTCAAACCTATGGTATCTGATCATACCTAGGGATGCATTGGGCTTGTCTAGGGTGGATAAATTATGGGTGCATCTTATGCTCATGTTTTCTAAGTAGGGATTGTTTACAATGACAAATAAGAAGAATATTGGACACAAGGGATACACATATTGACAGTAAATTGAGAAATGGTTCAGTTGGGGAGGTTGTGATCATGGTATGTCGAATTGGGGAGGATGATATTATTGAGCTTGAGAACCATTTTTCACAACTATCTAATGTGGTTACAAAGGATGGATCGTCTAGTGCTGTCATGAATGGGATAAAGGATCTTAGAAATTAACCCAATGATTAATACTTTTCTATAGGTGATTCGGAGGAGGAGGTACTTGATGACCAGCTCCCTAGTCCAAGGATGTAAAGACCCATAAAATTCAAGGGAAATTTCTTTTTCTAAATTTTCTTTGGGATTTTACAAGAACACAGTTTCTGAGAGCGCCTGATTTCGAGGCCCAGTGTGCCCGGAATCATTTTCCGAAGTTTGGCTCGGGTATGTTCAGTGAACGAACGAGCGGAAATTTCTAACATTTGAACCGGTGCTCGGAATCGAATTCTGAGGGAACCGATGAACTCGCAACGCCGGTAATCGCTTAAGGTGACCTTTACCGTAGTTGCATTTGTGCGGGTGAAGAAGTTAATTTTTGAGGTTTAATTAAAAAGTAGATAAAATTGTTGAATCAATTTTATTTCATAACAAGGTGGTTAATTTCTCCCATGGGAAGTTGGTGGTGGGGCCCACATCCACCCAACTACCAATGTGTGGATAATTGAAAGAGTGGGGCCCACATGAACCCCCCCTCCCCACCTTTTCAATTTCCTTAACTCCCTAACTCCTCTTAACCCTTAACTTTCCTAACTCCCCATTAACTCACTATCATTAATTCTTTGACAACTTGTTATAATTAAAGAGAGTAACTTAATTTCAAACTCTTAAAATTCAAATGGTTCGGTTGTGTTAATAAATTAAGACAAAGTCTTATTTTATTTTTTTTAGAGTTTTTTCCTCCTTGAGAGGATTGGGAAGCGTGAAGTCTTCTTCTTCTTCAACCTCGATGAAGAACGTGAAGAACATCTCGGACTCCGACGAAGAACATCGTTCTTCAGCGAGGAACGTCTCCGCCGAATAACACGACGTCTTCTTCCAACGACGTTTCCTCTTCGAAGGCACCTCGATGAAAACGGAATTGACGTTCGTTTTTCACGACGCCCGAACTCCGCGACGCTCGTCTTCCGCGGCTCAATTGATGTGCACCGTTCCTGAACCGAGGTAGGGAATTGTTTATGAAATATTAATGAACCCCATGCTACTTCCTTCTAAATCAAATAATGAAGATCAAATAAACATTAATTTGATCCGTGAAGATTATGTTGTCGGTTGGGATTTTATGTTGGCATTCTCTTACCTTTTGAGAAAAGAACGACGAGCGCGGACCAACCAATTCTGGGTTGATCCGCGGATCATTCGTACTTGTGGATCGATGTAGGGTTTTATTTATTTATTTGATTCGTGAATACCAACTTGATGACCTTCGTGGATTTAAACCATTTTTTCTCGAATAACGTGATGGGGTCAGACCACACAAACACGGCCGACCCTCCTCCTTAATTTCGTGATGGTTCCTTTGTGGTTGGTACGGGAAGGCGTGGTGTCGTCGCACCACGCGGTTTTCATGCAAAAGGATATGTGTGGCACCGTCGCGTCGCGCCGTGGAAGGAAGTTTAAGAACGCGACACCGTCGCGCCGAGTCGAAGAAAACCAAAGAATCGCGGTCAGAGTCGGTCCGCGGCGAAGGGGCACGGCGCCATCGGGTCGCGCTGGAAAAATACAAAGACGATGCTAATAGTTTTTGAAGTGCGGATTGACGGGCGACGACGAAGCAGGCCGTTTGGGCGTTTGAATCCCTTCGCAGTGAAGGTGGGGTCCCGGGGGGACCATAGGCGAAGACGGTAGGGGAAACGGAGCACCGGAGCGCGTCCGGTGGTCCGCGGAAGGCGGCGTTGGCGCACCGCCAGAAGTTGCCGGCGGCGGATGCCGCCGGCGTCAATTATCGGCGAAGGGGGGGGCGGTCGCGCACACCCCCGCCGCTCCGCGGTGACCGCCCGGCCGCGGCCGGCCAGTTGGGCCAGACCAGACTAAGCCGGGCCGGCCCTCGTCGGGTCGGACCCGGGTCAGGTCGACCCGGTTCGGGCCGACCCAGGGGGGTCGGGCCGGGCCCAGACCCCCCCTATTTTTCGGACTAAGTTGGTTCAAACGCCCATATCATGGGATACGGACCTCCGATCGATGCACTTTCAGTTGCGTAGCAATACTTGGAACGAGGCAGTCGTTTCAGTATATAGCACTCAAGGTTTCGGATTACTTTGGGTTCGGCCAGGTTGGTTCGGATACGAAACCAACCGGGCCCTCGGAGCGGAAACACTCGTAACATGAGCTCCAGACGTCCGATTGACATGTCATCAACATTTTTGGATTCCTCTTAGTGAGACGGATCTTTTGTCTTACTCCGCTCGAGGTTTCGATTCCGTCGGAGTGCGGTCGGGTTGGTTCCCACACGAAACCAACCGGGCCCCTGGAACGAAAAAGCCAATAACTCACAGACCGGGCGTCCGATTGACGCGCCGTCTATCTCATTGTTTTCCTCTTGATTAGACGGAACTTTTGGCATACTTCACCCGAGTTTTGGTTGCTGTTGGATAGTGGCTGGGTTGGATTGTACCGGAAATCCAACCGGGCCCCTGGAACGGAAAAGGTGATATCATTCAGACCAGACGTCCGTTCGACGAACCGTCAGCGGCGTTGGTGATCACGTTGAGAAACGGTCCCTATGAGTATACCCTATGATTGTTCGGGGTATAGTTGAGTTACGGCCGGATTGGTTCGCATACGAAACCAACCGGGCCCCGAGGACGAAAAGGCTAGAAACTCACAGACCGGGCGTCTGATTGACGTGCCGACTGTTGCGTTGAGACCCCTATGATGAGGCGGTCCTTTGAGATACTTCTTCGTGGGACATTGTGATACTTGGAGTATCGACCTATAGCTCATGGAGTGGACAGTCCCGGAGACGAGCATACGGAGTACGGGGACCATGTAGCCGGCTGAAACCTGACGACTGCTTGACCGACTCGACTTGGAGTGAGTCGACTAGCCCAGTGGATGGAGCGCCTGGTATTTGGCGACAGACCCACGGGGGACGGAGCACCCGGTAGTTGGTCGTAGACCCGCGGTACTCGACAGGAGTAGTACCTTTGTATGCTATTAGGGGGAGCGCCCGGTATTTGGCGACAGGCCCACAGCGGACGGAGCACCCGATAGTAGGCCGCAGACCCGCGGTACTCAACAGGAGGAGTACCTCAGCAGTCATAGGTTAGTGAGCAGTACCTCGGAGTCGTGATAGGACCATTGTACACTTTAGAGACGGAGCTCTTCAGCAGTTACGTTTTCTATACTGAAAATCCTGGTTTGAGTTGAGACTTTTGACCTTTGTGTTTACCTCATGATTAAGATGGGTCACTTGATAACTTAGGAATATGTATGGGCATATACATGGGTAGTGGTTATCCATTGATTTCATAATCTTTGTGTTACCTTATGATTGAGATGGGTTACTTGATAACTTAGGTATATGTATGGGCATATACCAAAGTAGAGGTTATCTGTTGAGATATTCTTAGTGGTTATCCTTGTTGGTTTTAGTGAGACCTTGAGGGTCTCGGGGTCCCTACTGAGTATCGTTATACTCACCCCTACACGGGCTATTCCAGCACCTCGTTGTGTTGGTTGTAGACGACGGGCAGTGCTGACAGAGGCCGATTGTTCGAGGACTGGACGGTACCCGGAGGTGGACTACACGACGAGTCAATACCCGGAGGTGGACTTCACGGCAAGACGACACACAGAGGAGGTTGACGGGCGAGAGCATTGAGGAGGATATCTGTACCTACCATTCAGGTAGGATTCGTGGTGGACGATCCAGGAGCTGCGCTATCTGTACCTACCCTTCAGGTAGGATCCGAGGAGGACGACCCAGGAGCTGCTTCCTTATTCCAGCTGTTTGTCTTTTTCTGTTGTAGTTTTGTTCAGTTGTAGCTGCACTTTCAGTTGGGTTTGTATACTGGCCCATTTACTTTTCAGCACATTCTTTTGTACTTAGTGTTTTACTTCCGCTTGTACTTTGTAGTGTTTATTTACTTTTATAAAGGCAATGCCTTCCTAGTTATCGGGATTTAAGCCTTTGGTGCTAGTCGCCAGCCCCTGGCCTATGGAAGGCGGGCTTGGGGTAGTCACGGCACGGGCCCCGAGGACGGGTCGTGAAAAATTGGTATCAAAGGAGTCGGTTCTACTGTAGAACTTATAACTCTGATATTTTCTTTCTGTGAAGCAATAGTGTTAAGAGTACCAAGTGTGGTTTTTAGTTAAGGGAGTCCAGTTTTGGTGCGGGCGGCCGACGTATCCATACAACAGGACCCTGACAACTGATTTCCGACTTTGTGCACGAAAACACTGATTGCGTGTGTGTTTCCAAAAGTTTTATTTAAATATCAGCTCAAACTAGGTCAGCTCACCAGGTAAATCGTTTGACCGTGTCATGTTGTTTCTTTCACGATGCCTCCCCGCGGATGACCAGCTAGAGCCCCAAGAATGGTTCGTACTGACAGCCCACTCAGTGACGTGGCCTCAGTACAGGTCTCTATTCCAGTTGAGGCACCAGCGGAGGCACCAGCGGTACTACTACCCATTGGGCCACCGATGCCACCAGCCCCAGCAGTAGAGGGTGCACGTCACTTGAGCACACTGCACAAGTTTCAGCGCCAGACGCCACCCAGGTTCCAAGGAGGGATGGACCCGCAGGTGGCTGAGGATTGGCTAGAGTCTATGGTGAGAGTCTTCAGGCTAGTGGGGACGCCGACAGACTTCATGGTGATCCTTGCTGCTAGCCTTCTTCAGGCAGCAGCAGGCAGATGGTGGAGCCTGATGCTGCAGATACATGACAAGGCTACACTTCTTTGGGCAGACATCAAGAGCCTGTTCCGGGCAGAGTTTGTACCATCCAACCTTCGAGCGGTGCGTATACAGGAGATACTTCAGCTGCGGCAGGGCAGCATGATAGTAGCACAGTATTCAGCGAGGTTCATAGACCTCTCGCGCTACTCCACAGATATGGTGCGGGACCCGTTCGTTAAGGCCCAAACCTTCGAGCAGGGGCTCAGGAGAGAGATTAGAGCTTTTGTTGTTTCTCACAGCATTCCAACGCAGATAAGGGTGTTGGGGAGAGCTCTCTTAGTGGAGAGTTTCCTTGCTGAGCAGTCTCCAGCAGCAGGACCAACCACTAGCCGACTTGCGGCAGAGTCTTCTGCAGCAGGCAGTAGGCAGATGACGTAGAGTTCCAAGAGGACCAGACCTACTGGTGGCCGACTGCACGACTCAGGTTCAGTTGTGCGGGGAAACCGGGGTGGAGTCAGAGCCAGACGTGCCGAGAGTGGACAGTGTTACTCCTGCGGCGGGATTGGTCACATGGCACGTGACTGTCTGACCCGCCATACAGATGACCAACAGTTAAATGAAGAACCTCCCAGGCAGAGGAAGAGGTTCGATCAGGGCTGACCACAAGGAGCAGACGTTCATGGAAGAGGAGCTGGTCGTACAGCTGGAGGTGGACGACGCTTCGGGGTGTTGCCACCCCCACCCCCAGGAGGACATGGGAGAGCTCAGCTTCAGGCAGCTGACACCTATGGTCATGGATCTCTAGAGGCAGATTGACATGAGCGGGACTAGGTCCAGACCAGGAGGCTATTGATCATGTTGCTTTTAGTTTTGATGTTGTTACATTTGTGTCTTTGTACTATGAGCTGCAATAATGAAAAGACACTTATCTTTGTTAAGTTTTCTTTCATGTCCTTTTTTTTTGTTTGATACTGAGTGGTCCCGGTTAAGACTATTGACTTGACCCTCACTTTCTAGTTTTCTACTGGAGGAGACCTAGTGACCTCACACTGATGCCGACAGTGTGACTCGACCCTTGGAGGTGAGAGTGACAGTTGGATTTCTTGGTAGTTACGTCGAGGCCTTACGACGTTATCCATGGCATGAATGCATCATTAATTTCAGGATTGACTGTATTAGGCAATGAATTTGGTTCATCCAGGGGATGAGGCCGTATTTCTATTATTGGCAAAGAAGAAATCATAGCAGCTCCTTTGAGACTAGAGAAGGTCCAGGTCATCCAAGAGTAGATGAGGACAACACAGGGCCAACAGAATCCTTATGCTGACAGGACTTGGATGCCTCTAGAGTTCGAGGATGACGATCACGTCCTTATACGGGTCTCACCTCGAAGAGGATTACGACGATGTGGTCAGGGAGGCAAGTTATCTTCGAGGTTCAACGGACCTTTCTACGTCCTCAGTTGGGTAAGCGAGGTGGTTTACCGCTTGACCCATCCACCTCAGTTGCACTAGGTGCACGATGTTTTCCAGGTATCTCAACTGAGGAGATACATGCTCGACCCTTCGCATATCATCAACCATGAGGAGTAGGACGATGGTGATGGAGTTACTTCCGTGGAGGTTTCAGTGGGGATCAAGGATCGACAGGAGCAGATCCTACGAGGACGATCGATTCCTCGGGTGCACTTTCTATGGCAGTATGGGAACCTCCGGGTGATTACATGGGAGCGGAAGGCTCAGATGCATGCTCAGTACCACTTCAGTGACCCTAGTTTGTGTTGAAGCTTTACGGGGACGTAAAGTCCTGTGGTGGGAGTAATGTAAAGACCCGTAAAATTCAAGGGAAGTTTTTTTTTTCTAAGTTTTCTTTGGTATTTTACAAGAACACAGTTTCTGACGGCGCCTGATTCCGAGGCCCGGTGTGCCCGAAATCATTTTATGAAGTTTGGCTTGGGTACGTTCTGTGAATGAACGAGCGGGAATTTCTAACTTTTGAACCGGTGCTCGGAATCAAATTCTGAGGGCACCGATGAACTCGCAACGCCGGTAATCTCTTAAGGGGAACTTTACTGTAGTTGCGTTTGTGCGGGTGAAGAAGTTAATTTTTGAGGTTAAATTAAAAAGTAGATAAAATTGTTGAATCAATTTTATTTCATAACAAGGTGGTTAATTTCTCCCATGGGAAGTTGGTGGTGGGGCCCACATCCACCCAACTTCCAATGTGTGGATAATTGAAAGAGTGGGGCCCACACGAACCCCCCCCCCCACACACACCTTTTCAATTTCCCTAACTCCCTAACTCCTCTTAACCCTTCACTTTCCTAACTCCCCATTAACTCACTTTCATTAATTATTTGACAACTTGTTATAATTAATAAAGAGATTTAATTAATTTCAAACTCTTGAAATTCAAATGGTTAGGTTGTGTTAATAAATTAAGACATAGTCTTATTTTATTTTTGTTAGAGTTTTTTCCACCTTGAGAGGATTGGGAAGCGTGAAGTCTTCTTCTTCTTCAACCTCGACGAAGAGCGTGAAGAACATCTCAGACTCTGACGAAGAACACCGTTCTTCAACGAGGAACATCTCTATCGAAGAACACGACATCTTTTTCTGATGACATTTCCTCTTCAAACGCACATCGAAGACAACGGAATCGACGTTCGTTTTCCACGGCACCCGACCTCCGCGACGCTCATCTTCCGCGGCTCAATTGACGTGCACCGTTCCTGAACCGAGGTAGGGAATTGTTAATGAAATATTAATGAACCCCATGCTACTTCCTTCTAAATCAAAGAACACAGATCAAATAAACATTAATTTGATCCGCGAAGATTATGTTGTGGGTTGGGATTTTAATTTGGTATTCTCTTACCTTTTGAGAAAAGAACGACGAGCGCGGACCAACCAATTTCGGGTTGATCCGCGGATCATTCGTACATGTGGATCGATGTAGGGGTTTTATTTATTTATTTGATTCATGTATACCAACTTGATGATCTTCATGGATTTAAACCATTTGTTATCGAATAACGCGAGGGGGTCGGACCACACAAACACGGCCGACCCTCCTCCTTAATTTCATGATGGTTCCTTTATGGTTGGTACGGGAAGGCGTGGTGTCGTCGCACCACGCGGTTTTCACGCGGAAGGATATGCGTGGCACTGTCGCGTTGAACTGTGGAAGGAAGTTTAAGAATGCGACACCGTCGCACTGCGTCAAAGAAAACAAAAGAACCTCGGTCGGAGTCGGGTCGCAGCGAAGGGTTGCGGCGCCATCGGGTCGCGCTGGAAAACTACAAAGACGACGCTAATCGTTTTTGACGTGCGGATTGACGGGCGATGACGAAGCAGGCCGTTTGGGCATTTGAATCCCTTCGCAGTGAAGGTGGGGTCACGGGGGGACCATAGGTGAAGACGGCAGGAGAAACGGACCACCAGAGCGCGTCCAGTGATCCGCGGAAGGCGGCGGCGCCGTAGGAAGTTGCCGCCGGTGGTTGCCGCCGGCATCAATTAGCGGCGAAGGGGGGGGCGCACCCCCGCCGCTCCGCGGCGGCCGCTCGGCCGCGGCCGGCCGATCGGGCCCGACCGGACCGAGCCGGGCCGAGCCGAGCCAGGCCTACCCGGGTTGGACCCGGGTCGGGTCGACCCAGGGGGGGTCGGGCCGGGCAGCCCGGGCCCAGACCTCCCTATTTTTCGAACTGAGTTGGTTCAAACACCCATATCTTGGGTTACGGACCTCCGATCGACGCACCGTCAGTTGCGTTGAAATCTTTGGAATGAGAAGGTTGTTTCAATATACCGCACTCAAGGTTTCGGATAACTTTGGGTTCGGCCGGGTTGGTTCGGATACAAAACCAACTGGACCCTCGGATCGGAAATGCTCTTAACTTGAGCTTCAGACGTCCGATTGACGTGCCGTCGACTTTGTTGAATTCCACATAGTGAGACAGATATTTTGGCTTACTCCTCTCGAGGTTTGGATTCCGTCAGAGTGCAGTCAGGTTGGTTCGCTCATGAAACCAACCGTGCCCCTGGAACGAAAAAGCCAATAACTCACAGACCGGGCATCTGATTGACGCGCCGTCTGTCTCGTTGTTTTCCTCTTGATGAGACGGAACTTTTGGAATACTTCTCCCATGTTTTGGTTGTTCTTGGATAGTGGCCAGGTTGGATTGTACCCAAAATCGAACCGGGCCCCTCGAACGGAAAAGCTGATATCATTCAGACCAGACGTCTGTTTGACGAACCGTCAGCGGCATTGGTGATCACGTTGAGAAAAGGTCCCTATGAGTATACCCTATGAGTGTTCGGGGTATAGTTGATTTACGGTCGGATTGGTTCACACACGAAACCAACTGGGCCCCAGGGACGAAAAGGCTAGTAACTCACAGACCGGCCGTCCGATTGACGCACCGGCTGTTGCGTTGAGACCCCTATGATGAGGCGGTCCTTTGAGATACTTCTTCGTGGGAATTTGTGATACTTGGAGTATCGACCTTTAGCTCATGGAGCGAACCCTCCCGGAGGCGATCGTACGGAGACCGTGTAGCCAGCTGAAACCTGACGACTGCTTGACCGACTCGACTTGGAGTGAGTCGACTAGCCCAGTGGACGGAGTGCCTGGTATTTGGAGACAGACCCACGGCGGACGGAGCGCCCGGTAGTTGGCCGTAGACCCGCGGTACTCGACAGGAGGAGTACCTCTATAGGCTATTAGGGGGAGCGCCCGGTATTTGGCGACAGACCCACAGCGGACGGAGCGCCCGGTAGTAGGCCGCAGACCTGCGGTACTCGACAGAAGGAGTTCCTCAGAAGTCTTAGGTTAGTGAGCAGTACCTCGGAGTCGTGACAGGACCACTGTACACTTCAGAGATGGAGCTCTTCAGCAGTTACGTTTTCGATAATGAAAATCATGGTTTGAGCTAAGACTTTTGACCTTTGTGTTTACCTCATGATTGAGATGGGTTACTTGATAACTTAGGTATATGTATGGGAATATAGTTGGGTAGTGGTTATCCGTTGATTTCATAATCTTTGTGTTACCTCATGATTGAGATGGGTTACTTGATAACTTAGATATATGTATGGGCATATACCTAAGTAGATGTTATCTGTTGAGATCTTCTTTGTGGTTATCCTTGTTGGTTTTAGTGAGACCTTGAGGGTCTTGGGGTCCCTACTGAGTATCGTTATACTCACCCCTGCACGGGCTATGCCTGCACCTCATTGTGTTGGTTGCAGACGACGGGCAGTTCTAACAGAGTCCGAGTGTTCGAGGACTGGACAGTACCCAGAGGTGGACTACACGACGAGTCCGTACCCGGAGGTGGACTTCACGGCGAGACGAAACACGGAGGAGGTTGACGGGCGAGAGCATTGAGGAGTCTATCTGTACCTACCCTTCAGGTAGGATACGTGGTGGCCGATCCAGGAGCTCCGCTATCTGTACCTACCCTTCAGGTAGGATCCGAGGAGGACGACCCAGGAGCTGCTTCCTTCTTCCTGCTATTTGTCTTTTTCTGTTGTACTTTCGTTCAGTTGTAGCTGCACTTTCAAATGGGTTTGTATTCTGGCCCATTTACTTTTCAGCACTTTCTTTTGTACATAGTTTTTTACTTCTTCTTGTACTCTGTAGTGTTTGTTTACTTTTATAAAGGCAATGCCTTCCCAGTTATCGGTATTTACGCCTTTGGTACTAGTCACCATCCCCTGGCCTATGGAAGGCGGGCTTGGGGTAGTCACGGCATGGGCCCCGAGGACGGGTCGTGACAAAGGAGGAGAAACTACAAAATGGGAAACTTGAAAGTGTGGAATGAATATTCTCACCTACCCATACCAATGGAGACCCGTTTAGTAACGATGATGAAGTAAAATAAATTAGTCGATGATTCTCAAACCATCTCCAAAGCTGCATTCCAAAAGTAGGAGTCTAATTCTATACCCACACCATCATTGGAACAGCTCCTAAGTTCCGAAGAGGTAATTGACAAAACTATTCTAATAATTAATACTCCTAATGACGTAGTCGAAAGATGTTGGTAAGGCCACATAGAATGATTTATAATGGATAATAGGGAACATGTATTGATAAGAAGGATCTTCTATAAATAAGGGGGTCAAACAAAAGTAAAACTTGCATTGGGGAGTACATTCAATCCTGGGACAAGATGGCATCGAGGATTAAAGAACATCTGATAGTGGTGCTTGACACTTCAGTAAGATATCTCTCATGGAATCTTTTAGGGATATTTATAAATGTAGGATGAAACTGATTTTTAATGGATTGTTTATTTCCATTGGTGTGTGATCTTTGGTTTCCCACTTTTTACTTAAAAATGTTGGATAACAAAAAAAATTATTTTCAGTTGGTAGGGATTTTTCTGGCGATATCTAAAAATGATATTGCACATCAGTATGGATTACCACCCAAAAACTGATGGAAAATATTGAAATACTTAATAAAATCATGATGATATATTGAGAGATTGTTTGTTGAAATTCAATAGAGATTCATATCAACATATTTTTTTGTTATAGTTTATATATACAAATGTCTTCCACATGATTGCCCAAATTTATCCTTATAAATCACGTTACGGGAAGTGAAATACAACACCTCTATGAGACGAGGATGATATAGAATGAAACTAGATATGGCCAAAAATGGTTAAAGAAATGGTTTGAAATTTCAGAACTATTTTTTAACACATAAATATTTCTTAATGTAGAAACATTATCTATATTGCTAACCATTGGAAATTTATCATGTTTTAAGTTGGATAAAAACTATTCCTCCACAAATATAGAAGAAATATAGTCATTATGTTTGGTAAAAATTATATTTTATATCAAAAATAAATTGAATATTTGATATTCTTGATTATATAAAAGTTAAAAACAATTAAATATCACTCCCGCTAATCTAGTATTAAGAAAGTTTTAGGTTCCAGGTAACCATATTATGAAAGTGAAAACTAGAACCATCACATATACTGAATCCTATTGTGGAAAAAGTAGTGTATTATGTGACACCTCTATTTTTATTTTATCCCTCCCTATATCGTTTCCAAAAATTTGTTTTCATTTTCAAAATGATTTTTTGTGGGATTGTGATTTTCAAGTGTCCAAAATGGAAAATGATTAGGCTGGTGGAAATAGAAAATATTGTTATGTTATAATAGTATTTCCAACTCATTTTTTGAGTTTTGTGGGTATAATTGAATACTCCCAAAATCATCAGCCTTCTATTGGTGATCCATGGTATACATGATTCAACCCAATGGCCCTTGGCCACCCATAGCTGCCATTTTGGGCCTAGTAAAGCCCTCCAGTTTATTTGGTGTTTTTTATAACCAATAATATGTGATTATATATATTATTTTACATTTCCCAAATTGATCACAATTATCCTAGGAGCCCCCTCCACTAATTTTTGGGCCCTCTCTACCTTTCTGTCTCATTTGTTCGATTTTTGGAAAATGGATTAAAACGTTATCTCCAATATGGTGTTCTATTAAAAGATCTAGAATAATAGAAATATCTATTATTTGATCATAAATTTTTATATCTAATTACTTTTAATAGTATCAAGAGTTGATTTCATGGTTTAATATGTTTTTTTAATCATTGGTAGATTCAAAACCCATATTTATGGAATTGGATTCCTACCATCTATTGAAACTAAAATGTGGTCGATAACATATCTTATTGATATATTTTTATCTTAACCTAAATTTAATATGTGGTTTATCTAAATCTTGAGTCTGTATTTTTAAATTGTACTGAATCAGAAAATCTTCTTTGATTTTATTATATAGTCAGACTAGAAAGGAATCTATAGAAATTAATTAGTGTTTTAAGAATGATTTTAAGACCTTAACTTTAGAGAATTATATATTTCATCATTGAATTATAGTTTTTAATGAATTTTTGTCTCTGTGAATCATAATTATTATGTTTTAATTATTGTGTTTTGTTGTGGATATTAATCATTCTTGATATGACATGATGTTTTTCTATTTTTCTATATACACATTTTCATGTGTTGTTCCTACATATTATGTCATCGATGTATGATGACCCATAAGACTATCAACCCTCATAGGTTTGTGTGAGATAATGATAAAAATGAACATGGGATATCCCATCCATTAGTATGTATCAATAATGTTTTTGTAACAATATCATTGATGTAGAAAATGATTTAGACATGGTTGGTTGAAAATACTTCTAAAATGGATCCTAAAAAAGAATATATAATCTCAAAGGTCATGACCAATATTATATAAGAGATTGATATACCTATATTTTACCAATTTTATTTTTTATTTCCTCCCATTCACTAATATATATTATTCACTTCAATTAAGGGAAATTTGTTGTGTCCAACTAAGTCTTGTTGTAATACTATAATAAATATTTATAGTATACTTATATATTTCGTGAAATGGATCTTGTGGAGTGAACAGTACCTAAAGTGGATGGTTGAATAGTATTAGCATAATATTGTAGGTATTATTAGAATAAAATTAGTATGTATATCTAGGTATAATATTTTTAGTGGCATTAACTTGTACATCAATCCATGATTTATCGGGATCATTTTCTTTCTATGTTTGACCTAAAAAACTAACACTACCATGGTTTTTATTTTGGTTATTTTCCACCACACTAAAAATATATATTTATTTAATCATAAGTTTTTTTTATTTTAATAAATTCCATTATTATAAATTTTATTTCTACTGGTTTTAGGGGGTCATTTTCCCCCTGTGATATTACTTTATCCCTCACCACTAATATGTATTCTATTGTAAATGTGGAGGCATATATGAGGACATGTAATATTCTAATTTGGAACTAATGGATTGTATACAGGTTTTATTAAATGGTATCCTAGCACCATGTTTACTATGTTTTTACTAATTTTTACCTTGATTTGGGATTGGGTAGAGACGAGTTAGGATTGTCATGACACAAGTAGGGGAACTATGTCTGTGTCTAGTAATCATTTCATATTAGACCTATGAGCTGCCTTAAAGTGAAAAAAGTCATCAGTATTTTATGTTTTCATTTTTATATTCACCATGGTTGATGAACATTATTTTTTTATGCTTATGATGGGACTCTGGGTTTGTTCATGAAAAATGCATAGGCATATAGGATCCAAATCCATATACATGTTTCTTCCAATATATTCCATGTAGACAATTAAATAATAGTTAAAATTATGATATATTCCTTTTGTATAATATTTCAAGAATTATTTAATTGAGATGTATTTTTTTAATGGCTGGGTATATATGGTTTTGATTAAAGGGTAGAAAATTGATTCTTGAATTTAGTCACGGGTTGAGTTTGGGGAGGGATTCATTGTTCTTATGGATAGCCTCATAGATTAATCCTTATTATGGACACTTTTATGTTTATGTGATCTCCTAATGGTCCATTTTATTATATTATTTTCATTCATTAATATTACATATAGAATTTTTGGATATTCCACCCCACTAATATCTCATGCATCTAGTTACACAATTTTTTATGCAGATGAATGAAAATGGACATATTTCCTAGGTTTCCCAAATAGGTCAAGTGATATAACCAATATATCTATGATTCCTATAACAAGTTTCTTTTTACTGTGTATGTTCCCATAGGGGTAGGCCAATGTTGGTCGATCACAGTCATGATTTCTAACACAACACCTACATCATTCAATGACACTAGAGGTCCATAGGATACATAGTAATATTTATGTGATGGTAAGAGGATAATCAATCTATAGAATACATGAGAGGACTAGAAGGATAATATTTATAACTTCATGATACAAGGAACATCTAAAAAATGGTGGGATTTTATGCTTGATTCTAGTAGATGAGAAGTGGTAAGATTATCAATATTTAAGGATATATTCTTCAAGGAGTAACTTTTAGGTTAATTAATATTGGATTATTCTTATAAGGTCATAAATTTAACAAAGGTAATGATGATATAGTCCACCGATTCACAATGCATTACCATGTTGATTTTAATTCCTCTCCTTCTGGTGTGGAATGGGGAAAATTGATATAGTTTGAGATTGGTTTGTCTCCCGAGTTGAAATTTCTCATTATGATATTTTATTTGGAAACCCATATTGTAATTCATTGTATGTAAATTACAAAAGAGAATATCTTCAAGGAAAATTTACCAACAATAATTCTTCAATAATCTCATCGACTGACATGTGTGTTCTCTAGTATAATACCAATGTCTTGTTCTTGTAGAATGAAAATGAATATAGAGATTGGATTCCAGGGGTATGGACAATATTTGGAGTATATAAGAGGACAATTATTTCATTTTAAGTGAAATAAATCTCTCTTGTGAAATTGAATTTGGAGTAATATTTAAATCCTAATGTATTGCCTTATTTATATAAATACTTGTGATAAATGTGGAAATACTGGTTGTCTACAAGGGTTCTTGGATTTTTTTTAGGATGATCATAGAAAAGGAAGTCTATAGTTTGGGTATAGGACATCATAATTATATAATGACGCTATATATAGTTGATAAATAAATTTCATAATGATCATAATGGGTTTTATCAAGTGGTTACTGGAATGAATAATGGGGATCATCTGACTTTGGATGATGATGGTGAAGGACCTTCAATATATGGAGGTACTATCTTGATTTATTGTACCAAATATATTTCATTTTTAGATTATGTTGAATTAAATTGTATCATATAACCTAAACATATTTTTATGTTATAATTACCAATTAAATTCCCTTATAAGATGTTATCTATAGATATACCCCAATGACAGAATGTTGATCATAAATAAAAATATCAATACTATTTAAGGGTGGCTACTAGAATTTCACATGTTTGCAGATTCACAATCATAGTGATGAGAGGTTCTGATGTGATCCAATCCATAGACTAGATGATTAACAATCATTTAATCATCAACATTTATTATAGATGAGTAAAATTATCATCACCTAAATTATGTATATTCTTTCTGACTATATGATGGGATATCGAATAAGGAATATTTGGACTATATCATTATTAGAGAGATGTATTTTATTTATAATTGGCTACAATGATCTTTATATTGGATCATTGGTGACTCTCTTATCTTTACATCTTGTGAAAGTCCAATTGATGGATGTATTTTTGGAATATTTATTTGGGTTTACCATACACTAGGGAGTTCAGTATCACATTATTCATGTGTCATGTGAATGGCCTATATCGATTCTACTATATCTCAAGGAAATTATTATGTAGAAAGAATTCGTGGTGAAGCATTGTGACGATGAGTCTAAATTCCTCATTAGCCTGATCATATTCCCTTGGGTTACTCTAGTCATATTCACTAAGAAAGAAGAAGGTAGTATTTTTTTTATGTGGTCTATTGGAAGTGGAATATGGACACTATTGAAAACCTCTATGCATTTCATGACTAAATGACATTGTTTGATCAATAGAGGGGAACCTAGGGTTTCTCAATGATTTAACTAAGTTTTAGATTACACATTATTAAGTTAAGAGAGGATGATATAATTAATATAGTGTTTAAGAGTTATTATAGGTTATATGAGTATCTCATTATTCCCTTTCAATTAGAAAATGCTCTAGCACATTTAACTTCTTTGATGAATAACATTATTCTCATATATTTGGACATCATCATCATTTTGTTCTTTGATAATGTCCTTATATATTCAAATACAAAAGAATCATTATTATAGAAAAATATATTATGTGGAGTATTGTTTTAGAATATCATCATAACAAATGGTATTCAAATAATCACTTTTGGATAAATGTGGTTCAACTTATTGTGCATTCGTATCTAACGAAGGAATCTATATTAATCTATAATAGGTAAATGTAGTTATGTATATTAGAAAATTGAGGAATGGTTTTTAGATTCATAGTTTCCTTAGGTTATATGGTCACTATAGAAGGTCAATTATTGATAATTCACATCTTCTAACAGCCATGACTAAGGTTAATAAGAAGGGAGCCATATTTGAAATGATGGAACATAGTGAACAAGTCTTCCTAAAACTAAAAATGTGTCTGATGTTGGATCCCCTCATGATTCTTCATGAGCCTATAATTCATTATGAAGTGTATTTATATGCATCTAGAATTATATTAGGAGATGTACTACATGGGGTTGATAAGGTGGTTTCATACGAGGAGCAATATATATGACACCATAAAAATATTTTTTCTAATCATGATATAGAGATGATGAATTCTTTCATATATTATAATGTGGGTGAAACCATATATATAGTGAGATGATTTTTATGTATACATATTGTAAGACTATATGTTATATCTTCTCCTTTTGTGACCTAAATCATCATCATAGGTGTTGGGTAGAGTACTAGTAGTTTCTCAACATTTATGTGGAATATGATAGTATGAAAGGGAATGTAGTTTCAAATTAACATGGTTGGAATACTCTGGAATTTCAAGGAATTACATGATAAGTATGTTGGAATCACTTTAAATTTTTAATAGATAAGAAGTTTTGAATTTTATGGAAGGTGGTGTAGTGGGTATGTGCACACTTAGTGATAAACTCCTCATTAGTATGTTCAGGGAGGGATAGCCTGGATTATTCTTTAGAGCGATTAATGATTCACCTGAGGTTGGTAATGAATGGTTACAATCTAGGGTAGATGTAACACCCCAAGATTTCATAGTACATTATCTCGTTAAAGTAATTCAATAGTAAGCGCTACACACCACACTGAGTTCGAGCGTACCACAACTAACCAAAGTAGTCATTCATAAAGCGGTTATGAATAGTATTAACTGCATTTTTAATCTTATATACTCTATATAATTTTAACATCTATATTGTGTGTTTCTTATACATAATATAAGAAAAAATTCATTTTTCCATATAAAAGATGTATTTTTTAAAAAATGAAACTTTACCACCTTTTAATGGTGAACCCTTTTTAAAACCAATATTTTAAACTTTTATAAATTCAATTTAATAAAATTAAATTCTTCTTTAGAATTAGGATATGAAAATTTAGTTTGGATAAATTTTTTTGGAACTTTTCTGATAACTTTCATAATTTGACAAATAGTGAAAAATACTATGTTGTAATTGAAAATAACTTTTTTAATCGAAATAATTTCTAATGTTAAATTATAAATTTGAAAGGTTTTGAAGTATTAGTAGATTATATTTTTATCATTTAATACAATGTAGGTCATTATAAATAATTTCACATTTAAATTTGACATAAACACATGTCAATCTTTTGATTGTTTTTACTCTTTAAAACCCCACTTTTTGGTTTTGACAACGAGAATCATTTTTAAAGTAATAAATTCAACTTATATGTCTTGAATTTTGTAAAAAGGATTCATTTTTGAATTCAGAATATCAAAATTAGATTTGGGGGAATTTTTGTTATTTTTCTGAAATCATTCAATTTTTATTGAATAGTGAAAAACACTGCGTTATTATTTAAATAATTATTTATTTTATTTAAATTTATTTTAAGTCAAAATAGATATATAATAAATATATATGTTAAATTTAATTATTGGAGTCATTTTATAATAAAATTAGATGTATTAAATTTTATTGAACTTTTTATCCTCTTTTACCCACATTCTTGGAGCATTTGCAAATTTGCATAAAACATTATTTTACCGCTTATGTGAGTTGAATTTCAAAAATCCGAGAGAGATGGTTAATATTCGGAAAAAAATTTGGTTCAATAAGATGAAAATAATTTTGTGTGAATAGTAACTTTTGAATTTCATTTACCATAGTTAAAAGTAAATAGGTTAATTAATGGAAAAAATGATATCACAATTACCCTAAAACATGTCCAAATTCTATTAGATAAGTATTATTCGACCAAAACAACCTTAGGAATAAAATATGATCCTCTTTGGTCAACTTGGGTTTGATTTGGACATTTATTATTATTTTATTTAAAGAAGAGTTAAAAGAGTTAAATTCAACATTTAATAACTAAACCATTTTTAATATAGTGTTACACCCAATATAAATTCGACTATATATATTAATTATAAATATAAAATGATTTCCTACATAATGGTATTTTATTTATAATTTTTAATCATTAAATAATTTAATTTATTTATGACACAATGATGATGCTCTAATTACCTTATCAATGAAATATTAAAATAATTTATATTATAAATATTCAAATAAATGTAAATTGAGACTTTTGATGAATTACACTAATTTTCAAGGTTAATATGTCATGTTATGGTTGGTTAAATAAATTTTTTTCGATGTTATAATGTTTATATGGCTTCCAAAAAATCAAATACTAAATAGTGTCAAAATTGACATAAGTGAGTTTTTAAATAACATACTAAATTATTAATTGATATAATATTCCTAAAAATTTAAGGTTTGGAAAAAGGACTTAGTTAAGGTTATATATGTTAATAATGAACCACAATGGGTTCTTGTGGCTTGTTATACTATGTTTATTGACCATGTAATATAAAAATACAAAGAGACATGGTAAATGAAAAACTATTTAACATAGAGTTAGATCTAAAAGATAAGGTTTATATGATAACCTGAACCACTCTAAAACCTATTGGTCAATAGATAATAGACCCATACCCACCTTATCCTTTAAATAATTAATTTTTGTGCCATTAGAAACCTAAAATGACTTTATTATAAAATAATATTTCAAGCTTTTCCTAAAGTGACCCTCACCTCTATTATAAAAGGGAACTCCCCCTTCTATTTTTTTCACTCATCCAAATCCATTTGGCTCGGCAACAACCTACCCTAATATACTCCCAACATTACTCACTTCATTCTAGAGGCTTTACTTTGGTTATAAACCCAACCTATGGATCCCTTTTGATCAAATCAGATGAAAGAACCCGAAGAAGAGGTAAATATTTCATCACCTCTTTCATGTTCTTTTCTTCTTCCACTTCCACTTTCTTTGTGTTTTCTATTATAAAATAAAAACTCCATTACCTTCAATATAATTTGATTTTTTTTATAAAAATGATACAAAAATATTTATTATTCTATCTATAATATGAATGAAAAAGTCACCATTCATGCGTACGTACGTATTGTCGTCTCCACGTCGTGGTATAGTTTGTTATTCAAACACATCATTATTTTGATGGATATAATAATGAGTATAACTGATGTAAACAATAAATATAACATGTTAATGATTCAGTATATTTGATATACCATAAAATTAAATATTATTTCATCATCAATATAATGATATTGTTGCTCATGCATACGTACGGATTACCATCTCCACAAACGCGATGAGATTCATTCCCCATCGTAATAATTCAAGAATAATTTTTATTTTATTATTAAAATTAATGTTTATTAGAATAATATAATTATTAATATGAATAAAATGTATCCTACAATAAAAAACATGGCCTATGTAACCAATAATATAAAGGGAAACCAATCAGTTAACACTTGAAATGATGATACTTCTGAAATATTATTAACAATGAAATATTAGAGGATCATATATGATATCATATTTATATATATAGTTATTGTATAATTTAATAACAATTTTTGAACTATTATATATGAGTTTAACATACCATTGACTAAGGAAAAGTACAAGGTAATGGTTAATTTCACAATCTCATTATTATCCAAGGTTGTTTTTATGTAAGTATCTACTATGACCTCTTCATCAAACACATCCATGTTTTCTTAAAAATGTTTTCTCAAAACAATTTTACAATTTACTAAAATATGGTTTAAAGTAATTTATAAGATTATATGACCTTATATGTTTTTAAAGGAATCATCCCATCGTTTCCAAACTAGGTACTTTATGACCTTTTCGACAAAATTAAGGTAATAATGTTTTTTAAACTTATAGAGCGGGTGCGGCTATTTTCCGCCATTATAACATCATAGAAGCTTCCCTTAAAAGATTATAAGATTACCTTTAAAATAAATGTTTTATTTTATAATTATTTTACTCTTAAATGGTTTCAAAATAGAAGGAGGTATTTCTTTCAAATAATATTCATTTCATATATGTCAACATCCTTTGATTAATTTTAAACTTGTTTGAAGTTGATTTATTATGATTCAAATCTTCCATGTTGTATTAAAGGTTTTGAGATATGTTTGACTATGGATGTGTTATTTTAATAATGTTCTTGGTTTATGGTTAATGTATTGAAATTTTGTATTCTAGTTTTAATATGAATGTTTATGTTATGTTTCAACCTTTTCATATGAGGAATATATTGGACTTAGTATGTGATGGGTGGGGCCTGATATATATCCTCGTTGCATCGGTAGGTCTCATTAGACAATAAGATGTGGAATTTTCCAGGGCCTTTCCCAATTTGATATATGGGTTTGGTCGAGCCCATAAATTTGTTTTGATGTCTTGGAAGAATCCTTGAAAAAATGTTTCAGAATGTCTGGAATTATATATTTCCTGATTATGAAAATAATAATTATGGTTCATGTTGATATTCGACTAGTATAATACCCATTAATATGTTTTATTATGAAATTATTTACTCTTCTCATATTCCTGCCATAAAGTGTCTGTGTTTATTATTTGTAAAGGCATGTGTTTTGAATTATTAATCATACCTAATGTTCATCTTATCTTCTGCTATATTGCATACCCTTATTTAGAATTTGAGATTTCCCCTTTATTATGTTTCATTTTCCCTAGATATAAAAAAGTCGGTTATGTGTGACTTGCATGCATTATCTATGAGGCTTGGATATTTCTAATAGAATAAATTAGTGTTTTATTTATTTTCATGTTGTAATGTTAAACTTATTTATGTATCTTGTTTCCAATAATACTAAACTGATCGGTCTTTCGGGACATGATTCCTTGTATCATGCCAATGTTATGTAATAAATCACTGACTCTGCGTAATTGGGTTCAGGCCATTACGGTTGGTATTAGTTGAATTTTAGTACAAACATTGGATACTAGATTTAAAAAAACACTGATTAGAGAACACTACCCTAAGATAGACTATGGGGATTAGTATAGATAAACTTCCTAAAATTTAGGTACTATATATATTTTTTTATTTTCTGAAGCAATACATCCCTATCTGTATATGAGTAGTTAGAGGTGGATCTGGCACAGATGTACCTAGTGGTAAAACCAAGAAATGCCGTAATGATCTAGAATCGAATGGCAACTGGTGCAAGATAACGGGCCTTGCATCACTCTTGGTTGCTAAACTCTAAAGGGATATTCTTACGATAATTCACATTTTATTTAAAAACCATTATGAAGGATTTATAAGTATATAATTCCTCAATGAAAATATTTTTATGATTATGGATTATATCCATAAACTATTCAATTTACATTAAGTGTTTTACATGTTCGGAATTATGTGTTTTGATTCATAAAATAACCTTGTGTATTCCATTGTTTAGAAATGGCTCCTAGTAGAAAGAATAAGAATTCGAGCAATACGCATGATCAAAATGTAAAGAACGATCATATCATTCATGGTATTAATCCAAAATTTAAAAGGGAAATAGTCTCCCATGTATTCTCATCATATGAAGAAATAGTATCATCTATTAAGGAGATAAGTAAATAATTATTTTTGTTCTATAGATTTGAAGGAAATCTAGAGAAGAAAAGGATGGAAGAGAGAAATATGGATAAATTGAAGAGGGGAATGTAGGATTTTCCCATATGTAATAACTATGGAAAGAATACCCTTGGTAAATGCTTGAATGTAATGGGAGTTTTTTATAAGTTTGGAGAAAATTGACACCAAGAACTTGGTTTCATGTGTAATAAAAAGGTTTCAAATATACAATTCTTCATCTGCAAGGATTTGGGACACTATGAAAAGCAATTTCCAAATCATTAGAGTATACCCCAAATGCTAATATTGGATAATAATAAAGTTATTATACTACAAAAGATGAAGAGGAATGATTATATTTCTTATGTAGTTATTAAATTATTATGTCATTTGATTATTGTATTAATGATGTACATATTATAAGAATTATAGAGTATAAAAGGATTGTATTGTAGTACTATTTCATTAAGGACTTAAGATTGTGTGGAACCATGAAAATTGACTCAATAGTAGGTTGATGTTTTTGGAAAATATATGGTTGAGAGAATGACAAAACATAATGTGGTTATGATATTGAGGTAGAGATTTTGGAATAACATATGATTGAATTGGATAAATTATATTCGATATTCTTGACTACCTTGAAATTGATTAATGATTTGTATATTTCATCATTATTGGAGTTTACAACAGTTTTTGATATAAAGAGTATATCCACCATTCTATAAGGAATAAGGGTTCTTGAATGTAATCAATAAGGTTTTATGGATATTCCTGGTGTTACAGTGATTAAAAAAATAGATGATGAAGTTATTTACATGTTATTACATGGAAAAAAGAATCTTCATTGTGTTCCCATTCCATATAAATTTTTGACTATGATTTTGGATAGAAGTATTTTGGATAAGTCTAAAGGATGGAATTGATTATGTTTTTTTAAGGTTAAATAATTTCTTGAGATTATTTATTGGATTGACATAAAAAGAACAACCAGGTGGTCAGGCGATAACCCATCGTGTCTGGCAAGGCCACAAGACTTGAAACTACAACTGAAGGGAGATAAGTTTGGATCACCTACAAATGGAATATGTGATTTCCTAGTTTATATAATGTAGAATTTTTAAATAGTCTGAAAAATGAATTATAAATTCATTATTTTTGGAACCCTATACAATTAGGATAAATTTATTATTTTTTTTGAATTCTATGCTCTTTTGATGTGAAAGATGAGTTTGTGGTAGTAATTAGTTGAAGGACTAAATTCTACTTGTCAAGTATATTTTTTCTTCGTATTATATGAATATGTTAATTCTTAAACATTGGGTAAGAGATCTTAAAACCAAATAAATTTGTTAACATAATACCTTATGTTTTGTTGAACGAACGATACTTTAAATCATTGTAGATTGATGGATTTGAGGCCCTCAATTTTACACTTGTTTGTGATTTATGACCTCAATCACACCCTATAAATATTTACATTTTTCATCCAATTATGTGTCTTTAATTTCCATCAATTTTCTCCTAATCGATATCATAATTTGATGGTAACCTTTTCATTCACTTTCCCTCTTTTTAAGAATAAATTTTATTTACAACATTTTCGATGTGGGTTTTCCACAAATGTATTTTTCTATACTTAACCTATAATTTTTGAAAAACAATTTCAAATTGAGAGGATGCAATTTATTTAAGGATTGGAGAATTAACACCCCAAGATTGTGTAGTACATAATCTCACTAATGTTATTCAATAGCTTGCACTACACGCAATACCAAGTTCAGCGCACCAAAACTTACCAAACTAGCCGTTCAAAAAGTGGTTATGATGGGTATTGCATGAATTTTGAATCTTATATACTATCTATAATTTTAACATCCATATTATGTGTTTCTTATACATAATATAAGAACACATTCTTTTTTTAAATAAAAGAAGTATTTTTCAAAAAAATGCATCTTTACCACCTTTTAATGGTGAACCCTTTCTAAAACCAAAATTTGACACTTTTATATATCCAATTTAAGGAAATTAAATTCTTATTTAGAAGTGGGACAAAAAAATTTAGTTTGGATAAATTTTTGTAACTTTTCTGATAACTAATATATTTTGACAAATAGTAGAAAAATACTATGTTTTAATTGAAAAAAAAAATTAATCCAAATAATTTGTATTGTTAAATTATGCATTTTAAAGGTTTTGAAGTAGTATTATATTATATTTTTATCATTTAATACAATTTAGTTCACTATAAGTAATTACACACATAAATTTGACAAAAAAACATGTCAATCTATTGATAGTTTTTACTTTTTAAAAACTCGTT
The DNA here is from genome assembly GCA_963277665.1 of Viscum album. Classification (NCBI taxonomy): domain Eukaryota; kingdom Viridiplantae; phylum Streptophyta; class Magnoliopsida; order Santalales; family Viscaceae; genus Viscum; species Viscum album. Next base: position 893,640,609 of record OY728128.1, read on the forward strand.
TTTTTGGTTTTGACAAGAGGAATTAATTTCAAATTAATAAATTAAAATTCTATGTTTTGAATTTTATAAAATATACTTCATTATTGAATTCAGAATATCAAAAAAAATTGGGGAATTTTTTGTATTTTTCTGAGAACTTTTAATTTTTGGTGAATAGTGAAAACACTACATTATTTTTTAAATACATATTTATTTATTTTAATTTATTCTAAGTAAAAATATATATATAATACATATATAAGTTCAATTTAATTCAATGGAGTCATTTTATAATAAAATTATTTGTGTTAAATTTTATTGTACTTTTTAACCTCTTTTACCCACCACCAAGGAGCATTTGCAAATTTGCCTAAAACATAATTTTACTAATTCTGTGAATTGAATATCAAAAATCCGAGAGACATGATTAATATCAGGAAGTAAAATGTGGTTCAATAAGATTAAAATAGTTTTTTTTGAAAAGTAACTTTTGACTTTTATATACCACGGTTAAAAGTAAATAGGGTAATTAACTATAAAAATGATATCATAATTATCCTAAAAATGTCCTAATTCTATTGGATATGTATAATTAGATCATAAATAACCATAGGAATAAAATATGATCCTATATGGTCCACTTGGATTAGATTATAACATTTATTACTATTTTATTTTAAGAAGAGTTAAAAGAGTTAAATTCAAAGATTAATAACCAAATTATTTTTAATAAGGGGTTACAAAATATATAAATTTGAATATAAATATTTATTAGAAATATAAAAATATTTCCTACATAATTTTGTTTTATTAATAATTTTTAGACATTAAATAATTTAATTTATTTATGAAACAATTATGATGTATTAATTACCTTATTAATTAAAATTTAAAATTATTGATATTATAGATATCCAAATAAATGTAAATTGAGACTTAGGATAAATTATAATAATTTTATAGCTTAATATGACATGTTAGGGTTTGTTAAATAAATTTTAATCTAAGGGATAATGTTTTCATTACTTTCAAAAAAATAAAATACTAAATATTGTCAAAATTGACATAATTGAGTTTTTAAATCAAATACAATATTATTAATTGATATAATATTCTTAAAAAAACTAATGTTACGCCAAAAGACATAGTTAAGGTTATATATATTAATAATTAATCACATGGAGTTCTCTTGTCTTGTTATAGTAAGTTTATTAACTATATAATATCAAAATACAAAGAGACATAGTAAATGTCAAACTACTTAACTTAGAGTTTAATCTAAAAGATAAGGTTAAAATGATGACATAAACCTATATAAAACCTATTGGTTGAGAGTTTATTGACCAATACCCTCCATATCCTTTAAATATATTAATTTTGGATCCTTTAGAAACTTAAAATTCTTTTATTATAAAATAATACTTCAATCTTTTCCAAATTTGACCCTCACCTCTCTTATAAGAGGCACTTCCCCTTCTCTTAATTTCACACCTCCAATTCCATTTGTCTCAACCCACCCCTACCCAAATATCCTGCAACTTTCCACCCTTCATCCTAGATGCCTTCCATTGGTCAGAAGGCCTACCAAAAGAGCCCTTTTGATCAAATCAAAAGGAAGAACCTGAAGAAGAGGTAAATATTTCATCACCTCTTTCAAGTTCTTTTCATCTTCCACTTACACTTTCTTTGTTGTTTCCATTCCAAAATAATAACTATATTATATTATATATACTTTGGTGTTATTATAATAATTTTACAACCATATTCATTATTATATCCATCATATGAATGACAAAGTCACCATACATGCGTATGTACGGCTTACCGTCTCCACATCGTGGTGTAGTTTGTTATTCAAAGACATCATTATTTAGATGGGAATAATAATGAGTATAAATGTCGTAAATAAAAATATAGAATTTTAATGATTCTGTATATATGATATACTATCCAATTACATATGATTTCTCCATCAATATAATTATATTCTCGCTCGTGCGTATGTACGGATTACCATCTCCACGAACACGATGAGATTCATTCCCCCGTCGTAATCATTTAAGAATAATTTTCATTTTATGATTAAAAATAATATTTTTGAACATAATATCATTATATATATTAATCAAATACTTCCTATCTATGACAAACATGGCTTATGTAACCAAGCATTTAAATGAAAACGAATCAGTTAAAACCTGAAATGATGATACTACTGAAATAATATTAACAATGCAATAGTAGAAAATCATATATGATATCATATTTAAGTATATAGTTATTTTATAATATAATAACAATTTTTTAACTATTATAAAGGATTTAAACATACCATCAAATAACGAAAAGTACAATTTTAGGGTTAATTTCACAATCTCTTTATTATCTAAGGGTGTTTTTACGTAAGTATCTATAGGGACCTCTTTATCATCCACATCTATGTATTCTTAAAAAAAATTCATATTTTTTTTACTATTTACTAGACTAGGTATTAAATTCATTTATACCCTTATTTTACCATATATGTTTTGAAATAAATCTTTCCATTGTTTTCCAAACAATTTACTTTATGCCCTTTTTGACAAAATTAAGGTAAGAATGTTTTTTAACTTATACGGTGGGTGCAAATATTTTCCACCGTTATAACATCATCGAAGCTTCCCTTACAAGATTATTAGAATATTTTCAAAATAAATGTTATCTTTTATAATTATGTGACTCTTAAATGGTTTCAAAACAGAAAGAGGTATTTCTTTGAAATAGTTTTCATTTCATCTATGTCAACATCCTTTGATGGATTTTAAACTTGTTGAAGATAATTTTTTATGATAAAAATTGTCCATATTGTATTGAAGGTTTTGTGATATGTTTAAATGTGGATGTGTTATTTTTATACCATTCATGGTTTATAGTTAAATTATTGAAATTTTGTATTCTAGTTTTAATACAGATGTTTTTGTTAGGTTTCAACATTTTCATTTGAGAAATGTATTGGACATAGTATGTGATGGGTGGAGCCCACTATTGATCCATGGTGAATCGATAGGTCTCCTGAGACAATTAGACATGGAATAGGTTGAGGCCTTTCCCAATTTGATATATGGTTTTGGCTAAGGACTTAATCATTTTTAGACGTCTTAGGTGAGGCCTTGACAAAATCTTTCAGAATGTCCGGCATTATACATTCCCTCATTATAAAAATAATAATGTTGGATCATGTAGTTATTAGACTAGTATAATTCCCATTACTATGTTTTATTATGTAATTATTTACTCATCTCATATTCCTTCCATAAAGTGTTCATTTTTATTATTTTTAAAGGCATGTGTTTTGAATTATTCATCATACCTAATGTTTATGTTATCTTCCACTGTATTACATACCATTACTGAGCATTTGAGCTCCCAACATTCTTATGTTTCATTTTCCCATGATATGAAGAAGTTAGTTATGAGCGACTTTCAGGAATAATCTAGGAGTCTTGGATGTTTCTAATGGAATAAATTACTATTGTATTTCTTTTCAAGTTGTAGTGTTGAACTTATGTATGTATCTTTTTTCAAATAGTACTAAACTGATCGGTCTATCAGGACTTGATTTCTTGTATCATGCCAATATTATGTAATAAAACATTTTCTCTAGGTAACTGGGGTCTGGGCATTATAGTAGACCATTGATATATGATGTGTTCTTATAGTTCCTCGTAGGGTGCTAATTCTATCTCATATAGTAGTAGAGTTAATATAATCCTCTCATTCTTCAAAATGTAAAGTGAATCCATGATCTACCAACATTAATCATGATATTATACGAATGATCCAGTTTCTTGACATGAAAATGGATAACATAATTTTTTTATCCCATGGTTTAACTTTTAATAGAATTAAGGATGATCAACAAATACCAAAAGGATTTCTCTGTCTACTTCTAATATCATTGGGGATATGTGGTTAGGTAATGAGAGGAGTTATAACAGTGTTACCTAGGACATCAGAGTTTGGTATACCATTCAGGTTTTTATATATTGTTTCAGAATTGAGGATAACTTCATACCAATCTAGTAAACTTACTCAGTGGATGTTATAGGAATACTTTATGTTCGAGAGATCGTATGGGTTTATAGAGTGCCTTCAAGAATGGTACATGATAGAAAGGCCTAGTTTACATTATGGTTTGGTAAAGAACCATAATATATGATAGGTAGTAAGCTAAAGATGAGTATGACTTTTCATTTTCAAAATAATGGTAATTCAGAAAGAAAAATCCAGACCATAGAGGATATTTGATGAATATATACTCTATATATTTAATAATATTTTGATGATTACATAGATGTAGATTAGTCTTCCCATAATAATTTTTTTCAATTAATGAATGAATTGTATACTTTTTACACTTTTTATCATAGGATATGTCATTCACTATTGTTCTTGTATAAGGTATGTGTGTCTTCATAATTTGTGATGATTGTTGAAGAGGTGACCTCAGAGTGGGTGTGCTTGATTCGGAAATGGTTTTCTCTAGGTTAGAATAGGTATCTATCTTATTCCAAATAGAGTATATGGACCTTGGACTATGTTGTGTGTGATATGTTCTTCCTACGAGAATTCCCATGGTTAGGTCATTTGAATTATAAAAGGTAACTAATGTTGGAAATACTGTATGTTAGCCCATTTTATATCATTGATTTATTCATGAATGTTAATTATCTGTTTAATCATATCCTATTTTTTAATGGTATACAAACAAATTTTCACAAGATTCAACTTTTATGGTATAAGACCAATCATGTTGAAGTGGACAACATTGAGGATTTCAACATGTTGTCAAATGAATCTTTTTGGGAGACACCTATTCTGATAATTTTCTAAATAAAGAGTTTATTGATTGGGAAATAATTTAATATTTTTTGACTTAAGTGGTTGTATAGTAATCATTAGGAAGATACATTAGTGTACAAAATAGACATTTAGGCATAGTGGCCCAAGTTTATTGAGGATACCTATTGGGGTGCTTCTCGACGATTATATGTCATAATATCAGGATAATTTTAACACCTCCATTTTTATGTTATGCCACTATTAAAATTTTGTATATCACTTTCATCGATTTTAAATGTAATTGGAGGTGGAATAGGGATGTTCGAGAGATTATAAAATAGGTCAACTCATTGGTGTTCCTTGGTTTAAATGGTTTTACATAGTAGAAACTAGTCTATTTACAGAGGCCACATTCTTACAGGAGGAATTTTTCAAGGTCTAGTAAATCCCACGAGTTTATGTCGTGTTTGTAGACACATGTCATCGGTTTATTTTTCTTTCATTATATTTTTTTCATCCTTGGTCAAAAATACCATATGATTCATATTCAGAGTATTTTTATTCCCCTTTCTTATTTAATACTCTTTTATTTAGAGATTATAAAATATGTCAATCATGAATTTCCAATTAGGTGATTTCTTCATTGTTCTATAAATATTCCCTTTCTCCTCTCTGTGAAGAAAACATATTAGATGTTATATTTCATGATCATTATTATATGTTTTTTCTTGGTTTTAAATGGTTTTTTTAAATAATTTATACACTCAAAACTAGAATTAGAGAATTTTTTCATTAAATTAATTGAATCTATACCATTTTGGTCTTTCGATCTGCGTAGGTATGTTCGATGTCACTCTAAATTTGACATTTGTATATTTTTTCAAATAAAGAATGAAAATTGGTTCCAGTGGTGTAATTTCACATAGATATATACCCTATCCATCAATCAACAGTTCTCCCAAGGTTGAAAACCTTGAATTTACCACATGTTATAATGGTTCATGGGATGATTGTATAACATTCATATGTATTCCCATGAAATCAATGACATTTTCTTGTATATGTTCTATACACCTTTATACCATTATTGATATAACATGACGTTGTTATGCCTTTATTATAAACATTTTACACATGTAGTTCCTTTTTCTTCTTCACTTAACGTTGGATGATCCATATTGAATGTCCCCATAAGAGGAATGTCTGAGATATTGATTAATAAGTACATTGGGTATCCCTTATATTGGGATGTGTCAAACATGCTATGTGGACTATCAGGATGATGTGGGGGATGTGTCAAACATCATTCGTTGATGACATTTTAGATATAAAGTGGAAGTATATAGACCCAATCTTATAGGGCCTAACATATATTTTATGCATCTCTGATATACATGTCGTTTCCTGTGTTATTTTTTCATTCATAGTATGTACTAAGATATATAAGGAAATTATTTGGTGAAGAGTTTGTGGTGAACTATTAATTATAATACTCTCACCCAACTTGGAAACTTTTTTCTACTTGTATAATATATAAACAAAGATTTAGTGAAGGTAAAGGGTACTATGGTTGAAAACTAATAATGTTCAATAGGTTGATGTAGGAAATGTATGATGGAAATTGGGATGGATGTTGCTAGATTCATATATTTAATAGTGTTACATCACACAATGATCCACTATGTATGGTGAACTATTTATTCTAGTTTTGGGTTCTATATCAGAAATTCCATACTGATACAACATTAGTAAAACTTATTTGATGATTGTGATACGCTAATGAGGTTTACTTATTAATTAATTATTATTATTATTTTTATTCAATCAATTAATATTTCTAGGATATTAACTATGTTCTTGGGCATATATTCACCATGTTAATGTTCAATTTTAGAACAATAAGTATGTTGTGGTGACATGGAAACCATGTTATGAAATTTAAAAGAAGAACTATTGACATTTTATGTCTATTTGGGATAAGTGAAATGTTGAGAGTGAAGTTTCATAATGGAGAAGAATTTAATGACCAAAAATTTAATTTATGGAATTCCTATTTTTGATTCGAAAATATTCTATATTGTCTATTTTATAAATTTTATGAACCACATAATTGAAATAACAAAATTTTGTTATATTAACTTTAACATTAAATAAAAAATATACCAATAAAATTGAATGTAAAAATATATGACAAACAATATTAAATAAGATATCGAAAATATAAAAATTCACATCTGCTCGATCCAAAATAATGCTTCCACTCATGAACATTGTAGAAATGAATAAAAAATGATATTAGTGAAATATTAATTTTGTAAATGAAAATAAATATAACATTGACAGAAAATATTAGTGAATGGATAATTAATTAATTATTACAAATTTTTTGACGGTACAAGCCACATGACAATTATAAATATAATCAATGTATTGGTAATTTAAATATTAAAATACTATTATAATGTTTTGAATAGTCACCACATGTGTGTAATTGAAAAATATATTTGAGTGATATTTTAAATAGAAACTATTGAAAATTTATATCATCACACAATTATGTAAACATTATCCAAAATGGGAAAATAATTATTTTTTGATAAAATGAATATGTTTTATTTATATTTTTATATAAATTTGGATTTTTTTACTGAAATTTATTGCCAATAATTTTTTTTAATAAAATAATAATTCATTTTATTTTAATGATAACATATTTTTATGATACTCTAAATAAATTTTCAAATTTTTTAAAAATTTCACCTTGATATTAAAATTATTATTTTTACAAATAAAATAAGATTTTACTTATAACATAATTTTTTAATCTTTATAAAATATAATTAAAAAAATTATTATATATTATGAATCTAGAGTGTGATAAAATGTTAGGGTACATTTTTGGTATATTTCTAAAATGGTCATATTTTCATTGAAAAGTGAAAGATAATAAAACAGGTTATTTGAATTTAGAATATAAATTAATTAATTACTAAGTCATATATGATATAATATTCCATTATTACAAACTCAAACACATGAATTGCTATATACACTCCCAATATTCACCAATATATGATGTTTTAAGAAAAAATAATTAACTAATCAAAATTTTAATAAAAACACCTCAATCATACCCATATAATTACCTCCCCACACCTCTACTTATCATAACATAATCTAACAATATAATTTTTAAATTATTACTATAAACTAAGTCACCTAATCTACCTAGTTTCTATTTAAATCTTGGTGTCATCAAAATAATGGTATAACCATCCTTAAGGTAATGTATTTGAGAGGACAATGAAAGAGGTAATATTCATAACTAAATTATCTTTCAATTTTCTCTTTTTATACCTTCACATATCAATTTCATCCTAGAGAGTATAACAAAATTATTATATTCAATATAAAAAATTATATTTTATTTATATAATATCCATTATCTGATTTCTTCTCTTTTATTAATTTTTTAGATAATAAAACATTATCGATATTAAGGTCAGTTCACCACCTCCAATGACGATCTGTATTGTTTTATCTTACATCCTTCATTGATGGTTTAAATATACATATAAGGATTAAACATGGACTAAACATGTATATTATATATTTTCTCATATTTTGATTAAATATATTTTCATAATATTAAAATAAAATAAAACAGTTCATCAAGGTCATAAAAAATTACTAAATGGACACATCGTATAATGATTATACTCAATAAATATTGATTATTTAGGAAAAATATTGGATAATAATATCTTTTTGGACCCCAAAAGTCATAGTACATCCATAAAATTATATTTAAGTAGTTATGGAACTACTTCATAATTAAAACCCATAATCATCCATAACTAAGGCGACCAATGATGCATGGCATGAACGACATTCATGCTTTATAAACTGAAAATATATATCAAATTAATGAATCTAAATAAAAATAAAACATTTCAAATAAAAAAAATATTTTTATTTCGGTTATAAATCATTTATGAAATAAATATAATATTATTTTTGAGATAGTTAAGTGAATATTCTGAGTGAATCTATACCTTAGGTAAGTGATCTCTACTAACCACCCTATTTTTTATGTTTTTATTCTTATTATTCTATTATTCTCTCTATAATTATTATCAAATAACTTTATATTTTTTATAAATAATATATATATATATATATATTTAATTCAACATTCCATTATTGGTATATATATATATTTTAAAAGATAACTTCCCAATATCAATTTTATATTGAGCCGATTAAAAGAAACTTCTTAGATTCATTACCTCATTTCATGTATGAATCGATGATAAGATTTCCAAATTTCATGGTCTAAAAACACTAATTTTTATATTTAACATCCATTGGGTTTATTAATGGGGTTATATAAATTATTATGGTCTAACCACCTTCAAATACTCATTGCACATTTTCTTAAATCCTAACTAATTATGTCGACTAGAGAATTAGTAAATCCAAAAAAATTATGTGTCCCTTACCTTGTAAATTATTTTAATGCCCAAAATATCTATAATCCATCATAAAAATAAAAAAAATTAATACCTTGGTATTGGGGAATCATTATGATATTTTTGTTTTTTATTCTTTAAGAAAAGGTTTTGTGAATGATTTGGTTTTTCAATGACTGACTAAATTTTTTTTTATTATAATACAAACACTTTTGAAGAAAAAGTGAGAAACCAAACAAGACATCACCTCTTCACCACATCACCACTTCACCACCTAACCACTTCGCCACTTCACCACTTCACCACTTCAAACATACAATTCTTCATAACAAATAACATTCAAACACAATTGATGGACAATACATTCCAGCATTCAAGTGGACTAATGTTCAAAGTTGGAGTTCAAATCATCAAGAGAAGGCTGAGGAACCCCGAATTAGAAAACAAAAACATCAGAAAAGCTGGGTTAACCACGGAACCGATCACCTCGAGCACCCACCGGTGCGACTGTCGACACCTGCCCAAATCCACAAACCCACCGGTGGACTCTAGTCGGAGTACACCCAAACCCTCCAGTGGTGTGAGATGACCCAAAGAGAACATCCAAAATGGGTGATGAAGAAACCAAAATGAAGAAGACCATACCATTAATATGTTGCACCCTACTCCACAGACACCACAGTGCATCCACGGACCAGTCGACTCTACATTTTGAGCAGTAAACCAAAACCCCATATCCTAACCACAAACAACACCATAAGAAAAAACATTGAAATCTAATCTATATGGAATGCCTCATGACATCAGAATACAGTACTAAAAATCATGCCCCCCTCAGCACAACATTGGGGCTAGTGTTGAGCCTTACATAAAGAGTTGGATGCCTAGAACTCGATGATACCTATCTAAGTCAAGCCTTACCAATCATGTTTTATATTGTCTAAAACATCATATAATTCCATTTTAATGTGATGAATTATTATTTTTATTTGAATTTCAATATAATAATTCATCAGGCCTGCCTTTTATGAGATCATGTTATTCCATTTGTCTCATATGCTAGTCTTCGTTAACATACTTATTGTAATATCTTGAGATTTTCCTAAATATATTCATTTAAATTAATTTAAATTCTTTTATAGAATTTGTTACATGAAATAAATAGATTATATTTAATCACACTCAACACCATTTTTATCTTGTGATTTACACAACACTGAATCTTTTTTATTACAAATGTTAAATATAATTTTTATTCTTACCAGAAAATAATATAGTATTAACATTATCTATTTAACATAATAGTATTCATTTATTTATTTGAATATTGTGAATGAAAAAGAGTAACTAAATTATGAAATCATATGTTTTAAAAATCTATAAATTTAATTCATTTCTTACCAAATAATTATTAATAAAAATAAATACAAATTGAATATAAAGGTTTTGTTCTTATAGAGAACTATTTTTATAACCACAATTGAGTTTTATTCAAAAAAACATAAATTAATCACTATAATGAAATTTATAGGATATATATTTAATCCAATGTTTTAAAATTCTTCCAATATGTTCTATAAGATTAATATAAGTATAAATTTAATTTTAAGAATAAAAGGTCTATATTTTTAAAATTTAGATTTACCGCCCTTTGATTGAAGATAGGTATTAAAACAAAATTTTGACACATTAATAATTATTATCTAAAAAATGAACATTATTTTCTAAAAATCACTATCCAAATTTTCTTGGGGTTAATTTGTTTATTTTTCTGATAAAATTCATATTTTTATGAATAGAAAATGAAAAAGAATCTTAATTGAAAACTATGTTTTAATCTAAATAATTTATACTTTTAAAATATATTTTTAATTAATTAAAATTTATAATTATATGTATATTATATCTTTCAAAACAGTGTTGGTAATTTGAATCAATTTGAAATTTTAATTGCATATAAAAACATTTCAATCTTTTGAAAATTTCTCTTGAAAAACTTGTTGTGTCATCCCATCTATGGGATTAATTTTAAATTAATTTCTACCACTTGTAATATTAGAATTTATAATATTGGATTATATTTTTATAATTAGAATAATTTAAAATTTCTTTAATGGAAAACATATATTTTGACAAAAAATATTGGTCTAAGTAATAAACATTAATTATAATGATTAAGGTAAAAACGAGATTTGATATTGATTAAAAATATAATATAATGTGTAAAAATGACCCCAAACATAACTAAAAATTATTGATAGACCCTATATCACACTTTAAACCTATAATTATCTATAATTTTCCATTTTTGACCATTTTGGGACTCTTAATATGTTGGTATAACTCAATTATTTTCATGAACAACCATTGTATATTTTCCCCACTTTTAAAAGCCTTATATCCTCCTCCTCTTATTGTGCATATAAATCCTTTTTTGGATAAAAACACGTCCAAAGAACCTCAGAAAATCTCTAATCTCATACTAGAATAATCTATCTTAGTATAAATTAATCCAAGAATATTCTTTGCTCAAATTCAAAAGGACTTACCCAATAAATAGGTAATATTTCTCAGTGATCACTTTTGATTTATTTATTTCTAAAACGAAATCAATCTATATTATTCAATAATTAAAAATAACTGAATTATCCTATATATACTGATATGTTTTTATATTATGTAAATTATTAAAACCTTTAGAAACTTCCATCAAATTGGATATGCAATCATCGTTCATGTGTTTAGTGGACTACCACATCGTGGATCATTGTTATTCGTTATTTCATTACCATATCTCGAGGTTCGGAATAATTATGGAATTAATATTTAAAAATTATATATATTATGATTATAATTTTATTATTAATATATAATATTAATATAACAAATACCTTCATGTTTTCCATTTTTTGGAGTACAATAACATCATTTGTGGATGTGCAGACTACCGCCTTTTCAAAGCGATGTGATTTGTACACTCTATACATGGGATATATTAGGGTTGGGTTTAATAATAATATATGATAAAAATTAAATATTTATAATATTCATGAAATTATAATATATATGTACATATAACCGATCATTTTTCTTCTTTCCATTTCAAAACTGAAAAAGCTATAATGATGTCCGAGGATGTGTGGACTACTGCCTCATCAAAGCGATGTGATATATCCTTTTTCATCACAACATTACAATAATTGTATAAATATAAGTATATATGACTAAATAAAATGGAATTTAGTATATATGTTTATTTCAATAAAAATAAAAGTTACTTACCTTCTTCCCATAATTATCATTGAAAATTGGGAATGTTACTTATCAGTACGTATGACCAACCAACTCCATTTTCAAAATGTTGGGTCATTTTTTCCAAACAAATTTCACGTATGCCTTTTTAAGTATAATTAATGTAAAAATATTATAATTATTCCATGGTTATTTATTGTGGGATATTTAAATAATGATCACATCATACATATTTAACCTATCATAGACAGTTTTGACACATAAGCCGAATACAGTCAAAACATCCCACTTAAACAATATTGATTATGAAATTATATATAACTTGTCTATAATTCAAATAAGATTAATAATAAACTTGGATAATTTACATAATAATGTAAAAAATTAACACATGTGTATTAATCAAGAATATAGATGACAAGCATGATAAATCGAACTCAATGTAAGAGTTTACATAACTAAAATTTCATTCATTGGGTAAAACATTTGTTTCATTAGTTATGTTTAGCAATGAATATGAGTGAAATGTATTATAATATTATTATTGTGTATTTAAAATTTTATATTGTTGATTAAAATTTTCAATGCATAATATTTTATTTTTTTTCTCCTTCCAATGATAAGATATTTTCACCACAATTTTAAAATTTGTGAGATAAATGTACTATTCACAAATTACATAAATTGGATGGTCTATATAATTACAAGTTTGATACATTATAATTTTAATTATTTTATCTTCATGGTATTTAAAAGGTTAATTTTATGATTGTTAATTTTTGGGTTCCAAATTAGATGTCACCATAGTTGTAAGGGGTTTCGTCTAAATTTACATTTCATTAGGTATTATTTTTTATTATAAACCTAATTACTTTTTGAAGGTTTCTATACATAGAAATGTCATGTTATATCATGAATTTTATTCAAATAATGATATTAAATGATTAATTGATTTTATTATTTCATGTATATTATGATTCAAATCTACTCAAGTAGTAAGGTTTTCTCTTGTGTCACTATTATTTCATTGATATATATTCTATATTAACCCATTGTTTTATGGTGTTTTTACTATAAATTAATGTATTATTTTTATCCTTAAATTCTTTGGGTTTTACATATTCACATAAAAATCTATCTTTCATGGGGTTGATGGTTTTAATGTTACCAAATTAGTAATGAAATTTCATCACAATTTTACTTCCCTGTGATGTTTTTTATATTATACACATAATATCATTTATGAGGATTATATACTGATCCATTGAATTTTTATGTCATGAATAACCATATTAACATGATGTTCTACCATTAATTTAATGTTATTACAATCATGATGATTGAAATTCAATCATTTCAATGTGGTATGGGACACATTTGAATGTTTAATGATTATTTTCCTTGAGAATGTTTTAATAATTCTTTAATGGAATTCACATTATTCAACAAACACAATCCTTATTGTTACTTATCTTGCATTGGGGATATTTTTCTATACCACCAACATCCTTTTCTGGATGGATGGGTACTGTTTCAAAGAGATTGTTATTGAACCCATTTTTTCCATGGGAAAATAATGTTTAAAAAATATTTTTTATAGAAAAATTTTATTTTCCATGGGAATCTCAGGTTTCTGAGTTATTTTTAAGGTAACCCATTAATTTTTCATGGTTTAATATTACTTCCAAATGTATTATTATGGAACCCATTTTTTCATAGGTCAATTATGTTATAAGGAGATTGAAAGTAAGTTTGTTTTTTTGAATGGGTTTATCAGGTCATAAATGCATACTGATTATTTCTGTTAGTATTATTAATGATGTGGTTCATGGAAATATTACACGATGAGGTTCAAAAATGGTGACAAGGTTTCCCATTATTGATTAATATGGAGTTGCCTATATAGAATTAGGAAATCACATTTCAGTATAAATGGGGTGTCCCAAATAGCACCATGTGATACCATTATAGCTCTATGATTTATTGGGTAATGATAATGTTGGAAATTAGGCATATAGATATTCCAATTAAACGGGTTTTAAAGGGTTTCAAATTGGTTTTATGAAATTGATTCTCTATGTTAGTATTAAGAGTTCGTAATTGCATGTTAGCTGATTATAATGTTACTATTGGTCAAGATTGATATCATGTGGCTCTTTATTATCTATTTTTTTGACTCTTAAGATTTCATTTTCTCATATTTGGTGATCCATATATTAATGGTATTGAGTTATTAGATGATTATCTCATTATTTATGATTGTTTCATCATACCATTTTCCCTCTTGTGCTCATTAATTGAATTTATTTTTTTAAAATAACATTTCTCCTTACCAATCATTTTCAAAAAAAATTATTATATTTCATTTCACCTAGGTTTTATTTAATGATGTTGATTGATTTGTGTCTATAAAATATTTCATAAGGATTATGTTTATGGACAATTGTGAAATTAGAAATGCTTGGTTAAATGGGAGAAATTGTCTTTTGAATAATTTTGAAAAGTTAAATAGGTGTTTTTCTAAATTCATTAAAACTCTATACCAAAAATTCATTCTCCTTCGAAAGTGATCCAAATTTTCCTTTTGATATTGTAATGTTTAGAAGAAAAAATTGGATTTTAATTATTGGCCTCAAATACAGGTATATTAATGTTATATATTTCAATAAAGGATCCAAGATTCTGGGTTCTGGGCTTTTATAGATTCTATTAAAGAATTGTTCATATAACCATCAAGATTAGGATGTTTTCGTATGAGGTTATATTTAGAGTTATGGATACCATCAGAGGACTATAAGCTTAAAGTTTATCATATGTTCAAAGTAATTAGATACCCTCGTTATGGGTTTTTAGTAGAATGAATTTTGAGCTATTCAATGAAAATTTTAGATTCTTTTTTGGGTTGAGGTATTTGTAAACACTAGGATCAATAATAGAATTATTAAGGAGGATTATATTTGAGTAATAGTGGTAGATTTATCATGGAATAAAATATGATGAAATCCTTCAAATCGTTGGGTTTTGAACTTGGTTCAGAAATTCGTGAATAAATTTAAAGATATCTATTTATGGAATAATTTAGTTTAACTACGGGTATTATTATTGAATTTTTAATATTAGTGTAAAATATTATGTTTTAATCGTTTTTTGAGTTATCATACCATGTGATAACCATTTTGATGTGGTTTTTAATGATAAGTGTAATTTTTGTAATTTCCCATTTATTGTAATGTGTTCATTAAAAGACGAATTTACTGACTGTGGAATTAAAAATTCATCTTCAATACTCGTCGTTTTGAAAAACAATGATATTTTGGTCTGAACTGATTAAAGGATGAAATTATACCCATCATGTAAGTATATTTCATTATTTATTTATTATATATGATGATATAAATACTTTATTATTAGGTAAAAGGGTCTTGGAAAAAAAATTTATCATATTCCCATATTTTCAATAGATAAAAATTTCATTTTCCACACCTATTTGGTTTTTTGTTTTTGTTTTCTCTGAATTCATCCTAAAAAATATATATGTCATTGTCTATTAGTCCCTGGGAATTTGTTTCCTTCAAAATCAATCTTTTAATTTCAATCTAATGATCTCCCTAGGTGGAATCCAATTAATATGTAACTTTTGGTGACCTTTATTTTTTCCACTCTCCCTTTTATAAGAGAATTATTTATTCATAACTATTTTATATGGGTTTTAACAATGTAATTCTATAAATTTTAGTCATTTTATATCCTAGGAAAATTTAAATGGTATAATTCAATTTTTTCTAGATTGGGTGTAACATATATAGATTTTATTGAATGTATTATTTCAAATTAATTTAAATTGTTTAATATATCTAATATATTATGTTACAGACAATACATGTTTTATCTATAATAATATTCAACGCCATTTTTATCTTGCATTTCATGAATCATTGAGTCCCTTGGATAACATTTGTTATAGAGAAACCTGAGTCATTCTGAGAAATAATATACTATTAAAATTATTTATTTGACATCATAAGTATCACCTAGAAATTTGAAGGATGGTAATGAATATGATTAACTAAATTATGATATCACAGTTTCAACATTTTTTAAAATAAATGTATTTGTTCCCAATTAATTAAAATAGAAAATAAAGTCTGATTGAATATAAAGGATGTGTTTTTAAGAAATTATATTTTTATGAATATGATGGAATTTTATAATAATAAAATAAATCATTAATTTTTTTAAATATATAAAATATATTTAAATATTATGTCTTAAATAAAAAATTTAAATTCATGAAATATGTTTTACTGGTTAAAGGTAATAATTAATCTAATGTTAACCATAAAAAAGCTGTATATTTTTAAAAACATTTTTACCACCTTTTAATGCAATAATAATTTTTGAAAAAAACATAAATCTCTGATACTTTTTATTGGAATATATAAAACTAATTTTTGAATGATGAATATCAACATTTACTCTAGGTTAATTTTTTGTTATTTTTCTGTGAACATTCATATTTTGATGAATAGTGAACGGAACCAAATTTTAATAGAAAACCAATTATTCATATAAATAATTAATAGTGTCAAATTATATTTTTAATTTTTTAATGTATAAATATAAATAATATATATTATTTAAACAAATTTATGTGATTATAATAAATTTCACCATGAAATTGTATATAAAAACTTCTCAAACATTTCAACTTTTCTCCTCAAATCCTAATATCTCATCCTGTATGAGTGATTAATTTTAGATTAATTTCTACCACATATGTGATTTTAATTTAAATAAATTGTTTCAATATTGTTAATTTTATTAATATAAAATATATATTAAGTAAAACGTATCATTCGACTAAAACTATTAGTGAATGTTACAAAAAATAACTATAGTGACTAAGATAAAATGAGCTTCATTAATTTTTAAACATAGAATATAAGTTGTAAAAATTAAACTTCACTTGAATATTAATTATTATATAGACATATTTCGATTCTTACACCTCTTAGAATCAATAATGTTTCATATTAGATATTTTTTGGATAATAAAATGTGGGTAGAACTCAAATCATTTCAACCATATCCAATGTGGCCTCTTCCTCTTATAAACATCTCTTCTCTTCCTCATCCCATCTCACATATCATGACCATTGGATCATATAACCCCTGAAAAAATAACTACCCAACATACCTCATCTCATCCAAGATTTCTTCATTTGGGAATAAAGAACACTATTGTTGTTCATTGGTGAAAACCAAAAAAAGTTACATGAAAAAAAAGGCAACATTCTTCAATGATCACTTTTTTTCTTTACAAAACAACATCAATTCATATTATTAAATGATAATATAATTATCCCCATATAATAAATTTACTTATATATTTTTATTTTATGTTTTATATCTACACATTCACACAGATACATCAATTTGGATATGCAATCATCATTCGTGTGTACGGCGGACTATTGCCATGTGAAATTGATGTCGTTGGTTATTCCATTACTGCTTGTAATAGATGGGAATAATTATATAATTGTAGTTTTTATATTATATATATGATATTAATAATTTTATTATGCTTATTTAATTTTTATATAACAAATAAATTCACGATTTCCATTTCGTGAATTAGAGTAACATCATTTGTGGATGTGTAGCGGATTGCCTCCTCAAAGAGATGTGATTCATTCACTCTTTACATGGAAAGAATTAAATATTGTGTTGATGAAAATATATTATATAAATGAAATATTTTTTATATTAATGATATAATAATATATATGTATTAATAACATATCATTTTTCTTCTTTCTATTTCATACATGGAAAAAAGTGATAACCTCATTCGCGGACATGTGGACTACCTCCTCCTAGAAGCAATGTGATTCTTCCTTTTTCGTCACCACATCACCATATTGACATATATAAGTATATATAATTAAATAAACTAGTATTTATAACATAATGGTCATTTTCTAAGGTTAATTGTTACTCACCACATTTCAATAAGGATCATTGAAATATGGGAATGTAACTTATGCTTACGTGTGGCATACCATTTCCATGATGGTAATGTTGGTTCATTTATAAAAACCATCATTCACATATCATTTTAAAAACATAATTTATTTTTAAATTTGATAATTATTTCGGCATTATTGTTCTGTATAAATCTAAATTATATCTTCATTTACCATAGTTGACATATCAGTGTCAGTTTTGACACCTTAACCAAATATGGTCAAAACATCAAACCTAAAAATTATTGATTAAGAAATTTAAAATAAATTTATAATAAACTAAATAAAACTAATTACAAAGTTATAAAATGTTCTGAATCATGTAAATACATAATTTAAGTTTATTATTCAGAATGATGGAGTAAAAGCCTGAAAAATTGAACTCGAGGTATGGGGTTTCTTAACTCCATTTCATTGCATTACATTAAACATTTGTTTCATCGGTTATGTTATGCCTAGAATATGTGTAAAATTAAATATCAATATATTCTATATTAATCAAACTTTTATTTTTTGGATTTATATTTTTCAAAAATAATTATTTTATTGATTTATTTTTACTCCAATGATACAATATTTCTAAGGGATTTTCATCTCACTTTTTACATTAGTGAGAGAAATTCCTTATTAACCACTTAACACATTTGTTTGGATTATATACTAAATGTATTGATTTATTATATCCTGAATTATATTATATTTATGGTAGTTAAATTTTTCATTATATTATTATTGTTGTTGGGCCTTCTGAGTCAGATGTTTGCACAGTTGTAAGGTTTTTTTTCTCACATTACATTTCATTGAAACTTGTTTGTTATTATGATAATAATTTATTTTATATGGTGATATAAATACATATTAAATCTTATAAAATGAATTTATTTTTTTTAAAGAGACTGGATGTTTTAATTGTGGTTTATATTTCATGGATCTCTTTATTAAAAAATAACTCACGTAGAAATAGTTTTCCTCACATCAATTTAATTTCAAGAAGATATATTCCATATTATCCCTTAATTTTTTTGTCTATATAATTACCATTAATATTTTTTTGATTATTTTTATCCTTGAATTTTTTTTTTGTTTTTTCAAATCCATTTTAGGATCCCTCTTTCATGGGATTCACAACTTCAATGTTGCCAAAGTGGTAATGAATTTTTTTTCTCATTTTTCATTCTATGTTACATTTATTATGTTAAAACATGTTTTACATTATAAGGTGAATATTATTCTCCATTTGAATGTTATATATAGATTCTATTTATTCCCATGGTATTATAAGATTCATTTAATGCAATTCAATTGATGGGGATATTGATTGAAATGTTTCAATGTGGTATGGGAGACTTTGGAATGTTTAGAGATTAATTTCCTCATTAATGCTATCAATGATCCTTTAATGGTACTTCCATTCATCAATGTCTATAACCATTTTTGTTAATTATCCTCACGTTTATATATTTTTTACTTATACCATCCTCGTTATTCTTTGTGTCAACTAATATTGTTTCAAATAAATTATTGTGGAACCAATTTATTTTCTGTAGATTAATGGACATTCAATGATATTTTTTTATGGATCCAGTTTCTTTTCCATGGGTTACACAAGATTCAAGTCTATTGTTTAAGGGTACTATTTATTTTCAATTGGATAATCATGTTCCAACAACATTTTTATGGAAATCATTTATTTTCATTGTGTTAATAATTTTCAAACAGATTAATATAAATCCCATTTTTAGTGGATTTATGAGGTTATAAATGAATAATGATTATTTCTGTGAATTATATTTCTAATGTGGTTCTTGGACAACTTTTAATATGGGTTATTCGAGATAGCACCAATAAATCACATTATATTTTAACATGGTGTTCCCTGGATAATATCAAGAAATCCCATTACTATTTAACCTGGGGTGTCTTATATAGCGTCAGATGATCCCGTTCTATATCTTCAATGCATTGGGTGATGACAATGTTGGATTTCGGACATATGGATATTCTAATTAAAATCATTTTAAAACCGTTTTATGAAATTGATGCTCTAAGAAACTAGAAAGTGTTTATAATTGCTTGTTATGAGTATATAATGTTTCTAGTTATCAATATTGATATCACATGGATCATGACTATCTATTTGATGACTCTTGACTTTACCTTGTTTTCCTATTTTACCATCTAGGTGTTTATTAAGTTATTTTATGATTCTCTCATGTAATTTCATTATTTCATGATACCCTTTTGAGCTCCTATTCACATTGATGACATTCATCTGT
The DNA here is from genome assembly GCA_963277665.1 of Viscum album. NCBI lineage: Eukaryota > Viridiplantae > Streptophyta > Magnoliopsida > Santalales > Viscaceae > Viscum > Viscum album. The sequence continues at coordinate 893,661,438 of OY728128.1, forward strand.
TAATTATTTCATTTTACATAACTAATAATTTGATATCACCCTTTGTATGTTTCCTTTTACCTAGTTTTTAATGAATTATGTTGAATTATTTATTTGTATATATGTTTTAATAAGGATTTTATTAATGATATATTGTGAAATAACAAATCCTATGTTAAATAAGAGAAATTTCTTTTGATGATTTTTTAATTTTTATGTAATATTTTTTTCTAAATTATCAAATGATCTAAGTCAAAAGGTACTCTAGAATATAAGTGGCCCATGTTTTATTTTTTATGATTTAATGTTTAAATGAAAAATTTGGGTTATAATAATCCATAAAAAATACCGAAATGTAAAATTTATGGATTTCATCAAAGGATCTGGGAGTGATGGTGTTGGTTTGTTATATTTTTTCCCATGCTCAGTTTTATAGTTAAAACCTTTAAGATATTTCTATAGTGTATACTATGAATTTTTAGAATAAAAATTTAAATTTGGATAACATTATGGGGTTTGATATAATAATTATTTTTTACTTCAAAGTTCATGTAATTTGGATATAGTCTCCAAAGGAAAATTAGATACTCAATCATTGAGATGTGTTTATTGGATACTATTGTATGAAATGATGTAATAATAATTAAATAAAGTCTTCAAAAACTAAATTAATTCATGTTTATTAATCATCATCCATATAATATAAAGAATATAATATTTTATATAGTATGTGAAATATGGATTATTTTTTATTTCTCTAGAAGGTTTAGATATATTATAAAAATTTCAGTCTGGGATTTCTCTAACTGACATCTTCTATATAGATCATATAAGAAGGTTAAAAATAATCAGGATTTTATTGAAGCTATAATCCATGCCTATTAGATACAAAATTTATATAAATGAGTGCTCAAGAAGCTTATTACTCATGGAATAACTACTGACGAGGGTGATAAATCCTCCCAAGGGGATGTATGATATTTCCTCTTATATCAATTATAACCTATCATTGGGAGTGATCAAATACACTTTATGTATTTATTAAGGCATATAGAATGAAATAACTGTAATCAACATTAGAGTATTTTGTGTGATAAAAAAATATAGGAACTCTTATATAAGAAAACGTTAGTGGAATAGGGTCACATTCAATGATTAAACATATATTGGTTGTCATAGGTAAATGGAAAAGAGTTATCCCACCACCACTAATGTAGAATAATACTTATTTATAAATTCCACCAGGACCGGTTTCAGATCACAAAAGAGTAAGAAAATATTACCTTGAATCAAATAATGTTAATAATGTATTTATAATACATATTTACTAATTTTTGTGTCATTATCACATTTTCAATAGTCTAATGCTTTTATTGGTGTTTGGTAGAGATCCACACATCCAAGGTCATGAGTGACATGAAGATTTGTTGTGAAAAAGTTTAAATAATGAAAACCTATAGGTTTGGTCAAGGAATCATAGTGTTGGATAATCTAAACTAATAGTCACATTATACCAGCCAATTGTCATACAGGTACTTGGTCAGTGGAGGTGTTAACATGAGCTCCATAGTCACAATACCAAGTCCCAAAGAATAATTAATCTATGATTCGATAAAATTGACATCTTTGGTGGCTATAATATATAAACTAAAAGTGAGGAATGATATTGTAATACCATATCCCACACCTATTGAGCCAATATAGGGGGATGAGAATGTTAGGACACTAAATACGAGTTTGGATAATCCATAGGATCATCAGTCTTTAACACGGTCATACGTTTGTTCTATTACTATGAAAAACATTATAACTAAAAGTGAATTAAATGAAAATAGTGTTGGAACTAAATAATAGCATTGCAGTGAAGGTGGATGTCCCATAAAGCGACCAATATTTTGTGGTACAAACACCTAAAGGGTGTTTTGTCAATATCATTCATGATGTTATGAAAACAGTTGATGAGGTAACTCAACACACTGGATTATATAATCAAGAAGTTATCATGTTTTATTTATAATCATCCCAAGTAGTTTGAAAATATATATAGACTCTAATAGGTCATTTTTTTATTGATTATTCATCCACTCAATATAATTTTGTGTATGCATATATAGAATAAGGTTAGTGGCTGTGATATTTTTGTATTCATTCAATAATAGTAATAACATAAATATAACTCTCCATGCATATCTCAATTATTATAGTTATATTTTCTCAAAAATATAGGTGAATTTTTTGTCTATCACATGGATGATGAATATAATACCCATGATAGTTGACATGGTATCCCAATATTCACTATTTGAGTTATCTGAAGAAACCAATTTTATGTTAACCATTGATTGGTTCGTAACTTTCATAAAATATATTACCCTAATGGAAAATTATATTTATTTATATTTCAATCCATGTTACTTATTTACTGACTTGTAAAATATTTTTAATCACATTATTATAATTCCTTTTCCAAGACATGAAATTTCTAGGTGTCTCTTCCAAAACGTATATACCCATGGATATTAAATTTAAATTATCTAGAATAGGGTCAACTCAAATAAGAGGTATTGAAACTAAGCCCTCAAAATTTTATCTAGTCTATAAATATGTTACAGATTATGAGAGGGACTCTAACACATATCAATAAACATTCAACACTTTTTTATGGATCAAAAAATAATTTGGAGATTCTTATGGAAGTTTATCGCCCAAACTTCTATGTATGTATTTTCAATGTTTTTTCGTAGATCTTCCAGCTATTCTAAGATCATAGGTTGTTTATTATCTATAACCACATTATATATAATAAGGTAAAGTATGTGGTTGTAGCTTTACTAAATATTATCATACTATAATAGATGATCAAGTCTAATAAATCTGGGGAATAATTTTAGGGCCCAAAATGTCATGATTAATGATGAATCTTGGTATTTAAAGTGATTAAAGGTTAAAAATGTATTTTTATAAAGGTATAATCCCTAGTGGAGAGAATTCTCCTGGTTTCCATTCAACTTTATCATGATTTAGATCAGATACATCAAAAAATAGACGATGCATAGAGAAACATTTATTAGTAATTACTAGTGGGTAAGGAAGAAAAAGTTGGGCATGATAAGGATACTAGTATAAATTCACTATAATCTAATGAAGATTAAAATTCTTAAAATTTTATTTTAATGCACCATGATATGACAGACTCATATAGAATAATTATTAAACCAAAACATTCATTTATTTATTCCTTATAATGAAAAATATTCATTCATAGTAGGGATACATTAGATTGTGGATATTCAAATATATTTTGGTGATTAGTGAATAAAAATTATTTAGTTCATGATAATATATCTCTTTACACATTATGATTATTTTTCTATAACAATCTATGAAATCTTGAATATACTGTAAAACTTACATGTAACTATTTATTCCTCAAATTAAAAATGAGCAACGTCAATTAATTATACCAAATATTTTAGTTGGAATGATTTACAAATAGGTGTGTCTTGTAGAGGACTATAAGTATAAATTAGATCAATAAAAACTGGATTTGGGAAAATTGGAAGGAGGGGATCATGCTTTTCTATAAAAAATGCTATAGGTATATCTATCGTCACTTTTAAACTAGATAAAGTTTATTTGAAAAAAAATTGGACACATTGTGATTTAGATTTTTAATGGGGAGTTTGGAGTAGGTATTTGAATGTTCAAAACCCTTCAAATACCAGGAAATTATTTCATTGCCCATTTTATATAGATTCTCTATACCAATATTATAGGAATGAGAAATCGGGTTAATGATCTAAATTTTTAATTGTTCAAGGTGCCCAGTGATCATAAAATGGGTTTGAGTATAGACATATTGACGAACCCCATGCTTTGTGGATTTTATTTTCAAACAAAATAATTTTCCTATGTCTTCATATGTAGGAACCACAATCTAAAATGAATCCAAATTTTCATATAGAAATCCTAATGTGTTTTTAACATAACATGTATTTTTTACATTTACAATATTAAATACTCAATTTAACCAAAAAAATTTAGGCACAATTATAGTGATTGGTGAGTCAAAATTTTCCTAATATTCCCATAATACATTTTCAACCAAGTGAGTTGTTTTTGTTATGTTAGGAGGTTTTAGTTCATACAATTTAGAAAAACATGGATCATATTTCCTATGGAAAAAATGGACTAAAAGTATTAAAAATTTATTTGGAAAATAGAAATGGGAAACACAACGTGTATATAGATCTAGTGGAATCAAAAATGTATATTTGTGTACATTTTTATGGTTTTATTTATTGGGAAAAAATATTACTATTAGTTTTTAGTGGAACATGATGTATGAAAATTTTAATTAATGTATATAGTTGCATGAATGAGGAAAACCCAACATGAATTCGAAAAGAATAGAATCACCGAGGAAAACAACATCATGAATTTTTATATCCAAATAAATATAATTAAAGTGATGATCACTATAAACATAATTATTGGAAACCACTATCAACCTAATTTGGGTGTTCATCTGGGGCAGGTTTAGCATACCTTCACACATTAATAGTTTTTAGTATTTTTATTTTGAGATCTTTGAAATATGGATTTTTCCTAGAAATTATCTTTTCAAAACATTGAAAATATCATACTTCCTTCTTTAAATTGATTGAGGATTAGTATTGTAAATAAATATTCTAAAAATTAGAATTATATATATTTTCATCATGTCAGGGACATTATATATTTTATTTTAGGGTCCCAATAAGAAGTCCAATTAGATATTGGAACGTTATTTGTCAAACTTTTACCTATTACAATTTGAATGAAGTTGATGTGCATGAAAATGAGGGAGCTGATTCTATTTTAAATATTATATTATGGATTGTATTATCTAAAGAAAAGGTATTTTATATTTTTAATAAAAAAATTGGATGCATATTATAGGTATGATTGTATAACATATTCAAATAATGGGTTATACAGTAATATTTGAAGGGAATACAAATATTAAATAATCGTTTTCATATTATTGAAATTCCTTTAAAAGAAAAAATATATTGGGGAAATATATGTATAAACATATCAATAGAATTGTATGTGTAGTTAAACAAACAATTCTACAAGAGTATGAATCACTAATTATTTATAACCAGGATTGTCATGTCCTGGAATTTCCATGTATTTTTTTTAAAATTATATGGAATTATTTCAAGACCACACGCATGAATAACACATGATTCTGAGGCTCGGTGAGCCCAGGATGGAATTTTGAAATTTTTTATGGTGCATTTTGTAAACATGCGAGCAGGGTTTTCTAAATTTTGAACTGGTGCTCAGATCAAAAATTATAGGGCGCCATTGAACTCAAAACACAGATATTCACCTATAAAGGACTTGAATTCGGCCGGAAAAGGCCAAATTAAAAAGTTAATTTTTAGACTTTTCGAGAAAAATAATAAAATAACATCAAATGTTATTTTATTTATTTTCTCATCAATGAGAAATAAAATGGAAATTATACAGTGTAGTGATGAGGTAGTGATAAGATAAATTAATTTATCTCATCAATGGCTCATTAACAGGCTATGTAATGATGCTTTAATGATTTGTAACAGCAATGTTGTGTCATAAACGAAACAGCATAATGACGCAAAGTCACAATGTAATAGAAACATCATAACATGTTTTCTTTTTAATAGTTTGATTCATTGGGGGAACGAGGATTAAAATGTGAGTATTCTACGATGAACCTAAAATGGATTCCCCCCCCCCAAAGAATGACGAACATCAGCGGGACATCATCATCTTAAACATACCATAATGAATAATGAATGCAATCAACCTCTTAGACCCTCGAGGATTAAGCACTACTGAAACCAATGTAAAGGAGTTAAGGGTTTCATTTTTGTTTTATTAATTCCCCATTATATTTCTAAATGATAACTGATGATTTACCCACAAACAGGTTAATACACGGATCGTACGTTCTTTTGAGATCGTGTCATTCTTTGTTTTTCAATTCAGGATTAATTTTATTATTGGTACAACTGTAATCCCCAGACCTTCCCCTATTTTAAACCTCTAACACAGAGGGTACGAGCCGACATGAAAAATGCTCGAGTCCCTATGCACATGTTTTCCTCGTGGCAGTATCCTAAAATCGGTGAAAAGAAAAATCGGGGGCCAAAGTAGGGATGTAGGCAACCCGAGAGCCCTTTAGGCTTAGGATGATTGATAAACAGAGCAGCGGAGCTACTCTGGTGGCCCAAAGATGGAACCTCCAGCACCGGAAGTAGTCATCAGAGGTGGCGTTATCATTAGTGCATCGTGGAGGCATAGAAATGTGGCATCGGCTGACATCGTGGGGAGGAGAAGCCCGCATCTGGGCCACTGGGTGAGCTAGCGACAAACGGTATCTTGCTACGCGTGGAAATTTCGGCTGGCATTCCTCGATGGCCATGTTAGCACGAGACTGTTATCATTTTACGATGGTGGATGATTTGCCTCACGAAGACCCTTGGTGCAAAAGGAGGTGTACGTAGCATCAGCCCGCATCCTGGCCAGGCGGATGAACCGGCCCCCCTAGTGGACAAGGTAGGGTGTGGGCCGCCCCCTTGGGCCGGACCTGCCCCCACTCGCTAGACATACCAAACCAAGATTGCATGAACATAGCCATTTTGGACCAGACATAGGTTGGGTCGGTGGATCCTGGACCATGTCAGTCCTGGTCTGTCCGATCGGGTCAGACAGGACCCATATCCCAGCGACCCCTATTTCACAGAAACGTCAATAAATGGAAGACTAGGTGTCTGATTGATGCATCATCTTCGTTTAGAGGACCCTTGTGATGAGGATGTCCTTATAAGATACTCAACTAGAGTTTTTGTGTGGGTTGGAAAATAGATATGTTGGATCGGAATCAATCCAACTGGGCCATTTTTACTAAAATGTCCATATCTTACCGATCAAGCATCCATTCAAAGCAATGTCGGTTGCGTTGGAACCCTTATGATTAGACAGGTCATTGGGTCGTTATATGTGTGAATTTGTAGCTTTTTAGGTATGAATGATGGATCTATAGGTAGTGGTTTTGATCCTTAGTGGCCTAGAAGACGTGCAGTAGTTGTGTGGATCTTTAGTTGCTCGGCAGACGAGCAGCAACCGTGTGGATCCTTAGTGACCCAGTAGACGAGCCATGTGAATCCTTAGTGGCCTAGTAGATGATTATTTTTTTTGGATCCTTAGTTCCCTAGAATAAGAGCATTTATTCATCAAGGAATAGTCCCTAAATAGTACAAAATATTCATCATTGTAGCTGATGAACCTTCTTCTTATCCTCTAGATTGTACCTGGAGTGAGTTGCCCATACATTTTGGTTTTACTTTTTGGTCTTACTTCGTGGCCTTAATTGGTCGATTTTCATTTTTTTTGTTGAATTTCTTCTTAGTGGACTGGGGTCCCCTTCTGAAACTGTCTTACTCACCCCTGCATGGGATTCACCTTCACTTGTTGTGTCTTGTGCCGATGATGGACATTTCGACGGTAAACTAGGGGGTCTACGAGCATACAAGGAGCAGAAGGATCATGTGGATGGGATGTACTACATTTTCGTCTAGTATATACACTACTCTTACCATCTTGTGGTGTTTTCATAAGATGGCTACCTAAGTCCCTTTTTTACTTTGATGTTTTTAGTTCTTTTTTTGGGTTTGTATTCTGGCCTACTTGTTTTCAGTTGTACTTGTACACAGTACCTATTTCAATAATCTACTTTTTTCTATTCACTTTTTGGGATGTGGTTGGGTGTGTTTGTGTGTATGGGTACTTAGGAAAATTCCTCCCACTATTAGGTTGATGCCTTCAGTGATAGTCTCCAACCCCTAGCTTTTAGGAGGTGGGCATGGGGTATGTCACGACACAGACCCCGGGGATGGGTTGTGATAAAGTGGGTTTAGAGGGGTTTGATTCTAATTCAATCACTAGAGTTGTTTCGTTTTTAGGAAACAATGTTGAGAGTCTCGGGTTCAGCTTTCAGATTTGGGTAGTCCATTGTTGTTGCAGCGGCTGACGAATCCATGCATCAGGACCCTGAATTCTGTTATTCGACTCTAAACATGAAAATAGTGGTTTCATAGGCATCCCTTTATGTTATTTTGTATAATATTCAGCTCACCAAGTATAATATATTGATTCGGTTCCATCATGGTCTATCCTTGGATGCCTCCACGCAGATAGAAAGCTCAGTTCCTGATACATGGACATGAGGACAGTCCGCTTAGAGATGAGGCATCCATTTAGGGACCAGTGTTATAGATGACTCCACATGGTGGTATACAAGTGTTACAACCACCCATTGATCAGAAAGAAGGCCCGAATAGAGTGGTGCAAGTGGATTCATCTTGCTAGACCATGTCATGGATCACACTTTTGGCCCTAAGAGATGTGGCAAAGGGATTGAATGTGTGTCACCATCATCAGAGGAAACAATCACTCAAGATGCTGGTTTAGAAGGACCTATTAACTATAGGTATGCAATTTAATATGCATAACTAGAGGTTTAATTGGAGTAACATGAAAGTTTCTAGGAGGTATGGAGTTTCTATGATTGTCGTCAAAAAGAAATCTCATGCGATATTTCCACACCATTCAGGATGGAGGGCAGGAGGGGAGACAGTTGCAGACTATCGAAGCTTATAACCCCAGAACTCCATGGACGAATCATGGTATGATGCGTGTATTTCTACTTTAGCTGAAGTATTGATAGACACTTGTACTAGTTATTTCCCTTTCCTGCCACTTCTTCTTTTCTGATACCTAGAGGTTTCTATTAAGATCGATGACATGACACCCACATTTAGATAATCCAACTAGAAAAGACCCATTGAACACACAAAGGTGTCGTCAGTTTCACCTGACTCATCAAGGAGAGAGTATCGGTTGGGATATTTTGGTAGTAGCATCAAGGCCTTACGAAGTCATTGTTGATATGGACATGTACCCTTCATGCCAGTATTGATTGTATTAGGGAAATTTTTTGGTTCATCCGCAAAGATGGAACTAGATTTCCCTTTATCAATAGAAGGTAAATCCTTGAAGCTCTTGATGGACTCATGTGGAGGAGGGTGTATTCACTTACTATTCAGTTGGCTACTTTGACCCTCTGTATAGTGAATGTGATGATTTCTCAAGTTCCTTCATGACAGTAGAGTATAAGGGCATCTCCTTTTATGATGTTCCATGTTTACCTCTCTATTGAGAGTTAAACGTCTAATTTGATCCATACCCTGGGACGATACTGATATCCACACCAGTATATCATATGGCTCCCGTAGTGATCCATGAATTGTAGGTATAGCCGGAGGACTTGTAGGATAAGGGCATTGTGAGGCCGAGCATTTCACCATGGGAAGTCCCAATATTGTTTTCCTAGAAGGTATACTATAGTTTGTGGTTATGTGTGGACTATAAGTACCTAAACCAGGTTACCATGGTGATCAAATATCCACTACCAAGAATTGATGAACTTTTTTATCAACTTAAGGGAGAAAGGGTGTTCTCCATGATAGACCTTAGATCAAGCTATAATCAGATTCGTGTATGGGATGAGGATGTACTGAAGATGGCCTTCAGGTGTCGGTATGGCCACTATGAGTTCCCAATGATGCCTCTCAGCGTGACCAACACCCCATACATTTTAATGGGACTAATGAGAATGATATTCTAGCCTTACCTCGGCCATTTTGTGGAGGTCTTTATTGATGATGTCTTTGTATACTCCGCGTCTGAAGAGGAGCATGATACACACCTGTGGATAGTCCTGGATTCACGTCAAGAGCACTATATTTATGGTAAACTCTTGAAGTGGTAGTTCTAGATATGGGAGCTCCACTTTCATGGACACATCATCATGGATGCTAGAGTTGATGGGGGAAATGGTGAAGATAGAGGCAGTTCTAGGTTGGGAGCAATCCAAAAACATGAATGAGGTGCGGAGTTTCTTGGGGTTGGTTGGGTACTACTGGAGGTTCATGCCTGACTTTTCTAGAGTAGCGACACCCTTGTCAGCTTTGATATGGAAACGGCATTCCTTCTTATATATAGAGAGATGCTAGAAATGTTTCCAGGAGCTGAGGTGGAGACTAACGTGTGCCCCCATATTGATACTACCTGAGGAGGGCATTGAGTATGTATTTTTTTGTGATGCAACGGGGACCGGACAGGGTTGTCTCCTGATGTAGGAGCTAGTAGTGATCACCTACTACTTATAGTTGTTGAGGCAGCATGAGAAAAACAATGCAACACGTTACTCTGACTTAGTAGCAGCAGACTTTTCATTGAAGTTGTGGTGACACTACTTCTTGGGTGATTAGTTTATAGTCTACTCTGATCAAAAGAGTCTCAAGTATACCTTTTCTCAGAAGTACCCTAACTTGAGATAACAATGATATATTGAGTTCCTCCAGGAATATTACATTGAGATTGTCGATACTTCTAAGAAGGGGAACGTGGTAGTAGATATTCATAGCAGGAGAAATAGTTTGCAACTGTCGAGTGATGCGATAGAGTAGCTAGCTACGATGTAGATATACTTCGTGGATGATGATGGAGTCTCTTACCTTTAGTCGATGATTGTTACTCCCACACACTTACAGTATGTCAGGGAGGCACAATAAGAAATCGTTGACTGCAAGTCCCGACGTGCTCAGTTATCCTCAAGACAATATCTTGAGGGATTTTCGATAGGTGGGGAGATTGTCATCATTTTCATAGGGTGTTCCATAGTAAAAGTGGAATTCTGGGATTATGTTTTGAGGGAGTTCCATAAAACCCATTTGATGGTACATCATGTAGTTGTGATGATGTACTAGGACCTCCGAAGCTAGTACTGGTGGCTAGGAATGATGAAATAAGAGTTCGAGTTCATCTCACGATGCCTCACTTATCTACAAGGGATGGTTGGACATCATGTTCTAGTATAGTCGGCTTTGTAACTTGAGGAACCAGAGTGGAAATAGGAAGGTATCTCGATGGACTTCATGATAGGGTTACAACGTACATCCAGAGGCCATGATTCTATCTGGGTGATTTTTGATTGACTCACCAAGTCGGTTCACGTCCTACCCATCCGAGAGCAGGGGTCGGTAGTTGGCCTAGAATGAATCTTCATCAAAGAGATAGTGTGGGACCACTAATTGAATTCGATGGTGGTCTAATACTATGATTCACAATATACATCCCATATGGGTAATGGATTATAGGGGGAATTCGCGACTCAGTTGGGCATGATCACCACTCTTCATTCCTGGAAGGATGGTCAGATAGAACCAACCATACATACCATCGAGGAAATGCTTCGTGCTTGTGTCCTGGATTTTTTTATAGTTGGGAGGACCACCATCCACTGGTTGAGTTTTCATAAAACATAATCTGTCACTCCACTAATGGCATGGAACCGTTCGAGGCCTTGTATGGGTATCCTTGAACATGACCCCTATGCTAGAAAGACCCATGGGAGTCGGCACTCATGGGTCCAGAGTTGGTACAGGATACCACGGAGATGGTACAAATCATCTAGGAGTGGATAAGGACTACACCGAGAATCCAAAAGTCTTATTCTAATAGGATACGGATACCCTTCGAGTTTGAAGAGGGAGACCATGTTTTCTTTTGGGTCTCACCCCGATAGAGATTGCAGAGATTTGATTGGGGCAGAAAGTTATCTTTGAAGTTCATAGAACCTTTCTAGATTCTCAATACAGTTGGTGATGTGGCATACCCTTAGATCATCCCCCACATATACACTAGGGGCATGATGTTTTCCACATGTCTCAGTTGAGGTGGTACGTTCATGATCCATCTTACGTCAACAATTGGGGTGTGCTAGACATTGACGATGGGGCGGCCTTTGTTGAGTTCCTAGTGGAGATAGATGATCAACAAGAGTAGGTACATCACAGATGATCGATTCCTCTACTGTGAATTCGGTGGAAGCACTAGAACCTCCTAGTAAGCACATGGGAGTGGTAGGATTATATTCGTGCTCAGTACCCCTATTTATTTGATTATCCCTTGTTTTGGATTTTGAGAATATAAATCCATAAGGTGTGGAGAATGAAATATCTTGGAATTTCCATGTAATTTTATTAATTATATGGAATTATTTCGAGACAACGTGCTCTAGCGGCACGTGATTTCGAGGGCCGGTGAACTTAGGACATAATTTTGAACCTTTTTATGGTACATTCATTAAACGACTGAGTGGGGTTTCTGACTTTTGAAATGGTGCTCAGATCATTAATCTGAGGGTACTATTGAACGTAGAACCTTGAGATTCACTAGGAAATGACTGAAATTTAGTTGGAAAGGGTAGAATAGAAAAGATAATTTATTGGAATTTTCGGGAAAAATTATAAAATAACTTAAAATGTATTATATTTCTTTTCTCACCGACGAGTGATGACATGGTGATGTTGTGGGTTAGTCACAAGGAAACGAAGAGACGTATTAATGTATATCATTATTATCTAATTAACTTGAAACGTAATGATGCTTTAATGACGAATAACAGTGATGCAGTTTCCAAAATGAAATAGTGAAATGACGCGATTACACAACGTAACGTAATGGTTGCGACATGTTTTTTTTTAAATTTTGATGCATTGGTGGAACAATGATTAAACTTTGAGGATTTTCTGATGAACCACTGATGGGTTTTCCTCCCCAACTATGAATTACTAATGTTGGAAGGGTTTCATCGACTTCGATGTACCATGAAGAATGGTGAATTCTGCAGACCCCTTAGACCCATGAGAATGAAGTGCTATGGTAATGAAAGTCAATGAGGTAGGGGTTTGATTTTGGTTTTATGAATTCATCATTCTATTTATAAATAATGAATGCGGATTAACCCAATAAGCAGTTAATATGCGGCTCGTTCGTTCTTATAGAAGGGTGTCATTATTTGATTTTCTATTTGGGATTAATTTTATTGTCAGTAGAATTGTAATCACCAGGCCTTCCCTTGTTTTAATCCTCTAACGCGGAGGGAGTGGACCAACACGAACAATGCCTGGGTCCTTCCGCATGTGAGTTCTTTATGCATGTATCCTCAAATCGATGCCCAGAAGAATATATGGTTAAGAAAGGCATGAGGCGACCCCAGAGGCTCGTAGGTGCAGGAGGATCGAGAAACAGACCCCTGGAGCAACTCCAGTGGTACGCAGAAGGAACCGTCGGCACTAGAAGCAATATCAGGTGGTAGCCCACAGCGGTGACCTGTGGCAGCCACGGTGACTGGCACATGAAATTTGGCCACGTGGGGGAATTTTGGTCAGCCAGCTCTGTCGGCCATGTCAGCTCTAGGACACGGTGGTAAGATTGTGGTGGATAAGGGGCCTCGTAGTGACCCACGAGGGAGCATGAAGCCTAAAAAGGCATCCAGCTGCATCTCAGCCAAACATATGAACCAAAACACCCCTAGCGGACTCGACAACCCGTGGGCCGCCCACTTGTGTTGGGCCTTCCCAAGCGGCCTGGACTCACGCTACCGGGTCGGACACACCATACCGAGCTGAACTCGTGGGCCCAATGGGATTCCTAGGCCAGACCTATTTCAGAATAGAACTAGGCTGGTTTGGTGGACCCCGGACCATGTCGGGCTAGGTCGGCCCATCCGAGTAAGACCAGACCTGAACACCAATGGGCCCTGTTTCACTGAAACCTCTCTAACTGGAAGACCGAGTGTCTTCTTGACGCACCATCTACCACACGAGGACCCTTTAAATGAGGTGGTCATTTTGAGATACACTACGGGAGTTTTGGAGGGGGTTTGTGTATGGCTAGGTTGGATCGAACTCGAATCCAACTAGACCCTTTTTACAAAAATTCTCATATCATACAGACCGTGAATTTTTTAGACGCGCCATCTATTTCGTTGGAACCCTTAGAATGAGACAGTCCATTGGGTTATTCTATGTGTTACTTTATTGAGGTTTAGGTATGTCTGACGGATCGAGCAGTAGATGTGTGGATTTTTAGTGGCCCAGAAGACAAGATGTTGTCGTGTGGATCCTAAGATGCCTGAAATACAAGTTGAAACTAAGTGGATCTTTAGTGTCCCAACATATGAACAGTTTCCATGTAGATCCTCAGTGGCCCGACATAGGAGAAACATCCATGTGGATCCTTAGTGGCCCAACATATGAGTAGGATTCGTGTGTATCTTTAGTGTCCTGACAGATGAGGAAAAATCATGTGGATTCTTAGTGGCCCAGCTGATGAGTAGTGATTCATCAAGGATGAGTCCCTAAAAAGTAAAAAAATGTTCATCACTATGGCTGATGAACCTTATTATTATGCATAAGATTGTAACTGGTGTGAGTTGTCTATAATTTTTGGTCATACATTGTGGCCTTAATTTGTGGCCTTCTTTGGTGGCTTTGCATTGTGGTTTCTTGTGGTATTTCTCTTTAGTGGACTGGGGTCCCCTTTTGAGTACTGTGCTACTAACCCTTTCATGGGCTTTGCCTGCATGTGTTATGTCTTATGCCGAAAACGAACATTTTGACGATGAACATGGTGGTCTAGGAGCTCGCAGGGCCTGGTAGAATTAGAAATACTAGATGTACTGCATTGGATTCCATAAGCTACACTACTCATACCATTAGGGGGTTTCCACAGATCGATACCTAAGTCCCTTTTAACTGTTTTATTGCCAGTTCTTTTTGTTGGGTTTTTATTTCTTACAACTTGTAATATTTTATGCTTGTACACAACTATTTTTTTAGTATCTGTTTTTCCCTTATCAATTTGTTGGACGTGGTTGGGCTTGTTTGTGCGTACAGAAACTCAAGAAAATTCTTCTCACCTGCAGGTTGACGCCTTCAGTGCTAGTCGCCAACCCCTAGCCTTCGGGGGGTGGGTTTGGAGTATGTCACAGAACATTCCCTGGGGGATGGGTCGTGAAAAGGATTATTTATAATGATTCCAAAATATGGAAAATTATAGATGCTTGTGGAGGAAATTAATGATCAAGAAGTGTTCTCACACCGTGAAGGGTATAATTATATATAAGGAACTTGTTTTTATGTTGAATAGATAAGATATTACATAGAATTATATTTTTTACAAAACTAATGTGTCTCAAGATAATTTATTGGATTTTTCTTGGTCTATATGAGGGTCTTTTCAAACTCCATGCCTTTTATATTTTGGATCTAACTTGTTTTCCTAATCACTAAATGTATTAAAAAAACGAGGAAAGAATTAAATTTCTATTTTAGAACCCATTAATTTCTCTGGCTTAATATGTTTTTATATCTCCTTTCCTATACATTATGCCCTCATCGATTCAAATGTAAAAGAGTTTTTATTTTATGGTCACTGAACTTCAAAAAAGGGGGATAACTTGTATTTCATGCATGAGGAAAACCCCATTCTAAATGGGGAAATAGTTCCTATACATATTTTCCCCTGTGTGAGTGAATGTATTATATAGTCATGGTTTCATTACTAGAGGGTCTAAACTAACAAACTAAATATAGTACAATGACTATGAATGTATCAGCACCTTTAAAACATGAATTGGAATCATTATAAATCACTACATCTTCTTATTTGATCAGATTTGGTGATACAAAACTATAATTAGTTGGATGACTATTGGCCATATTTGAATTGTGGGTTTCATTTTGATGTAGCTGAGAAATTCAAAAAATAGTGGATCCTCTTCATTAGGATGAAGATGCATCTTGTTGAATACTGTAATTTTATGCTAATATATAGATCAACATAGTGGGCTTGTATAGATATTCAATTATAATTGTCTATTTCAGTTAAACACACTAATTATTGACAACCTGAGAGGGATTATGGTGATTCTCCACACTCAAGACCTTTTCTGATATTTATGAAGAATGATTTTACATGTGGTGGATGACACTTGGAATGAGTTCACACATAAAGATATTATTCCATCACAATGGTGGTGAAATTATTTTATTCACAAATATGTTTATGTTTATTTGAGAATAAATCTACGATGTATGTTATATTATTAATATGACTTATAAATATGAGAGAAATGAAATTTTGTTGGCTAGAAATTTTATATAATTTGGATATAAGATCCATTTGACATATATTTATTTATTTTTTTAAAAATAAGACCCTTGTTTTCTTTTAAGGGGCTACCTATGAAAATATAGTTATTTCCTAGGGGGATCACTTTTAGTATAGGTTTATGGATGAAGAACACTATGATGAGGCCTCCCTTGAAATTCAGTATCACAAAATTTATAAATATCACTTTTAGTAATACATTTCAATGATGACTCTAAATTGACGGACCCTAAAAAATCAATCTTATATATATATAAAATAATTTTTACCGATCCATATATAGTTACTACATTATGAGGGTTCATTTTCATAGATTATAGTCACATGTCAGGTGGAAATTTGGGCTTCACCTCAACACTATTCCACCATGAAAATTATTTATCACTTGAATGAAATAAAACTGTAAGTTGAATAGTGTCATTTCAATTATTTTAGTGAATTTCATGGTTTAGTATAAGAGATACTAGTTTATCTAAGTGTCCTTAAATAACTGGAATACAACCACACATAGTTCTTTTAATTTAGATCCTCTCATGGACTAGACTTGTTTGTAGAGAAAAGGGGAATTTTTTTTTGATTTTCATATAAGGACATGGGAAGGAATATCCTAGTGTAAATATTTATCCAACTTGGATAATAATATACTCTCCCATTTTCTATATAAACTCCCCATGTAGGTCAATCTCTTCCATAGGGGTGAAGGAATTTATTATTCCAAGCATGAATGACTTGTGAATTGGATAACATTATAATAATCAAGAACTTATTGAGTAGATATATTAAATAGTTGGGCGATTCTATAAAGTTTATTATCCTCAAAAATGAACCATACCATTATATACCAATAGTCATGATGTTTCATTTAATGATAGTAGGAGCAATTTAACCAAAATCTCTAAGCTCATATAAGATACTATTGATGTGAGAAAAAAGTGTCAACTAGAGGACAATTCTTGTAATAATAGATCATAATACATAAATATTTTTTGTAGAAACCATGGGATTTATATTTTGGTGGGGTAACTTTAATACATTATAATATCATTTGAAAAATAATTTGGTGTTAAGTAGTTTACCAATATGCTAATGGTATATTATCAAGGTAGATATATGTCATTTAGTTAGAATGAGTAACATACCATATAGAATTTTATTACGAGGATATTTTATAATAGATTTTTATTGTTCTACTGTAGTTTTTTTCTATAGTTTAAAATATCATAGTTGGAACTTGTTCCAGGAAATTTAATGTCATGAGGCAAGGATGAAGGTAAACCAATGTACATTTTTCAAAAAGTATCTTTTGAAAAATGATGCATTGGGTGTATGTGTGATTTGTTACCCATATACATTGATTAATACATACAAATCCATTGTAGTGAACCTTCTATAAAATATAATACCACTCCCACATTTTTTTATTAATTGTAGTCTTCTTCAATTCTATCATTGGTGATAATATAAATAATACAATCTCTATTTGGAGAAATAGACAATGGAGATCCATTTTTGAAATCATATGCAACTAATTTTTAATGAATTTTTATGTATTGAATTATGAATAACATTATCACATTGATTATTTATAAATAATCCAGCTACTCATGAGACTGTTCATCTATAGAAAACAAATTTCACATGGAAATTCATAATAATGGATACAAAAATTTGGGTTGTAAGAAATAAATCTTAATGTATATAAGAAAATAGGGTGTCAAATTTGTAATCATAATGATTATTTTCATATCTATAATCTAATTTTCTGGTATTCTTCTATTTTATTTTAGGTTTACCTTTTTCTCTTGGTTTCCCTATGAATTTTGGAGGAAAATGTAGAAATTTTTGGAAAAGTGGAACCTAGGAACATTTGGCTCAAAGATAGTAGAAACAACACACCGACCAAGGAAACCATATGGAAGAAAAAAACCTAATGCATGGCCTTTGTAAGACCATGCATCTCAAACCATGTAATCAGGTGGAGGTCTATATCTGAACATAATGGTTCACATGGTTACTATGTGGTTTCCCAAACTATGCAGACTAACCATGCGGATCATCCAGCACGTTAAAATTTTTTCATCTTCTCTATCATCTTAGGTTTAACCCCAAAATCACCCCATTTATCTCCTCCAATAGTCTTACTCACCCTAGGAGTTCCACTCCCTCCTTTCACCTACCTTCATTCTCTGTTTTTTTAGATTTGTTTTGATTCCTCCTCATTTCTTCAAGCAAGTGGCACCTCTCTTTGATTCCTCCTATAATATAGGGTTTCCCCTCTTCTTTTTGGCTATTTTCTCTTCTCCAACACAATGGTTTTGATTTTAGGGTTGAATCATGATATGTTTGGGTTGATCTCTTGAATTGGGGATCTTTTTTGTTTCCTTATAGTGTGAATAAGATGTTGTTGGTGTTTCACACCATTTTCCATATCATTCCCCACCTGGGGTAGGGGATTCTGTTTTTGAACATTTATTGATGAATTTACTATGATTTCTTCTTATTATTATTATGTTTTATAAATTATAAATGAGGTGAAATTTTATTTTTTGAATTTATTGGAAGTGGAATTGATTTTAAAATGAAACTTAAATGTGAAATTTGTGTATTCTTGATGCAAGCCTTTGTTATATTCTATTGAAATGTTTTATTAATAAATTTAATGATTTATTAAATTGTATTGGTGACGAAAATTATGGTTATAAGGTCTTTGGTGTGATTTTTATTTTTGAAAGTGGTTTTGGGGTGTGAAAATGGTGGATTTTAGTGTGTTTAGTGCCTTGTTTGGATTTTTTGTGTGAATGTGGTGTATATAGTGGTAAATGAAACATGATTGAGTCCACTAACGGAAAACCAATTAGTAAGGAAGGAAAACCTGGACAAGTTTTCTAGTGATATAGAAGTGTCTTCGATCTGTTTTCACTTAACATGATTGACAATTACAACACTAACTTAATATTGGTGATGGTTGGAGGCCCCTATAATTTCGGATACATCCCCTCTATAGGGGATCGTGCACAAGAACATCGATCGCTGTGGTCCCTGTAAAAATTTTCACTCAAATGCGAGGTTCTAGGGTTTATCACTTTTTAGTACCCATAGGGACAATCCCAAATTGGGTTCTCTTTAACTACTATTTGGTCACAGATTGCATACAGTGTGGAATTTGAGGTTATTTCAATGGATTAGGTGTTTTCATTTTAAATTTCATTTATTTAAATGTTTTTTGATTAAAAATGATTCCCTTTAAATTTTTCTAGCATTCCCTTTCATTTATTGAACATGAAAATGTATTTTTCATACAATGATTAAAGTATGTAATCCTTTTGGGTGGCATCAAACTGGGAAATTTCTCACACCCTGCTTACTCCCTAGGGTGTATGAAGACTTGAACATGTTTGATAAAGGTAAAGGTAAATATATTGTTGATGGTGGGTTGGGATGTTAGTAACCTTCTTGGGAAGTGTTGTGTACATGTATTGTGAGAGATACACCCCTTTTCTACTGGAATTTATGGGGTTTTGGTTTTTGGTACTTTTGGAAGTATCCCTTTTTTTGATTTTGTATTAAAGATGTAAATCTAAATATGTACCTTATAAATTCATGTTTGGTATTGTTTTCCTGCTTTCATTTACATTATATTGTTGGTTTATTTGCAAATGTGTGTTGGGTTAAAATCATTCCAACTTTCTAGTATTGATACCCAGGTACTTGTGCCTTCCCGTAGGGACCAAAAATGTCCTTTGGGCTTTACCACAGACTGGGTTGGGTGCCGGTTCAGTTTAGGCATGGCTTGGTTCGTAAAAAAAATGTATCAATGGGGGTTTATTTCTTGGGTCATGTTATTTGGGATTAGTATGGATAGACAAAACTAGAATTTTTAGGGATCAATGTTCTAGTTGTGAGTAGGGTTTCTAGACAGCACACCTTTTGATAGACCTCAATCTTCCATGGGATGTTGGGTTGTTGGTTTGGATTCTCCTCTAGGAGAGATGTCCAGGATATAGACTATACATGGACATTGGGTGGAGATGAAATGGTTGTCATTGTGTTTCTTCTTCATGATTGTTTATTTATGTTTTTTTTTCTTGTTGAAATTTTTCTCACATGATGCAATAATGATGTTTATATGTGACTGTTGCTTCTTGTAGAATTATACACCCAAGAAAGTTCACCCACAACCGTAGGAAATAACCAAAGGTATTTTTCCCTCTCCACTTGATTAGAGGTTGGTAGATGTTGTGGTTTGATTGGTTCAGGTTCTAGGACAGGGAGCAGGTCCTAATTTTCTTCCACGAATGGAATTTGAGCATAGATCATAGAAGGATAAATCCCAAAAGTTTCTAAATAATAAAGATCATTCTTTCCTAGGTAGGTCAGATCCTTAGGAAGTGGTGGAATGGATTTAGATGATAGACTGTAAGTTTTAGTTCCTTTACACTCATGAAGAGGTCAGGGTGAAGTGTGATTGTTTTTTCTTGAGGGTATTTATTGAATGTGGTGGGACTAAATGATTCAATATGGGAATCATGTGCATATGAGCTAGAAGGAATTCATGGTGATCTTCAATGACTGTTACTTCCCGGATGTCTTGGAATATGCAAGATCCTAAGAGTTCTCAGACCTTGTTTTGGGGACCAGTTTGTGATGGAGTATGCCAATAGTTTTGTTTAGCTGGTTTGGTATGCCCCTGAAATAGTCTCCAATGAACAGATGAATGCTCAAAGGTTCAAAAAGGTCTTGAGTCGAGAGATTTAATATTAGTTTTTCTAGTTTATGTTGAAGAATTATGCTGAAGTGGTTGATCTATCTTATACGGTGGATATTGACCATAAGGACGGTTCAAGTGGATCTCGGGCCATGTTAGTGATGGATGGTGATAGTTCATAAAAAAAGAGTAAACATGATGAGTAAGGGAAGAAGGGAGGATGTAACATAGTTCATTATTCCAAGAAGCCCTCCTATATGTATTCTGATGAAGCGTGCATCATGTGAAAATAATATGGGAGGTTGGGACACACTCGACCTTCCTTTAAATACCCTCCCAAAACATGTTACCAATGTGGTTCATTGGGGAACTTGAAGAAATTCTACAGAGACATGGATTCTTTTCCAGGGGGCAATATAAGTGGCTTTTAGGGGAATGATAGATCATTTAGAACCATCAAGGATGGCAGGATCTCATTTTTATAGTCATTTTTTGTTGGACAATATCTTCTTTTATACAGAGTCTTTTTAGAGAAGATCCTAAGGAATGTGTCTGTGTTTAGACTCAGACATGTACCAAGCACCTTCATGTAATGGATGAGGCACCAGTGGGATGGGAGGTAGGGCCCTATACTATTAGATGTATCATTCTGATTTTATCATTTATTGCTACCATTATTTTGGACATTGGTGGTTCAATTTCCTTTATATCTTCTTGTATTGATAACCTATGGATTTTTTCAACCGAGCTTTTGTCTTTTGTGGTGGAGTAAGTGACACTGTGGAGTTAGAAGAAGTAGTAGGGCCTCAAGTGAACGTCGTCTATGTTTTCTAAGTTAGGATTTGATATGGAATGGTATTTCATGGTCCTAAATATAGATTTATTTGATATTATACTTAGCATTGACTAGATTGGGTGTTTCCAATTGCATATTTATTTTTATGGGTGGAAAGTGAGTATCCTAGAACCATATGGAAGTGCTCGGGTTTTCCTCAGAGAATGGGATCCTCGTTCAGGTTGTACCAGACACCCACTCCAAGAGTTGGGTGATATTTTTTTTAATTATCATCTCTCATGTTACTGGATGATGGTGGGGATCCTAAGTGCAGACTACCTCATGTGGTGGATGAGTTCTGAGAGGCATTTCTTCATGATTTTTTATGGTTACCACCGGAGAGGGATGTGAAGATTTCAATCAATTTAATGTTGGGAACACAACTGATATCTTTTCCCACATATAAAATGTACCCCACAAAATTGGTGGAATTAAATATATAGCTGGAGGATTGGGAAACCAAAGGGTTCATTTACTATATCATCTCTCCTTGGGACTCTCCTATTTTTCTTGTCAAAAAGGATGATAGATATCTCTAGTTGTGTATCAGCTATCAGAATATAAATAAGGTATCCTTCAAGAAAAAATACCCTCTTCCCCATATTAAAAATTTGTTCAACATGATGAAAGGGGGAAAGTGGTTCTCTAAAATATAATTCTCTGTGGGTTAACCAAAAGTCAGTTTGAACAAGGAAGATATACAAACAATAGATTTACAAAGAAATTTTGGCCACTTCGAGTATTTGTTAATGCCTTTCAGAGTGAAAAATTATCTAGAGTACATTATGGTGCTCATGAATTGGGTGTTCCACCTTTATCTTGACACCTTCATTGGGGTATTTGAGGATGATATCCTATTCTACTCCAAATATGTATAAGACCATGAGAACCATTTTTGGATAGTGCGGGGCACTATGAGGGATCATGGTCTTTATGTTAAGTTCCCAATATGAAATTAATGGACTAAGGAAGTAAATTTTTTGGGCCATGTCATCTCAGAACAAGGGTTATAATTGGAACCAGATAAGATCATTGTAGTTATGTTGTAGGAGAAGCCAATAACCATGTTTGAGATGATGAGATTCCTGGTCTTGGTGTGGTATTATCGTAGGTTCTTTTGGATTATTAATGACTAGCTTCATCTATGACTTCACTCACCTAGAAGGGGGTAAATTTTAAATTTCTCTTTCACTATCAAGAATAATTTTCACCCAGATGCACTTAGAGACTTAGGATCATTGTGGAGGGGTATTCCGAGAAAGTGTCCAGTTGGCCCCGTCCTTTCTGGAGGTGGTACAATCAGATCAGCCAGGTGATGAGATTTATCAGTAGTATATACAATATCCTAATGGTGGGGATATTTCATCTCTTTGGTCATTGTCTCCCTACATAATTGTATGTTTCGAGGGACATTTTGTTGTGTCTTTAACTCTATGGAAGGTGATGATGTAGGATAGACACCAGTTTCAGTGGTTCGTTCATCCTGGTGCTACCAAGATGTATTATGATGTTCTTTGATAGTTATAATTGCATGGTATGAGATGAGGAAAAACTATATTTGTATTTAGATGTTATACATGTCAACAGGTGAAATTATATAATTAATTGCACTCTAGTTTGCTTCACACTTTACCCATTCATACCTTGAAGAGAGGCGTGGTCTCCACGGAATTCATTATTGACTTACCTCATACAACTTTAGGAAAGAATGATATTTGGGTAGAGAATAACCTCTTGACCAAATCATCCAACTTCATTCCAGTTAATGATTTAGAGAAAGTATATGAGTTGGGCCTATTTTATGTTTAGGAAGTGGATAGACATCATGGTGTTCCATCAGCGATTGTTTTTGAAAGAGACCCCCATTTTACCTGTTGGTTCTGGGAAGGCCTTCAATGTTTTTTTGGGTACCATATTAAGATCTTTATGGCATACCATCTTCAAACAGATGGTTAGATGGAGCAGGAAAATAAGATTCTAAAATATAGGCTATGTGTGTGTGCTTTGTACTTCAGAGGTTTGTGGGTTGAAATTTGTGATTGTTTTAATTTTCATATAATAATAGTTACATGTCCTTTATTCAAATGTATACTTTTGAGGATCTTTAAGGACGTCATTGTTGGTATCTTTTATGATGGTCGGAGGTATGTGATACCTCACTATTGAGATCGAGCCTAATGTAATAGATGTCTGATAAAGTCATGATGATCATTAAGTGGTTATCGACAGACAATAGTTTCCATAAATATGATTCCAATCAGAGGTGTTGGGATCTTATTTTCACAGTAGGTGATTGGGTATTTCTGAAGGTGGCCCTTCATTTGGGTCATCAACTTTTGAGAATGCATGGGACGATATGGTCGAGGTTTGACGGCCCATAGAAATCACCAAGTTAATTAGAAAGGTGGCATACTGGTTGGATGTTCATTCTCAGTTGAAGTCGATTCATGATGTGTTCCTTGTTTCCGAGCTAGGTAAAAATATCTCAGACGTGTCTCATGTGTTGAATTGAGAAGAGTTAGAGTTGGAGCCTGATTTTTCAGTGTTTGAATGGAAAAAATATATAGTGGATTTCCCAAATAATGTTATACATGGGAATTTTATCCCATTGGTCAATATCCATTGTCATTATGGGGGGTTATACATGTGATAATTAGGAGTGGAAGGCATGGATAGAGCAATAGTACATGTTTTCATCTTCTGAACATGTTTTTAGTTGACTTCCTGAGGGTGGAATGTTTTCATTGTGGGAAGAATTATCACATATGTTATCTCATTTTTAGTTATTCTTCTATTTTATTTTTTTTATTTCGTTTTCCATTGGTTCCCTTTGAATTTTGGAGCAAAATGGAGAAATTTATGGAAAACAGGACCCTATGCATGGTTGGAACATGGTTAGTAGTGGCTTGTGCATGAGAACATGGATGGTTTTAGTTTATATAACATGTTTCATCGATATGTGAGTTTCTAGGGTCCCATCACAACCTAGTACCCATAGGTCCACTCCCATATTTTTTGATATTTGATTACTTTGTGCTCATCGTCGGTAAACATTGTGGCATTTGTGGTAGCTTCAAAAGTGAACATGTTTTCATTTAAAATTTCCTTCATTTAAAATTTGTTTTGGTTAAAATTGATTCCCCTTAAATTATTCTAGAATTCCCTTTCAATTTTTTAACTAGAAAGTTTATTTTTAATTCATTTTTTGAAGCATTGATTTTTTTTGGGTGGCATCCTACTGGTAAATAGCTCACACACTACTTACACCCTTGGTTGTAAGCAAACACATTCAGGTTTGATACAGGTAAAGGTAATGTTTTTTGTGATGGCGGTTAAATATTTTAGTGGCCTTCTTGGGCAGTGTTATGGAGATAGCTTTTTGGTGATACACCACTTTCCTACGCAAGGATTCGAGAGATTTTTTTGGTTCTTTTACTAGTAGCCCTTTTTTGCATTTATATTAATTGTGAAAAACTAAATATGAACCTTGTAAAGGAATGTTGGGTTTGGTTTTCTAGATTTCAATTAATTTCTATTTTTGGTAGATTTGAAAATTTATGTCTGGGTAAAATCGTTCTCACATGCTAGTATTGATACCCATGAATGTGCACCTACCCATGGGAATCAGGAACATCCTACTTGCCTTGCCATGGTCCGGGTCGAGTGTTGGTTCAGATGATGACTTGTCTTGGTTTGTTAAATTTATGGTATGTTCAAGAAAAAATTCCTTCAAGATAATATATAGAAATGATTTCTTATCTTTATCAGTCCTCTATTGAAGTATGTTTAAAAAATACATGTTAACATATTCAATCTACAATTTTAGACTCTAAAATTGTCGGATGAGTGGTTCGATTTAATTTTATATTGCTAATCCGGTCTTTCCTAATGATTATATTATATGTTCTATGCATTTTAAGTTAATATTGTCTGAAGGAAACCAAATTTAGTCATGATATTTTACATCCTAAATATAATGATAGTCTTTATCCCAACATCTTTGCTAGATATATTCTTATCCACTAAGAGAAGATGCATATGGATGTAAAGATGTACAACTAATGTCTAATAATTTCTAGGGGATATAGCCCCATGAAATCTATTCCCCATATGAATAAATTCTAGTAATAATTAGTGGTGTTTATAGACTATAGGGGATGATGGATAAAATATTCTTGTATCTAAAAAGTGTGACATTTCATATTAAATTCCACCCAATCTGTGGTCATCAATGGATAAAATCATATAAGCCTCTGAATATAGTGGGGTTTAATATTCATGGACTATAGATCACCATATAAAATAATTTTTCTTCATTAGAGATATCCAACTATGAATGTAATAAATTAAATATCGTTATTATTTAAAAAATCTATCATAACACATGGTTTGAGAGTGGTTTAAACATAATTTTTTTTCCTCATCACTAACAACAAATGGGGACACCACCATGTGGTGTGGAATTTTGATGACTGTATTTCCCTGGTTTGGGTCCATTTGGTATATTTCTACAGTATCCTTTTCATCTATTAAATAATTATTTATACATAGAAGACATTATATATTTGTATCATATGTAATTTATTCCATAAAACATAATTTATTTTAGAAAAATGCAAATATTTCCACTTTTTCATTAGTATATTCTCCATTGTTATTCGTTATTAGCTGTTATGATTCACTCATGATTGTTCTATGGAAATAAGTATCATTATTTCCAATTAATAGCCTATAATTGGGGCATGGTATGTTGCCTCATTTTTATTTTCTTGTTCTAGTAGTATTAAGTAATTGGGAAGCACGTCCTTTACTGGAGAAATGAGAATAAGTTTCAAATCATATGTTATTAGTTTAGGTTTTTCATTTCTTCATATTATTAGGAACATCAATGAACCATGAAAATACCTCTCCCACTTCTATGGAGTACCAAAAATATTGAATAATTAATTATTGAGAAATTCAATTTCCCCTAGAATATTTTAGATGGTGGGACATGGAGCATGAATGTTTTCTAATACCTTACCATTAGCTCCCACATATAGAATTAGTTGGATCTAAAATTATACTAGTATGAACAACCATTATGATAACTATCAATTGAACATTGAATTATTAGGGATGTGTTTTATTTGTCTGATTTGAGAGAAAATTTTTACCTTTATATGATATAGTTAAAACCTCAAATTTTGAAAGGAAAGGGTTAATTCCTCGAAATTATTGATATGATTTCCATTATCATTTTTTCGTAGTGCATCTTACACCATATATTTTTTTCCTGGATGGTAGTGTATTGAGAAATCATAACCTTTGTTTAATTCGAGCATTTTCATTTTCCTCATGGGTAGTTATTCCTGTTTTAAGATGTATTTAAACACTTGTGACTTGTATATATCTCACATATTTCACCATAGAGATAGTGTCTCTATATTTTCATACCATATTTTACCACTACTATATCAAGATCATTAGTTCAATACTTATTTTCATCTATCTTCAACTTCTTTAATTAATATGAAATAACATTATCAATTATCATAAGGACACTACCAAGTCTATTCATTAATGCATCATTTTATATCACAAACTCAAAATTTCCACATAGAAAAGTAAAAATAAGGGCATTGACCAAAAACCTCTTAAATTATTCAAAACACTTTATACATTCTTTTTCCATATTATCATAACCACATTACGCACCAGTTTGGATAAAGATTTGGCCAATGTGAAAAAATTATCAATGAAACTCCTATATAAACATACAAAAAAATGAAACTACATGACTCGGTTATGTTCATTAGAATAGTCCATTCTTGGATTTCCTTTTTCTACACAAGATCAACTGAGATTCCATACTTACAGAAAATATATCCCATAAATAATTATTGAATCAATAATTCGCACTTGGAAAATGACCCATATAACTCTTTTCTTCTAAGAGTCATCAAAAAAAATATGAAATTGGTTCTAATGGTCTTCATAGTTTTCAGAATACACTATAATATAATTAATGAATACTATAAAAAGAATCAATATATTCCGTAGACACTATTTTATTTAGATCCAGGAAAAAAATGGTGCATTAGTCAATCCAAAGGGCATTACAGTGAACTCATAGTGTCCATAACTTGTCCAAATGTTGTCTTTGAAATATCTTCCTTCTTTACTCGCAACTAATGATACAAAAAATGAAGTGCAATATTTGATAAATATTGATATCTATGATTTTTATCAAATAAATCATCAATATGAGGCAGAGGATACTTGTTCTTTATTGTAAAAACATTTATTTCTCTATAGTTAATGCATATCCTCAATGATACAACATATTTATTAACAAAGAGAATAGGGGTTCCCCATATAGAAAATATAGGGAGAATAAATCTCTTATTACTCAAAATCCTCTTATTATTTATTAATATCCTCTAATTACATAGTTTCAATTCTATATTGAGTCATTGATATTGGTCTTGAATTAGATATTAGATCAATAAAAATTCAACTTCATGCTCTGGAGGGTTCCCAGGTAATTCCTCAAGAAATAAATCATTGTATTCATAAATATTTGGTATATACTAAATTTAAATATTACTTTACTCATCTTTATATGTTGTTTGATCTTCATCCCCTTGAATTTATTTTAGTAAATCTACGGGAGTAGATATATAAAATAATTAGATGTTCATGTTTCAACTCTAACGATAAGGGATTCTATATCTTTCTCCGTGATCATAGTTTCCTTATTGAAATAATTTTTTGTATCATATTATGAAATCCATCCCATCCTCAGAATTATATCAGTGACAACCAAGGATATGATGAATATTTAAACAACTAAATCACATTTATGTGTCATAAAAAAGACCAAATGACACATTTTTATTACAATTAGATTTCTCTTTGAAGTTTGGAATAGAAACCCCCTTATTAAATCAAAAGGGAAATGTCTAATTTTCTTAGATAACGTGGTACATATAAAAGAGTGTTATGATACAGGATCAAATAAAACATTCTATAGATATGATGATAGGACTATTGTGTCCTCCACCACATCATTGGTTACTTAAACCTCAAATATAGTGATCACATAAACATGGACATCTCCCATTAGCCTCTTATGTGTGGTAGATTCCTCTGATTCTTGGGAAAATCATTAAAATAATATCCAATTTATTTACACTTAAATCATTTAAGATCATTGATTTATATATTTCCCTTGCATTAATTTTTGTAATTACCCTTTTCATATACATATAAAAATTTCTCATAACATTCATGCATTTCCTAGGATGATTCTTCCCACAATTTTTTCTTAATGTAACTTCATTCCCTTATTCATATTTAACACATGATATTTTCCATGGTTATTATTAAAACATTTCTTCTATTCATTTCCATTGAATTGATAAAGTCTATAGAATTCCTTCTCCAATTTGATTAAACTAATACCATTTCATCATACAGTGAAAATGTTTGAGAATCCAGTTCCCTTCAAATACATAGATTTATACATTCAATAAAATTTATACATATTTCTATATGAATCAAATACATAATATATAGAATATTGATATAGTCATGTGAAGGTAACATCATACATGGTAGTAATCAATTCATCTCTTTTATTTATGATGTGTAAATTTATCTTCATTTCAGTTTGTTTCTCCTGAGGGATGTATTTGACAAATAAATTATCTTCAAAAGTTCTACATTATATTTATTTTATTTCATATTCTTCTTTAGTATTCCGGGTCAATGACCACGATTGATTAATATCTTCCTTAACGCAGTATACTTCCATTAATACCTTTTCATTTTAATGGAATCTCATGCCTAGAAATATATTTTCAAGGGACTTGTCCCACTTATTAGGGACCAATGGTTTAGTATTCCAACTAAAATATGGGGGTTCATCACAAAAAAAATCCAATATAGGTGTGGTATGGTTATTTTTCATAACTTGTGTGTGTTTTCCTAAAATGAACATGATCTACTCAGCTCAAACACTAACAATATTCACATGCTTGGTGGGGAAACACCTACATTCTATGTGGGTATATATTCCATTTATTCCATGAGGATCCATCACTAAATAATGAAACACAAAAAGTTAGTTAATAATCATAATGATTATTAAACAATAAATTCACTACATTAAGTTATTATAATTCCCATTTAATTTTTCATATAGTTCCTAATATTTCTACTAAACTTTCTCTGATACCAACGATAACAACTCCAACCCTGGTAGTAGAGAGTTGGTGGTTTTTTATTACAATGTAATAGATACAATAGATCACATCACCAAGATAGATTAGTTTATTATCCATGAAGGACTAGATACATAAAAGGTTTTCTTTTTTACATTGAAAAATAAACATAGAACATAACAATAGAAAATACACTTTTTTTCACGTATTATAATATTTCATCATCACAACCTAGGGAAGAAAAATAAATAAAATTTTGAACTCCATTTCTCAGTAAGGGTTCTGTGAAACAATAAAAAATAAAGAAAAGTCAATAATTTATTGACATTATGGCATGGTAAATAATATGAAAACCTCATGTCATCCATACACAGTGAATGAAAATGCATCAATAGATTTTTTCATAGTTAAAACCTCACAGAAAATAAAAACTTATTATATAATGAATAAAATTATTAATCATTGGACATTATGTTTCTAGCACATGAACTCTTGTATCGTTATCATGGTTTATTTCTTTGGGGAAAACCCTATTTTATTCTATTTGGAAACAAACACTAACGGTGTGTCTCAAAATGTTTTCTCTCATTAGAACATTTGATGCATCTAGGGGAAGAAATGGGCACTAACCATCACTAAAATTCCTAATCATTTTTCATACATTTATTCTAATCATTAATAATATGACATATGAAAATATCAATATTTAGTAGAGGATATGGGTTTATCAATATTTCACCGTTCAAATTAAACACCATGAGTAAAAAAATGGTACCTAGTTTAGACAATAATCATATCCATGATACAAGATAATATTGATATTAAATTGTAACGTAATGTAAAATGTAAAATGATCTCAAAGAAGTTGTAGATAAACCACATTCTAATTATTAAGTTCACAGTACCAAGTATGTCACAATGAAATTGAATTTGAGATGAAGTCCCTTACCTTATGCCCGAATGTGTTCTGCAATCGATCTTAATATCCTGGATAAATATATAAAATTTATTAATTAAATAATTAATAACCGTTTATAAATTCATTTTATTTATTATAATTATTTATTCTCATTTATGACAATTTTTACGAGTTATAAAGTATATTTTTATCATTCTGAAGTGTTTGTTTCCTTGGTTTTCAAGATTAGATTACTTTTATAAATGTATGGAAAGTCATGTAAAAGGATTATAGTTGTTAAATATTGAAAAAATATATTATTAATGAACATAATAATTGTTAAATGGTTATATATTTAATTGGTTTATATTCAATTAGGATGAATCATTAGATAAAACGTTACTGATAATCATTTATATTATTTTGTTGTACTTCGATCATCATGAACTAGTTTTGTTTTATTAATTAATATTATGTATATGTAATGTTTCTAGAATGTTATATAAGATTTAATACATATATTATAATATTTTTTAATTATTTAAATGGTTTTATGACCAGGCTTAAGGTAATTAATGGAAAATGAAAATGGATCATCTATGATTGTGGTAAATCGGCAAATCACAAACGATGTTTTCTTTTTTAGAATAAAAGGTAGAGGATAAAGGGTCTGATTATTTTTTTTAAATTACACTAAAAAATTATATAATATATAATTTAATAGTGTTGACATCCATATTTTTATAGAGTACTTGAGGTAATTATATAAAAAATAAGTGAAGTTGAAAATAAAATAAAGGGAAACAAAACATTATTTTACCACTTGAATATCTTTTCATTGAGAACATAGTTATGGGGATTAGGATTTGTCTTTTGGTGATACCAAAGGATCATGGAAGTGGGTAAGAGACTTCGTAATATTATTGGGATATTATTGGACATTTTTAATGATTAAGTGGTGTGAGGACAAGAGGTGGGGAGGAGTGATACTTATAGTGGATGAGAGGGGTGTTTTTTGAATATTTTATCCATCTGTTAATAACATTGGATCATGAAAAGAAATAGTTTTTATTATTTTGAATATATAAATTAATAAATAAAATTTAGTTATAAATAATTGTTTCATACATCCTTAATGTTTGTTTAATTCATTTATTTAGCTTAAAATGTTAAATACTATAAATTACCATTTTCACTATTTATAAAAATGCATCATTTTTTGAAAAATATAAAAAAATAACCCTACCCATATTTTATGTTTATAATTAAAATATGGACTCCATATTATGAAAATAATTTTATAAATATAATAAATTTATTTTTTAATTAAAATCATCATTTACTTGGAAAATAAAAATTTGACAATTATTACTAATTTTATCACACTTTGAAAAATCAAGTAATGTCTCATAAAAAATTTTATAATAATAGTCCTTGAAAATATTAATTTATGAATACATTTTATGAAAATAATTTTTCTTTTATATCATTATATTTATTATAAAATTGAAAATAAGCATTTGTCTTGATAAAAAATATCAATACTAAATTAATAATTTTGAAAACATATATTTACCTATACATTGATATAATTTTGTCAAAAAACCATTTATAAGATTTATAAATATTACATATACATTAATTGGTTTTGTTACAATTCAATTGACCTAATTACTATTTCTATGGGTCACAAGATTATTACAAAGGTAGATTTAATATTTCATTATCATATGTTCATTATTTTCATGAAAAATCCACATATTACCGTCATTCATCTTGTATAATGTTTTTTTGTGTGGTCTATGTGATATCTTATGATTCATACTATATGAAATAATTTCCTATTAAATATAATATGTTGAATGGATTGAATTTATTTAATAGTATATATACCATAAAATATTAGAGGGTCATAATAATATGTCTGTCAACTCTGAGCAGTCCTGATATACTGCTAAATGGGTCAGAATTTCACTTACATTTACAAATGTAGCTCAGGACCCTATATCTTTCATTATCCAACTTCATACAAACCTTGCAGAGTTATAGTAAGCTTACCGTATATGTATATATAAATATCTATCAAAATTCTTCCAAGACGGTATTGTTATATAAAAATTCAACAAGTGGAGGGTGTTTATCCTGAAAACCAATGAAATCCTTGTCAAAAGATATTAGAATATCTTCATGGGTTTCAAAATTTCTCCCATTTTGACCATATATTTTTGGATGATCTATTTTTCTCAAATATAACTCCATATACATAGCATGTTTAATAATTCACCAAAATATGGAGGAAATCCTTAGATCCTGATAAAATACAATAAAATGTGTTACTCAATACAACCTTACCACTTAATTAATATTCTAGACAATTGATCAAGAGGAAAATACTATATGATAGTAATGAAATGGTCTAAAAATGTAATGGGATCATCTACAACCCAAATATAAATGCATCGATAGATGTTTTTGAAAGTATAATAAAAAAATCAATTTTGATGTTTTCCAATTTCCATTCTGGCATGCGTTTTAATTGTAACATCGTTGTATAATTTTTCATCTCATACATTACTTCCCAACCTCCCATTCACCAAGACACAAACTCTATAATATCTCTCTTAATGATATCCATATAGAAATAATATTTCATGTTTGTATACATCTTTCACATAAAATATGAATATAAAATAAAGAAATATGATCACACTCTAATATACCGTTCTTCTAATTTTGTATAATTAGAATGTGTACATATTTAATGAATCTTTCCATTACATAAAAATCAGGGATCAAATCATGAACATTTCTCACCTTCTTAGGATGTTATAATTATTTATTTTTTGTCACTTTACACTTCACTTAAATAGATGGTTAAACACTTTTCTAAGAAAGATAAGATTTCACCACTTCTTTAATGAATTATATATCAATACTTTGAAAATAAAAATAATTATGGAACTTTTTTCATCATTGTTATGGAAAATAATTTATCATTATTACAAATCAAAGTTTTAGTAATCTAATTCACTCTCAAAAGGTAGAAATGTATTTAGTATTCCTAATCATTAATTATCTCTAAGACTATTCTCTAGAACATAATGAACACATTTTTGTGAAATTATAATTTATAATTTAATTATATGTATATATATCATTCATTCCTCCATTAATATGATTCCTTCATATTGTTAATAAAAAATCACTAATTTTTACTCCACATCATGAGTTGGTTTAATTTTCTCAAGAACACTCAATTTTCATGAGGTATAATATATTACCACATCATTTTTCTTTGGATTCATACCAACACTTTTTCAATGCACCTCTATGTATTAAAAAGTCCTATCTAGGAAAGTGTAATTTAAGTATAGGGGGGTTGACTAACCTTGTTTATAATTCATTTAATTTTTCATCAAATTCATTTTTCTAATGAAATATTGCTCTCAACCAACCTAACATATTTACTGGATTACATATTGATGATAATTTCTCAAAAACTATTCAATAATATCAATCCAAACCAAGAAACCACATATCATAGTCATGGTGGTTGGTATAGGCCAACGATCAATAACATTCAACATTGAAAAATCCACATATATAACCCCAATTGAAATTATGAGACGCAAAAATGAAAAATTTATTAAAAATTCACAAATGGTAAATTTTTGTAGAAGGTATCCTTATCCAGGTTCATCAATAAATTTCTCATGGGATCATAAAAACCATCCTTAACCATTTAATATGTAATATTATCAAATATAATGATTTCGAAAAACTAAAAATTGTAATCTCTAAAGACTCCATTGATTAAATCCACGAAGAATGAATGGAAATATTTAGGACCAAAAATCCTTAATATATATTCAGAGTATGAATAACACGTAAGGAATTCCCTCTTGGGTGTATCCTTCTTCTTAAACATTAACTGATGATATACTCTTCACGATATGGTCAGATAGGGCCAAAACAACGACTACCCAAGCCTGCCTCTTATTGGCCTGAGGATAGAGACCAGTGCTGAGTAACCATATAACACACATTTGACGAATCATCCATTCTTACCAATTAAAACAGACAAAAATTCATGCCCATAAAATGCTAAAATGTAAATATACTAATAATAATTCATGAATACATCAATAATCATATAATTAGTGTTCAAAAATTATTTATTGAAAGTAGTAAATGGGATACCTATCTGCCCAACAAAAAATTAATAGATTCAAAACATCTTAGAAGGTGGGGAATACTATAAAACTCAATGACCAGGAAAACACAATGGTCTATTGAGCACAAACTATGCTCCACCGGACCACTTTCATTCTCAGACGCTATCAAAAGGGTTATCATCATAAATGACATGACACATATGTAATGATACCATGTTGTGGTGAGTATAAAAATACCCAATAGGACACCCTAAAACACAGATAAAAATTAAACTATAATAGTTATTACATAACTATATTACATAAATCAATGGAAAAACTAAGATATACTCATGAAGGAAACAACGCCTCCTAGTGGTCACAACCAAAATACCAACCACATGATTATTGTCAAATAAATTCACATTACAAGAGAACCCAATACATGATCCAATGTTAAAACACAATAAAAAATCCAATAATACATAATAATATATCTCTTACTAAGAAAATGAATTGGTCACTAAATATCTAAATCCACATAGAGAATATTACACTTAGGTCTGTGGGGGGCAATAGAAACCAAATCAAGATCGACACGCTATATATGGCATCAGATGCCAAAAATTCCTTGAAATATACAGAGAAGTCCTAATATATGGGGAATCAATTTCCTACCCAAAAAATTAACAGTGATCCCATAAACCCCATCTAGGGTATAAGATGGAATGATAAAGGATCACACTCAGGTCTCAGGAAGGGACACCACAAACTATATCTGAGACTCCTCCTAGTGAGGGGATTACAATACTGAGTACCCAACATAGTATTATAACATATCCTAAAGTGGATAGACCCTTGGAAAAACTCTATTTATACTGGTCATATTTGAATAAACTAAGGGCGCCAATCACACTCAAAGGGGGTTCGTGGCATGTATTATGGAGTACATGGAGTGACTAGCCAACCACTAGTCTTCTCATGTGTCACTACCTCACATAGAATGTAAACCTCACAATACATGGAATATAAGTATATATTAAAAGAATATATAGGTTTTAATTCACACTACCATTTTATTCTATCTGTTCTTGTGTACTTCTAGTTGTTCCCATGTACCAACTCTTTTACACCTAACTAAACCCAAGTACACAAGATTTTGTCATAGTAATTGAAATTTCCCATTTAAACTAGTTGTAACTACTTACACAGACCTAAGCTATCACATATAACCTTAGAAGAATTTTTTAGCTAAAATAATAGTTCAAATAGAATTTGACATATTCTACCTGTTGTGAGATATTTTTATTTTTGTGTATACCCTAGCGCCATATAGAGGTTCCCAGATGACGTGTATCTCCATATTATCTAACATGTGACTAAGGATTTTATAAAACCCATGGGTTATTCACCACATCACCATATTAATTTCCACAACCACCATCCTATCCATGATTCATTGATATCAGGATAGTCTATCCATGCATTCACCGATCAATGGAATCTGGGCATCATATTCTCTTAAGAACAAGCCACATGCACTGTATGTAGATAGTCTATCTAACTGGGATTAACGTGTATTGTCCATCCATTAGAATCTACCTATGGTTTTACTATATCGTCATTAAAACTCAATATCACCCTTTATTTTATGTTGTACTCATGGTATTGATTTTTTACACTTAATAATGGCCGTAAAATGATCGTTTTCTATGTATTCATTGTACTGAATTCCAAAAGCATTGGTCATCATGAATATAAAATGAAATTGGAGAGAATGAAATAAACCATAAAATTTGAGATAAAAAACGTAAAATATATAAATTTTTTCCATGACTTATTATCGAAAAATATGAATAATGAAGAGGGAGATAACAAAGAATATAAAAATAATCTATAAATAAAATCCACCATAAATTGATAAATGAATTACTCTTTGTGGGATTGATTCAAATTAGTTTCAGAAAAAGGAACATTATGAAATAAAAAAACAGCATACATATATTTTATATCAATAACCAATTAATAATGGTCCTACATTCCCATTTTTGGTTAGATCCATGGAATCATATGGGGAAACAATCCTCGATCTCTATGTCATATGATGTCATCCTAATAAAGTGATCTCCTCCAATAGTCTTCATGATCTCCGGGGTCATATTTACAATCATAATATCTCATCATAAAAATTAATCTATAGAGGAAAATATATTGATTCATCAATATAACAATATAAATAAATAGGATTATTTATTTTATGATTTATTCCCATGATGACCTTTAACAAAATGGAAGATGCAAACATATATTATTTCATGCCAAGGGTGAATTTCCTGATCTAAACTAAATTATGACCTTTGAATTTTTATTCAGGAATCCATTTATGAGTTATTTAAATTTTTTAGGAAAATTTTTCTCTTGTGATATTAATATTATCAAAACATAATTCAGGCCTCACCAGGTGTTGGAATATCACGACTTATCAGCAGTATACACTGGAAATAATCTATAAAATTTTCTAATTTAATACATGAACTAATCGGATACATTTCATTCCCCCATCATATGTATATTTCTCTCAAAAAGTGGGTACCTACTAAAAAGGGTATGGGTGCAGATTACGCATCTGAATCTCCAACATAAAAATTCTTTATTGATGATCCTCGTGTTTCCACATGACACACACTAGTGGAATCATTCTCCCATGAAGGATCCCTTCCAATTGATCCTTTATCTCCACCAAGTACTAATGAATTTTAGACCCATCCTTGAAGTCCATATCCTCCCAGTTGATAACGTGTCATGGTTCCTAAATGCACCACCCCAGTTGTGACACATAAAAGTCATCATGTACCTAGTACAACAATGGTGGGAGAGTTAGTATTATGCTACCTTAACAACACTAAATTGTATCTAGAATGGTCTATGGAATCTTGAAAATATCTCGATTCCCTATCCCAATATTCATAATCCATTTCTTAGTTAAACCCTCAGGAATACATGCCATTCATACAATAAGTCCAATGGATGCCATCAGAATTCTGCATAAGACTTCTGAGAGTTGTGTGATGTCCTCCTATGATCTTGTATAATCTACACCTTCTTCTATCCTATCTCACACCAACTCTAGAATCATGAGTCCTGATTCGCATGTATTTGTCCAACAATGGGTTCACCTTTATGGTAACTCATACATTTCTTCAAATGGTGTCGTACTGATAATAGATTGGTAGCTATTATTATATCAAAACTCGACAACGGGTCGGTGACCCACCCATATACAACATAAATCCATCATTAAAGCCCACAATATATCCTCAATTTTTAAAAAATTCTACTCAATCTAGTCATCAATCTTGTTTTGAAACTTCTTGATCAAATAAAAATCATCCCTAAATGCCTATTATAGTACTCTCCATAATCGTGATGTGAAGTGAGCATCATGGCATGAAAAAACATTATTAAGGGAACTCCACGGATCCAGAATGTATCTTATATGTACAAGACTCCCAATATCACTATTGAACTCATTTCACCTATAGCTAGGACGTGGGATGACCTTGTGATTCTCTCTATGACCATCCTGTTGAAATGATTTCCCTTGTACATACATGGTAACCCCATCATAAAGTTCATGTATATCACATCCCACTTCCACTCTAGCACCTCAAGGGGATGATCTACACACGGTGGTACTTGGTGCTCAACCATCTCTTTCTGACATATGACACATCGATAGAAAATATTTGAAACCAAAAAACTCATTACAAGCCATCAAAACATACAAATGCTACATCGTTTACATACAAGTATATATAGAAAAGGGATTTAGAGAACTCCCTCGTCACCTCCTCCCATGACATCACTGTTAACATTATCCATACCTAGAAATGAATAACTTGCTCTCAACATTTATAATAAACATTCATAGAATTTCTGGTGGATATCTAAGTATATAAGGCTTAATAGTCTGTATCGATATTCACCACTTCCAAAACAGATTTTAAAAGAGGTGGGGTAAAAACTATCAGATGAATATATCAAAAACAATTCCTGTCCACAAAGGAAAACTGCAATGTGGTTAACTTCTCAGAGGCTTCAGCCAAAACTAAGAATAAGATATCCAATTGATATAATATTGCACCACATTCCCCATCATATGAGTATATAAAATCTCAATATCACGGTACAAGAGAAACTATATCTATAACCTCTATCTCATGTTAAGATCCTTCTTAGAGAAGACATACTTCAGACTCTTTTATTCAAAGTATATGATAAACCACTCACTAGTAAGGTTATTTTCCAAATTATTAGGGTGAAAACTACTAACACTATATGAATATCATGGGTCGTAGAGTGCATTCCATGGGGTCAGAAAACCCTATACCCATAAGAAATCACTGAATTATTCTACATAATGAAGAAAACCCCATCCAGTCACTAGGGAATAACAGAACACTATGTACCTGAAACCCCCTCCAAAATTCTCAAGATGGGTATTTTCATTACCCTCTTCAAAAAATCTGGAAAAACTAGCTACATCCTTTTAGTCCACACAAAATGATTCCATTTTTCTTTTCAATTTTTTCAAACGTGCTAAAAATATAGATAAATCCTGTAAAAATATCATATAGTACCCTACCAACCACTGGAAACTCCACACTTTAGTAACACCCTTTGGTGGCTCCCAAACTAGCACAAACTCAACCTCTTTCAGGTCTACTATCACTCTGGTGTCCCTTATGATTTTTCCCTGGACATGGACACATCAAATCCAATGATTAATCTTTGGGATATTCCCATAAAAAGGGTTCTCTATGAGTGTCTCTAGTAAAATTCTCAAGTGTCTCTCATGCCCCTACTCGGTTACCAAATACTCTAAAATATCATCAATGAAGACCTACACAAAATGGTATAACAAAGGATGAATGATACACTTCAAGATTCAGTAAGCACTACTGGGGAATTATTCATGCTGAAGAGCATCACCATGTACTCATAGTGATTATAGACACATCTGAATCTTGGATTCGGTGTATCCAAGTCTCATACTCAAAGATTGTGATATAATGATCTGACATCAGTTTTTTAGAATCATAGCTCCCCTCTATACTCAACAAGGTGGTCATAAATTCTTGGTAGTGGATTCCTATTCACCTTAATCAATGGAAAGTAATACACACATAACCACAAGCTAGTATCTTCCATCTTGGAGAAAAGAATTGAGGATGCCTAGGGGGAAACAGTTGATCTAAAAATCTCTTCTTCTTCATGTTCCAAAACTATACTCTCATCTGAAGAAGTTCTAAATGATCCATCTAATATAATGATGAATATGATGGGGCTATCCAGATTGTTTATTCAACGTATAAGTTTTCCTCTCATTGGAGAGGTAATCATGTCACATCCCCATGCAATACATCCACATACTCTGGCACAACCAATGGAAATGGTATACAATAATATCCACTTCTTAAACAATCATTCTTGAAAACTTTTGATTAATTATATTTAATCATATATTCCTAGTTATTTCCTTCTCTCTAAGGGTTTACCATTTACCCAGAAAGAAACACCTTATCCCATCACGGTGGAAACACCGCATCCTTTTCCTAAAATAGTTAATCTAGGAATGAATTGTGAATAGACTGTACATAAATAATATGAATACATATGGTATTATCTCTACTAAAAAGATATAAAATAATAATATCTTGCCACCATGTATCAGATCTCACTTTCTAAAGAAGAATGAAATTGATGAGCCACCTCTTGTAGGTGTCTCCAAGAACAATGGTTGAGCCAAAGGATCAATCAAAATCACTAAATCTAGAAATAGATAATTGGATGGAAATAAATGAATTGTAACATTGTCGATCATTAATGTATATAAGGAATAAAAGACATAAATAAAAACTTGAATCATATCTAGTGCCTTCGTTTCATAGGCCTTACTAGTGTAGAAAACGTTTTTTATGGTGGTTAATTTTTTAATGTCAGCTTTTGGTCGACGTTATTACAAGAGATGTTGTCAATATTTCTTTTATGGTGGTTATTTTAAAACAAACTTAAAAAACCAATAATCAAAAGAATATTTCTTCTTGATTCATCAAAAACTGATGTGGAAAATGCTTCAGAGCCATGATTTATTATGTCTGTTTTAAAATAACTGACATGGTATCTAATTTTTCACGTCTTTTTTTAGAATAACCGACATAATAAACTATTCCACTGATGAGTTTATCACGTCAATTATGTTAATAACTGATTCTAAAAACCTGTCTTCCAAGCATTTTTCACATCGTTTAAATAATAGCTAATGTGATAACATATATACTACGACGTTTATTAAATAACAAAGGCAAAAACCTATTTCATTCCATTTATTACATCAGTTTCAAATAAACGATGTAAAAACCTATTTTTATTCCATTTATTACATCAATTATGAAACAACCAACTTTAAAAACCCATTCACATGTATTTTTTACTTCGGTTTTCAAAACACTGACATTAAAACCCATAAACATGAATTTTATATGTTAGTTATAAAATAACAGACATAAAACCCAATTTTTTTTATAAAACCATTCAAGAACAACTATTCCATGCAAAAGAAAACCTGAAACATAGTGAAAATAGAGTAAAACCAGGCCTAAACCAGACCAAAACCAGCAATCCTTAATGGACAACCCTCACATATCCATGACCCCCCCAGCCCACTGGACAACCCATGCACCCCTTGACAGCCCCCCCCCCCCCCCCCGCCATAGACACCCATGACCCCCCCCCCCCCCCACTCCCCTGGACAACCCTCTCATCCTCATGGACACCCTCCCATCATCAAGGACACCCTGAACACCCCCACACCACAAGACATCCCCCACTGTCGCGACCCCCCCCCCCCACCCCATTGAACACACCCCCACACCCCTAGACACCCCTTGGACACCCCCACCCTCCTGAATAGCCCCCCGCACTCATGGACACCCTCTCACCCCATGGACACCCCCACCCCACTGGAAAACCCACTTGCACCCCTGTAACCCCTTTCCCCCACCCCACTAGACACCCCACACACCCCTGGATACCCAATGGACCCAGCCCCCACCCCTCCAGAACAGCCCCCCACTCTCCTGGACAGCCCTCCACCTTCCCACCCCCATGGACACCCTAGACACACCCACCCCACTAGGTAGCCCTCCCACAACCATAGACCCCCCTCCCCCCCCCACCCACACACCCACCCACCCAAATGAACAACACCTCCTCCCCCACCCCTCATGGACAGCCCCCCACTCCCCTAGATAGCCCTCCCGCACTCTTGGACACCCTCCCACCACCATGGACACCATGGACCCCCCCCCAGACACACCCTCCCACTCCCATGGATAGTTGTCCCACCCTCTTAGACACCATCCAACCTCCATGGACACCCCCCCCCCCCCCCACTGGACAACACACCACTCACCTAGAACCCCCCCCCCCACCAAGGACACCACCAGGACAGCCCCCACCCTCTAGGACAGCCCCCACCCACCTGGATAGCCTCCAACCCCCATGGACAACCCGGACACCCCCACCCCACTATACAACCCTCCCAAAACCCTCTAACCCCCCCCCCATTGGACACCACCCACACACTGGGATACCCCCTAGAGACATCCCCCCCACCCACCCCTCTTGGAAAGCCCCCACTCCCCTGGAGAGCCCTCCACCCTCCTGGACACCCTTCCACCCCTATGGACACCCTATACACCCCCACCATGTATCACCCCAAGCTTCCATGGTACGCTTCTCTTTGAATAATTCAATAGCTTGCATTGTACGCGACTTCAAGATTCTAACACACCACAACCAATCAAACTAGCCGTTATGAATAGTAATACCCACTTTTTGAAATTTTATACATTTTATCTTCCAAAATGGACTTCATTTTTGGATTAGGAATATTGAAATTAGCTTAGGGTGGATGTTTGGTAATTTTTTGATAAATTTCATATTTTGATGAATAGTGAAAATTACTAAATTTTAATTAAAAACAACTTTTTAAATCGAAATAATTAATAGTGATAAATTTTGAATTTTAGTGGTTTCAAAGTATATTTAGAATATATTTTTACCATTTAATAAATTTTTTTTCATTATATGTAATTTTACATTTAAACCGGATATAAAAAAGTGTTAATATTTTGATAGTTATTATTTCTTAAAAACACGGTTTTTGTTTTGATTGCGGGAATTAATTTTAAATTAATTTCTACCACTTCTGTGTTTTGAATTTGGAAAAATGGATTCAAAATTTAGAATCAGGATTTCCAAATTTTTTAAATAGGTAACTCTTATTTTTAGATATTTTAAATAATTAATTCGATCAATATTTTATTTACCATTCTTAAAGGGTAAATCCAGTAAATAAGGGTCAAACAATAATATTATAATAATAATTTTTTACCCTAAATTTTTTCCTAACTCTATTGGTTGATACATGTCCGACCTTGGGCATATTTGGGTCGATTTTGGGACTTCATGGATCCACTTGTAAGTGATAATGACATCTTATATTAATTAAGTTAAGGTAAATACAAAAATGACATAAACATATATCTCTTAGAAAAAAAAATTTTACATAGGGTTATCTATGTTATATTTTAGAATATAAATATTATTTAGAAATATAAAAATATTTCCTACATAATTTTATATTATTTATAATTTTTATACATTAATAATTTAATATATTTATGACACCATAATTATGCGGTATTTTTCTTATTAATGAACGAATCAAATAATTGGTATTATAAATGTTAAAATAAATATAATTTGAAAGTTTTGATGAAATAAAAGAATTTTATTGATTAATATGACATGTTATTATTGCTTAAATAAATTTCGTTCGAATTAATAACTTTGTTATGACTATAACAAAAATCAATTATTGAATAGTGTCATAATTGACATAAAAGAGTTTTAAAAAAAAATATTATATCATTAATTGATATTCCCTTCCTAAAAATCTAATGATCATCCAAAGGACTTATTTAATGATATTTGTATTATTAATGGACCACTTGTAGGTCTCTTGGAAGTATATAGAAAGTTTATTAACTATATAATACAAAAATACAAAGAGACATGGTAAATGTCAAACTATTTAACTAAGAGTTAAATCTAAAAGATAAGGTTACTATAGTGAATCAAACCTGTCTAAAATCTATTTATTGAGTTTTTTTTTACCCATACCTACCTTATACTTTGAATAATCTACTTTGGAGCCATTAGAAACTAAATATGAATTTATTATAAATTAATACAATAAGATTTTTCTAAAGAGCCCCTCCTCCCCCTTATAAAATGACACCACTTATAACCAATTCCTCACACCTCTCAAGCCTTTAGGATCGTCAAAACTCTTCCCAATTAATCTTCCTACATCCTTATCCTTCTCATTTAAGCCTTCCCTTAAGAAGAAGTCACTTCTAGAGTCTTTTTTGGTTCAATCCAAAGGGAGTTACCCAAATTAAAGGTAACAATTTCTCTTAGTTTCTTTTTTTTCTTTTAGTTATCCAACCCCAAAACTCTCCTTATTATTTTATTTTGTAAAAAAACCAGTATGATAAATATACTAGGATATTGTTATGATAAGTATTAAAACTACACTTACACACACCTCCGTATAATGGGTGAAGAACAAAATATTTCTGTGGATGGCAGCCAAACGCCTCACAAAACGATGGTTGTTCAATTATCTTCTACCGCCTCTCATGGTAGCCATTATGATGGAACTATAATTAAATATGATTTTAATGATATTTATTTTATATATAAGATTATTTAATTCCATTTTATATCATACCATTATTCGTTT
Source organism: Viscum album (assembly GCA_963277665.1). NCBI lineage: Eukaryota > Viridiplantae > Streptophyta > Magnoliopsida > Santalales > Viscaceae > Viscum > Viscum album. The sequence continues at coordinate 893,706,206 of OY728128.1, forward strand.
CATGTTGTATATATATACGATAATCTCATTTGAGGAAGTGCAGGTAACAGCCCCCTCAAAGTGATACGACTCATTTATACCATACATGGAACGTATAAAGGATGGTATTAATTAAATTAATTAACTAATATAATATATTATATTATACTGTAATAATAATATATCAATGTATCATTTGGTTTTTATTCCATTGAAAATGAAAAATGAAATGGAAGTAGCGTTCATGCATACGTACAGACTACCGTCTCCACGAACACGATTATATTCATTCCCCATCATATCCATTCAAGTATAATTATAATTTTATGATTAAAAATAATGTTTAAGGACTTTATATAGTTCTGGATATGAATAAGATACAACCTATCCATAACAAACACGGATTATGTAACAAAACATATAAAATAACACGAGTAAGTTTACAACCAAAACGACGATAATAATAAGATATTATTAACAATGAAATGTTAAAAGATCATATATGATAACATATTAACGTATATTATTCTTTTATAATTTAATAAAAATTATTTAACTATAATACAAGATGTTAACCTACACTCTATCAAGGAAAAGTACAAGGTAAGGGGTTTCTTATATCACTTTTAATTTCGTGGGATTTCCATTCTTCACCACTTATTTATTGCATGGGTGTGTGTAATTCCCATGATTGTATTCATTGTGTAATATAATATAATTTATGGATATTTACATAACCATTTTATGATACTTCTTTCATGGTTTTTTTGTTTCTTAAGTTACCAAATCAATAAGGGAATTTGAAATTTCAATTTCCACTCATTCGGCTTTACGCATACTTCATTGGTTATTTTAATCCATGATTATGTGTGGAATCACTATTAATTTCCTTATGTCATAATTTCCACTCCCCTTTCTGTGGATATACTTTTGATACACATAAACACTCCATTGATAAATTCTCATGTCATCGGTGTGAACTTGATAAAAGTAATTTTTACTCAACCTCCATTTGTTGAGTTAAACATCCAATTCATTGGTGTTATTTTTACAAGAATTTGTGTGAATTTCCTTTGATAGTTTTACACTTAATATCCAATCATATTTAGTGTATTTATATTTGTCACACATAATTATGTCATTGATTTATCCTTAACCTAATGATATGTCTTTATGAGATATTTCATCTCAATTTACATTCCATTGAGACTCCTTTGTTGTTATACACCAAATCACTTTTATATGGTGTATATAATTAACTTTGACATAGTATATCATGAATACCTTTATTCTCAAGATATTATAATGTTTTTATTACCTCAATTATTTGAATTCAAGTGACTCTCTATTGGTTAGGAATTCTAACTAAAATTCAATTTTAAAATGTTTTAAATATTTCTTATTCTAAATGTTTCTCATTAATGTCCATGTTTTAAAAATGGTTTTAAGGATTTATTTATATGGACATTAAATTTTTCAAATCAAAATTCCTTTTAAAAGATTCAAAGTGGTATAGGACACTTTGATTCAAAAATCGAGTTTAAATGGCTTCTTGAGAAATAGTGTGACTTTTAAAATTTTTCATGAAAAATGGGTATATTTCTCTCAATAGTTTTATGATTATTTTAATCTATGTCAATATCCATAATTATTCTCGATTGAGGTTAAGCTGATGCAATGAAATCTTCCATATTGTATCGAATGATTTGTGTATGACTGTGGATGTGCTAATTTTATAACATTCGTGGTTTGTGTTTAAAGTATTTAAATTTTGTATGCTAGTTTTAATACGAATGTTAGTGTTATGTTTCACACTTTTCATATGAGGAATGAATTGGACTTAGTAAGTGATGGTTGGAGCCTTCTATATCTCCTCAATGCATCGGTAGGCCTCATGAGACAAACTAGTGTCTTGGCAATAGGCCTTGACAAAATCTTATTTGTAGTCTTGGCACGAGACCTTGGAAATGTGGTTATGATAGTCTGGAATTATGCATTCCATCATCATGAAAGTGTTTATTGATAATGCATGTGGTTATTCAACTAGTATAATATCCATGTGAATAAGTAAATGGATTTATTACATTTTATCTTTTCCATATTATGCTAAAGTTCCAGTTTAAAAGGATTTTTTTAGTTATACATTGCCTTAAATGTTTATTCTTATTTATGAAATTTTCCGCTATATTGTTATCCTTACGGAGCATCTGAGCTCACCCCTTTCAATATTTTATTTTTACCAGGATGTTAAGAAGTAATTTATGAATGATCTTCAAGAATTGTATGAGGGTATATGAAGACAATATGTTGTTTTAGTTTTTTTACATTATGATGAAATATAAGACTTATGAATATATCTAGTGTTTCCAATACAACTAAACTAATCGGTCTTTCGAGACATGATCTTTTGTGATCATGCCAATGTTATGTAATAATGCACCGACTCTGGGTATCTAGGTTCGGGGTGTTATAGTTGGTATCATAGGATGTTTAGTACAAACCTTGGAAGAAAGATTTAGATAAACTTTGATTAGATAACATAGCACTAATATAGACTTTGAGGATTAGTATAGAAGAACTTCCTAGAATATTGGTGTTGTGTATATTTAGTGATTTTTCCAAGCAATAAATCCCTATCTGGATACGAGCAGGTAGAGGTGGCTCTAGCAGAGATATAACTAGGGGTAAACCCGAAAACACCCCTTTGAGTTAGACTCGAACGGAAACTGGTGCACGACAACGGGCCTTGCTGCACTCTTGGCTACGACACTCCTGGGGGATATAATTATGATAATTTAAATTTTCTATAAAAACAAATTTGAAGTATTTTAATATAATATGAAAATAAATAACCTTGGTTACTCCTAATGTGTTTCAAATTGAGAATCTGGTGTCATGATATTCTCTAAATTATTTTAGGACTACTGTTACTCACACAATGCTTTCTGGTTTTAGTCAATGGATGGAGTACAAGGAAGTCATAGTATCTTTGAGAATGATGTACAAGGTGGGAACAGTGGTGGAAATGAGAAAAAAAATGTAATGTTGATAGGCATAAAAGATATCATGTTCATTCCAAATCAGTTATCCAAAAATATGATAAAAAACATATATATTAACCAACTCCCAGACTCAACAAAGAAGAGAAAGGTGATGAATGATAAGAGATCTAGCAGTGGATACCATGGAGAAAATAATCCTAAATTTACATCATGCAGGAAATTTGGAAGGAGACACCTAGGAAAGTTTCTCAACGGAACAAAGAAATGATTTATGTGCAGGAAAGAAGGACATAAATTGAATAATTTCTGAGGAAAAATGAGGAGTACTATGGATGAAAATAAAAATGGTCCCAAAAATCCATTTACAGTAATTTTCCATAAATGTAGGGGACTTTTCCATTACCCAAGTGAATTCCCTATTCTATAGGATATTTTCTTGGTTAAAGAAGTATCTATGTAGAAATAAATGGTTGGAGAAATGTTTAAATGTATTAATGCTCTTTGTTGATGAAATTACTTTGGAATAATTTTTTCTTGTATTTGTAACGCCGCAGTTGTTCATGTGAGAATGATATTTGAGGAATAATTATCTTTTCCCTTGTGGATATAGTTATAAATAACCATTTGGTTTTATATGATCATTAGTTTTGTGGAAATTACAAGTTATTATATTTTGGGATGAAAATACAAAGTATGAGATAACATTTCTGGTTAAAATTATGTTATGGTTATTTGGAAGAATTTATCTCATTTTGGTAATGTTATAAAATATAGTTTTTGAAAAAGGAAAACACACAAACAGTGTGACAACCCATCAAATCAGACACAGCTATGGGAATAGAATACACAACCAAAGTGTGATTGGGATTTATCGTCTACCACTGGACTACGTGAAGTCCCTGGTTAGTGTGACTAATTATTTTTAGTTAAATGATTTTATTGATCAATAATAAGTTGATTTGGGTTCTTAAGTCCTATCAAATAAATAAACTTAGTATAGGAAAATGATTTGGTGATTAAGTGATAAATGCTATTTTTGAAGATGTTCTTTTTGTTGGGAAAACTATATGCCAAAGGAATCTATAATACTATGGGATTTCATTTGGGGAGTAATGGTGGATTTTTATCTACATTTTTATTGTGTATTTATAGTGATTTGGGTTATTTATGGAAATTATTAACCTATAAAAGAGAATATGTGATTAGGTTAATTACTTTTATGTATGTGACTTTAAGAGTAGTTGATGTCATTTTGAGATACAATTTAACGTGGAAGACTACATAACCAAATTCTTCTATGTTTTGGGTTTCAATATTAGTTTGGATTATATTAAATTATTTTAAGGACAATTGTCTATTGAATGGTATTTATTTAACTTTGGGGTATTGTTGGTTTAATTTTAGAAATTAAGAATAGTGTTTCTTTCTCTAAAAGAATATCCTTTTTGGGGATCATCCGATCTTGTACTAACCTTTTTGGTTTTGATTAATCTCAGAAGACAAGGTAAATAGATAGTTTATCCTTCATGGATCAGGTGATTCAATAGAAGTTTATTCTATCTCTTCTAGTGTGACCAAGTCTTCTTGAATACTCATAGTTTAAAAAAAATGATTTAGTGGAGGAAATTTATTAAAGAATGAAACAATACTTAAAAAGTAAGTATATCTCTTTATTTTCTTATTAAATCTCATAAATTAATTCCTCATATTTATGTAATGTATCTTAAATAAATTTTGTCCGTATATTTTTCCTACTGGGAAACTAATGACCGTTTTCCCATCACAAGTTTGTGGCTTTCTTGTTGTTAACATTCTCTTGATAATGTTTTCTATCCCTCTCCATCCGAACTTGAAACTTAGTTTATCTTCCTTATTCATGTTTTCCTACATGGAATCCTCGTATGAGTTATCTTCGGTGACCTTTGTACTTCTCTTTCTTTCTTTTAAGGTGATAGTTTTATTGACTCTTTTCTTGATGTGGGACATTCCATTATATTCCCAAGCCCAATTTTAAAAATTTCTAGGATTAAATTATTTGATGTAGGGGAGAATGTAACACCTCAAACTTCCATGGTACGCTTATCTTTGAATAATGCAATAGCTTTCATTGTACACGACTTCGAGATTCTAACACACCACAACCAATCAACCCAACCGTTATGAATAGTAATACCTACTTTTTGAAATTTTATACATTTTATCTTTCAAAATGGAAATCATTTTTGGATTTGGAATATCGAAATTATTTTTGGGTGAATTTTTTGGACTTTCCTGATAACTTTCACATTTTGATGAATAGTTAAAATTACTAAATTTTAATTAAAAACAACTTTTTTAATAAAAATAATTAAAAGTGATAAATTATGAATATTAGTGTTTTTAAAGTATATTTAGATTATATTTTTACCATTTAATACAATGTCTTTCATTGGATGTAATTTCACATTTAAACCGGACATAAACAAGTGTCAATCTTTTGATAGTTATTATTTCTTAAAAAAATGTTTTTTGTTTTGACAGCGGGAATTAATTTTAAATTAATTTCTGCCACTTCTATGTTTTTAATTTGGAAAAATGGATTCAATATTTGGAATGAGGATTTCCAAATTGTGTAAATAGATAACTCTTATTTTTAGACATTTTGAATAATTACTTTGGTAAATATTTTATTTACCATTTTTTAAGAGTAAATCTGTTAAATAAGGGTAAAAAATATTATTATAATAATATTAATTTATCCTAAAACGTGTCCCAACCCTATTGGTTGATACATTTCTAACCATTGGCATCTTTTCGTCTATTTTAGGACCCCATGGATCCACTTGTAAGTGATAATGACACCTTATATTAATTAAGTTAAAGTGAATACAAAAATGACATAAACATATATCTTTTAGAAAAAAAAATTACATAGGGTTATCAATGTTATATTTCTGACTATAAATATTCATTAGAAATATAAAAACATGTCCTATATAATGGTATTTTGTTTATAATTTTTAGATATTAAATAATTAAATATATTTATGACCCAATAATGATGCAGTATTTTCTTTATTAATGAAAGAATCAAATAATTGGTATTATAATTGTTAAAATAAATATAATCTTAAATTTTTGTTGAAATACACGAATTTTATTGGTTAATATTACATTTTAGTTTTTGTTAAATGAATTTGGTTCAAAATAATAAAGTTTTTAAGACTTTAAAAAATATCAATTATTGAATATTGTCAAAATTGACATAAAAGAGTTTTTAAAAGAAATATTATATTATTAATTGATATTCTATTCCTAAAAATCTAAGGCTCATCTAAAATAATAATATAATGATAGTTGTATTATTAATGGATCACTTGGAGGTTACTTGGAAGTATATATTAAATTTATTAACAATATAATATAAAAATACAAAGAGACATGGTAAATGTCAAACTATTTAACTAAGAGTTAAATCTAAAAGATAATGTTACTGTAGTGACCCAAACCAATATAAAATCTATTCTTTGTGTTTTTTTCGACCCATACCTACATTATAATTTGAATAATACACTTTTTAGCCATTAGAAACTGAATATGAATTTATTATAAATTAATAAATTATGTTTTTTCTAAAGAGCCCCTCCTCCCCCTTATAAAAAGACACCACTTCTAACCAATTCCTCACACCTATCAGGCCTTTTGGCTCGTCGAAACTATGCCCAATTAATCTCCCTACATCCCTCTCCTCTCCTAAAATCCTTAACTTAGATAGAAGGCAATTCAAGAATCTTTTTTGGTTCAAACTAAAGGGAGTTACCCAAATTAAAGGTAACGATTTCTCTTAGCTTTTTCTTTTATTTTAGTTCTCCAACCCCTAAACTCTTATTATTCTTTTCTTTTGTAACATAACCAATAACCTAAATATACTAGGATATTTTTATGATAATTATTCTAAATACACTTAAACAAACCACCATTTAATGGGTGAAGAACATAATATTTCTGTGGATGGCCACCAAACGCCTCACGAAACGATGATTGTTCAATTATCTCCTACCGCCTGTCATGGCAGCCATTATGATAGAACTATAACTAAATATGATATTAATGATACTTATTTTATATATAATATTCTTTAATTATATTTTATATCATACCATTATCTGTTTCATGTTGTATATATATACGATAATTTCATTTGAGAAAGTGCGGACTACGACCCCCTCAAAGTGATATGACTCGTTCATACCATACATGGAATCTATAAAGGATGGTATTAGTGAACATAAGTAAAAAATACATGATATTATATTATAATGGAATAATAATATACCTATGTATCATTTGGTTTTGATTCGTTTTATAATGATAAATGAAATGGAAGTAGCGTTTTTGCGTACGTACGGACTACCGTCTCCACGAACGTGATGAGATTCATTCCCCATCGTATCCATTCAAGTATAATTATCATTTTATGATTAAAAATAATTTTTAAGGACTTTATATCATTCTGGATATGAATAAGATACAACCTATCCATAACAAACACGGCTTATGTAATAAAACATATAAAATAAAACGAGTAAGTTAACACCTGAAACGACCACAATACTAAGATATTATTAACAAAGCAATGTTAAAAGATCATATATGATATCATATTAACGTATATGATTATTGTATAATTTATTAAAAATTATTTAATTATTATACAATAGGTTAACCTACAATTTATCAAGGAAAAGTACAAGGTAAGGGGTTTCTTATCTCACTTTTTATTCTGTAAGATTTCCATTGTTCACAACTTATTTATTGCATGTGGTTTGTGTACTTCCCATGATTGTATTCAATTTTTAATATAATATAATTTCTGTATATTCACATCATAATTGTATGATCCTTCTTCCGTGGGTGTATGTTTCATAAGTTACCAAATTAATAAGGGAATTTGAAATTTCAATATCCACTCATTCGGCTTTAGGCATACTTCATTGATTATTTTACTCCAAGATTATGTGTGGAATAACTATCCATTTGCTTATGTCATAATTTCCACTCCACTTTATATGGATATACTTTTGATACACATAATCACTCCATTGATAAATTATCAAGTCATCAGTATGAACTTGATAAGAGTACTTTTTACTCGATCTCCATTTGTTGTGTTAAACATCCAATTCATTGGTGTTGTTTTTACAAGAATATGTGTGAATGTACATTCATTGTTTTACACTGAATATCCAATCATATTGAGTGTATTTATATTTTTCACACATAATTATGTTTTTGATTTATCCTTAACCTAAGGATATGGCCTTTATGAGAAATTTCATATCAATTTACATTCCATTGAGAATCCTTTGTTGTTATACACCAAATCACATTTATATGGTGTATACAATGTACATTGACATAGTATATCATGAATAACTTTATTCTAAAGATATTATAATGTTTTTATTAACTCGATTATTTTAATTCATCTGTCTCCCTTTTGGTTAGGACATCTAACTAATATACCATTTTAAATTGTTTTAAATATTAATTATACTAAATCTTTCTCATTAATGTCCATGTTTTAAAAATGGTTTTAAGTATTTATTTATGTGAACATTAATGTTTTCAAATAATAATTCCTTTTAAAAGTTTCAAAGTGGTATGGGACACTTTGATTCAAAATTTGAGTTTAAATGGCTTCTTGACAAATAGTGTGACTTTTAAATTTTTTCAAGAAAAAGGGGGAAATTTCTCTCTATTGTTTTATGATTATTTTAATCTATGTCAATATCCGTCATTATTATCGATTGAGGTTAATCTGATACATCAAAATCTTCCAAATTGTATCAAATGAGTTATGTTGGACTATGGATGTGCTATTTTTATACCATTCATGGTTTGTGGTTAATGTATTGACATTTCGTATGCTAGTTTTAATATGAATGTTTATGTTATGTTTCAAAATTTTCATATAAGGAATGAATTGGACTTAGTAAGAGACGAGTGGAGCCCGCTATAACTCCTCAATGCATCGGTAGGTCTCCTGATACAAACTAGTGTCTTGGCACGAGGCCTTGAAAAAATCTTATTTGTATTCTTGGCACGAGGCCTTGGCTACATGGTTATGATAGTCTAGGATTATGCCTTCTATCATTATGAAAGTGGTTATTGATATTTCATGTGGTTATTCAACAAGTATAATATCCATGTGAATAAGTAAATGGAATTATTTCATTTTATCTTTGAAATATTATGTTTAATTTCATATTTAAAAGGATTTTGTTTTAGTTATACATTGCATTAAATGTTTATGATTATTTATGAAAGTTTCAACTATATTGTTATCCTTGCTAAGCATATGAGGTCACCCCTTTCAATGTTTTATTTTTCCTAGGATGTGAAGAATTAATTTATGAATGACCTGCAGGAATAGTATGAAGGGATATGGAGATATGATGTTTTTGCAGTTTTTTTTACTTTATGATGTAATAAAAGACTTATGAATATATCTAGTGTTTCCAAGACTAATAAACTAATCGGTCTTTCAAGACTTGATATTTTGTGATCATGTCAATGTTATGTAATAATTCACCGACTCTGGGTAACTAGGGTCAGGGCATTACAACCCCAATGGATATCCCTCCCACACCCTTGGAAGGCCCCCACCCCACTGGACATCCCCCACCCCCTCTTGGACAGCCCCCTCTCCCCGGGACAACCCTCCCACCCTCCTGGACACCCTCCCACCCCCATGGACACCCCGGACACCCCCACACCCCTAGAAAGTCCCCCCAACTCCCCTGAAAACCCCCACTCCACTAGAACCCCCCCCCCCCCCCGCACGCACGCACACACACCCATAGACACCCCATAGAAAGCCTCCCCCCTCCTGGACACGTTCCCGCCACCATGGATACCCCGTGTACCCACCCACCCCAATGGAAAACCCTCCCACATCCATATAACCACCCCCCCCCACCCCATTGGACAATCCCACACCCCTTGGATGCCCCATCCACCCCCCCCCCCCCCTCCTGGATAGCCCCCCACTCCCTTGGACAACCATCCACCCTCCTGGACAAACTCCCACCCCATGGACACCCTGGGCACCCCCACCCCACTATACTGCCCTCCCACACCCCTAGAACCCCCCCCCCCCCACCCTACTCGACATGCCCCTCACCCCCTCACCCCTCCTGGACAGCCCTCCCACCCTCTTGGACACCCTCCCACCCACATGGACAACTTGTACACCCCCCCCCCCAACCACACAAAACATCACACCACTACACTAGACCCCCCCCCCCCCACTAGACACCCCCGCCCACACACACACACACCCCTAGACAGCCCCCACCCTCCTGGAAATCCTCTCACACCCATGGACACCCCGTCCCCACCCCCACTCCCTAGGACAACCCTCCCACCTTCCTGGACACCCTCCCACCCCCATGGATAACCTAGATCCCCCCCATTGGACAACCCCCCACTACCCTGGAACCCCCCACCACCCCATTGGACTCCCCCACCCCTGGAAAACACTTTGAAAGACCCCCCCCCCCCCCCCCCGACCCTCTTGGACACCCTCCAATCCCCATGGACACCCGAACACCCCCACCCACACCAATGGGCATGCCTCCCACAAAACTAGAAACCCCCCACACCACTGGACACCCTCATACCCCTGGAGACCCCATGGATATCCCCCCACCCCTCCTGAATAGACCCCACTCCACTGGACAACCATCCCACCCACTTGGACATCCTCCCACCCCATGGACACACTAGAGACCCCCCCCCACCCCACTAGACAACCCTCTCACACCCCTAGACACCCGCTGGATAGGCCTCCACTCCCCTGGACAGCACTCCCACCCTCATGGACACCCTCCCACCCCCATGGACACCTTGAACACTCTCCCCCACCCAAGACCAGAATCCTAACTAAAAAATAGCAGAACTATACCAAAACAATAAGTAGAAAAAAATTTGCATTCACATATATATCATTTGAAACATAAAATGTCAACTAAAATCCCAAAATCCAACCTAAACACCTACCAAATAAACAATTATAATGACAATATTCAAAATTACATTTTACACAACAAACAAACTAAAATCCAATCAATCCTGTAAAATAATTTGATCATTCCACTTGTAAGGGTTTCAAATCTTGAACACTATAGGATTGTGGGTCATCAAATATCTACAAAGTAAAAGGATAGTAGTTTACATGTATAATGAATATATCCAACGAAATATTATGTAAAAGTATAAAAAGAAATATTACCCAGTCAAAGTGCACAAATCTTCCTGTTGTAATTACTTCATACATAAATCTTAACATATAATATTTGCATTTAAAGACACCTTGTTGTTCATGAAAATTTTGTTTAAATGAGTGTAAATTCAAAATATTATTTTTATGTAAAACATCCTAAAGTAAAAAAAATATAAATGGATATTTACCTTTCCATTTACTTATTTTATCTTGGCACTCCTTTTCTTTTTGTTTTTTATAAAGTAGACCCATCCCCTGTTAGAAAATAATACTAATGGGAAAAATTTAAAATTCATAATAATATATAACACTATTAAAAAAAATGAAACATACTTTTCCAACATATTCTTAAAACTTTCCTGCACATCCCCATGGACAGAGTATATTTAATAAAGTGTTTTCCCCATTGGGAAAAAAACACCTAACATCCAATGATCACTGATAAAAGAAAATTTAAGGTTAGTGGTTTTTTATGATAAAATATATTGAACTCTTTTCGAGAGATATGTTTCATACCTCTCTCAAAAAGGAATATTCCAACACTGTGTAATTATATTCTATTTAAATCTTTCATCAATATAAATCATTCTTTCTCCCTTATCAAATGAATGTGCTTTAGGACAAATAAAGTGCGGGTCCATGAATCTATATACATCTATCCGCAAATTATTCTCTCCCATGTTATAAATATACCTAATACAAAATATACATAAGTATAAATTTTTAATAAATATAACATAGAGAAAAGGTGTTAATACTTACATGGAAAAAATATCACTACGTTAATGCCCAACTTATCTAGAGTAACAAACTCCCTGATATCACTTTTCAGCATCCCCACATTTATTGCGCGTCCATAAACATGAGCTTCCATCGGATAATCATAATGATCTGCCAACAAATTTAAATATGTTGACTATCTATGAAGACCACTATAATCTATCTCTGATGTCATATCCATTTGTCATTGTAATTTTCTATATAGTAATTGTTTTCTTTTGAAATATTTCTATAAAAAATAAATAGGAAAATATATTATTTTTCAAATGATAAAACCAATTTAATAAAATAATAAAATAAAAGATATAAAATACACACTTCTATGGTAATGTGTGGCAAAAGTCGGGATTTCCAAATAAAAAAATGGTTCATACTATGTCCAACTATCGTCACCTCATCTGTAGGTAATGGTACTCGAGCTGATCAATATATAATATCACACACAGTGACACTATGATTCTCTACCTCTAACTTTTGATGATGAATTGTATCTCTTATAAAATATACAAGCCCATAAAGAACTATATGAGGTTAATGATCATCAACATAGAACTCGAAATAAGTAGGAAGCTACGGCAGAGGAGTATGATAAAAACTGGGTCTGTAGGATTAGGTGGGGGAGAGAGTTCTACTAGCAGAGGTGGAGGATAAATAATGGGGTATGCAGGGGGAGGTGGAGGGGCGGGAGCTACTGTCTGAAATTTTTTTTGCATTTCTGCAAACATAGACTATACAGATGATCTAATATTTTCCTCCATAGTCACATTAATATTATGAACATCAGCCTACAAGGATTCAATTTTTTATAAACACTCTCAACGGAATAAGTTTAAGAATGTGCTCACACTTTTTTTTACTGATACACTTGTCAGATATCCTTGTACACGACCAGGATGTCCGGGAATTCCCAATACTACAGATAAAATATTTTGGCTCCTAGCAGTTTTAAATGCCCCCTGTGAGCTCAGCTCCTCAATAGAATCTTGTTTTAATTAATTAAACATTTCGTTAATGATTCAAATTATATAAAGAATATAGTTAACATAAATAAATAAAATAAATATTTAAAATTCCTCTCATATACGATTCTCAAATCATTCCAAAGATATTTCCCATATTTTCCCATCCATGATCTCTTCCATTTTTCATGACTTTATGGAGGGGATGGATGGGAAACCTCTCCAAAGCATGAAGACTTATCTCTCAGTTTATGTAATTTTCTGTAATCATTTTTTCTTCCATTAATGTATATCCTCACCAAGATAATCTATGAGGGTTTAAATTTTTTGATTGGTTATCCTAATGATATGTACTTGCTTATTTTAAATTGAGAATAATAAATCATCAAAAAACATTAATAAGATAATTTATATAATAAATATTATAAAATTTTACATTTTCCTTACAAAAAAACAATCTCTTACTCTACTTTCAACAGACTGTGTTCATGTCTCTTAATCTATGAAAGGATATATATGACCTTCATTTTCATGACTCCTATGACCAAAAATGAAATCAGATGTGACGGTTGATTTGAAATCCCTCCATCTCCTAGCAGCCATCAATAAGAATTTCTTTTTGACTACTCTAGTGTCAGAAATATCAAATGAAATCTGATAACGAAGAGGTAAAACATATTATACTTGAAACATTTAAATAATAGGAAAATAATATCAAAATATCTTACCAATATCTTCTATCACAACTGAGATAATATCGCTTTGTCCACAGTTCTTCAATCATTGTACAAAATGCTTACTTTGCGCTTAACCTATGTTGATACAAAAATATTAAAATATTTTTCATTTGTACCTATAAGAATATCATGCTCATCAAACTCAATGAATATCCTCTGGTCCTATCTATGGGCAAGTGATAATTTTGGTAAACTTTTGCACCCACATTTACCAACTCTTGAACTCTTCTTTGTCATTATGGGAGCACATGAGGAAGATTGAGTAAAATCAAGAGGAGCATGTGAATGTTCATCCCCATAGGTATTATCATTATTATCATCTCTAGAATCATGTGGTTGATCAACTGTTTGATAATTCATTATCCTTCAATTCAAAAAAAACATTAGTTCACTAATATAAAAATTCAAATACTACAATACTAATATAAACAGAAAATGAAAAATTGAACTATGTTACATAATAGTAAACATGGTTTACATGGTATGCATGTTAAATAGTGCTAAACAAGGTAATCATGGTAAACATTTTCAGGTAATTTTCATTCAATAAAATCAATAAATATATAAGTTACATAAAGGTAAACTATGATAAACTTTGGTAAACATGGTAAACAGGGTAAACATGGAAAACATGGTAGAAATGGTAAACCTGGTAAAGTAATTATCACTCAACAAAAATAATAGATATATAATTTACGTAATGATAAACAAGATAAACTAAACTAAACAATAATAAAATGAACAAAAACATAAAATTATTTCTTTTAATACGTGTTTTAATAAATAAAAAATTACAATATCTAACATTTTAAGAAAATAATAAATGTAAAAAATAAATAAACATATGTTACCTATAATATTAGGAATGTACAAATTGATTATTTTCCCAAATTCCTTCATCGTGATCGTTCCTTATGGAAAACACCTTGTCTTCAACATGATAATCATTATGTTCTACTAATCTTTTAATTTAAGTAGGTATCTCACATAAATCAGCATCGTCATCAAATTGATCCTCACCAAAATATTGTTTTTCCCTTTTAAAACAATAGCCCACTACATATCTGATTGATCAACTACATAGAAAATTTTTTTTGCATTTTTTTCCAATATAAATGAATCTTTTGTGTCTTCCAATCTATTCAGATTAACAACTGTCATTCCAAATTCATCGTGTCTGACACTATTGTTACTGATAAACCATTTTCAGTTAAAAACATGAACTTTAGTTTGAAGGTAATAAAACTCCCATATTTCTTCATTGACTCCATAATATGATGTTGATGTAGAAATTTGGTTTTTATCAATAGAACTCGAAATATGCATCGCTTCTACAAACAAAAATTCACCACTATTCTGAACTGCACTTATTTTTTCCTAAACATTCATATGAAATGTATATCAATTAATGTCATAACCAGACTGTGTTATCACATTTAATCATGGACCGCCCACTAACCATCTTAATGTCCCTAATACATTTGATCTACTAATAAAGGTCTTTTTAAACCACGAAAAAAATGTTTTTTGTGCTCATTCAAAATCCACATTTCCTTATTCTTTGGATGAATTTGTTTTAACTCATTAATATGCAATGTGATATATGGTTGAGAATCATCTATGTTATTCAAGATGTATAATTATAACTTCTTTATGAGTTCAACTAACAATGTGATATACGGTTGTGCTCCACCACAGCCACGTATCCCATACAAAACTCTGTAACCTCCTCTGAAATATAATTTTCTATAATAGAGGCTTCTGGTCGATATGGATTCTTAACATACCCCTTCAATATTTTTATATGCCTTTTAAAAGTATAAATTCGATGAAGATATAACGGTCCGGAAATCTTTATTTATTAAACCAGATGAATCATTAAATGCACCATTATATCAAAACAATATGGAGGAAAATTCATTTTCAATTGTCAAAGTATAGAAATTGCATCATTTTCAAAAATGTTCAAAGCATTCACATCAATCACCTTATTACAAATTGAATTGAAAAAATAACACAACTTCATTATAGTCTTTCTGACATTGGTGGGAACGATTCCATGCAATGAAACTGGTAGAATTTGTTGTATCATGTTGTGACAATCATGATATTTCATACCTATCAACATCAAATACTTCAATGAGAAATTTCTTTTACATTTGAAGAATAAACTTGAGGCACTTTGATATCATTAAGACACTGAAAAAAGATAATTTTGTCCCTCTTGGATTATGTATGACTAGTCATGGGAAGAAATGTTCATCTTCCATTAAGAGTGGGGGATAACTCCAAACGTATTCCAATTGAAAGTAAATATAATCTTGTATTCAATCCATCTTTTTTCTTCGCATTAATATATTGCAATTTTCCAATCAAACTATTGCATATTTTCTTCACCACATGCATGGAATAAATATTATGTTTTACTTCATGATATCTCCAATATTCTACCACAAAAAATATTGTCCTTTTCTTCCAAATATGTCTATAATAACCAGATTTCGGTGTCATTCCCAATGTCACATCATGGTTTTCCACCCTCTCAAAATACTGATTAGGGGCTAACGGTTTTAGAGAAATATCAAATTCATGGGAGCTGTTGAATTCCTTTTTTAGTCTTCTATAAGATTGATCCATAGGAAACACATTTTGATGACCCATATACATTTTTTTCCTCCCATGATGCAATTGACAATATGAAGTCTGTTTTTTGCAAATTGGACATGGTTTATGCCCCTTAACACTGTATCCAGAAAATTTATTTATGCTAGGAATTCATTTATAGTGAACATAAGCACTACATGTAGTTTAAAATATTCCTATAATTATACACCCTAATACCATCCTCCCATTAATGTTTCAAATCATCAATCGAGGGTGGCAAGAAAACACCAGTATCATTTATAGGTTTCTTCGGACCAGAGATCATTACACTCAACATTATATATTTTTTCTTCAAACAATCTTTCGGATAGAGGTCTTAAAATAACAATAAAATAGGCCATGAACTATGTGTGCTACTGAGGGTTCAGTATTGATTCATTCCATCTGTGCACAACCCTTGTATATGATTTCTAATTTCATTTCAAAATATAGGATACTGCTCAATAATTTTCATCCATTATGGAAAATCAGCTGGATGAGGTATTTTTCCATCACATATCAACTCATAATCATGCTATCTTAACTATTTTTCATCATGTTAATTATCAAATAAACATTTGAAATGATGAATTATATGAAGATACCAAAATACCTTCAAAGGGATCTTTGTAATCTCTACATCAGCCTGTGATTTTTCGTTCAACATATACCATGATGTCCCACATTTAGGTTACTCTGAAAGAAATTCATATTCCTTCTTATATATAATACAGTCATTCGGATAGGCATGTATTTTCTTGTATCCCAATCCCATTTTGCATAATATTTTCTTAGACTTATAATGTAAATCTGGAAGATCGTTGTCTTTTGGAAGAATGTATTTCAAAAATTATAGTAACTTGGTAAAACTTTTATCACTCTATCCATGTTTCGCCTTCAGGTTAATCAATATTAACACCGCTGAAAAAACCGTAAAATCTGTACAACCATGATACAATGGTTTTTTAGCATCACTATAGATATGTGCAACTGTCGTCTCTATCTCAATTTTTTCTACTGCAATATCATAGATCATTTATTTAATTTCATCAGAGTTACCATCTTGAAAATCATCATCATCAGTAGATCTAACATTCTATCTAGTTTCACCATGCTAAATCCAAGGGATGTAACTCAGATTAAAACCATGAAAAAATATATTATCTTTGATCTCTCTATTTTTTAACTTCTTCATATTCAAACATTTTAGGTATATACATAAAAAATGTCCCTACTTGGAACATTTTATTTAGAAATTCCAAAAAGGCATCAACCCCTTCATCATATTCATTACTCATTTGATGTGCCGTAATACAACTTCGACTCATTATTACCTATAATAAATAGAAAAATTATACATCTTGTTAAGATAAGATGAATATATATTTATATGAAAAATATCATATTTTGAATGTAAAATAATTTTGAAATATAAAAAAAATCTATAAGTATTTGAAAAAAAATATGCGCCAAAATGATTTTAAAAAGAAAATATAGTTATATATAGTAGTTTTAAATACATCATGGGTCCTTTCTTCTAAAGGTACACAAAGAATACATCCTTATGCAACTAGATACCAAATTCACCCTTCCGTAAAAAAGAAATATGAAGTTTAAGTATTAAAATATGTCTACATTCACTACTGAAAATTACACATATCATAGTGATTTGAAACCATTGGGATAGCCCCTAAACCTATTGAGATATAAATCCCCAACAGTTCCAAACACCATTGGTATGATGGTTGTTGAAATAGCCCTATACCAATGATTTTACATGAACTGTTGGTATAGACTATCTGAAGTTAAAATATTCCAATGGTTTCAATAAGACATTTGGGATATATATATATACCAAGGGGGTTTCCAAGGGGGTATGGGGATTTTAAGGGGGTTGTCCAAGGTGGTATGGACTAGGGTAGGGGGTGTCCAGGGTGTCTAAGGGAGTAGGGGTTGTCCAGGGGGTAGAGGATATACCTATGAATTTAATTTAAATAATGGATTTCATTTTCTACTTGTATGAAATACTAGAAAATAAACATAGATTTACTAAAAATAATGGTCAGGAAAACATTTAAAACCTAGAATTAAATTTTACAAAAGAGACACACCACAATTAGGGAGCATAATCAATGATGACCTAATGAGGGAAATGGTTAAGTAGTATTCAAGTAACTATACTAGATGAGGCACCTAGATTATCCTTCATGAATAAACAAGTGTTAGAGAACATGTTAATACCTAGGAGATTAAGGTAAAATCTCGAACAAATTGTATCCTAATACATTCATTTCTCGCGCCTTCTACAATCAAACATCCCTAATGCACGAGGGGAACCATCCCCAAAGAAGAGCGTTTTTATACTAAGGGTCAATTAGCCAGAGCATAATCTTAAACTAGTGAAGCATGCATTCTCGAATAATCCACTACCAATTATAGGTTACATGTTATGTCTAAAATGTGGGTGATCCGAGGAGTATCAAACAATCAACCATTTATAAAGAATATGTATAAGACACACATAAGCCACACACCCACAAGAATCACCACAGAACACCACTCCAAGATGTACCCCTGCCTTAGGGCCATCAACGCACAATGGAAGTCCCTTACCAAGGACATTCCCATTCCTTTTAATAATGATAATGCAAGAGACACATTCCAAGGATATTTTTTCAAATAAAACCCACTTTATGAAAGTTCCAACTCAGCGACACCCATTCCTTTAAAAGGAAAAACCCTTTCAAAAGTATCCATACACACCATTTAGGAATCCATAAAATATTTTAAACACATCTGAAAAGGAACAACATCATTTGGAAATCATAAACATTTTATAAGGGCCAGCCGGGATTTTAATCAAACACTTGTTGTGCAGGGATATGTAAAATAATTCCACAAATTTTAATTCAATGGAAATACAACTTGATTTAATTACAGTAATATTTAAAAAAATCATATATTTTTAACAAGAATAAAATCAAGGTATAAACATCATGAAATCAATTATTCTTAAATTTAAAGGCCAGTACATTGGGAAACCTACCTCAATCGAAGATGCCATCAATGATGACCACTCTAAATGGATTCAAGAAGGTCTAAATGCGCAAGTAATACCATTAAGAACCGCAATAAGAAAAAATATGAAATTTAAAAACAAATAAACAAGAACCATAGTCCAATGGAACAAATAATGAAGAAGAACAACTAATTAGAAAAGGGAAGAAGGAAGAAGAGGAATAAGGAGGATGTTTTACAAAAATATCACAAATAAACTTGTAGAAACCACTTGGAATCACCATTGGAAGGAGGTCAGAGGCATGGAGATGTTGGAGTGGATACTCCTAGGGTTTCATGTTCCAAATGGGGGAGAAAGAGGCGTTTTGGTGTTAAAATTTGATAGGGGAAATGGAAAAATGCATTTTTAGGGAAATCGGTCACTGCGCACGGTTAGGCTGCACCCCCTAGACACCACCCTAGATACCTCGTACCCCATTTGACATCCCACACCCCCCCCCCCTTGTACACCACCCCCACCCCCTTGGACACCCCCACCCCCTGGACACCACTCCCTACCGCCTACCCACTTGGACACCCCCCTGAACACCGCCACCTCCCAGGACAACCCCTCAAATCCGTAGACACCACCCCCTAGACAACCCTACCCCCTTGTAAACCTCCCTTACCCCTCCCCCCACCCAAATAGACTCCACCCCCACCCCCTAACCCATTGGAAACTCCCTGGACACCCCCACACCCCCCAGATACCCCACCACCTGGAAAACCTCATCACACCTGGACACCCCCCACCCACTGGACACCCCCACCCCCTTAAAGAAGAACCCTCACCCCCCCCCCCCCAAGAAACCACCCCCCCTGGACACCCCCTTCACACCACCACCCCCTTAGACAGCACCCCAACCCCTCTGGACAGCCCCCACCCCCCTAGAAACCGCCAACCCTAGACACCCCCAACCCCTGGACACCCCCACCCCCTAGAAACCATTTCCACCCCTACCCCCTTGGACACTCCCTTCCATGGACATCCCCTCACCACCCTCGATACCCCCCCCCCCCCCCCCACCCCTAGAGAGCCCCCCAACACTCTGGACATCCCCCAACACCCTGGATAGCCATGCATCCCCCTAGACACCCCCACCCCACCCCCACCCCTGATGGACACCCCCACCCATGGACACCCATACCCCCTTGGATAGCCCACTCACCCCATTAACACCCCCCCACACACACCCCCCCATATCCCCTTGGACAGCCCCTCACCCCCTGGACACCCCCCCCCCACCCCCTTGGACACCCCCGTCCCCCATGGACAGCCCCTGCACCCACCTAGACACCACCCCCACCCACTTTGGCACCCCCTAGACACCCCCACCCCCTGGAAAACCCCACCCCCATGGATACCCCTACCCACTTGCACAGCCCCCCACCCCCTTTGAAACCCCCTGTACGCGCACACACACATGGTAGAACACACAAATATTATAGACTTGCATGATATCACTTTCATAGGTTTGTTTTACCAAAAAATAATATAGCATCATATAAATGATCTCTATGAAACATACCATGATATAATGAACAATGAAAAATAGCATGTCAAAAATTTATTTTAGGGCATCGTGAAAATTTAAAAATGAAACCGAGTTGTGTGAGGCTTACTTGAGTGTTGTGATTCGACCTGATAGATCTGATGATAATAAATATAAATAATTATTTAGTAAAAACAAGACTGGAGGGCATGACATCAAAGAATCCTTTCAACATTTTCTGCGTGAGAGAGATGAGTCTCAGGCCACCCAATCGAAGAAAATACAATTACTGAATATGGCATGCGCTAAATCATTTAAAAGATTAATCATGTTGGTTATTTAATTACCAACATGGTAATGTTTTTTTATGTTTATAACATCAGTTAATAAATAACCGACCTTATAAACAATTTACTATGTTGTTTATTTGAAAAATGACGTGATAAATGGAGCTTTATCACGTCTGTTCTTTTGATAACTGACGTGATAAATTGTCGAGATTATCTTTATCACGTTGGTTATAAAATAACCGACATGATAAGGAAATGAGATTCAATATATCACATAGGTTATAAGATAACCGACGTGATAAATTTAATCTTATTATTTTCTACGTCGTTTATTTTTTAACCGACGTGATAAATTGATTTTTACAGCTTTTCATGTTGGTTATATATAACTGACAATAAAAATACCGACGTGTTAACTGTGTTTTCCACTAGTTCCTCGATATCCTGTAGTAGGAATCATGTCTGACCACCATCTCTCAGAGAATGGAATAAACTACCTGTGGTGGTGGTGGTAATAGTGCAACCCTATTACAACCTCTTTATACTCAACATTCCCCTATCCCATGTATTTTTCCATGAAAATTTCCATTTATCTATTTCTTTCTCTTCTTATATAGTCCCTCAACTATCTCTAGATTTGATATATGATGGTTTAGAAAATCACATGAATGATGTTATTGTCCACTAGAGGAGAAAATTTCCACTCCCCTAGATGATTCGATCTATCTTGAGGGACTTCTGCCGATGATACCATTCAATCACAATCCACCAAAATAGGGCTCGAACAACTGTCCCAATCCCCACTCCAATATGACATGGGATAGTGACCAGTTCCTTTTATGAACATCGCACATGTGGGAGGAATTTTCCTTAATTTTCTAAAAAATAAACCTCCAATCCCATAAAATTTTAAAACGTAGAATAATTGAATCCAATGGATGAATTAATTTATAGTCCCAAAATAATAGTATGTAAATAATGTAATGAAATCAAAAAAGTGTCTATGTACAATCCCAATGAAAAGTTGAAAATATTCCAACCTACTAATAAGGTGGGGACTACAATCAAATAAAACCAGTAGAAAGACACATCAGTTTTATAGATTAATCTAGGCTCTATCATCCTCTTGTCCTCTAGAGACACCATCAGAAGGGTCTCCATTTTTATAAGAAATGTCATGTGTATGGATATCCCATTTAGGTGTGATTATAAAAATATCCAATAGTACACCATAATCACATTAAATGTAATGTATCATGAATAATTGACCCACTATAAGGGTATAGAGATCATTTTAAAACCCTTCATATGCTCAGTATGGACATCGTACCTTTTGAAAGTCACGACTAAACTATCAACAATTTTATTCTACATGAATAAATTTTCTTTTTTGGGGAACCCATTCAACAATATTTGATAACATCATATCCACTAAAGTATTAGGTCATGAACATTATTCCCTCCTATGAAAACTCCCTTGTGACTGATGACCTTAATCCAACGAAATTTTTTCGCAACCAATATTGTTAGGGGACACCATCAACCTGGTCCACATCATCTCGCTATATAGGGGATCATATTTCAATGATACCATATACCCAACTAAAACTTCCTACTATAGGGGGGGATCAAAACCCTGATCAATGAGGTAATTTCATTTCCATGAACTCCACATAGGATAGAATAATGAATTACATAGTTGGAACTCTAATAGCATGAAGGGAAACCAAAAAATAAATTTGAGACTTTTCCTCTAGAGCTGAAAATAGTTGAGATTTTTGGAAATAATATTACACTATACCCTCAAGGGATGGACTAAGGGAACACAATCAACTGATATAGGTTCAAACTAAAAAATATAAGGCTTCCAAACATCTTTAAAGGTGTTACATAGCATGTACTATGAAGTACATTTCATGTATAGTTAACATATGGTCTTCCTTTTTGTTGCTACCTCATTCAGTATGTAAACATAAAAATACATGGAGTGTAAGTAAGTGTACACACTATGCAGAATTTCAAAAACACCATTCTAGTGTCGTATTTCCATGCCAATGTACTTCTCTTTGGGCATGTCTACTAGCCAGTGTACATGAGGTTGTAGTTGTGTATTCCAAGTCGTGTACATGTATATGGCTCTACGTTAGTACTCTGGTTTTTCTATGCACCAAAGACATCCCATAAATGTGTACCATTAGAGGTACTCACTGTTCTTCTCACATGGTTCCCATGACATGTAATATTGTTTCCTAAGAAAAAACCCTTACACTACAAAGAGGGTCCCACATGATGTGTATCTCCGGATTACATGTCATCTAATACACGATTTTCCAAAACCCATCTCTTCTTCTTCACAACACATTTCATTAATACTCTATCATGATTATGTCTAGGAATTGTGGATTTGACTATGTTTATACCCATTTGTCACTGATATCCCAGATTATGGCTTTGAATCGGATCAAGAAATGACCCCACCCATAATATGTAGTAATGTCATTGAATTCGGTTGAATAAGAATTATTGATCCATTTTGATCTACCTATGATCATACATTATCATTATAAAAATTCTATCCCACTGATGATTATAATTTGTACCCATGGTATTGATTCATTACGTCAAACAACAGTTGTGTAATGATCAAATAATGGGTATTCGTCAAACTATAGGACAAAAAAATTTGCAATGATGAATGTGAGAATAAAACAGGGGGATCCATAAACCATAAAATATGAGGAAAATACCTATTCTTTTTCATTTTAAACCTTGATCTATTGGTAATTAACATTATGAAGGAAAAGGTAAATAAAAAATGAACAAATAAATCAACCGTAAATAAAATAAATCATCAATGAAAAAAATAATTCGTATTCATTAGATTAATTATCCTTAAATATAAATAAAAACCTATTGTAATAACACAAATAAAAAATCCTTCCTAGATTTTGGATTGACCACTGAAAATTAATGGTCATTTGTTTCCATTTTTTTGTGATATCCATGAGCTCCAACGATGAAAAAAACCTTCATATTAATCTAAATTGATGTCTTCTACCAAGAGGGGTTTCCTCCAATTGTCATCTAGATATATTAAGTTATGTTCCGAACCAAAATATCTCAGTATAACCATATATATATATACTAATACATGTCTCTACTTTAACATAATAAAATAAAAAGATAAATTGTATTATTGTATTATTTACACATGTTATTGCTTTGAACCAAACACCAAAATTTAACAATGATTATGTTTGACCTATAGTAAATATCATTATATAAATTCAACTTTAGGATCATATATCTAATATGAGTTTCCTTTTAATATATATTCAATATTTTTTCGAAAAATTCATTTATGTGAAATTAATATTAGTAACATTGCTAAAACATTAATTTTTTGCTCACATAGCCTTAAAATATCACACCACCTTAGCACCTAGATCCCAAAATAGTTCATATGATATTATAAAGTAAAACATGGAAAATAATATTTGTTACAATAAACAAAATAAATTCAATCAGGTAAAAGTATTAAGATCTATGCAGATGATCAGAAAAGTCATCAATACTGGGTACAAGATAAGTTTTTGTTGTTGTTATATTCTCTAGATCATAATAATCAATGTTTAGTGACATTTATCCATAATACCTCTTAAAAAAGAATAGGATCACCCCAAGGTGATACAATTTACTAAATAAATCCAATTTAAAGACACTATTGGATTTTCATCTCTAATTATTTCATCTCATTGGGGCCATTCTAAAGGGGGCCGTGAAATTGGTGTAGCACCATGTATGATGTCTATTAAAAATTTAACTTCATGATTTAGTGGGAGACTAAGTATATTGTTTGGATTTACTTTAAATAACTTCCTCACAATAGGAATATCATTGATTTTGGGATTTCCTCAAACCATTAGAAATAATCAACCCCTTCTAATTGAAATAAATACCCATTAAATTGATAATGCTTCCATCAAAAGTTTGTATTTATCATCTCACAACATTATGATAATATTTCAGTTCATAATATCATATGTGACTTTCCTTCCCTGGTAGTTGATGTATGACTTATATATATAAATATAATCCATGTCTATGATAAGAAAAAAATAACTATCAAAATAATAACAAAATTTTTAGTAAGAACATTCCCAGAAATTTATACTGGATAAGAATCCCAGACTAGGTATCCATTCATAGTATTATTAGATCTTTCCACTACTATTTCAACATGTAATCATGGAGGATAAGAATAAAAATTATTTTAGAATTTTCCTAATATACCTTAATTAGTATAACTAATATCAAATAAGGTAATTAAATATTTGATCATATATATTACCACCTAAACATCATTACTCAATAGTAATTCCCATAATAAAACAAAAATGGTTTACTAGGCCTTCAAATGTCATTAATCATTGTAACGATTCATGAAAATTCACTCTTAGGATGTCGAAATAATGGAATATTCTTTTCAATATATGAAATCCAATGTTTAAAAGATGAAATTCTTGATCATCATCTATTAAAATCGATAAAGATGGTTTAAAATGAGTTTTTCTAATTTTCAAAACCTATCCCCCATCCATCCAAAATGTAAATTTATTATTAATACATTTTAAGGAAAAATGGGAAACCATTGTGTGCAAATAATAACCACTACATGCTGAAAGATCACAAAAAATTATTAAAAAAGTCTAAGATTACTTGAATCAGCTAACCTTTATAATTACCATTGAACCATACTAACTTGGATCTTTAGTTAATCTCTAATAAGATCATATATGTGAGTGATCATCCTGTCCATTGTCCAAATAAATTCCATCGAGTTGATTTTTCATTGATTGATGCCCAAAACTATGATTGGATCTTGTTTGTATATCCATACTTCTTGCTCATCATTGGCTTCAACTTGAAGCATTCTTTTATAAATTCTTTCAATCTCCTCTTCCGAGACATTGGATCAGATATCCTTTTCTATAATTTCTTACTTGGAGTTTAAGGTGTGTTTCAAGCACTCCATATCCACTTCTCTCATGTCTCTTGTATTCCTACTTGATTCTTCATGTTCCCCATTATGGTGGGCTTTGATTTCTTTGTTTCTTCTCTTCTTGGTTGTCTTAGTCTACATCGATTTTGGAATGTGGGATTAATCTTGGCATCCCTTTGGTTATTTATCTTGGACTATAATAAATTTCCATTTGTCTCAAATTCCATTTTTCTTTTTCTTTCTTCACGGTCTATTAGGAAAATTCCCTTGAATTCGGTTTATGCTATCTATTGAGAGTGAACTATAGCTTTCATCACCTGAAGTATCCTCCTTTTTAGTTAGAGGTGTCTCTTGAACATCTATACATTCAAAACTTTTCCCTATCTTAATCATTAATCCTTCTTTTATGGGATTTTTCTTACCCAGAGACTCCCCCTTCCATACATTATTCTCCAATCCATTATTCTTCCCCTTATATCCAGCTTTCATATATATTGTTGAGTTCTCACGAGGGGTGTTTCGGTCTAATAACCCCAAAACACCCACTACGTCTGGATTCCCTTATCATTGATGAGCCTCTATTGTGGTCAACAAGAAAGACATCCCCAGCAACGGTGTCTGAGCTTATGGGATGATCGTATCCACATCCCATAATCTATGATTTCTTATTAGTATCCTACAAAAATATATGTGGCTTATTGGATTACAATCACTCCCTCAATCATGAAAATTGAATTATAATTTCCATACATAGACATACCCATCATGTTTTCACTAAATTATTCTCAACCAAGTTACTAAAGGTTAAATAAACCATTCTATGGTACCTGATATAGTGACCATGAAAATTCATATAATGATGTCAAATATGAATAGATGATAATTAATTACATTATATAATGATTCATACCATTATAAAATATGTCTAGTAAATTTGAAAACATTATCAAAAAAACAACTTATTCATAAGTGTAATACCTAATTACCCACTATGTTATTTATAGGAGTAACCCTTTTTTGAAATATCATACCTAATACCTTTCTTCATAAATATAATAAGGAAAACATAAGAAAGGGTGACCAAGTTTTCTAAATATAGGTAAACAAGGGATACATCATCGTAACATGTACCTAATTGTATGATAAAAAATGAATAACATTTAGAAACCACACCATTCATTTCATATATCATAATCTTGATTCAAATAATAAATCATGGTAGTTCATGAATCAAAAAAAATCAAAGTACAAAATCCATGAGAACATAAATCTATAAAAAGGTATATATTTTTGAGACACACATATACATAAATAATTATTTCCTTATCATAAAAGGTTACCTTACAAGAATATCATAGTGGAATAAGATCACCCCAAAAACTAAATAAATAGTCATGGTTCACTCTAATGATTGTCATAGCGGAATAATTCTTTAACAATACTAGGATCACTCCTCATTATGGTCTTCTTTGTCTCATGATATTATAAACATTACCCAATTCATTGGGGTATATATAATTCTAGGCCCACAAATCACTTAATTAAAATCATAAATATGTGTGCTAAATGATCATAAGACAACCATCATGTAATAACTAATGAAAATTGAATATATTTTATGAAACATTCTTCTTGCCATAACCCATGTATAAGAAAGGGGTTCCATAAAAATCAACATGGAAGAACCCATGGAATGAAACATGTTTCATAACAAAAATTCATCAATTACTCAGAGAATAATCCATATAATGGAATGGTTTTCATAAATAAATTTTCAACATAATCATAAACCACTCAGAGAATATCTATGTATGGTACCATTAGATCACATCCCTTTTAAATTATTAGAACCACATAAGGTTTTTTTAATGGATAAAAATACCATAAAAAGTTAATAAAACATTCTTGTAGACAATATCCATTCTATTTGTAAATAAATATATTTAAATATTAAAATTTAAAAAAATTTAAATAAAAAATTTTAATTGAAAAAAACCTTGTAATCTAATAAGGGGAGAAAATAAATTAGTTTTCATGTTAAATGGAAATAAAATTCATATCATAAAAATTAAATTAATTATTTCTTTCACACATTTGGTAAAAAAATAACATTTTACTAATTTGGAAAAGTAAAAGAAATTCATTTTAAACCTATTGAGCCTAGTATTTCATTTATAATAAATGATCTTTAAATAGGTTTCTAGTGAGTTTATGGGTGAAGTGGTGATTAATGGACAAATTTTATGGCCTCAGTTGATGAAATTTGATGTCATTATTGATAAATTATTTAAGATAATTAAGAATATTATTGAAGTTCTTCTTAATTTTCATAGACATGCGAAAAAAAAAGCAAATAACAATGCATGCAATAATAGAATAACCATAAAATAAGGATTTTCATGACGTAAAATGAGGTATGGCTGAAATGATATATTTTTGAATCTTGATAATATTCAATACTAGATATTTCAATGAATAACGGAAACCTCATATAAAAATGTTTGAGAACACATAGGCCTACTTAGTCTAGCTCGAGCAAGGGTGCATATGGGACCAAGGGCTACAATGTTCAAGGGAACCATCCCAGCCCAGCCTATAAGAGGATTGATGGGAAATGTATATATCCATGGAGGGTTTGAATAATTGGCCCATAGCGAGCACACTAATAAGGACCAATGGTTGTGCCAAGAGTCCTACTAGGCCGGAGCCCTTGCTGTGGGAAGGTATGAGATGCTGATGATCAGAAATGGACATCAAAGAGGGGTAGTGATGATGATTAGCTAATAATGAGGAGGAAATCCAGTTCTTTTTTGAGATATGGGACATGACATCAAAATATTAGTTCATCCATCTATTAACAAAATCAAATAATGTGAGTTTCTTGATTGTTCGGATATCGACCTTTTGATCAAACTCGTCAGTTGTCTTCTTCCTCTAGTGATGAACGACTATTCTAATTCTCTGAAGATGATCATCAAATATCATGTGATTAAACGAAGGCCACCATGGTTTTTTATTTTCCCATATTATGAGGATATCACCCTTTGAATTACTATGTATGAATTATACTCTTTGAATGCATGTTATAAATCCAACAAAACAAATCATATGAAAGAAAATATAACATGTTGGAGGACATTTAGGTAAGTGATGTGGTTGATATTTAATATTTTGTTGAATGTATGTTAATTGTAGGAAAATGAAGTGAAAATGAAAACTAATGTTCCTATAGGTGAGATGATTTTTAATGTAAATTATTTTCAATGTCAAAAGCATCAAGTGGAATTAAGAGTCCCCTACTAGACATTATTTTTATATATTCAACATGAAATAGTTCTCAGATAATGATCAGGGGCTGTAAAGAATTTATTTTCTATAAATAACTAATCACTGAGGACCATAGAGGTTTTTCCATTTACCTTTTGGGAGAGCTCCTGAAACACAAAATACCCCACACCCCACTACACAAAGGGAAGAGGATATCCATGAATAAATTTTCTTGTGTGATGGAGGATACCAAATGAACTCTACTTGGGAAAACAACACTCATAGTGCCTCCTGAAGAATATCTTATCTGAAGCCACTCGAGATTATGTAAAACCCTATTTATATATATATATATATGTTTGAACGTATTTTTTTAGATGAAAAGTTTAAATTTTACATGAAGGAGACAAGAACTAATACACTTCATAACATTTATTTTGAGAATCATTATGTTTGTATGATTTAGAATTTGAGTAACCTTATTCTCACATAAGAACAAAACATTCAATATAGTTCGTTTGGAGGTGTTTTTTAATACATATGTGTATGTTTTTACATGAATAATGAACTGAAATCACATAAATTATTATTAAGTAAACAAATATGCGATAGGGTTTCAGATTCCATGATAATCATGAATTATGTAGAATTGATCTGATATTGTTATAGTGTTATTTATCCTTAAAATATTCAACATAGTGAGTTCTATATTTCCACACATCTTAGTGAGGCCCAGAATTTAAATAGAAGGATGAATCCAATCTTGAGAATTTTACACACTAAGTTAACAGGTCATTACATGTGATTAGAATTATAGATCAAGACCATGAAAACAAACTTGCGGTTGTTGAATGTATATGAATTTGTAAATGATATGGTTAGTTAATAAAAGATCATTGAGGACAATCAGAGAATAATTATATAATTGATCAATATTTTAAGTGAGTTAAATCCTTCCAGTTGGTTCTCAAAGTAGTTGATGTCTTCTATTTGGAGGCAGGAGTAGAATGAGTATATCAGTTCGAGCCAGGGAATGATGTATTTTGGTTAAATATAAAAAAAGTCTCTTAGTTGGAGATGGATAATAATTGTTTCATTTGGATATGAAATCGATTTTATTCAATAGGTTGATAGTTGAGAGTATGTAATCATGGGTAATAACCAAATACAATAAGGGGACGGTTTTCCTCCATACCTTTTAAATATTTTGTACTTCACTCTATCTTTCCCTTTCTCTCTCTCTCTCTTTACTACTAAATATGAGGTGAGTTTGAGATAAATTATTGATTTATAAAGAAACATAACACGTTCAATAGGTTTAATTACAATTAAAATGAATTTATAAAAAGAAACCACATATTCACCCCTCCCATATTAGTGGAAAATCCAGCCTGGGGCACAAGATGTTGTAAAAGAGAAAAGGTTCCCTCTAAAGATCCATGACATTATTTAGGAAGTTTTTATTTCATGAAATGAGTGAGAAACCACATACATATATTTCCCATAAGAATAATAATAACAATAAGAAAATACATACAAGGAATCTAAAGTGAAATCTATGTTCTAATGAATAGAAACCTCAAATTAGAGGTAATATGAACTGAAAAACATGAAATAATTCATTAAATAATGTTTATTCTAATGAATCATTCTCAATATATGATGATGATATATCAATTAGTGATCATAATTATGAAATAAATTAATATTTGAAGAAAAATTACCAAATATGTCTTCAAACTTTTTTTTGTAGGTTTCAAGTCTTTTCAGAATGAAAAATTATTTTTGCACGAATACACTAATGGAATCAAAGAAGAATTCATTTAAAATGTTTTCATATCCAACACTTATATATTATGTGAATGAAAAATATGTAATGATATATATTTTCAATGAAACATATTAATAATATATTTAATATTATCGGTAAAATTAATATGATAAATATTTCTTCAATATAGTATTTGCAGAATATTTCCATGAACCTAAAAAATGCTCCAAGCTACTATGGTTTCCAAAGATTCCAAATTAGAAGATAAATCAATAAAGTTAAATGTTATTCATAAATCATGTCATTGTTTAAGAAATATGAAGGAATAAAATGTGATTAATATAAAGGTGTTTTAAGAAGACAATATGATATCTGTTGAGGATAATAATAATTCCCTAACCATGAAGTGTTTAGGCTTGGACGTGAAATTTAAGAATCAACAAACACTAAAAGTAAGAACATACAAATTTTTTTCAAAAATATATAATTCTACATGATATTTCATTGAATATCTTGAATTCAATATGATATGAGATAATTCTATAATTATGTGGAAGCATCCCTTAAGATGAATTCATCCCATAACCTAAAATCAATTTTGTGTACAAATGAAATCTCTACTGTTGATACATGTTCTAAACACAGATATAGAAATGTATGGATTATAAAAAATGATTAAAACACAACCTCGTCATGGATGGTTGTGAAAATAGCATAAATATATGATCCCCACTATGTTACTAAAATATATTTGGTCCTACTAAGAAGAAACAAGGCTCAAAATCTATAAAATCTAAAAAGAATACACTTCAAAAAAATGTGAAATACTTGTATGATATTTTAGATGTTACTATAAGTTGGTCACAAGGAATTCGATTGTGGTAGTAAAATTTAAATTCATGAAAATAATATAATACATTTCATATAGAAGAGAAACCTGAAGTTCAAAAAAATGAAAAGTTGTGGATTTTATTTAAAAAAAACAATACTATTATATAAACTACATTAAAGAATAACAATGTGATATTATCTCCTACATCATAGAGAGAAATAAATATTCCATGAAAATAATTTTCACTAGGTTTAATATGGTTCACACTGATGTAGGTCAGTAATAACAACTGTCTAGAAAATGCATATCAGGATGAATGATCTATTTTTTTCATTTTTCTAGGGACATGAGAAGACTGTAAACAATGAATACTCCTTCTGGAATAACATCTCATTTCGATGAAATAATCATGAATAATTTGGTAGTAATTTATATTATACAAATCTATGGTAATTATGAATTAGGGGTCATAATGATGAGAAAAAAGGACACGTCTTGTATATATTATGAGATGAAATAATTTCATGTTTTTTCAAATAAATTTGAAATTAGATAAGAAATTTTTAGATTATAATAAACATAATGACACTAATGGAATAAATTTTATTATATAATATTATCAATTCCATATAATGATATTTAGTTATGTGAATGGTGTGGTAAATCTATTGATGCTTCACATAGCTGCATGTAAATTCTACCCAATCAGTGGGATCTGTTATGAACTTAAATTAATGTACCAGAGAGTTCATATACTCAAATAACATTTATTGAAATTGAAAATTCACACAATTTTAATAAATATATTGGGGAAACAATAATTCCCCATGTTGGTAGGTGTCTCTCTTCCTGAATTCCACTCTTAATGAACAAGAAGATCCCTCATCATTCCATTATATATATATGTTTGTGTGTGTGTTTTTTTTTCTTTTTTACTAACATGGATAGAGTTAATTTATTTGGATTCATCCCTTTATGGAGAGAATTTATGAGAATATTTTGTTACATATTCACTATAGAGGTTATATCAAACTTCAAAAATATTTTTAAAATTTGATTTTAGGTTTTCCAATCACACATTCATCTGTCATTAAAAATTGTATAAATAAAATAAATTAAGGAGTGTCTTGGTGATGAAAAAAAGAGATACATGCGGAGATTTTTCATTGCACATGAATCTTTTTATGTGTTTGATGAAGTCTATGGATGATTTAGAATTTAATTAATAAATATTATTTCTCACAACTCCATAAATGTTAATTGAGAATTTCAATGCATTATTTTACAAAAATTATTGTTTATAGATTGCATTGAAAACCTTTTTCATAACTCAATTATTTTTAATATGGGTTTTTACAAGGATAAATATATTTTATTAAATAAATTTCATTTTCTGAGAAGTACCATGTGATACAATTCTTCTCTTAGAAGTATTGAATAAATAATCTTCAATGATAAGAGATCATGTTTTTGAAAGAACCCACACTTGTCCAATGAATTTGATTTAAAATGTTTGTTAGAAAATTTCGATCATACATATAGACCCTTACAATTTGTTCTAAGAAGTTATTGAAAACTAAATACAATGTGGAAAAAGGTTGGGACCTGTGTTTCATTTATTGTTAATTATGGGACAATATGTGCGGTGAGTTGATAGTTGAAGTATCGATGCTTAAAGAATTATTAGGGATTTAGTTTATCACTTTGTATTTAATGGTTGAGAAATTCTCTTAGGGAAATATGAATATTATTGATGTTGTTCTTATTTTCCAAAAAACATGTGGAAAATATGAAGTGCATACTGCATGAAAAAATGGAAGACCTTGAAAATGAGAATTTTTAGAATGTGAAGTTGATCTATGGTTGATGAATTATACTTTATTGGATAAAATGTTCAATATATTGAGATATTTATAATTATAAAGGAGGTATCATATAGAAAATAACCCAACCTATAATCATACTAATGCTTGATCAACCAAGGTGACTTTTCAGACCATAGTGTACCATTCCTAAGGGATCCAGCCTGGGCAAGCCCATATGTGGAGTGATAGAGTATTTATAAGACCATAGTGGGTTCATGTATAAAGATCAAAGAGATATCTCATAAAAGGAAATATAGGTTGGGAAAAGATGAATGTATGGACAAACTCTATGGTGTTTGAAGTTGTGAGTAGGTGTTGATCCCCCACAAATAGCTCAAAAGGCTAGCAATGGTGATTAGGTAATAAATTAGAGAAAATATGTTTCATAATCCTAATGTGGGACATAATACCATGAAATCTATTCACTAATATTTTAAAATGATTTAAATAAAATGAATATATCAATTGATCTAATCTTGACCATCTAATCAAACTGGTCCATCATCATCTTCCTACAGTGATGCTTAACTAATCCAGTTTACTTGAGATAATGATCAAATGTTTTGTGATCAATACAAGGCCTCCATGGCCTTTTAATCATCAATATTATAAGTTAATAATCCTTCAAATAACCATTAATTCATGCTACTCATTTCATACATGTGATAACTCAAAGAATGCAATTTAGAATATTGAAAATGTATGTTTGAGGAGACCATTCGGATAAGTGATGTGGTCAACATTTTTTACTGTGTGTAGTGATCATTCATAGAAATAACATAAAGATGAAAATATTAATTCAATAAGTGAAGTAATTTTAGATGTAGATTATATTGAAATTTGAAAGCCTCAATAATAATTTTAATCCCATGACTCGGAATTATTTGAGGAGATTCAATTCCAAATAATTCTCATATATTTATGTAGTACAACTATGTTTTCAATGCAAATAAATATTAATGCACTGAGGCCTGTGGAGGTTTTTCCATTCATATTTTGTGAGATCTTGTGAAATAGATCCTCTCAACACACTCCAAAAAAACATAAATGGAAGAGGGGGTCTATGGAGGTTTTATGTTGCATGAGGAAGGATATATCTGGAGATCTACTAGTAAAACACCCACTCATAATTATTCACACATAATGAATTCGGTGATGCCACTTTATATTTTGGGATATCTCATATCAATATCCACATGTTTTCATCATTATTTTGAGATACCATATATAGAACATTCTCAAAAGAGATAAAAACTCACAAAAATGATATAAAAACTTTTGTTAAACCAGAAAATAGTAGTTTTTATAAGTATAATAACCATCCATTCAAAGAATAAAGCAATAATCATTCAAGAGTGCATAAAGGAAGTGTTTGAAATTTAGTGTAAAATGTTAAATAGTGAAGGTAGTGAGTAGTACATACATTCTTCCTTATACAGAATAATGTAAATGAATTTTAGAAAAAAACTAAACAATTGAGATACGCAGACCTTATTCTCTAATATGGAAGAGTAAACATAAAGAAAGTTCATGAATTGTTGAACATAAAATATATTACTGGAAATACACTTGTGCAAGGGTTTCATATTCCATGAAACTAATTATTGAAGTAGAATTGATTTTATATTTTTAATGTTTCAATATTGAAAAAAAATATTGAATATACGGTTTTCTCTATTTTCACACATATTAGTGAGGCTGGGACTTTTGAAATAATGATGAATTCATGCTTGGGCATTTTTTAACCATGGAGACTAACCATTAGAGGCGATAGAAAATTTAAACAATACCTAAATACCTAAATAGTGGTTATTCATAGAACATGAATTGGAACATGTGAATGATATACCCAAAAATATCTTAAAAGATTATCATAGGGTCATCCTATAGTGGATCATGCCTGAAAAAGAGTTGATGCCTTCCAGTTCAATCTAGGAGAATGTGATGTCATCTGGTTGGATCCTTGAGGAAAAGGAGTCACTCATTTAGAGCCAATAAAATTTTTTCTTTTTATTGAATCTAAAATAAAAAGGAATATGTCGGTGTAGTCATAGAATAAGTGATTCATTTAGATGTGAAATATATTTTATTCACATGTTTGGTAGTCGAGAATGTGAAATAGTGAGGGAAAACCATTTGCATCTCAGAGTAGAATTTCTCCTAAACATTTTCAATAATATGTGTTACAATATCAATTTAATTACTACTAAAAATGATGTTATATTTAGATATATTAATGACTGGATCATGAACATTAATAAGTTCGATAAGTTGAATTCGAATAAAAATAAATTTGTTAAAAGAGACCACTGATTCACCCCACCAGTCTTAGTGGTCAATACTGCATGGGTCACTACAAAACGATTTTATAAAAAAATCATGAGAGGGTAATTTTTTTATAAAAAATCAAAATTGAATATTAAAAAAATTATTTAAATTATTTTTAGAAAACTGTGATATTTAATGAAAAGTATTTTCGACCGAAGAGGGAAATTAATATTATTTTCAAAAAAAAATCTCTTTGTAAAATTAGTTCTTAATGAGTGAAAAATGGAATGAATTTTTATTCAAGAAATAAATATAGGCTAACAAAATTAATTTGTTTCGTGAGATATTGTTTATAATATTTAACCATCATAATAAAAATCATAAACAATCTTTATAAATAATAATAATTTATCATAAAACCCTAACTATTCGGGTATTTTTTGACTCGCACACCCCAAGAAATAAAGTCAAATAAAAGTAATTTATCTCTAAATAAATTAAAAATAATTATATTGAATTATAATTATTTGAATTATATACACTAGAAAAATGAAAAAAGTGTGTAATATGGTATGTGTCCTATAAAAATAAAAGTAAGATGAAAATATCTTACCTCATGTCTTGATATTTTTCATAAATGTTCAAACCTTATGTATAATAAATTTACCTTTCTTATAAATATATTAAATAAAAAATATCTTAATATATATGGTTTAATTATATTATATTAGCAAGTTTTTATTAATAATTAATTACTAAAATCATTGTTATGGGTGATTAGAACTTATTTTTTCATTTATATTTGGTTCAATTGTTTGGGCCCTTGTACTTTAATTTTGGTTCATTCATACCTATAATCTAAATAATTATATAAATGTCATATATAATAATTATAAACATATTTATATTCATAAATAATATTTTTATAAAGGAATATGAATTTCACCATTCATGGAGACGGTAGGTCCTATATATGCATGAATGTTGTTTCCATTATCTCAACGGTTGGGAAAAAAGGTTCATAATAATTCGCATTTCTAGAATAATTATTAAAATATCTATATCATATATATATATATATTGATTTAATATATCTCTATTAAGATACATTTTAATATGAAATTATTAATATTTCACATCACTTTCTTGAGGTGGAAGTCAATACGTACAGACAAGTGATGTAATCATCTTCCAAAGGATTGGATGGAAAGAATGAAGATGTGTCAAAATAATCCAAAAGTATAATTATGTCAAAAATATCATATATATAATTTAAATACATCATTATATCCTTCAATTATATTTGGTTATTAAAATTTAATGATAACTGTTTGTGAGGCGGTAGTCCGTTGTGCACACAATTGGTGATTTCATTTACAATTTAATGGATGATGTGTTTATAAAGTTTATAAAATTATCATAACAACATATCCATATATAGAAGATAGTTATTTTTCAAATAATAATGTTTAAATAATTTTTTGAGTATGTAGACTAGAAAATAGAACAAAAACTCAAGGTTAAAAACTATACCTCTTCTAAAGAGAGCCAAATTAGTATTAAACCCAATGCCTTCATTGGAGGGATTACAAGTTAATCGATATAAGGAATATTTGAAATAGGGATGTATGGAATTATTCTATTAAAATAGTTATTTTCTAAGAAATATGGATCATGATTTGTGGATTTTGTAGGAGATTTGATTCTCTTTTTTTAGTGAGGGAGAGAACCCACCTGGACACCGCATTGAAATTTCAAAAAAAATGATAAATTAATTATCATGAAAATCCATAAAATAAAAATATATTCATTGTTTTCATATGAAATTGTATAAATATGGCCATGAAAACAATATTTATGAATTATTGATAAAAAAATTAATACCTTTTGGTTTAACGCCTCAGTAAATCCATTTAACATTATCCGTGATAAATTAAATTTTACTATTTTAACTTTTAACTATGAGAAAAAATAATTTTGAACATATTACCAAATATTAATTATGGTTACATATAATATGGATTAAATATTCTCAATTTAAATTCACATAAGTTAAATAATTGAAAATATATTTAAAGATACAATCTTGATGAAAATGTGTTGTTCCCAAAAAAAATTGAAATACTAAAAAAAATTAAATCAAAATTTAACATAAAATTGTTTAAGAATAAAAAAATTGTTAATAATAATATAATATTAAAAATAAATATATAAAATAATTAAAAACACAAATTCATTTTGTGAATTATTTGAATAAAATTGTAGTTTTTAATTAAAAACTATTTTTTCACTATTCATCGAAAAATTAATCATTTCTATAAAATTTATAAAATTTAATATAACATAATTGTGGAATTATGATTTCAAAAACTAATTTTATTTTTTATAATATATTTTATATAAGTAGATAGAAATAAATATTAATATTTTTTCCAAAAAATAAAAAATCCTATTTTAGGAAAAATCTATTTTCTTTGCGTTTAAATACATTACCAAAATTAGGTACTTATCTTAAAATATATTTTATTTAACTAGAACATTAATTAATACATTCCAATATGTGTTTATTCATATTCATACCACCATATTTAAAAATTAAATTATAACTATCAATTTAAAATTATAATATTTAAATTGAATATCACGGTTCATTTAAATTCAGTGTTGCGTATAGGACAAGGTTTTGAAAAAATTTAATTGAACATTGTTTTCAAAAATCTCATTTTCCTTGCATATATGGGTAATTTTAAAAAATATGTTTCTTGATCTAGGTGTGGGAAAAAAATTTTGGTTGGTTTCCACTGTTATGTAAAATCATGCGACAATATAGTAAGATTCATGGTAGTTTGAAGGGATAACATCAGTATATAGTATTATAGGCTTTGTATTGTTACAGTAAGAGAATAAATGGTTATATGGTGAAGTAACTACAATATGGAAATGATAACATGGTATTCACTATAGGACATTGATAACTATATTATGAGTAAAACCCATTAAATCAGAATAATCATTAATTTTTATATAATCTTCTTCGAATTTGAATCATCCATGTAGAATTTTTCACATTTTCATACACATATATTGTTAATATGGGGAAAACCAAAATATATTTTGTGTGGTCTTACTGTTAAAATTTATTAATAAGGATGATATTTATTTTAGAGGCATTGTAAAAGAGGGATTTACTAATATCGGTACCATTTAGCATTCCAGAAAATATACAGTGGAATAATTTATCAGTATGTTGATATCCACATGTATTACTCTATTAATGTGGTAATTTAATGGAATTTTTTAAGACTAACCACTATATTATGTACCTCAATAGTTGGTTCCTCGATATAGAAATAATTTATATTAATAGAGAACAAATTATTTATTATTTATTGTTCCTTAGATGATTGAAAAATATATAATTGTGACCATACATTGAAAGAAACCATCTATTACATAATTTCATACATTAAATCCTATTAATTTCTATACTATATATAATCATTCTCCTTGTTCTATGGCTTATGAGCTAATATTTGATGTTCTAGTGACATATTTCCCTAGACATAAATCGATAGAATATTTGTTATCTTAAGATTAGGATATGTTGGCCTTCACAAATATTTAATTTTACCAAATATATACATATTTTCCAAAATTCCTACTAGTATAACTAATCTTGAATACAACAATTATGTTTTAAGACTGGAATCGTGATAATAAAAATCCCACTGGACCATCAATCTATTTTCTCATAATTTACAATTATACACAAGAGGGGGGGGGGGTGAATTGTTTCTTTTCATCCTTTTCTAAATCCTTCAAAATTATTCCTTTTTAAGTCGATTGGTGATTATGAGGATATGAATTTATAATTTTTTAAATAAAATTAAGATGAGGGGATAAAAATAGAAATATTGAACATGACTATTTATATTTTTTTGGGTATAAATATCCCCTAGTCTACTCCACAAATTACTCTCTGTGTGATTTTGGTGAATTTTACTAGTCAGACCCTCATATCATCAGACCAATCCACAACGTAGTATAGGCAGATGACAACTTTACAAGAAAGGATAAAAATATATCATTCTAGTTCATTAATAGAGAATAAAAAATCCACAAATTAAATAGAGAATCGGATACTCCACCATAACTAATTATGTAGTTTTCAATCACTAAGTAAAAAGATATTAACTAAAAAGTTTTTTTAACTTCATAGTTGTGACAACAATTGATAGTAGATGGATCTTCCTCTTAAAAAAATAGTTTCTTCAAGAAATATTAGTTTCGAAGTGATTTAATTGCAAAAAAATCATTGAAATAAAAATAGAAATACATATATGAAGCAGACATAGTGTAAATACTAGATTTAGAACATGTATATCACAATTGTATCCTCCTCTGTAGAAAATAGAGTCTGGCCAATTGTTGTAGTCGATCTGTAAAATATCATCCCAAGAATATAGTTTCAATTGAATAATTTTTTTTTCAATATATGCCTCAATATATATGTCAATATATATATATTATTCTTTGAATCATACCCACATATATAGAAAAATGCACCGATAGAATAAATAAAGCAGAGATCCTGCTTTTCAATTCCATATCTAAGATAATCTCTAGATAAATCATAAGAATTAAAATTCCTGAGATAGTTTACAGAAGTCATAACTTCCCTAAATAATAAGAGATAATTTCCCTAAGTAATATGATTCATTGAATTAATCATAGCGGGCTTTCAATCATTTGAAAATGATTTTTAAATCGTCTTGATATTCAACAAAGACCATTACACAAAACACCGATAAAATCGTAAATTCGAATATCCAGTTATTAAAAAATAAAACATAAATTTCCTTCAAAAATCCAAAAAAAAATGTAGGGTACAACTATATAGCATTTGTTCTCTAAATATAAGGTTGACTGCATAAGGTTGATCAAAAATTAAGGTTGATGATCCATATGTTCGCTTCTCAAATGTAAGGTTCTATACTTATGTACGGTTATTTATCCGTACTATTTCTCTTTTTTAAAGTTAAGGTTTCATCCAAAAGTAATGATCTTTATCAATACATTTTTTTCAGCATAGGATTGATTAACCATATTCACTAATCTTTTAACAATAGTTTTAATACAAATGTTGGGTTTGTTCCTTACATTATGTTCTTCAATGTACTGTATGAACAGTGTTTCCAAAATATGCTAAAGAGTTTTTCGAACTCTTTTACCAATATTCTATGTGAGTAAGAGCTTGAAAATAATTCCAATATAAGGAATATAAAGAATATTAATTTTATAAAATACAAATAAAGTAATATCATAAGTAAAACAAACAAGGGTATTTGTGAGCCTCAAAATCAATAATATTTATAGAGTATTATTGAGGCAATACATGCCCAACACAATCTCTATGTATTAACAACATACATACTTTTAGTATAGATATGATTTAAAATTCAATACATAGGGTGACCTCATATTCATTGACCATTGTTGCTTCATTGGCATCTGCATCCTTCTCTATAATTATTATAGGGGAACTTAGGGTTATATGCATTATCATAATCAATGAAAGGGTCAGGATAGTGAATATTGTTGAAAGAACTGTATCTGGATTCTTCATCTTATGAGGTATTGATATGAAGGGTCATTTACCACAAAATGTTTTAGTGGCATAGTTCCCACACTCCAAATACTATAGTAATTAATTATTTAAGAGTCTGAAGTAGTAAGGGAAACAACAAGGGTTCCTAGTCATGGGTCCCCTTTTTTTAGGGAAGATTTATCAGTTCATATGAGACTATATTTTATAAGATTATAATTCCAAATAAGTTTCCGGAAGCACCATTAAAGGATTTATAGAGACATATAGTAAATTTCGGTTTTCTATAAGTATGTAATTCACTATCTAGACATATTTATGGATATCAAAGCATCAAATTTATATGTTCATTTAATTGAAAATCATTTACATTATAATTATTCTTCTAGTGGGATGGAATAAAATAAATAAAGTTGTTGTATTGGTTCACTTAACATAACCTCCAAATAATATTCCATATTTTTTAGGATGCATTTGATGATAAGGAATTCCTAAACAGTGGGTGTAACTAGTCAGTGGATGTACTATTTAT
Source organism: Viscum album (assembly GCA_963277665.1). NCBI lineage: Eukaryota > Viridiplantae > Streptophyta > Magnoliopsida > Santalales > Viscaceae > Viscum > Viscum album. The sequence goes on from OY728128.1 coordinate 893,748,554, forward strand.
CAGGCTGGTCATAAAGGCTAACATTATAAGTATATATTGGCTCAATAATCTTTATAATATATTTTTTCATATATATTTTGAAGTACCATAGGACAAATTAGTTTCATAAAAAATATTATTCTTTCAATCATCATATAGTGGTTTCATATGCTATTTTTGTACATCCAAACGATATTATTATTATTTTTTCAACTGTAATGTAGGTACCATGTGAGTATAACTATGTATGGGGGATGGATAATTTTTTTTTACTAATTATGAGTTATAGTTTCTATTTAAAAATTCCCTATCAGCATCACATATGGTCTCATCACTGCTCATGACTTGGTCTTTCTGCATCAATTGGAATCTTCCAAACACTATGTAACTATGTGGAACTCATAAAATCTTATGGGTTACATTACAAGAATAATGGGAATTTTTATCTAATCACATCAATTTTTTAGGGTGATTTCTATTAAATCATCTTAGGGATGTTGTATGTTTAGGTTTTAGTTTAATACATTCCATTAAATAATCTACCTCAGACTCTATTATTCTCATGTTGATGGAAATTTTAGATATCAAACACCATTCACATTCATAGTGTTGAACTGAATAATAAAATGAATCATCGGTGGTGTTAATCTCAATCTATGACTAATTGAGCCAATTGATTAATGTACCTGAAAACCTCTCTAATACATGATTCTGTACATAGAATCCATGGAAAACATAATATTACAACTTGAAATTTCCTATAATGGGATCATATTGTTATAAAATGTTCAAAAATTCATTATATTGGTCTATTATTCCTTTGATTTTTGGGAATGTTATATTTACATATAATGTAGAAGGAGGATTTTCATTAACCCATTAAAGGTATGGAATAATTTCATGTTACACTACTATATGAATCCCTTCCATGGATACCCTTAAATATTATATAGAATCTAAAATGATCACTTCTTCTATAATATGAATCAAATGTAATGGTATATGAGCTGAGGAAAATGGTATTAACTAATATGGTAATATTTACAGTTTTTATTGGTAATAACAAGTATGGTTTACCCTTGATAGCTTACCTAACATGGTTTTATTTTCATCACCTTTAAAGAAAACACATGATATTTCCAAGATTCCAGATCTCAGTAGTATAACTTTTTTATCCCATAGTTGGTTAGATGGTATTATTGAATTCACATTGGTATATATTTTTATTTATGATAATTGAGATTTATTATAGGATAAACTCAAGTCTATTTATGGTGTTTTCACTTAATGATAATATTTTCTAGGAGTAACTCATCATTGGGTAAATTTAATTTCACAATCATCTATTTCTATTTGGATCATCTCTCTACAATTGGGGGATTATTACCTTCAATTGGTGATAAATGAGTTGCTTTTTGAACATTCCCCTTTCCTTTAGGTAAGGCCAACTGAGCTAGTGGAAACAATGGATTTTGGGGAACTCATGTGTTCTTAACCTTTAACTTATCCATATTATGAGCACATTTTTAATCATATTTTTGTGGACTATATTTTTAGTAGAATCATCCAAATTAAGATCTTATATATTAGAATCAAATTTATTGTCATCACTGGTACTTATGTAGATGATCTTCACTTTTATATACAATATTTTTGGGATTATGTGCCCATCATAATGATTTTTATATTGGTATCATTCAAGATATCCATTAGAAGTTTTATCATCTTGATATATAGAGTGACACTTTCAGGAAATCTTTTACGTTTATAACCTACATGGTGAATGTCCAATTCCTTCATATAATCCCCTAAAAGACAATTTTTGAGGATGATCATGATATAGTCTTTATAATATATTATCTACCACAACACTATAGTGAGAGGTGGGTCACGTGATTTGATGGATTATGTGGAACATTCTTGTTGTGTCTTCCTCAGTCTACATATGTATAAAAAAATAATGGTAGAGGATGATGTTCATCCAACGATGCCATTAATGGGGGTTGGGGATGAATTTTTTCTCCAAATATGATTTGATAGACCCATATGGTATTTTATTATACTTATTTTGGAAGTGGTTGTATAAATGATCCTATCCCAACTAGCATTATTTTATCACATATGGATGTTTCTATAACTACTATGATTTCAAGTATAAATTTGTAGGATTTTATTCATGAATTCTTTGAAATAATTCTTGATCAAAATGAATGTTTCTTAGTGTTTTGGGTAGTACTTAAATATTTGGATTTCTCTTTCATATGAGATTGGATTTTTCAACCTTTATATAGGCATGATATATGTTCCTTTAAATCGATATCTTCCCTTATGATTCATGTTTTTGGGAGTTTTACATGAATATATTACACTGAATATTCTAGACAACATATGAAAATATTGTGTCCAAAACATGGTCTAATGAAATTTCATTACTTTTTATCTCTTTTCGAGGACTAAGATGAATGGTGAATGAGGAATCATTCATCACCATATTCTCTAAACATGCTATGATGAATTCATAGATGGAGTAGAAATAATAAATAGATGTAAAGTATTAAAATCATTTTTTCATGTAGGATTGAGATCTCCACCATGCCCTACCAATATTGGGTGACATGCAGATAGATGTGTGAACATGTTAATCTAAAGGTGTAGGTTTCATTACACTTTGAATTTGTTTTAGTATTATATATTATTTTTATTTCACATCCAGGTGATATGTGACCATCCAGTGATTAAACCGAAATTATAGTTAACATTGGACATTCATGGTATTTGGAATGTAATACGTAGATGTGTAAATAGGATAGAACATGATAGGATTATTTTCTTGGAAACATTATTTCTTCATAAACATGATATTTTCATCAATTTATGAGATTTATTCATTTACCTTGTATGATTATATAAAATACTTTACCACAAAATTACTGGGGGGATCTTGATAAATTAAATTCTTATTAAATATATTTATAAATTATTGAACAAAATTTTGTATAGTTAATGATCTCTAATTGAAACTATATTTTGGTTAAATATGGATCACAATACAATAAAAATAAGATGTCTCTATGGATAGTATATTCACAATAAAAATAATTATTTAAGATACAATTATGGATTAATATCCAGTTGTATAGTGGATTTATAAAAAAATTTCCATGGGGAGGAAAAACTGAATTTACATTTTAAGATGTAGAATTAGTGGAACTTCATTACATTTTGTTATTCCTTCAAGAGGAGTATTTTCATAGTTCTCACTATGATAATAACTCGCATGACCATTTCAAATATTTTCATTGGGGGAGACCAGTAAGGATGCCACTCAGTGGAGGAAATCAAAATATAGTTGAAAAATTACAGGAGGACCTCTAATATTTAAATTTATTTATATATTTGTTGACAAGTTAGTGAAATATTAGTCCACTAATCAATGATACATATGTTCTTCAAGAACACTATAATTTGAGAAGGCTATAGATATAGTCCAACATCTAAACTTTGGACTGCACTAATGATACTTGTTTGTAGATTCTCTCTGTTTGGGAGGTTGAAGTTATGTGTTGTAGAAAATAACCTTGATTTTAAATAATATTATTAGGCGAAATATGTGTTTCCATTATAATAAGAAAATGAACCTCTTTAGAAAGATATGTAATTTTGGCTTGCTTCTAATTCACATTTATGATGTATTGTTTTCCATCTACGCACTGAAGGGGAGCATTAAAATATTTCAATTCCAGTTCATTTATACAAATATTTTAAAAAGTTATTATAGAGATATATTTAATGTAAGGTTAGCCTAATGTAGACATAAAAATTAGTAACAATGTATTCTTGTGATCAAGATATTATCATGATCTAGATTTTAATTATATTATTTGATGTAGTAGTGGCTATCATGAATTAAAGTAGGAATTTTTGCCTCCCCATAATAATATATTTAGGTATTTTAAAGATTTTAACTAGTGGTGGGAGATGGATTGTATCTATTACCCCTACTGGACATCATGATATGCTTTTAACAATCATCTATTACAACTTCCAGGAAACATTAATAGTTTTATTTTTATATCATCTAGGTTTTAAGAATTCCAATCCATTTCCACCTACATAAGTTGATTGGATTCTATAATTTGAGTGGGGATACATTCCCTTTATTGGATGGGAGTGGGGATATGTTCTGTTGTGGACCTCCAGTTTTGATTGTGATAAGCTCATTAGATTTGTGAGGAATGGTGAGGATATTTTCCAACCATCTAGTCATTACTAAGATATATGGTCACTCTTACTATGATGTTGATATCATATTTTAAGAGTATAGTTTTTAACAATTATATGGGACTATTAATTATTTTAAAATATGGTAAGTGGGTAGGGTTCTTTGATTAATGTGAGGATATAGGCCGACTCCCTATGGTTTATAGTATTCGGTCATTGGCATGACCTCTAGGATGATCAGGGTTAGGTAATAAGAGTATAGAACCACTAGTTTTCTTCATTAGTGGATTTCTAAGGGATTTTGTTTAATGAAATATTCCATATTTTATATTTTTATTATCCTTCATCAAAACTTATTTTGATAATATGATGAAATATTCATCCTTTTGATCAGACAGACAGTGGTAAGGGTGGTAGTTGTTCTAGTTTTTATGGTTATAACTTTAAAAACAGTTTTATTTGTCTAAAATAGAATCATTCAACAGTAAAAAACATTATTGGTTTCATGTTTATTTATTTCCAAACTATTGTTAAATTCTCTTGAAAATTATATTTTGGGGATGGTATCATCGTGGATGTATTCCATGTCAAAAATGTGCGCTTCCCACTATAGGATATGATTCATTGGTTATAATTTCTTCCAATTTGATAGAACACAATACTTTTAACTACTGAGACATATATATATTCTAATGATGATTCCATAAAATTTTAATATTGTTTGGTCATAATGTTTTGTATGTGAAATAAACAAGAACAATTAAAACCATCGATTAATTTTTTGTATAAAAGGAATTTTTGAATAATATTTTTGATAGTTAAATGATTCTTTTTCAGGAATACCATTATTTATTCTAATGGAAACCCTAATATTCTCCCAAATTCTCAGTGGTTTTTCATGAATATCATTTTAGACAGGATTTATAGAGGCGTTCTCACATTATGGTATCTTTCTATAGTCACTTAATATTATATATTATCCATCATGGTGGGTAGATGAACTCATCCAAAAAAATCCATGTGTTATTTCCTAATTGTAGACATTTTTATAGATTAATAAAAAAATTATTCTCTCCTAAATATCATAATAATATTGGATACACCCCTACTAGCGGTAGTTTATTTACATGTATAAATTTGAATGTACATATACATATATATAAATATCAAAGTTTCACAACCATCATCTGTATATTAGTGAACCCAAATTTAAGGGAATATGGATTAATGTATAAAAACTAATAATTCAATAGATTATCATTATATAGGGAAGTAATATATGTTTATATTCCCAAGAAGAGGGACATGGAATGGAATTTGTATGTATCCCTATGAACTAAATTAGAACCCTCATTGTTTGGAGCCACTAAATAGGACATGCCATAAATTACAATGTCTTCTTAAAAGAAAAATCTATATAGTTTAATATTGGGTGATGTGGATTAATAGGGGGAAGGTGGGGAGAAATGATTTTTGTGTGATTTAATATTATGTTTCCCTTTCTAATTGAACTCGTAAGGAATAGTCTAAAATTGATACGATTCATCTCAAAATATTTATAGCTCTATCAGGTGGAAATGTTCTCATTGGGGATACAACCCAATGATAATTATGTGGTTGTTATATAAAGAGAATATGTCCCTCTATATTGCTAATGATATAAGGAAGGATATGTACAAGTGGTAGGATTATACATGGTTAATACATTCATAATTGAAACTAATCGTATCATAAGGAAAATAGATATATAAGTAAGAACACAAAACTCATGGGGAATATGGCCTCATAATGAATGACATAATACCATTCTTATTAAATATGGACTAGTGAGGATACAAATGATATTTTCATAATTTTGTATTAATAATCTAGAAGGTTTCCTATGAATCATTATTAATAGGAATAAAAAACAATGATGTCTTAGATATACAATTTATTTCATGTGATATGACTGCACCATGCAGTTTTACAACAGGTGGGGATGATGTTTACAAGATATTTTACTTTCATTCATCTTAAAAAAATATTCCTATAATAAACCATAAATATTCATATTTAATGATAAAATAAACCTCTAATCCTACTTCTTTCATGATATGTGTCATAAAAAGAGATAAATAATTATTCATATTTCATTATAGCCCCTATCCGAGGATTAAGTGTGGGAGTATGCATCAGTGATCTCATAAGATTATAATACTAATAAATAATACATGTAATCAAATTCCATATTTGATTTAATAAGAAATAGGATGACCTTACACAATTTTTCATGAAATAGGTGAAAACATGGGGCTGATTTAGGATTATTCATGAGAAACTCAGTGAGGTGAAATTATGTATTAAAAATATAAAGAGGAGATTCATGAAGGTTTGTAAATAATAATAATTTAACTTTAAACATAGATATCTATTGTGATGTGATTAATACTCTATTTTATAAAAAATATATAATGGTTGATTGGAAACATTATATGATAATTCACAATGAATTGGATTAATTTCTTGATCCCACCTATGTATGAGGGGTATTCTAATTATAAGGACATGATAAGACCTATTCTTATCCTATAGGTCATCTCGTACTTGTCACATTTTTAAGATTCATGTTTTACATATTACAATAAGAACACTCTTTTCATGATAAGGATTAAAATGAATCATATTATGTGAATGACACATTGTCTTCCATTAAAAAATTTGTTCCCCAAAGAATAAATCCAATAAAGGGTCTTAGTTTTCTAAAATAAATTCAAATGAGGGAATTCTTGTTGGTGTGTACCTTTCACATGACCATAAATAATGAAATATAAATGGGAATTTCATTTGTTCATTATTATATTGCTTCATAAAATTAACCAAGTAGGACCAAATTATTAATTGGTTAAGGGAATATAATATTTGAAAATGAACGTCTTTAAAGCCACTGACATCATGTAGGAGAGTATGCTATGTGATGTGGGTGAAACACACCGAGGGATGTATTGGAGGGTTCATTGTGCAGTTACCTTTGTGAAGAACTCTCTATGATGATCCATCCTTTATGAAACCCCCATGACATAGACTCTAAGGAGAATCATTCAAGAGACTCCAATTTAGAGTAGCTCTACATAAATAACATTGAAAAATGAGGATACTCAAAAATAAGATGCTTTGCATCACAAATTCCATAACTTTATTTAAAAAGTTTCTCACATTGAATCACTGCAATGTTGATTCCAAGAAGTGAAAATCATTTCCAAGAAAAAAAAATTATCTTTCACCCATGTGGTTTTTTATCTCTCTTTATTTCTGTCTCGATAATGACCAAGATATGTATTGGGGACACCAAGTAAACAATTTTATAGAAATATGATTTCATGTGACAATATCCAAAAATATCAAATCACATATTTATTTTAAAATGATATAATTTACTCTATGTGGTCATTTATTATAAGATAGTTTTTCCTATATATCTCTTAAAATTTAATCTGGAGAATTAAAATTAGGTTTTTAAAATTTTCTTTTATTTATTTTAAATTATAATAGTAATATTTAAGTACTAAGAGTAATAGAAAAATGATAAATTGATATTATCCTGCTACAATAATAATGGTCACAAAATATCCTTTGAAGATGTATAGAATAAATTTTTGAATTCATAATATATCCATTTAATTCATATAATTTATTACTTAAATGAATTTATCAGTTTAGAATAATTATAAAGGGACCTAATTGGAGTTGAATTGAAGCAGGTTGTTAAGAAGATCCATTGGTGTCTGACAAAATTCTTATATATAGAAGTAGACTATAGAAAAGATGGTGGAGGATAAATGGCTAGTTAAAGTCCAATCCATTAGTTCACATGCCTACTAGAATTCCAATGGAAAGTAATTGTATAGTATTATCTCACCAATGATGAGTTTCTAGATCCATTTTTCTACAGGTGACCCAATAGACTGCATGTGTGGTGTACTAGTTATAAAGTGGAATCCATATAGGCAATTATAGGTAGCATTAATTATTTATAAAAACACTATTACCTGTATATTATTTATATTTAAGGACATCTTATGATTTCAAAAATATATCTATACCTTACCCTATATATTGGTATCCATTGGGGTGTGGAACATACCTGACGGTTATCGAAAACTCTCTAATTGTGAATCTTAACCTCAAAAAACTATTTCAATCCCCAAGTGAATCTCTAATGGGTTTTCTCTATACAAAAATAGACAATTTAAATTATATATCATTATATAAGGATATAAATTCCTAAAAAGTATCTCAATATCTAATAAAAAATGTAAATATAAATTAATGTGATTATTGAGAGGCATTGTAATAGGTTTTACTATTACATCCATTTTCTTATTATCTTCTCATACAAGAGGTTCCCACTAACACAAAAGTGCTGTAAAAGTTCATTGGATACTAATGAAGATAAATAGGGTAACCATAAATAATAATTGTTAGGGATTGATTTCTTATTCACCACCAAGATCATGGTAGTAATAAGATAAACCTCTCACCCCATGGGGTGGAGGTATAGAGACTCACAATAGGATACTTCCAAAATCCTCAATCAAACTATGTTTATTTTAAATTTTATATTATGAATTTCATTATTCAATATCAATATGAAACATTTTATTAATCTCATCATCTATTCCCACTTTGTAGCATGGATCAAATAATATTAAAATTTTGTTTTCAGATCATATTGAATTTATCAATTCACCACATTATTGAATTTTTCAATTTATCAATTTTTATCTTTATCATATGAATGAAATTTGGATTTGAATATTCCTTTTACATTTTCTTCAAAAAAAATTATGTCTATTTCAATTCCATTTTCCATAAAGTAGAAATATTATTTGGTATAAGGGAGAATATTATAGAAATAATTAACAAGCCTTGAATTAAAATATATTATGACATCAAATTCATATTATCGGGATCCTTTTTTGAAGGAAAAGATTATTATTATTATTACTGGTAAATTTTCAACTAAAATTTTTATAAATTTATATGATACACTTTATAATGATTTTTTATGCATGAATATATTATAACAAAATGACCATAAGATAATTGTACATATAATGATAACAATTGATTTAATCTAAATAGAAAATTGATGTAATCTCTTGATCTTTATATGGACCAAAATGAATTTAATATTGTTTATAAATGTAAAAAAACTAATGAAATATAAAAATTACTATAATTTAATAATAAAGGAAACTAAAATATTGAAGACACTATATTATACATGTATAGGAATGAGTTTGAATGTTTATATGTGCATCCTAATGAATCCATAACTAGTATATTTCTACATTATCATGAAATTACCAATAGTTTAAAGTCTATTTGTAGAAATATTTCTAAATATATATGTGTTAAATATATAATTTAGGCCTTTCTAAGAAAACGTGCACAAAAATTAAACACCAAGAAAGAAGAAAAAGACAAAAAGAAAATAATCATCAAATAACTTACCAGATCGGTACTCATTTATGGATTTACTATGAAACAACATTCTAAGAATGATATTCTTAAAGGAAAACTTGAATTGAAAAAAAAACCATCAATGATACAAATGATTAATAATCCATAGGTTATGTTCAATAATTTTCTCAACCCTACAAGAACATGATATTATTTTTCAATAAAATTATTTATTCTAACTAATCCAAAAAGGTGAATAGTAAAGTAAAACACTAATTGACATGATATTAATGTATGAAAAATAATTTATTCAAATCAGAGTTCCCTATCCATAATAATAAGGTTAAATAATGTAAACAAGACAACTACTCTCTATGATACAAATTGGAGATCAAGTTCTGAATTGTATCACTAAACATTTTCTGCATATTAAACTAACATATGATATAATTTACTTATGTACCGTGTTGATAAAAATGTTGCGGCTAGTAACCCTCTTCCTGTTTTTCCTCCTACTCTTCTTCTCATGTCACCCTATTTTTATTCTTTATTCTCTTCAACTAACCTAAATCATGCATACCTAAAATATTATCACGATAATCATGAGTCTATATTCTCATAAATTTTGTTCTATTTGAGTATCTTAAAATGGGTGAATTAAGTACCCAATTGAAATTTATGATTAAAATGTATCAATTTTAAATCCCCTAATTAATATAAAATTGCTCAGTTAATCAATATAGTTGACCATTATAAGTTTTAATCATTCAAAATGTTTCTTAATGATTAATCAGTTCTCGATTAAGTAATATGAATTATCACATAGTCATTTGAAATCTATTTACATAATTAAAATCTAAATAAAACACTAATAAATATTAAATATAAAAGTATTATTTTTTATTTGGTAGAAAAAATTAGTTTTTAATGAAAAAATAAAGTAAACAAAAACACACTGTAAAAATTGAGGAAAATAGGTTCTGTAAAATGTTTGGACTTATTCTCCTCCACTGGTTGATCACCTACCACAAAGTACAATATATAAAATGAACAAGTTGATCTATAACTTGGATTATGTTTTACCAACAGTTTACAAACTATCCAGTCACACACATCCACTTCAACCATTATAGATGGGAGTATAAAATAAACAGGTCAAACATGACCTCTACTGTTATTTTCCATGGGAGTACATGTGTAAGAATGTTGAGAAGATATCAAGTATCTTCTAGTTCATCACAGGATATAGTCTATGTGTGAAAAAACTGAGTATCACACACACCTTTCAATATGAATGAATACATATAAAAAACTAAGAAATCTAAAATTTTAGGAATAACAATTCTCGTCATGTTTCATGGCATCTTGTGACACTTTTTATTTTTTTGAAAATGCATCTTGAGTTGATTTCTCTTGAAATATTTAGAAGAATGTAATGTTTCAAACTCTTTTTCTTTATTTCAGGAATCCTATTCATGTCATGACATTTTTAGAATTCCTATTCAAGTATGTCCTCTTCATGTTCTTGTAATATGGTCAACCTCTATGTTTCTGTTCAGTGATATCAAGTTTCACAACATTATATCCACTTATCATGAGCATTCAATTCAGTTATATTGTGCACGAGGTAGTCTTCTTCTATTATTAATAACAATAGCAGCAGGATGAATATTAACAAGCATCTGAATATCCTTATTCCCTTTAAAAGTCATATGAAATCAAGATCATTGTGTTCTATCAATCATTTATGATACAATAATTCAAATATAAATTTTAAATAACTTTTATATTATATAAGTTATATTAATTTAAATGAGAAATTTATGTTTAGAAAAAATGGTGGCGTCTTAGGATCTGATGGTGTCTCAAACTGTCGGTGACTTATTCTGGTGGCCTGGCATTGATAGTATATTATACATAGCAAAAATATATTGTCTTCATGATGTCTCAGACAAAGGTAATCCAACCTAATGGAGGTTTCTCATCTGATGGTGGATCAAGCTGGTGGTGAGTCATACTTTACAGATTTTATACTCTGGTTGTGTGACATCTTATGGTGTCCCATACATTGTGAAATTTTCATACTGATGGTGATTCATGGACAATATTAAGTCTAATTTTATAGTGTCTTAGTCTTTTTCAATTTTTGAGTTTAGTGATATTTCATTTTGATAGTGAGTCCTTCTCTAACGGTTAGTCTGGTTGATGGTCTCTAAACCTAAATGGTGACTCATCCATAAAAATGACCGATGGGGAGTCCTAATTTATCAATTTCTTCACATGTATCCGATTATTAAATTCTAATAGAATCATGAAATTCTTTAATATCATTATAATCATGATTTTTTGAACATTAAAATACGGAGTTCAACAATCTTCCCCTTTTTCATGATCAGAAATCATGGCATTAAAGGTATCACAAATACAAAACATGATATCAAAGTTAAGATAAAAATATAAATTATAACTTATATTTTGTAGTATATGTATATTTTAGCAATGATAAATAATGATAAATTAAAGCTAATTATCATTTATAAAATGAAAAAGTTTTAAATCAAAAAAGAATAAAAGGAAACATCACAAGAATAATAATAAAGAGATCCGAAAAAATTTACATATATGTATTTTATCCCCTTTTGGGATTATCAAAAAGGAAAGTATTAGATGAAAATGGATAATAACACAATTAAGAGAAAATAGGATTAATATAATAAGAGTTATAAAACATATTAAAAATTATTATCATAAAGTTATTACAAACCAAGTTCCAACTATACCATGAGGAGGCTGAGGTTCTATAATAATAACCAGTGTGTTACCTCACACACTAGGTAGGATGATGAGAAAAAAGATGGAAATGGGTAGGCAGTGGTGCACATGGATATCTATTAACTACTATTCTGAGAGAGGCCTATGGGGAAATAGGGATGGCTTCTTGAGAAATGTCTCCAGTACCCTGAACATTAATAAATGGATTGATTGGATTTATAAATTCTCTTATAATAAGGCCATCTCTTTCCAATTAACTAAAGAAATCAGAATTATCCTCCATAAACGAATAAAAACAGGAGTCATATCCTTCAATTGTCTCAATTGTTTCTTAAATATTTATTAGCATTGGGAATCCTAAAATTTTCAGCAAAGAATTTGGTATTCTCATCCCTAGAATGATTTGGGTAGATCCTAGATAGATTAACCTTGATGGATTTTGTGATAGTATCCATTAGATAAATCATATCATGGGAATAAGAGGTTATCAACATAATTATATTATCCCTGTTATGTCTTATTCTGCTTAAGGTTTCTCTGTTCTAATTAGTACACCACTTGAAGTACATGTTGAGGAAACTCTCAACTATTCTCTGATAGCCGATCAGATAACTTCAATATAAAAAATTGGAGGAGGTTCTATAGAGGATGAAGTGTATAAAGAATCACCATTAAAAATTTTAGGAGATACATCCATGCAGATAAAAAAGTGGACTTTAAATCATTAAGAAAATATTTTCAAAATTCAATTTTACCCCATATCTCCTGATTATCAATCTCTTGATTCATTAAAATTTTATTGGTATTGGATAACAGCTCTTTTCTCAAGGATTCCAAGTCACTACTTATGACTACATCAACAGTGACATTTGGTAGACCTAGAGAAGCATGTTTATGAGTATGAGCTCTAACTATGGAAAATTTTTCTAACATCCCATCAAAATCAACTTGAGCTATTATATATCCCTAAGGATCTGCTTCATTTTGAACCTCAGGTCCACCATCATTTGGTGGACCCTTAATTGTTTTCCACTCTTCTAATATAGGATTAAAAAAATTTAAAAGGATTAGAAACCAAAACATAAATAGTAGTCTATTAAAAAATAGTAGAAATTGTAGGAGGATGTGTCATAAAATGTGAATGTACAAAGGCATTGGTGGTATCAGTAGCTATCACAACACTTTGGGCTGCATCAAAATTTTTACTAACAATCAGTTCTTTTATATGGAAATCATATTTATGATCACATCAGATATTTACTTCATCTTTATGTCAAGAAACTTTTTAAAATTCTACACAACTTTCAATGGGAGGCACAACGGTAACCAAAACACATAACTGTTCATCATTTCTAAACTCATAATAAAGGATAGACTTTTTATATTGTTCAGCATCATGTTGTTCCATATTAGAAATAACAAACACCTTCTCAACCATGTAATAATAATTAACTATATGACCATCACCTACTAAACTCACTTTAGATCAATCCACATCCTTATCATTTTATATAATTCTAAAGATTGTGAATACTCCCCCTCAACAACTAAATATTTCACTTTAAGCTCTGGAGGAATCTCAACATCACTCTTTCTAGATCATCCACCTAAACCATCAGGTTCAGAATCTGAATCATCATAATAACATACATTTTTACAATATTCATTACTATTTTCATTTTCTTATCCCTCATTCAAACCATCGACCACTTCATCGTTGGACTTTGAACTACTTTTAAATTGATCCTCACCATAAATTTACTTTTCATCTTCATCACTTTTAACAAACATTTCTATTTTTGGAGTCCCTTCTGTACACAAGGAGCTCAATATGTAATTTGTGGAGACTTTGGGGACAATGCTAGATCACTACCTTCATCAACAGACGGTTCTTTTTCAAATTTTCCTTTTACAACATCTTGTTATTCCTCATCTCAGAATTCTAAAACCCCATGTTGATCAAGACCAAGATCAACAACAACCCTCAGTCTGGTAGGGTGATCCACTAGGTTAAATTATACAATATATTTTACCACAATATTCACCCCATTTTCGTTTCTACGGGTTTCATATAATCTTTATCCTCGAACAGATTGCTTATGAAATTCAAAAACTACTATAATCTATAATTTTTTATTCATCCTTAGTAACTCGACCCTTAGCCTTTAACATTATAGAAATTATCTTGGGATAGATAAATAATTTATATCTTGAAGTAGGGTTTATCATCTCAGAAATATGAACAATAAGATACCTATATAGATTGATCCTTTGACCTCCTTTGATCAAACAAAAAAGATACACATCTTGGTATCTCAATAATAAAAAAATAATCTTTCCTAGAAAATAGCATGTGTTGTATTAACATAAATAAAACCATACACTCCCCATCCAAAATTGAAAAAATGGTTCTTCTAGTTAACTCATTACCGGTGAGTTCTGAAATATCAACATTGTGAAAAAAAATTCAATGTCCTCATAAAAAGATACTTGATAATAATTATACATTCCTTCATGGGGTACACCTAGAATCTTTTCCCAATGTTTTTAAGAAAACACAACTTTTTTGCAGCTTATTATAGCTCTCATTTAGTAATATTCTTCATTATTAAATCCATACTCATCATACTAGTAAAAGAGATTATCTAACCAAGGATAGAGTTGTCACTAATTTTGAGGAGGACCAATCTATCAATACTAGGTTTTGTAGACCTTTCAATATAATAGACTTACTAGACAGCAACCACTTCTCTTCAATGTCCCTTCTAACTACTACAACACGTTTTTAAAGCTTGGGATTAATAAGTTCAACTGAAGTAGAAACACTCTTCTCACTTTTATGCTTCTTAGCTAATAAGGACTCACCTGAAGAAGAATTTTAAGGTCACTCCATTCATGGAATACCGACTAGTTTGACCAGCTAGTTTGAGGGTAAGGAGAAGGTTTTTGAGGATAAGGGTTTCATTGTGACCAAGAGAGTAAATTGTGGGATAAAATGTGTTATTATAAGTAGATAGAGTTTAATTTTTGAATAATATGGGGTTTATTTTTTAGAAAAATAAAAATAATACTTGGAGTTAAATTTAGATTTTGAGAACATATACTTATCGGGTTATATAAATAATCATAAATTGGAAGAAAATGAACCGATGATTCAAAATCAGTAGAAGAAGAAATATTCACAAAGGCATGAACAACAAACAGTGTGTAAATCATAATGGTGTGTCACCCAATGGTGTTTCACCCAATGATGTATTCTAGAAAATTTTACATTACGAATATTAATAATTCCAAATTCATGTTTGATGTAGATTAATCTCTTCGAATTCAAATTCTTAATGAATATATCAGTTAACTAATGATATGATCCAATAAATTCAAGAGTGAGATCAAATTTTTGAAAATGGTATCTCAAAAAGTGATCTCTTATTTCTATATATATTTTCCTAGAATAAGATACATGATTCTTATAAATTTTAATAGCACTATCGTTATCACAGTTTATAGGGACTGATCAAATTCGATATTGATAGTCTAATAAAGTGTGTTACATCGAAGAAACATTTTCAAAAAAAAATTAGCTACTATGTATTCATATTTATTAGTATACAATGAAACAAAATATTTTTTTCCTACTACATCACGAAACTATAGGATTTTACAAAAGGTTACATGTTCTAGAGGTGTTTTTTCAATCAAACATACATCAACCAAAATTAGTACCAGTATAACCCACTAAATCAGAAACATTTCCTCCAGGATGAAGTAATCATATATTTTTTGTATATTTAAGGTATTTGAAAAATATTTTAATATAATTTAAGTGTGAGTATTTTCTATTAGTTTGAAATCGATCCCAAATACATACAGTAAACATAATATCTGGTCAGCTAGTAGTCAGGAAAATATGACTACCAATCATACCTCTGTAACTTGTTTGATGCACTGGTTTCCCCGATACATTAAGATCTAATTTATAGGTGGTAATCATAAGATTATCACTACTCTTACTATAATCCTAGTAAAATAATTATAAAAAATATTTCTAGTATTTACTTTTATTCTAAATAATTCTATATTTATTAGGAAAAGTCCTAAATCCAAAAAATTATTTGAGGTCCCCCATTAAATCCATTTAAAATTCACTTTGTATCACTTTTTAAAAATAAGTATATAGACAATTTCTTGAAGATACAAAAATAATATCACCAACATAGATTTGTACAGCTAAAACATCATTTGATATTAGTTTTATAAAAAGGATAAGGTAAGATTTCCCTTTTGAAAATCCTTTTGAAATAAGAAAATTGATGATCCTATCGTGTCATGCTCTTGGATACTATTTTAAACCATATAAATATTTTATTAATTTAAAAACATTATTTGACAATTCAATATTTTGAAAACTAAAGGGTTGTTCCAAAAAAATCGCCAACTAAAAAAATATTCAAGAATGTACTCGGGACATCCATTTCATAATGATAAAAATCTATATGAGCTATATATGAAAACAATATTATTATGGAATCATGTCTAGATATATGTGAAATAGATTTTTCATAGGCTGTCCCAGCTTCTTGACTACAACATTGTGCAAAAATTCTAGCCTCATTTTTTAAAATATATTTCTAGATTCATGAAACATGTTTTCAAACACCCATTTAGTTCCAATATTGAAGGTGTCCTTGGGTCTATATATAATATTACATACATTGTTTCATTCTAAAGGATTAAACTCTTCTTGAATGGATATTACAAAAAAATCATCATCAATATCTCTATTGATGTTCATAGGTTCAAGATGAAATAAAATTTATTTATGTTTTACCTGGTTTCATAGAGAAGCTTTAGTATATGTACCAATATCTATATATCCTCAAACATCATCCAAAGTGTTGAAATTATGAGTTATAATAAGTCTTTAAAAATATGTACTGGATACTTCTGGTTCTATAGGATCTTGTTCAGGATGTTCTGGGAATTATTCAGAAATAAACTGAATTGTCTAACTATTTGAAATATATAATCTAACAGTTTTGAATTTAGGTTTATAGAATAAAAATCATCCCCTAGGTTTTATAAGAAGTTCTTAGGCTCATGTCGATCAGTCTCATCAAATTTTATATAAACAGATTCTTCAACAACATTGGTTATCTTATTAAAAATGCTTTTGGATTTAATTGATATTGAATAACCAAGGGGAATCCTTTATTCACTTTTAGAGGAAGGTTTTTATGAATTATATTTAGTGTTATAAATAATTACTTTTCAACAAAAACTCAAAATTAATTAACCTTAGGTTTCATATTGTCCTATAGTTCATAAGGGGTCTCCTAAAGTGTAGGTCTAATTAAGACACTATTTATGATGTAGTAGGCCATGTTGACAACATTTTCCCAAATATAGATTGGTAGTTCATAATCATTTAAAATAGTGTGGAAAATATTTATTAAATTTCTATTTCTCCTTTCAACAACTCCATTCTTTTGATGGGTCCTAGGACTAGAAATATTATGAGCGTACCTATTTTTTGATAAAAAAAAAAGTTTCAATATCATGATTCTCAAACTCATAAACATAGTCACTTCTTAATTCCATAATTCTATGTCCACTAAGATATTTTACAAACATTTAATACATGGTAAAATAAGATCAATTTTCACTTTTTTCAACTATAAAGAATACCCCAAGTATAACTAGAGAATTCAACTACTAAAAAATAAACATTGTTCTTCCCATTTTAATTAGAAACTCAAGATGGTCTAAATAAATCCATGTAAACCATCTCAAACGGTTTATAATTTGAATCTTCTTTCTTTAGTTTTAAAGGAACATTGGGTTGTTTAACTTTTTGATAGGGGTTCTAGGATTTATCAGTTGGAAACTTGAGATAAGAAAGAATCCTAAATAACACATTCCTAGTTAGTTTCATAAGATATTTAATGTCATAATTTCCTAGTCTCTTACGAAAAATCTAATATTTATTGTTAATGGAACATAATAATGAAAAAATTTATAAAACTAAATAATATAGATTAAAAGTAAAAACATTATCATTTCTCAATGAATTATATACTAAATCATTCTTAACATCAAAATCATTAGAAGAATCATTTTTAAACATAAAATAAAATCCATCATCACATCATTGAAAAATACTAAGTAGGTTAAATTTTAATCCATCTAAAAATACTACTTATCAAATCCAAACTGAATTATTGTTATATATTTATCCTTGGACAATGAATTTTACTTTTATATTGTCAATAACGTTAAAATGTAAAAGATCTAACTTAATATGGATCCTGAAGTATGAATAATATACTATAATATTTATTAAAAAAATCATTGTTCAATTACGATAGACATATACTATAGGTCTCTAAGAATTTTTCCTATAAAACATTGTTTAAACAAGAAATGATTTAGGGACCCAAATATGTTTAGGTCCATAATTTTTAGAAATTACAGATTTGGAAACATAAATTTTTTTAATGGGTTTCCAATAAAAAAACTATAATATTTTAGAATTAAAAACACTATTGGGTTGTTTAGAACAATTATTAGTTGTTAAACATTTTTCTTTGGACATAGGAAAAAAAATTATAATTCACTTCTGTCCAGGCTCAAATCCTATTCCAATGACATATTTAAGTGATAATTGCGTACCTAAAATATGATTATACTCATATCAATAGATTTTTTAAATTTCCTAGGACTTTTTTTAACTTCTCATTGGAAAACATATGTTCATTATTTCCCTTTAAGAGTTGATCATTTTTTTATTTTTCAACAAAAAATCCATATTTCCTATTTTGGTGTTACCGCATGATGGCTTTTGAGAAATTCATATTAATATTTTAATTCATTGAGTGTATCCACTATAATATTATAGTATTCGTATAATTATTCCATAGACATTTAATCTTCAAATTTTTCAATCTTGAAATAGTGATAATTAAATATAGATGACACAAAATGATAAATAGTTGGTAGCTCATAAATGTTAGTCATAAAGAATATGTTTGTTCGGTCAAGTTTCTCTTCTAATGAAGAATCGTAGTTAGTCAAAATATCTTCTAAAGAACCCCATTTTTCCTTCAATTAATTATTATACCTTATATACTTATCATACTATGTTTTATTTCACTTTACCTTTGGACAGTCAGCCATTACGTGACCTTTCTTCTTACAGTAATTGCAAAAAACATCATTTTAATCTTTCTTCCAGTATTTCTTCAAACATCCCTTGAGTGATACTAATCATCTTTTAGGATATTTATATTATTTTAGATTAACCTTTATATATTATTCATACATCATAAGCTTACATATCCTCTCCTAGAAGGGTATCTTTCTTATTTCACAAGATTCTCTGATTGATAAAGATGTGCCACTCCACTATTCTAGTAGGCATCTTAAATGCCACATGATTTTATCCTTGGTATAAACATAATCTCCAATTGATATCATTATGTTGATAATCTCAGTAAATCTGAGATACATGTCCGAAATATGTTCATCAAGATTTATTTTAAATTTTTCATATTTAATAGTATCAGTGTTAAGTCGCATCCCTTATTTATCAAAAGTTCTCTCATGGGAAACAGACAATGTATCCCCAATCTCATAAGCAATTTTGCATACATAAATTAAGTTAGACTCTTAATCTCCTAGAGAACAGTATAGAGAATTAATATATTTATAATTATTATTTTAATCTATCATTGTGGAATGATACCAATATTTTCTTGGAGATTTAATAATAACATATTCCTCTTTTATAGTAGAAAAAATATCAAAACCCATGATTTATGTATAAATTCTCATCTTGATCGTGAATTGGGGATAATTACTTAAATTAAAGAATGGGGGTCTTTTATAAGAAAACCTTATTGTATAGAGTCCATATTTTAAGAATTAAATTTTGAAATGACAGAAATTGATGATATTTAAATCTTAAGTAAATTTATAATTTTAAAGATTTTAATATATTAATACAAAAGGAAGAAATATACTAATACTAATTGTTCATTATAGAGAGAATCTCAAGAGGGGAGAATTGAGTGAAAAATAAAAATCTGTTTTTAAAAGGAATTAATTTGGAATCTCCCAATTATTTTAAAATGGTCTAGTTAATAAATATAGAAGATATTAATAAGCTCTATTAATTTTAAATGAATCTTAATGATTTATTAGATAACCATTAAGTAATATAAAATTGCACTTTTCCATCAAAATCAATTTACATAATTAAAATCTTATAAAAACACTGATAAATATTCAAAAAAAATTGTATTAGTTTTTCTAGAATAATTTTATTTTAAAAAATGGAAATCAAGTAAATAAAAAACACACAATAAAAATTTAAAACCATTGGTTTAGTCATGGGTTAATAATTAGTCCGCTCCACTTGTTAATCACCTACCACAAAACCGTCTATATAATATAAATTAGTTTATCTAAAACCAATATCGAGTTTTAAAAAAATTATAAACTTTCCAGGTCACACATAACCTCTTCCATTGTAATACATGGGTGAATAAAAGAAACAAGTCACATAGGACCTATACCACTATTATCTATAGGAGTTCATGTGTAATAAGGTTAATAATATATCAAGTATCTTCTAGTTCATCACTGTACATAGTTTTCATGTGATAAAATAGATAATCACACACACATCTCGATATATAAAAAAATTAAACAAAATTGAGTAATCTAAAAATATAGGGATAGAATGGATTGATCTGTTTTATTGCAGATAATGACTCTTGGTAAGTATTTGAAAATGTAGCTTCAGTCGAGTTATCGAGAGATATTTATAATAAAAGAGTGTTGTTGACTTTTGTTTCTCGAATGCATGACGTCTCTTGATGTAATGATGTTGGTGGACTTCCTAGTCAAGTATGAGCTCATTTTGTAATTATAAACATCTTCTTCTTTATGTGTCTGTTCAGTAATACTTGCTTCAAAGATTTCAGTCCACATTGCCTAATGATTAAATTATATTCTATTTTGCACGATAGAGTTTGATTCCTTTTTTAATAGAATTGGTATGAAGAATATCCAAGTTTTTTTGGATATCCTACTACCTCGTACATCGTATCTGACATCATTTACAATGTGTTGTGTTGAACATTTGAGATATAATAATTAATGTAGAATTTTCTATTAACTCCAACAATAAATCCATTATAGTAATTTAAATTTTAATGTTATGTTTATAAATAGTTCATTTTTCTCAAGATTTCTGGGTGTCTCGAACTGGAAGTGACTTGTTCTGGAGGAATGACATTGACAGTATCTTATACTTTCCAAAAAATCATCTCCCTGGTATTTTCTCAACTAGAGGTAGGTCATCCTTCTATCAGATACTTATGTGATGGTAGGTTAATCAACTGGTGATTCATACTTTTCCAATTTAATACTCTGGGGGTGTGTCATATGATCGTGTCTCGGACATAAAAAAATTCCATGATAACGGTGATTCATGGACAACTATAAATCATGTGTGATTATACCTTGAAATTTTAAAATTTTCTAGTTTTGTGAAATGATATTCCGACGGTGATTCCTTATCTGTGGGTGAGTCTTCTTGACGGCGTCTTAACCTTAATGGTGACTCATCTATATTAGTGGCTGGTTGTGAATCATACTTATTCAACTTCATCACATGTCTCAAATTAATAAGTGCTTATAAAAACATGAAATTCATTAATATCATTAGAATCATGATTTTATTAACATTTAAACAAGAAGGTCAAAAAAATATTGTTTTGTATTCTATAAACATAATAATAATTTAAATCATGTAATTAACGAAAAATAACATCTTTAAAAATAGAAGGAACAAACCACCCGGGGATTGAATCTATAATAATTAGAAAATATGTATAAAATAGAATTTAATAAACTTGAATATACAAAAATCGATCTTAAGTGATCTCAATCCAAAATCAAAAAATATTAAAGTATTTAATTAACAACTTAATTCTCTCAAATAAATAGAATAAATTTGCTAGACTTGGTTTCTCAAATCATTCAATCACTTTACCAAATCCAATTAAACCACTTTTATTAATGGTTACACACAAGATATGTTTTTTAATTATTGTAAAATAATTGGAATGTTATCTTATGAATTTTATTAAAAAAATGAATCACATGGGGGACTAGAATCAATTATTATTTCATCCGATATTTCAAAAATAAAATAAAATAAAATAACAATATTTATTCTTTAATAACTATTGGCTAGCATTTGGGAATCTGAGTTTATTTTGGTACAAAAAAAATTAAGTGAATTAAAGTTTTAAGAAAATTTTCATTCATGTAAAATGAATGAGCTTTGGTATCAAGGCAGTGGTTTCTCTGGACACATTTGTGGAAACCTCTCATAATTCCATCTAATAATTAACAAGGATGAGTTCATTACACATTAATTTATGACACTAAGGGTTAGAGAATCAGAAACATTCTCATTAGATTTTCTAACACAACTCTAATTAAAAATTATTTATTTGTAAATGGGCTAAAACATAATTATATAATAATTCATAAATTGAGGTTTAGTGAGAGTAAAATTTATATTGAATATTATCTTTTAAATGTGTATATCTCAAAATAATGTCATTAATTTTCTTCTTCTTGATTTAAAAATAAATTCAGAATC
This sequence comes from Viscum album, assembly GCA_963277665.1. NCBI lineage: Eukaryota > Viridiplantae > Streptophyta > Magnoliopsida > Santalales > Viscaceae > Viscum > Viscum album. The sequence goes on from OY728128.1 coordinate 893,771,646, forward strand.
AATTTAAAATATATCACTAGGTAATATAAAAAATTATTGAGTAAAAAAATTAGTGAATCATATTTTTAAGAATATATTACTTATTGAATATATCACACACTGACCTTTCTAACTCAAATTTTATCATTTGGAATGAGATTCACCCAAATTTTATTTTAATGGTGGCATGCTATTTCAAGCATGAAAATTTACTATGGATGAAAATTCACATTTTGAATTTATAAAAATATTTTATTTTTCTAAATGTATTGAATTAATTAATAATGAGTTATTTGGATATTATCAAATATAATATCGAGTTGATAGATACTATAGATTTTTTATTTATGATGAAATTAAAATATTCACTTGGACATACTTATTATCTCTTAAATTTGAATCCTTAAAAGACCTCATAATTTTTTTTAAAAAAGGATGACAATTAAATATTTTATAAAATTATTTCAATTTGAAGATGTCATGGTTGGGAATATAATAATAAGAATTAAACGATTTATGTTAGTTGAATTTTTAAATTTTCCCATTTTCAAATCCTTGAACCCCTCAATAGAATGGGGTAGTTGAAAGCTGATATTGAACTGTATAAAAAATAATTCAAACTATTTTAAAATAATTTAATTTAACAAAAAATTATTTCATTGAGGCCATAAATACTTATTGTTTTTTCATTAATCATGTTCTTATAACACCTTTTCTCAAAAAAAACTATTACGATCATTTAAAAAACTAATATTGTTTTTTCAATATTTTTTAGTTGGAAATATTTCTTCTTAACACAAAAAATAACATTCAAAAAAATTATTTATAATTAGATGATGATATATTTCATGCATACTCAAACTCGAGAAGGTATTCGATGTCTTAAAAATGTATAAAATGTTATAATAATTATCTCATGTCTTTTATTGAAATTTTTCTTTACACTCTTCCTCAAAATAATGATGTTATAAATAATGTTTTAGAAAAAAAGATCATTCTAATAAAATAAATATGAAGATGGAGATAAATCTCCATTAAATAAATTAAATATATCCTTTTAAAAAAATCTAAATTATTTCCCCCTGAAAAATTTCATTTAATATTATCTCATTGGAACACATACTAGAAGATAATATGAAGTTAAGGTTGAAAAACATGCCTTTATCTCCCACATTTCACCCAAAAAATGGTTACTATTCTGTTAATGAAGAAATTTGAGTTATATACATCAAATTTAAACCGAATTAATTCAAATTAAATAACATTTTCACTCTCATGGGATGACATAATGATAATCTTATCATGTTCCCTAAATTTATTATTAGTGATATATTAGAGGAGCCAGGTATTATCACTAAACATAAATCTAAATCTCGTTTAGTAGAAAATGATTATATCATCAAAGAGGGAATCGTCAATGGGGATACCTTAACACAGATTACATCGTACGAATACATTTTAATCTTGTCGGTAGTATCCTAAATCCTTAATTAAATAATATTTAAAATATATAATAAATTATTACATATAAATGGGTCTATTGACAAAAATAATTGTGGACAAACCACATGTTTTTGACGTACTTACATTCAAAATTATTTTGTTAACATAACTATAGTTATATATGGTTTAAAATGATTTTATGTAGATTTTTATGAATGATTCTCTACATTTCATTGATCAAATGGTTTTAAAATGGTAGAAGATACTTGAATTCATTTTCTAGAAAAATAAATTGAATTTCAAATTGTTTAAAATTACATTGCCAATTTGAGTTTTTGATCAACCAATGAGTCAATTAATTTTCAATTTAATGAACTTATAAAAATGGAATTTGAAATGTGATATATGGATGAAATAAAATTCATTATAGATGTTAAAATTTATATAAAAGAGAAACCTATTCAAATACACTAAATAAACTCTAAAACAAATTGGAATAGATCAGGTTAAAGAAGTTATCCAACCAATGTGTTCTACTTGTAATATAACATTGGATGGAGAAGGTTAGATAGTGAAAAAAATATTTCTATAAGTTTTATTTATTTTTACAATATACAGTGATGTTACCTAACATGAAATTATGTTTAGATATTTTATTTATTTACATTTTAAAAAAATTGAGGGGAATCCTTTATCAAATCAATTAAAATGATTTTTCATTATTTGAAATGTATCAAAATTCTTGGTTTCTTTTATCTATAAGTATTTTTTTGAATAAATTTGTTCTTATTATAATTATTTTTGTGGAATTCACTACTTTAGAAAATCCCACATCTCATCAAATTGGAAGAAGAAAAATTTTTATTTCTCATTCTACAGCTGAAGTAGAATAAATAGAAATCAGTGGTTGTTTCCCCCCAAATAATATGTATGACACAGAAACTCTTAGACCTCAGGAACACATATAACCTTATCTCCGTTATATTAGATAATACTAGTAATATAAATATCTTTAAAAGTATTATCCACCAATCTCTTACTAAACTCCTTATCATTGGACACCATTTCATAATACATCACCCCTATAAGGGTGATTTCATATTTGAATTTTTCAAGATAGAATATCAACTCGCTTATATTTTCATTTAATTTATATTGGTTTATTATTTATATTTTATTAAATTTTATATAGTAATGGTAATATTATGATTCTTTTTATTTAACAAAAACTACATTTAGTAATATTTTTTTAATTAATATAAATTATAAATTATTGTTTGGTTTTAAATCATTTTATTTTTCACATTAAATATATATTTTATTGATTTGTTTTTATATTATTATAATTATATCTTGGTTATTATCCCTATATCTCACATTTTTTATCATTAGATGGGGAACCTTATCCCTTATTTATGATCTTTTTCTTAAGAGAGTCGTCAATTTTAAAATGACCATAAAAATTAAAAACATGGGTTTTTCATATTTTGAAACAGAAATGATATATTTTCTAAAATAATTAATTTTTATTATAATTTTAATATTTTATGGATTTAAAATAATTTATTTAAAAAAAATTAATACAAGTATTTTGTTAATTATATGAATTAAATTTTTTACATACAAAACATTAATGTGGAATTATATGATTTCACAATTTTTTTAAAAAACATTTATAAAGAGGGAATATTCATGATAAATGAAATAACCATTTATTTAACTTAATCTATAATAATTTTCATTGGGTTACCATTGAAAAACTAAATTGGTAGAATGCCTTAAAGGTATACTTTTACATTCAAATGAAATTATTCAAGCTTTATAAATTGAGGATTTAGTCAATGCTGGAAAAAACACTCTTTAAGAAAATGTGTGTTTGTTAAAAAAGGTATGTACAATTTACATTTTTATCATATGTTCATTTAATCTATAATTACCTTGTTCATGAAAAATATTATTCCTTTTTTACTTTTATTTTATTCTAATATTTATTTTCTCCTTTTATCTTTTCTTTAATATTTTTTATTTCTCTCTTGAAACATAATATAAAAATTCCACACTCTATCACACACACTCTATATATCCTATAATAGTGGAATTTGGAATGTATTATATTTTTTTAAACAATTAGATATTTTTTCTTTCCTTTTTCAAAATCAAATTCTATCTTAAACACTATAATCGATTTTTTATTACTTTTTTAAAAATATCAATTAAAATATCTCATTAGTTTTTAATTAAATCATTCCATGTATCTCCTTATTAATTGTCCTTATTATATTTTAATAATAACAATTGGGGATTCATTTTGGAAATATATTTCATTTAAATGGTTAAATTTATTGATATATTTTGTTTTTTGTTACTGGTTAATTTTATTCATTGCTTCAGAATGGTATATTTATTGATTTTTGTGCTAATAATTTACTCCTACTTAATCTATATAATTTATTTATTTACTAATTCATGAGAATACATAACATAATTAATGAATATATTATATAAATATATATTAAATAAAATATTAAACCATTCAAACTTGAGTTTCAATTGACATATCTTTTATTTGTTAAGTGTTTTTTATCATTAAAAATATTTATATTATTATGCCTGACTCTCTCATAGTGTATTGACTATAAAAACACCCATTTATATTTCTATACATTTCATTCCACGAATTAATGAAATATTATTAATTAAAATTCATTTTGATTAATCTAAACAAATGAAAAATTTACAAGATCATGATGGAATCTTGGTTATCAAGTTGGATCTTTTGATGAGGCCTTGAAGAAATTTTGGTTGTCAAAATTTATTTTATTAATTCCTTAAAATAAGTCCTAAATAGAATCTATGACTATGGAAGTATTTATTTAGTTCCACAAGTGGATTTTATGTGTGTTATATTACACTATCCAATTGATGGAATTAGACTGAATGCTCATATGCATTAAAATTCCCCAAGACAACTTGTGGATGATCACCGGCCAGTTGATGACCAATCAAGAATATTCATGGTCTTCCAAAAGACTATAGTCCATCCTCTTTCCAATAACGTCTTTCTAATGAGTAATTTATCAATCTAGTGTACTATTAATGTCCAGCTACACAGCTAGTGAGGTACACTATGTAACTAGGGGCATTATCATATGTCACGACCCGTCCCCCGGGGCCTGTGTCGTGACTACCCCAAGCCCGTCTTCCATAGGCTAGGGGCTGGCGACAAGCACCAAAGGCGTATTCCCTAAAACCAAGAAGTCATTGCCTTTATAACCTGTAAACACATGCAACCTAGCACACAGCAAGATACAAACTCAAGAAAACTGTATAGTAAAAGACAGAGTATAGTAAGCAAAAAGGGTTCAGAATACAAGACCAACTAGAAAGTACAAGAAACTAAAAGTACAATTAAACTGGAATGGATCATGTGATCTCTTGCCAAAGATCCTACCTGAAGGTTAGGTACAGCTCTCAATCGATCATCTCTGTGATAGGCCTCGTCTAAGATCCACCTTCGAGATACCTCTAGTCTTGGTACTCTCATCCTCAGTCAGTGTTTTCCATCGACTGCACCAAATACAATGAGGTGTGGGCATAGCCCGTGTAGGGGTGAGTATAACGATACTCAGTACGGACCCCGAGACATTCAAGGTCTCACAAATCCACAAAGGATAAACCACAAACCATGAAACAACTGACAAGCATACTTAGATATATTCTCATACATATACCTAAGTTATCAAGTAAATCCTTCTCAAACATGAGTAATCACAAGGCCCAACTCATTGGCTTAAAACTGAAATGTTCCCCAATGGAAGGAATACCACGAAGATAAGTACCACATAGGTACGCCACATTCAAGAATACCACCAAGGTATTACCAAGAAGGTTTGTACCACACATGTACAGACTCAGCTCACACCAGGTATAAATTAGGTACAGAAGTACAAAAGATTAGATGTAACTACTGAATCATCTTAATCTGTTAAGAGGCTCTGCTAGAGTCCCACACAGGATCGCTCGGTGATGACCCACATAGGATCTCTAGAAGTTGACCCATGTAGGATCTCTAGGTGGTCACACACACAGGATCGCTCAGTGTTTACCCATACAGGATCTCTTAGTGCTGACCCACACAGGATCTATAGGTTCTGACCCACATTGGATCGCTCGGTGCTGACCAACACAAGATCATTCAGTTCTGACCCACACAGGATCTCTATCAATTCTTCACGTCACAGCCAGCTACTGGGTTCCCTTACTATGCTTGCTCGTCTTTGGGAGAGTCATCTTATCAATCTATTATTCGATACTCCAACTACCGCGAAGTCTCATGAAAATGTATCCCAAAGGACCATAACATCTTAGTAGTCTCAACACAATAGACGAAACGTCAATCGGATTCTCGTTCTGTAAGTTATTATCCATTTAGTCCTGAGGTCCTGGATGGATTCATGCTCGATCCAACCCGATTGTACCCCAACATTACCCCAAACTCATGTCTGGGTATACCAAAAGGACTGTTTCTCTCCAAGGTTTATAGTGTCGTTGACGGTTAGTCAAACAGATGTCTGGTGACAATGTTATGGTCGAAAGAGTGTAAATGGGTCGAAGTGGGTCCGGGTCTGGCCCGACCCGGCCTGGGACAACCCGGTCTCGGTCGATCTAGCCTAACCCGCTAGGTATGGCCCATCCCGTGCTGGGAGGCCTGGCCTGGGCAGCATAGAGACCGCGGGGGCTGCGATGGTCATGGGAGAAGCAGGGGCCATAGGGGTCGTAGGGCTGCGGAGGTCGTGGAGGCAACGGGCGGAGTGAGACCGCGGGGTGATGGGGACCGCAGACGGCATGAGGCCGCGGGAAGGCCAAGGCCCTGGGCCGTGGGGGCCACGAGTGGAGGAGGCCTCAGGGTGGCGTGAGCCCGTGGGGCGGTGGAGGTCATGGGCTGCACGAGCCCGTGGGGCGGCGGTGGCCGCAGACGTCACAAGGTTGCGGGGGGGGGGGGGTGGAGGCCACGGGTGGAGGAGGCCACTGGTTGAGGAGACCGCGGGCGGCGTTAGGAAACAGGAGATGTGAGGCTATAGGGAGGTGGAGGCCATGGACAGCTTGAGAGTGTGGGGCGGCGGAGGCCTCGGGTGGCACGAGACCGCGGGGTGGCGTGGGCCGCGGGGCAGCAGAGGGTGCATGTGGCAGAGGTCGTGGGCAATGAGGTGGCCGCGGGGCGGCGTTGTTACGTCTTCGCCTTTGTCGCGGCTGGCAGTGGTGTTGGCCACCATTCTCATGCCCCACTGACATTTGTGTCCAGCCTCCTCCATCGAGAATAACACTACAATTAAACACTAGATTTTCGGAGAGGTCGGGAGATGTTTGTTTGGCATGCACTCTCCGCGTTAGAGCGGTAGCAAGCAGCTATAATCTCTTCTTAATTTTACGATGAATTATCAAAATCAGGTAAGGGGGAGAAAAGGAAAACAACCACCCTACCTCGGATATTTGTTGACAGAGGTCACGAGGAAGGAGGTGATGTCGTTGGGGATAGACGAACATCGGTGACGTAGGTGTTTCCTCAATCGTTGGTTCATTGATGTTGAAGATGTTTCTCGTTGGAGAGAGCGTTATTCATTGGGGAGTGTGTTATTCATTGGATAACGCACTCTTATTTTCATAAAATAATCCTAAAAAAGTTCTCCTCTCCCAATTCAACCAAAAAATGTATTAATATCCATCTTGTTATTTTAAATAATATATTTTAATAATTTTGGAACAATTAAAAATGCTAAAACATTTCATTAATTGTTGGTTGGCTCTAAATATTAAATGGTGTGTTTGCATATTTAATTGTATCAATTTAATTGGATCAAATTAATGGAGGTAAAGAATTAATGGGGAGTTGAGAGGTTTCTCCCATTATGAGGGGTTGGGTGGTCCCCACCTTTAGGAATTTAAAATGGGGGTTTTAGGCTCAGTGGTCCCCACCTCCATAACACACATGTGGGAGTTTTTAGTTTAGTTGGTCCCCACCTTTAAACCATCCACATGGGAGGTTTCAGCAAAAATAAAATTAAAATAAAAGTTTATTTTATGTTATTTCTATTTCCACGAAAAATCCCAAATTCTATCTTTCACCCTCAACATACTGTAGTAGAGGTGAAGGTCCCCTTAAGTGAATATCGGTGCTGCGAGTCTAACGATGCCCTCAGATTTTAATTCTGAGCACTAGTTCAAATGTTAAAACAACCCACTCGTATGTTTACTAAACATACCCAAAAAAAGTTCATAAATTCATTCCAGGCACTCCGGACCTCAGAATCACGCACCGTAAATTTTCACAGACTCATAAAATTGCCATATATATAAAAAATACGTGTAAATTCTGGGTCTTTACATCATAGGTAATCAAAAAGGACATTTTTTATCGGTCATAATATCATTTTTTCACCATCAACATACATGACCCAAAAAAATAAAAGATTTATAAAAATATTTTATTCTAAATATAGGTCAACTTTGTGGAAGGGATGATCAATTCTAGATTCTAATAACTCTTCAATTATGAATCTAATATTTTTCTCAACATTGACATTCAAATAGAAATAACCTATAAGTTTCTCTCTACACTCAAATAGTCAATCTCAATTCTCCATCAATCTCAATTCACCAGAAATCTCACAGTACCCCATTCCAATAACATATATTAGTATATTATCTTAAATAGTACACATCCTTTAGAGATACTTAGTCATGGAAGTGAAGTATGTTTTCTCCAAGTGATAATTATACATATCTTCCTCTTCTAAAACAAGTTCTTAATGTTATAAATTTATGGGATTAGTTACCCAATAATCTAAATATTGTTTTAAAAAAACCAAAATTTAATGGAATGGGATTCATGAAAAAAAAAATATTGATTGAGTATTGACATAAACCTCCCAACCGAAGGGGATGACTTTTAGGGGGGTACACGAGGATTTTATGAACTCCATTATCAAAAATTTTATAATATCCATTTTATATGATAGATTACTTCAATCAGTCACAAAACACATCATTTCATAAATTCGATATTTCTATTTCTATAGTGCATAATCCCTTAACAAATATTAAAATTAAAAATTTAATATGTCTCAAATTTATGAATTCCTCAAAGCATAGACTTTAATAAATTATAAATTTATTGATTTATCATATAAGTAGTGTGTAGATTTGAATTTACCATTTATATATGATTTAATTTTTTCAATGGTTATTTCACCCCCACTCCCTCCTTCCACACTCTCAGTATAATAGGTGTATGGATACTATAAACTAAAAATATATATAAGGTGGTTCTATATAGAGGAGGTTCTTTACAGTTACATTGTAGGTCCCCATTCCAACGAAAATTACATCCATGTGTTCTTAAGTAATATTAAACACCACATTTACTCTAAAATGATGAAACATACATTCACACTCATCTTATTTATTGGTGAAATATAAACCTTTAAATAATCAATGTGTGGAGAAATTAGGGTAATATTTTGTTAAGTGTTTATATATTTTGTTAAATCCTAACTACTTTGATGTGATATTTCCATTAAATATTTTTTATATATGTATCACTACTTCATTTCGTTACCCTTTAGGAGTAATAAGATTAAGTTTTGAAACATTTATTCCAGCACACATAGTTACATTATTTTATAGAACAATAAATATTTTTTAGGACTTGATTTGTACCTTATTCATTTGATTTTCATCATTTTATAAAAAATATATTCTATAAAATGGATGTAAAATACTTAATTTTTATTGTTTCTTAATGTTTTTATCAATTTATTGTCTGGAAATTATACCATAGGATCTTGTTTTGAAATTCACATGAGTGGTTTTCAAACATGGAGTGGTCTGGAAGGCACATTGACCCTAGTGAAGGATCAAGTTAGGTGAAGCATTAGGTTAGTGAGTATTGGTTCTTCATATAGAAAAGATTTCATGGGTATATATATATGACATGATGGTAGGAAATTTCCTTGGAATGGAGTGAGACTACTTACATCAAAAAGGGGTCATGTGGTTTAAGATATAGGGTAGAAGGTATGAAAAAAAGAATTTTTTTAAAAAAATCAAATATATTAAATTTTTAAATATTTTGTGAAACTTTCCAAACATTTTTTATCTTGGGTTACAAGAAACATTTAGTGTAACGTTCTATACATGTAACACTAAGTTTAACGAATCTGTACATACTATTAAAATATCAATATTTAATATAATTATATTCTCTTATAGGTTGGAATGAAGGATTTGAATATGATCAAATAAATTTAAAAATATTTTCTCAACACATGTATATGAAATTAATTTTTGGGGACTAATTAATTATAAATTCAAATAAATTCTATTTGAAAATAAGGGAAATCATTTCCTTAAAACCAATTTTAGTGCCCATAAACATGATTAACCTCAATAAATTAAAAAATCAGTTTTGGTGAAATTTTTTAATGAAATTAACATATTACATATTCAATTAAATGTTTAAAATTCATATTTTATGTTTTTCATATAATAGATAATAATAAATTGAAATTTAGAAGAACAATATTTTTCAAAAAAGTAGTTTTCTCAACTTTTGTGAAATTATAATAAAATTAATTTTACCAATTTTAGAAAAAATATTTCTTAAAAATAACCATGTTTTTAAAATCATTATTTCAGAAATATATTATTGTGAATTATGGAGAATTTTATAAGCAGATAAATTTTTTAATGAATAATGAATAATACTGGTTTTTGTCAAAACTTTTCAATTATTTTGAAGAATTTAATAAAATAAATTTGTTTAAATATTGTTTTAAAATTCACATTAGTTAAATTATATATATTTTAATCTAATTTATGTCATTAGAATCAGTTTTAGATTGATTTTCTATTTAAAAATTTTTTAAATTGTTAACCATTTTATCTTTGAAAATCAACTTTTTCATCAAGACGGTAGGATTGATTTTAATTTTAAATTTTCTAATTTTTTTAAAGGACATTAGAAAATTAGATTCCAGATTTATATTAAACATAATTTATATTATATTTAATGTTGAAATTTTATTTTGACCCTAATTTATTGTAAAATTAATAAAAATTTGTTACCATGGTTAGGGGGAAATGTGTTCACCTTGGGGGAGAAACTATGAACGTAAGGGTAAAAATGAATTTAAAAATGAAAAATTAATATTTATTTCCATATTTAAATACTATAATACCAAATTTATCATAAATTGAAATTTAAAAAAAAAACTATTTGTAATGAATTTATTATAATTTATTCATTTGTAAAATATATAAGTAGTGTAAAAGTGTGATCCATTACCCAAGTTTTAAAAGGCCACCACCACCCTTAATTTTGTACAAAATCAAGCCATAAATTTCAACCAAAACCTGTAAAAAATACCTCTCAAACATATTTATCCATGTTATATATCTTTTATTTCCCCAAAAGACCAACATTTGAGTTCTTAATAAGATATCCAAAGGATGTTCTTCTAATAAAAAGGAATTTTCATAAAAAAGATCATTAATTTTCATTCCTTCATTACTTATTAAATTATATGTTAATAATTCAGGTATAATAACTCCATTAACTCCCATATTATGATATTTTAATATTTTATTAAATAAAATTCATCAATCTACACTTCCATCAAATGGGAAACAAAATCATTGATCGTGTGTACGGAAGACAACCCCCTTACTGACCGATATAGTTCATTATCTATAATAATATTTAAAGGCTGGATATGGAGATTTTTTACACCATTTATATTATATTTATGATATAACTATACTTATTTAATATTAATATACCAGATATATTATTACATTCCAATCCATTTCATATATTATAATGTTTCTCGTGTGTACAACGGACTACCGCCCCATGAATTGATGTGATTGGTTTTTCATATACGATTTAAATGGAATGTAATATGGATAAAATTACTGAATATATATGATACATATGGTATTATATATATTATATAGAATTAATATATCATCTACTTCTTTAACATTTCACTTGTTAAGGGAATGATGTTGTCACTCATGCGTAAGGATGACATACTGTATCCATGAACCAATGTGATTAATCTTCCTTTTATAAATTTCATAAAAGGTTATTAAAATATATCAAATGATTAAATATGATATTTAATACACTATTATCATTATGTAAATTATATATATATATATATATATATCTTATGCATAAGAACCTGTTCTTTCTTGAAAAACACTCTTAAAGAAACATAGTAATTAATACCCGAAACAATGAATATAATGAAATATTATTTACAATTGGTTGGAAAAATATTTTAATAGAAAAATATATGATATGATAAATAATATAATGTTTATAATATAATTTTAAATCATTTTTAAAACCATTATATAGGAGGTATATACGTGTAAAAAGGAAATCATAATTGAGGTAAGGTTTTCTCATCCCACATTTAATTCAATGAGATGTATGTTGTATTCACCACTAATTTATATTTTGTTGTGTATGAATATATTTATATTCAATGAATTAAAATCATAATTTTATTCCATTACATTAATTGGATGTATGGTTTAATGTTAATAACTTTTTTAAGTTCTGATACTATAATCTCATATTTTATCATGATTCTATAAGATTATGAATCGGGTGATGAAATATTATAATATATATCTCAAGAAACTAATGAAATTTATTCTAAAATGGTTATTTCTGAAGAATTAATACTTTAACATAATTTCCCCATATTTATCAACATAATTGTTTATAATAAAATGTTTAAGAATATTCTTCTTTGTTTCTCTCTTTGTTTGAAAATATTGTTTATTCCAAAAAAACTAGAAAAATTTTAAATAATTTATTGAAATTCCTCAAATTATTTTACTAAATATATTTTTACAAATTTTTTACATTTAAAAAAATTTATCTGAATCTTCATTAAATTATCCAAAAAAATTAAATTTTTTCTTTTACCATAATTATGAATGTATAGTCTAATTAATGTGTATGACATGAATGGAATTCCCAACTATCATTACCCCGTTATTTTAAAGATTCATTTTTAATCTTATAAGTATATTTTTGTTGAAATTTATTTGTGAAATTTTTTATGATTTACTATTTTTTAAAATATATAAAGGGTATTTTCCCCAAAAAATTGTTTAAATAATTTTTAAATCATCCTTTATGATACAATTTTTATTTTACAAAAAAAGTTTTCCAAAACATTTTATGATTTCTTAGTTTAAAATTTTAATTTTTAATGAAAATTTATTAGGATCAAGAAATGTTCCAAATGTCTTTTAAAAAATATCTATCATTGATGACATATATTTATATTACAGATGCCTTAATAGGGATGTTATCCAAGGATACAATTTTTATTATTCATATGAATTGTTTGTGTTTGTGATGGAATGATTCTTATGAAACATGTGTCTCTTCCACAGGTTATATAATCAGGTAATGATTATGAAACCCCTTTCTTTTTAGGGTTTATTTTTTGATGAAATAACCAAATATTTATGAATCCTATTTCAGTTCGTGGTATAGAAGACTATTAATTTTTCTGATATTGTGGAACAAACATGTATGATTTTCATTTTGAAATGGGTGGGACCTATATCTCCCTCAAATTCATTTGGTAATTATTTATATATCATGATATAGATATCACTAGAATGTGGAGTGAATCCATTTTAGTAAGGTACATAAACTACTATGATGATCATGAGAGTGTATATTGACTACTATGATGGTTTAGGTAGTGATACCATTCTACGATGTAATCCTTTATAGTGAGCCTTGACTACTATTGAAAGTATTTTAATGATTATTTTTATTCTAAAATTCAATGTCTTATATCAATTTTTTTATCTCATGGTTCATGTTCACTTATTATCTTGTTTTTTATGTGTTATGAACTACCAATTTTTTTCAATGACTTAATATTATGATCTTTGATATGCATGGTTCTATTTTCAAATATTATGCTCATGCTCTCATTCCCATATGCTCAGATCATGTTTACATATCTCTCATGTTTACCATTAATAATCATTTGTGCTCACTATTTCTAGTGTTCCTATTACGCATATTGTGATGATTTTTTTAATTAAGGTTTTTCTAAAAAAATTACTATATGGGATAATCAATAAGATATATTTTAAATATATATCAAGAAATATTTTTTCTAGTGTCTAAAGTTAATATACTATTTTTATCATTAGCTCTGTCTTTCTATAATATAATGATAATTCATCTAAAAGGAGGTAATATTTCTACATTAGATTCATTTTTTGGTAAATAAAGGGGATCTATGTTTAGTGATGGGTGGGGAAAATATCAATAATAATGATTCTTATGGTATTAACTTGTAAAAATATGATAAAAATAGATTTCAAAATATTATTCTCATCTGGGAAATGATATAAATGACATAGTATATGTGATTAAAAAAGAAATGGAATGATATGACGTGTGGGGTGAGTATGGATCAATTAATGTTAGTCAATTGGTTATCAATGTGTTTTTATTTCCAATTGATATCAGCAATATCTTATACTTATATGTATTTAGAAACTATTAAATATCTATTAATATAATAAGTATACATATTATTAAAATTATATTAATTATTATTCCATGTGACTATAATATATGACCACATTACATTTCATATGTGGTCGTATATTCATACCACATGTACTTATAGTGATGATCAATGTTTTTTAAAGTTATATATCATGGATAATGGGATGATTCTTAAATTAACCAACCACATTTGTATCATTTTCATTTAAAATTAAAATACTATAATGTTTATATTTAGTAAACATTAATAGTTTTGTTTTAATTTTATATGTGATGATTAGTTATTAAACTTTTAAAATTCATTATATAAAGGATTTTATATTATAATTAACTATGATGAATCATTTATTTTCTAGAATTTAGAAAACACCATGATAGAATAATTCTATAATTTTAGAATAATGTGATTAATTAATATGTAGATGAGGAAAATTCTAATTTGGTAGAAATAATCCATTATGTTTGTGTAATATGACTACTGGAATTTGTCAAAATATAGGCCGTATATTATTTTTTTTCAAAGTTAATAAGATGCATACATGCACCCATTAACTTATAACCACCTAGAATTCTAAATCATCAGTTTTTGTAGTAAACTTCTCATTGTATTGGGCTTCCTTTCATTTGGTATTGACCTATTGGACTGATCTGAATTGGGTAATTTTTTTATGTTTGTAAGACCATAACCATTTTTCCTACTAATTTTGTAAGTTGTTAATGTGGCTATAATATGCATTATGTGGACATACTGACATGGGTGATGAGTCATGTGGTAGTAAGCACCAATCAAGGTGGCCCTACCCCTATAGGAAGCATCACTAATGGATATAATTCCATGTGAGAATGGTGTTTATAAATGACTGATAAAAACAAAGGTCAAATTCCCTTATTTTTATTTACAATTATATAGTTCCACTTCCAACACCACTCTATAATTGTAGGAAATTATTCCCATGGTGAGAATAAATTTATTAATTTCTCAATGACCATGGTTGACATTATGCATTTCATTAGGGTGTTCACATTATTATTATAGCCCAAGATGTTGTTTTTTATTAGTTGTATTCATACAAATGGACATATACATGTAAACTATTCCTATATATCCATTTATATATGGAATATTCATAATAATTAATTCATAGATGTTCTCTCTATCACTATTCTAGATCCAAAAAGGAAGAAAAATTAATTATAAGAATTCTTTATTTAGGAAATATTTTTATTTCATTATGGAAAAAGAATACTGGTCAAATAGTGTCAACTCCGTTATCTAAAATAAAAACAAAAAATCAATATCATATGTAATGATTACTACACACATGAAAAAATAATATCATAGGATAACAAATCAGTCACAAAATCTAATTATGGTACCATTATTATAGTATTCAATCATCATCAAAACCATTGATAGATTCACCTAATAATAGAGAGTGGAATATAGGAAATGAGGTGAGTAGACTGAGTATTTTACCTAGATATATGGATTTATAAGAATCAACAATCATCCATAAATGATTTTTCTTAAATGATATTCAATATCGGTTAACATGGGGGGACATTTCAACCCACAATACCTCTCCTAAGTTAAACTCTAATAAAAGAAAAGGTGTAGAGTGACCCAAGAATGAGAGTGTTTTCCCAAAAAACCCTAGAGTATTACATTTTCTTACCCCATTATGTTGAATTTTAATGTTCCCAATCAGGGTCTGTATTGTAGCAAGACCCAGAAGCCCATGACAGAATACAACACCACTAAGCATCACAGGACCCCACATTCACCCCTTGATCCATAACACTATGCCAAATGTCGCAACCTTAACCTTTCAAGGGATTCATTTCTTAATAAATTAATTATTAAACCACAATTCCAATACCCATTGATGATATTGAAATTCTCATTTTTGGGTTAATATATTATTGGGGATTAACGGATCATCCACACATTTTGTACAACAGTTGAAATGAAACTCCCATAGTATGGGGTGTCATGAACCACAATCCGTAAAAAACTCCATAATGGGTGAAAATATCCAAGAAACAACTCCTATACATCATCAAATAAATAAAAACATGAAAAATGAGGCCTTATAGATGTTGAAAGTAAAAAATTCAATTTGACTCATAATTTTCAAAATACCTCTTTCTTTTGAGCTCAAAAATAAAATCCCCATGGAATTTAACTAACCTAAATGATGTTTTTCATCACATATTGAATTTTTTAAGTATACTCATTTAAATATTCAATGAATAATATTTAATATAAACTCTGATTACATTAGTTTAATTTATTATATTTAATGAAATTCATTATATGTTAATACCTTTTATCACTAAACATTGGACTATTATTATCCACATATGGTTAGGTATAACATGTAGGATATAGACATAGTTAAAATGATGGAAAATAAAGGTTATGTTTCTATATATTTTATAAGATTTGTGTATTTATGTGGATTCTTAAAATTTAATGCATTTATCTTCATTTGGTAATCTACCCATGAAATCATGAATCTATCATTTTCATTATCATGGTTTTATATACTAAAAGTCTAATATTAATATTTGTAACAACTAAAATATCCCATGAAAACTCTATGTGTAAAATACTATAGGTTTCAAATATTTCTAAATTTTCTAAAATTATTTTTTTATTCATTTTTTGAATAATTATTATAACATAGAAAATTCATCTAGAAATTTTAAACTATTCATGTATGAATATAAATGACCAAACACATTTATTTTAATTATTTTTCCACTATATGATACTCCAAGGAGTATACAACAACAATATATCAATTTACCATATGAATCAATACTTGTAACACCCCTGTATGTTATGAAATATTTCTCATTAAATTATTTTTATGCCTTTGATAGTATTTCTTAAATCAAAAACTATGTCTAAATGAACCACAATATACTATTGATATATTAATATTTAATCTAATAGTAATTTAATAGCCATTTGATTAATAGGGATGAATACAGTTAACTATATTATTAATGATATATATATATATATATATATATTTGACTTCCATAAATCAATTGTATTGATTAATTCCTAATAAATCATAATTATATATAAAGGAAATAATTTCCTAATTTGAACACCTATTTTTATGATGGTAAGTATTTTTCTAGGTGTTAGGTATTTTTTATATAATAAAATATATTTATGAATTTTAATAAGTTATTGGAAGGTAATTTTTTGATAATTTATGATTAATCATTCATATACATTGTAGAAATAAAAATAGGAGTATTTTATTTTAAAAAATCAATTTCATTTAAAAAAATATCTTCAATGAAAAATATTTATTTTTTAATAATATGTTAATTAATAACTATTGATGACTAATTTTAATAAAAATGTATATATTATATATTAATTAAAATAATTAAACCAACATCAAATAGTATTTACAAGGATATCAATATGATGAAATTTAGTTTATACTTTAAAATAAATTCCTCTAAAAATATTTTTCGTTTCTTTTTTCAGGCATATTTTAAAATAAATTTCTAGAACATATTGAAATTCAATATTTTTATAAGGATTACATATTATGGATGAACATAAATAATTTAATTTAATTACTTTAATAATGATTTTGTTCATAATTAATAGTAATAACAGTAAAAAAATTCCACATATAAGATTTAAATGGGTTTACCAGGATAGTAAACAAAGATATATGTGTAAAAATGAAACTAAAACTTCTCTAAATCTTATTATATTATTTTATTAATAACTTATAGTATATTAAAATCAAATTATTGTCCATTTTTCAACTTCCCTTTGTAATATACTTTATAGGATTTAAGTAATTAATGTAATTCTATGTCTTTTCCTACCCTCACTTATAAAAGGAAACCACTTCTCCACACATATTCAAAAACATTATACTCTCTGTCAGGTATAACATGAAGCTAAAAATATTTCTAGTCTTCATACCTTCATTATTGAGTTTCTTGTCATACCCTAAGAGAAAACCATGATGTAATATTACATAATTTAACAGATGACCCTAAAGAAGAGGTAATCAAATTATACATCTCTTTGAAAATTTATTTATTCTTCAACATCTACTAAATTAATTATATAAATCCTAACATAATTAATCATGTTTAAAAAATATAGATATAATGTATTATTGTAATGGTAACAATAATTTTATATGTTGTTATCATCTTTTGGAAGATACTGACATTAATTATGCATATATGTGGAATACCCACCCCCATGGAGTGATGTAATTGGTTTTTTATTTCACCATGAATTGCTGGTCCATAAGAAGGATGTACTGAATATATATTTATATATATGATATTAATGATAAAAAATAATTCTGAAAATATGGAATTTTATTTTTAATTCATTCTTTCCATCAATCGAAATGTGAAATCATCAATCATGTGTACTGATAGAATACTATCTGCAATTAGTGGTGCAAATAATTTTTCATAATAGAATTATATAAATGGTTATAAAGTTCTATATAATAAATAAATATATTAATTGTTTTTTATTTATATTTCTTAGATGAATACTTGTGGTCATTATTCATGTAATACAACCATCAAACAGAATCATGCATGGAAAATGAACTATATTTAACTAAATTATTACTTGTAATTCATTAATTTCAAAAAAAATTACCAAATGAAATTATAAATGGAATGATTCATAATTTTTTATTTATATATATTGTTTGATACATTTTTATAATAAATCTATATTTTTTATACAGAAAGGTTGAATAACTATGAAGCAATGCAACACTTGAGGTTAGAGTTTTTGTAGCTATATATTTTTACTATTTGATTGTCTATGATATATTTCTATTGAGGAAACTAATATAAATATTATCATTTAACCCCAAAATTTATTCTTATCCTAAGATTATAGTTATAGTATTTTTTTCTAGTACCACCTCCCTTTATATAGTAAATAAAATAAGTGATAAAATGTTAATATTGAAAATATAACCTTGGATCCTCTTTAGTTGATTAACATTTCTTTCCTCACCCATGATATAAAATATTGTTTTATGTATACTTTTAACTATAAATCAATTTCTTTAAATTGTATTTTTTTTATAATTTAGATTATATACTATGTATTAAAATGAATCATTAAAGTTAAATGTTTTATGAAAATTTAATTGTTGACTTCTTACAAATGTTTGAAAAGAATGTTCTCTTTTAATACATATAGTATAAATGGATTTTCCTACTATCATGATGATTATTTTTGTTGGATACATATATAAACATTTCATAGAATATTACAAAATAATATAAAATTATCATTATTCTATGATTTTTTTAGTTTAAAATTTTTCCATAGAAAATGATATTTTCATATGTTTCGAAAGAAGGGATTGAATTTTCTTCTAATGTTATTTATTATCAATTTTAAAATCCCTTACGTATTTATATTTTTCTCAAGTTATATTCTATTTTGATTCTATAAAATTTTATGAAAGAACTATAATGATGATGTTGTTAGGATGAACACAAGATACCCATTACTTTCCCAAAGGTTAATAAAGTTAGGATTAGATAATGAATACTCTATTGATATATCCAAAGCATTTTTTAAAATTTCTATAATTTTTTGAGTATGATATGATTATGAATCCCAAATTATTTACATGGTTTATTCAATTATGATATGATTAGTTTTTTATTATTTTTTGTCATGCATGTGTATGTTTTATCTATTTTATTAGTAGGACTACAAATATCTATCCATAAAATGAATTGGGAAGAGTTGATATCTCACGAGATAATAAGTAATTGCCACAAACTATACCAGGATTCCATCAGAATTGGTGCCTAACCCAGTTGGTGGCATGACCTGAATGGAGTTCCCAATCCCCACAGGCTGGCAAAAAATTCCCATGTATCAAAAAAAACATGGAGAATGATTTTACCCGATCACATAGACATAAAAATCTAAAGAAAAATAAACCAAGATGGAAAAATCATAAAAATGGAAAAAAAATATCTAGGTTCAATGCTTTAAAATTTTATCCAAAATAATAAAAAGGTAGGAAAATATAAAAGTACAAAAACCTCTTTGAAACATGAAGGGATCACCCTAAAACCACTACCACCAATACGAATAACATGTAGACCACCAGAAACCCAGACCATAAACATTCATGGTTCATCTTTCATTTATGTTGGCCATAAATATAAAAAATTCTACAAACCCCCAAAGGTGTATTGTGCGTGTGAGAAAAATCCTAGTAGGTTGTCACCCAAAAAGAATGATTTCTTTATATAACATTAAAATATGAATTCACATGCTAGTTTATGCAATAATGTTTTCAATATTTTAAGAAAACATTTTTATGGAGAGAACCATTTTCAACATAACACATTTAATGGAACCATTTAGAAAGGATACTTCACCAAGAGAAAAATAATTTAAAATAAAATACAGTTAATTTCCATTGTATGTGGATGGATGGAACCAAATCACATAATCCACAAGAGAGCACCATGGATAAATCACATGGGGTAATCCAGCACGTGTGATCTCTAGGGGTAATCACTAGGGGTGCCATAGTGAAAGGTGATATTGTAACTAGAACCATTAGCATCCTCATGCATGATCCAATAGAGTGGAGAACATCCAAAAATATAGTGGAGATTAATCAACATCATAGTTTATTTATTATTGTAAATTTTAATCCAATAATGTGAATCCTAGACAAGACACTTCTGTATCACTAGCATACTAGTTCTAGTCTTCCAACTTAGATACTCGGGATTCCATTTGTACTCAATTCCATGTTCTCAAGTCACTAATACCACTACATCCACACACACACACCAATCATTATAAATACACCTGAAAATCACCATTTTCATAAACAAACCCACTTCTCATTTTAGACACACAAAAACTATTTCAAAATAAATTTTTAGCTACATGGTAAATTCATGAAAACCTCATAGAAATTATCATAAGAAATTCTCATAATAAATTTAACCATTTTCCTGGGAAATTCCCCTTTTCAAATCCCTACACAAACCACATTCACATTAAAACATTATTTCATTCATTTTCACATTTTATATAACTCATTAAAAATGCACAACAATACCCAATATACAAAAGTAATCCATTTTTATTTAAAAAACTATCTTCAAACTTATTCTCACTACAATTGCCTTTACAACCCCACGTAGAACCGCACTCATAACCAAAAAAATGAATCTAAGAAGCACCAAAACAAAGCACTTACAAAATCATTTAATAACCACCAAAACAAGAACAACATAGATCGGAAAAATAGGCTCACAAATTTGAACTTGGGAGGCCCGAATGGACTCCCCACCATGTGCCTTCCACCACCAAAGAGTTTAAATACCTCTAGTATATTAATAAAATAAATATTTGTGATGCAAAATCCTATATTATTGATCAAAATACACTTTATACTTTTACAACTGAAACTCATACCACATTACTAGAATGAGAAAAAAAACTAAAACTACAGCTTGATGAATAAATATGCAATCTTACTTCACCAACACCACTGGGTGAACTCCAACCCTAGTGTTTACTCAAAAAAGAAACATGAAATAGATATCTCGGAATGATAATATCCATTACAAAGACAACACTATATTGAACTCATATTACCCACATAGGGAATCTTGAATGGAATCCCCTCAATTAGAAAAAAACCAGAACTGCGTCACTCAAAACAAAATTTCCAGGAGACTCGTGGTGGGTCTTTACACCATAATAACCAACCATCTTAACCAGATAATATAGACTACTAGGGAAACCCGACAGTTCCAACTAAAGAACATCCTACATAAAACAAATCCATCCACATTGTGATAGATTAAAGATACTCCAAACCAAAATGTGCGCACTACATAATTTATCATTCTGAGGGGGTGAGACCACATCTAAATGAGAACTAACAAAAATTGAAACGGCTTTACAAGGATGGCCACTCTAGGAAATCCGTATGAATATTTGAGAAAACGAGGTAGGCGTGCATCCTTATAACCAAGGGGAACTCTTCCACCCACTCTGATCATGATGAATTATGAGGCCTCCATGCCACTATAAAAAAAATGGGACCTTTCTTAAACAAAGGAGTTATGTTAGGAATTCATGAACTAGCCCCATCCAAAACTAGAGAATAATAAGGATCAATTTCTCTAACACCCCCCTTGATTCATGATTATGTGATTACTTTATTCTAAGGCCTATGGATGGAGCCCGGATGACTAAGGAATCTCCTACCTCGTAGTCATTCATTTATGATCTCTGACTAAAACACTTTCATGGGTTTCATGAGAGAGCAGACATCAGTCTAGGAATAACCAAATGAGAACAACACACCACAGCACTCACTTCACCTCAACATGACATTTCACTATGATATGGACTTAAAAGATGCATTCACATTATCTCTTTTCACCTTGAATGAGAAAAATTGGATATAAGAATTCATAGAAGACAATTACATTTAAAATAGGGGGATTTTGTATTTCCAAAAGAAAAACCATACACCATAAACTTCCATTAAACATGACCATTAAAACTATATATGAATTATTAGGAAACAAAAATTTATAGAAGCCCCAAATAGAAAACCATTAGAGAAAGTCGACATTATGAATTATTATGAACAGATTTTACACCCTGATGGCATAGCATGGTCACTCACCTAGAATAGACCACTGAAAGATCAATAGTCTTTTTTAAGACCATGGCCACCACTAACAGCCTCAGGCTTCATTCCAATCTCCTCCCTAGAATTCCCTTCACTACTTATAGATAATATCTATGTGCATAAAAGTTGAAAACATCATCATCAATGACTCAATAAACCCATGAAATCTACGATTTCTTTCAAATCTCTCTACATTCACTCTGCTTGTTTAAGGGGATTTGCGTGATCATAAAATATAGAAGAATTTGAATTCCATAACTCAAGAAAGAAGTATTATGTTGATCAAATGGAGGATATTACAACATTAAATCACTCATGCATGCACTTAAAATATGATCTGATTCTTTAGGGGGTTCACACTAGCCAACAAGATTAAATTGGGACCTAAAAAATCTAGACAATCAACAAAAATGTACCACAAAAAAACATCGAGAATTTATTGGGAACTAATTAAAATGATTCCTAGAATATTTTTTCAAAGGAACATCTAACCATTATTTCAAAACCAAATCATCAACAAGGACTTGAACATAAAACACGATTGAAACCAAAAGAGTTTTTAAACTCAAAACACCTCCAAGGAAAAATATTCAAATCATAAGAATACACAACACACAACTATTGGTTATCAAAACATAAAATTTCTTATTAAAATCACTTTCTAAATAAAAACAAGCATGTTGGTTTTCACACTCACCAATAGTTTCCCAAAGAGTCTCAAACATTCATTTTCATGTGCCAAACCAGACCACCATCATCTCGCATTATTAACCATCCACACATGTCCATGTTGGTGGTCACTCATGGAAACACCAAAGTAAAAACTAAGAAATATCAACATTTCAAAACAAAACATTCAACCCATGATTTCAACATCTTGATTTAATCTCCATATAAAGAATGGATGAATCTTTTCAAAATTTTATCATCCACAAAATAGACAACCATTTCAATTTCCACCTATCAATCCGAAATATTTCAGATTTTCTAAAATTAAAATCATATGGATACTATCCAAAAATTACAGTGCATCTAATTCAAAATATTATCGACAGCTCATCAAACCCCATTTAAAACAGATTTCTTTGACCTTCCTAGAAATAGTTAATGTTTTCCAATAAGTGAATTTTAATAATCCAAAACATTTAATTTCAAAAATCCAATTCTTGTTAAGATAATCCCCATATTTATTGAAGTTAATGGTAAAAAATACACTTTAATAAATCCTCAATAAAATGATTTATGAAAATACATTTTCAATATTCACAAGAAAAAACCATTTCCACTTTGAAATCAAGTTTTTTTTTATTCTAAAACAAGGGTTTTAGAAACAACTTTCAGAACCAAAGAAGACACATAACAATTTAAAATAAGAAACTAGGGTCGGTAGGTGACTTGGACATGTAGTTAGAGGCCATAATCCAGTCACACTACCATAATAGAGGGTCTTCTGGGACTATGTCACCGAATCCACATGTATTTCTAGACATTGTGAACTCTGGGAAACCATCACCCCAACTCTCTTTTCATTTCCAAAAACAAAAAAAAATCTACAGGGACTAATATCAACTGGACTTTCCATGAAACATGAGTCCCATCATGTGGTGCTCTATCTAGGAACCCTGCTCATAACTAGAACATCAAGTATCAGAAATTCTAACTCTGTTCTACCCAAACCCTTCCCCAAATAACAAGAACCAAAAAGAGTGTTACCTCATTTGATAACATTTTTTTCATGAAACAATCTAGTATTTCATCCAAACCAATGACCTAACGAATTTATGGAATGTCTTGAAGGGTGTTCTTGATTCCCACGGGGTGGAAACAAATTCTTGGGTATCAACAGACACATTGGGAATGATTTTACCTGATCACATAGACATAAAAATCAACAATAATAAATAATTTTGGACTGAATAATCAAAACCAATCAAGAAAAAAATATCCAGGTTCAATTTTTTACAATTTTAACCAAACAAAAATTACAACAAAGTAAGGGAAATTCAAAATCCCCAAAAACTCTATAAAACATGAGGGTAATTACTCTCAAGCCACCACCACAAATACCAACAATAGGTAGAACACTAGTAATGTGGACCACCAACAACCATAACTCATCTTTCTTATACCCGTGTCATACATATTAAAATGCCTACATATACAAAATGGTGTGTATATGGTATGAGACAAATCCCCATAGGATTCCACCCAATAAGAAGGATTACATGCTATAAAATTAAAGGATAAAGTAATATGCTAATTCATGAAAGAAGTATTTAGAACATTTTTAAGATAACGTTATTAATGAGAAGAACAATTTTTTTCACATCAATTTTAAAGGAAACATTTTTTTAGGAAACTTCAATAAAATAAACATTCTTTATAGTGAAATAAATTCAAGGTGAATTGTATTTAGACAGACGGAACCACATCACCTGAGCCTCAAGAGAAAATCGTGGGTAAATCACTAGGGGTAATCTAGAACAAGTGACACACTAGAACCATGTTCCTTGGAGAAAGGTGGTATAGTAACCACAACTGTTAGCACCTCATGTATGATCCACCAAGGAGGATAAAAATCCAAAATTATAGTGGAAATCAACTATCATTTTGGATTAGTTAGTGTTTCCAACAACAATCTAGTTATGTGAAACTAGGACAAGCCACTTCAGTATCACTAGCACACTAGTTCATGTTTTCCCACCTATATACCTAGAATTACTTTTGTGCTGAATTCCATCATCACATGACACAAATAACACCACTTTTATACACACACTCCATGAATTATAAATATACATGGAAGTCACCGTTTTCATAAACCAAACAACATCCCATTGTACACACACCAAAACCATTTTGAAATACATTTTCCACCTATTGTAAAATTCATGAAAACCCATTTGAAATTATTGTAAGAAATTTACATAATAAATTTACCCATTTTCATGTTCCATGCCCCTTTTAAATCCATACATATACCACTTTCACTTCTAAATAATATCTCCTAATTTTCACATTCACAAAACACATTAAAAATGAAGAATAAACCCCAATATGCAAAGGTAATCCATTTTCCTTCAAAATAACAACCTTTAAACATATTTTCACTTCAATTTCATTTCAAACTGACTTTTCCCTTTTTCCATAACCATAAAAATGCATTTAAGAATCACCAAAAAAATCACTTGCTATTGTTCACCATTTCCAATTGAAAATCCCTTTTTAATCACATATTCATGTCAAAACAATAGAAAAATTAATTCCTCAAGACAACATAAATGCATAGAAAACATTTATAAATAAAATAATTCATATAGTGAGAATTTAAAATTTTTACGTAATGAAACCACCTACCTCATATGTAGAAATTTCTAGAAAATGATGTGATATAACAACTACACCACCACAATACCCATGAAAAGAAAGATCTGACCAAGGATAGAAATATCAAAAACTAATAAATAAGATCAAATCCTAAAAATACCAACCATCTAATTGGATATATGATTCTTCATGAGGGAATAAGACAATCCGAGAATAGGGGAAAACAAAGAGGAAAACATCTTACTTGAAGACTTCGTGGAGATTCCAAGCCAAAACCCCCACAAAAAATGAAGATTTTAAGGATAAATGGGAGGGTTGGATGTACCAAGGTATATATATCCTGAATGGGGGAGATATGGGAGTATTTGGGGCTAAATATTTGGGAGAGATAAAAATAAGAAGCAAATTTTTAATGACCTCGAAATCATGAATAGTTATTCTGCAAGGTTTGTCAATTTATGTGACAACTGTGCACCCCTTTCTTCCCAAGAGACACCTAAAAAAATTTATACAACATATCTTGTCATATTCATAAATTTTATTAAAGGTATTTTTAATTTAAATTCCATTCTTTCTTTGTTTTGGGGGTTTCTCACGCATTTTGGTGGAAATGGTGGTTTTTCAAAATTTGGGCCAAACTATGAGCCCATTTCAGGATTTAAAAACCAATTTTGTTTCTATTATAACACCATAATTTTTCAACATTTTTCATCCATTACACTCTCTACTTGTCCTACACTGACCTATTACCACTACCATGTCAATTAGAAGCCTTTATAAATCCATAATCCTAGTGTATTTGTGTTTTTTATTATGTAATTAGGTCTTCATGTCACCCCATTTTCTTCTTTTAATTATTCTTTTCATTCATTAATATCTCTTTCAATTTTTATTTTTTTCAGTGATAACACCTGCCTCTCGAATCCAATATCCTTAAGATCACCCCCATTATCAGTTTCACATTTTTGGAGCTCATTTGAACTGCATGTTTGGGAAAAACCTTTTAGGGATTCTCAAAGCATCCAGATTTGAGAAGGTAAATTGATTCCATGACAAATCATTCATTTTTAACTCTTTCTCTCCCATTTCAGTCCTCACATGGCCTCCTTAGCCTCAATCCAGCCTCACTATCAGGTTTTGTTGGTTGGAGATTCAAAATTAGGTTGATTTGGGGTGATTTCTTCAAGTTATCTTCAAGTAAGTGTTTCTCTCTTTGATTTCTTCAATTTCCTTAGGGGTTCCTCCCTCTTTATTGATGTTCTAAAATTTAGAAAATTTAAGGTTAGATAATAAGGTTTAATTTGTTGTTTTTGTGGTGTAATCTTGAGGTTTTAGGTTCCTCTTCACTTTTTTTGGTGTGGCGGCGGTGTAGTTAATGTTTTGCACCAAGATTTGTGGGATTCGACACTTTTGGTAGGTTGTTCCATGTGTCAAAAATTTTGTATAAGTTATCATGTTGTATTTACTAATTATTATTTTTACTCATATGTTGTGTGTGGTTCTAAAAAAAATCATTATTGAATTGGTTAAGAGTTTAATTTTATAGTTGCATTTTATCTTGAAATTGGCAGTTTTTCATGTGTAACACTTGGGGTACTATTTGGGTGTACATTAGAACATAGGAAATTGGTTTAATAAATATTTTTTGGCTTCCAATTCATCTTTGGAAGGGTATTGGTGTGAAATTGTGTTTGAAAGAGGGTTTTTTATTTGGTTTAAGGTGTAAAACCATGTTGTACTTCTTGAAAGTGATTTTGAAAATGTGTGTTTTTCATTTGGAACTTTTGTGGAATTGTTTGAGGTATTTGAATAACACATGGGGTGGTTTAATAAAGTTTTTTGGGCTGAAAATTATGTTTTTAATTTCTATTGGTGTCATTTTTTCCATGAAATATTGTTTTGAAATGGGTTTTATGTGAATAGCTTGGGTACACTCCTTGGAATTGTTTTATGAAAGTTTTGAATGGTTTAATGTTGTATGTAAGAAGTGAAACCATATTGGAAAATTGTTTTGGAGTGACTATAATTTAAAATGGTACATTTTAAATTTTAAAGGGGATTTTTTATGATGTGTTCTATCTTGCAAATGTTTTATTCCAATGTTTGAAGGATTTACTAAATTGTGTAATAGATGTGAAAGTGATGTGGGATTATTTGTGTGAGTGTGACGTGAAAAATGGATTTTAGTTATGAAAAGGGTATTATGTAACATTTGATTGTGATGTTATTTTAATTGGAATATCCTAGAATGGTTTTATAATGTTTTTAATGTATTTGTGTAATTGCTAATGAAATGTGAAAAGCGTTGTGGGCTATTTTAGAGTGAGTTGGATTTCAAAATCAATTTGAATGAATTGTGGAATTTTGGGACTTTTGAGGTATACATGTAGGATTTTCTGTGAATTTGTGATGTGGAAATGATATTTTCATGTTCAAGGTATATTTTTTGACTTGTTGAATTTTTTTGATCACAAGGGTAAAACTCGGGTATCTAAGTGGGTGGACGTGTACTAGTATGCTAGTGAATTCGTGGGGTTTGGCCTCAGTTTTTCTTACCAATATTGATGCTTAAAACTCTAACTAAACTATTATGATGATGATTTGGGATCACTATGTTATGGGTATGTTCCCTACTAGTGGATCGTGCATGATAATAAATATTTGTGGTGGTTACTCTCACCAATATATAGAGGTACCTGGGATCCATTGCAAGCTAGTTCCAAGGAGTTATTTCTTATTGCATGGGCTCATTAGATCCTTTATACATACCATCGTCATATGGTATATTTGGCTGGAAAATTCAGTAGCTTTGTATTTTATTTTAAAAGTTTAGATTATTTAAATTATCCCACTTAAAAACTGTTTAAATATTTAAGTTTTATCTTTTTGAAATTGTAAGAAGCATTACATGTTTATCATAACTTGCATGATTTTCATCTATGAATATTTATCACATGTAATATAATAGTGGTTATATCCTATTGGGTGTTGGATCACACCCTACATACACCCTTGGGTGTATGTAGACTTGGTTATTTTGATGTCACAGGTTTGGATACAACTTTTGTGCCAACAGTTCGTGTTTTTAAAGGTCTTTCATGATGTGGTGTTGTGGAGATGGATTGAGGGTGGTGCCTCATACCATGTGGAGGTTCTTGGGCTGTCCTTATTTGGGTTTGAACCTTTTTAATGGTCTTTAAACATAGTTTTATCTTATGTAATTTAGTTATAAAATTTTGTAAGAGATAGTTTCTGTGGAAAAATCTACATTTCTTTTATTGCGTTTGTTTGTTGTTTAATATCTATAAACATGGTTAAATCATTAAAAAAACATTGTTTTATGATACCCAAGAACTTGTTCCAATCTGTGGGGCTTGGTAACGCCCTTCAGGCCATGTCTCGGGCCAGTTTGGGTGCCGGTTTTGATGGCAACCAGATTCGGTTCATGAGAAAATGTTATCAAAACAGGTTTAGGTTAACTGTTTGGGTCATGTTAATTGGGGGAACAGTTCAAAAAGTTTGGAGTTAGGATTTTTGGTACTGGGAATTATTGTTATGGGTAGTGTGCCTAATCACCACACCTCCTGATGGGATTCGTGTCACTAGTGGAGTCAGGACATATCTGAGTCCTTTGATTTTCTTGGTTTAATGATGATTAAGGGAAATGAAAATTGATTTTAGTGAATTGTCTCAATGAGCTTGAAGGGCCTAGAAATCCATGTGGAGTTGGGGATATTTATCTAGAACCCTCTCTGTTATGGTGAAGTCATTGGTGTATGGTCGTCAACCATATGTCCCAATCACCCACTGGAACTAGTTTCCTCTCGCATTGTCTTGTGTTCTTTAGTTTTAAAATCTTGTAAGTTCGGATATAAAGAAAAAATGGAATGTTTTTAAGAAGTGTAATGTTTTTGTGAAATGATTTTCCAATAAATATGGAATAGTTGGATTTTTTGATTGGTAGAACTAAATTTTAAGAATTATTTTGAAATGGAAAATGGAATGTTTAAACCTCTTTTGACAGCAGGAACTATAGTAAGGTAGGCTTTGAAAAAGTGTTTCAAATAGAGTTTTATATACTATTGAATGGTGTCTTAATGGGATTAGATGTTTTGAAATTGATGTTGATAACATGAAAGTGAGTTCTTATTTGAATGGTTGTGCCCTTCTGAAAAGTTTTTTATGTTATAAATGGGGTTTGATCTTGTGGTTAACTGTCATGAGAAAAAGGAAGTATTGGTTTACTGTTTTGGTTTTGGAATGTGGAATGAATTTTTGTTTTATCCTTTGGTATTTTCATGAGAGACCACATGCAAGGGGTTACATGGGATGATGGATGGTTGATGGAATGAATGGATGAGTTTCGGGATGGATATGGGGAGTATACCTGGTGGAATTAAAACATGCTTGTGTGAGGGCCATGGGGTACCACTGGTGGATATATTAACCGCTGATTAATTTATTTTCAAAGAAATGTCTTTAATAGGAAAACACAATAACTTGATGAATGATTTGGTATGGTGTGTATTATGTGTTTTGAAATTTTTGATGTTGTGGGATATTTTAAGTCCAAGATCCCCACCTCTTCGAACCGTTTTTTGGGTTTGTGTTTGATTGGTAAGCTGGGTAGAAGGACCGGTTAGTAGTCTCTTCTGAGATATGTTTTAGGATAACTTTTTGGGGGTTCCCTTCGTGTGTCTGGATCTGGTTTGTTGCATTTTTTGACCAATGTATAAGCATGGTTGGGTCCTTGGGTTCTCTCGTATGATATGGTACTCCCCCATTAAGGGTTAATGCACAATTTAAGTGCAACCTAGATTGCTTCGACGTTGGAAAATAATCCAGATGATCAATGTGAGGAATATTTCCTCAAGCATTGTAGAATGAGTCTACACCATTTCCTTTGTTGTTTTTTTATATCCTCTTGTAGTGGGAGAGTGCTCGTTGAATGTTTAAAGAGACCTTAGTTTCTTAAGCTATCTGATTCTTCAAAGGTGGAAGTTGTTTGCGGTTGTCACTGTGGATGGTGTCTAGAAGAGCCTCTAAGTCCTTCAGAGTCTCTTTGAAGAAATTGTTTATGTTAAACCAATAGTGTGGAAGATCTGTTCATGAGAGTCTATTATGTCCACTTTTTGAAATTGTGTGTTGTTTGGGGACTTCTCATAAGGTACCTTTCCATGTATAGTTTCTATCAGTCGTAATGGTCATTTTAGGTGTCTCTTTATGATTTCGTGTGCTTGTTTAACTCTAAAGGTGATGGTTTTTAAATCCACCGATAGTATCTGTTATGTTTTTTAATGACCGGACCCGAGCATCCACCCGAACAGTGTTAAACGGGTCTGGTGTTACTACCTTAGGCGCACCACCCCGAACTCCAAAGGCTACCGACTAGTAGTGATTGTATTTTAGGTATAGTGGGGAGGAAATACCCTCTTGGAGGATAATTATGGTACTGGTCTGAGTATAATAATATTTATTCAGCGGAAGAAACAATTCAACTGACTCAAACTAGACCTGCACAGCGGAAGCACAACAATATCGACAAACAGCGGAAGCAATAAATATAATAGCAGCAGTAGAAATTAAACACAATAGCATGATAAAAACAACTTGTAACTACTAAATAAACAAAAAATCATTCATCCAAATCCTATCATACATATCCAGATGTAAAGGCACAAATGGATAACTATACGTAGCTACAAACAGGAAAGCATTTTTATACAAGAATAAAGAAAAACAGGGTAAACTCCAGCTTGGTAAGAACTCAAGGTCTACACCATCTCCATGTAATAGCTAATATAGCCCAGCTCCTGAAGCTGGCGTCTTTCCTGCACGTAATTCCATAAAGTCTGCACGTGTCCCAAAGGGCCTATACAGGGTGTGAGACAAATCTCAGTACAATACCACCCAACGGTGCATAACTAATATAATTGTTTAAGAATGCATGAATTTATAAGGAAAATAGTAAACAATATGATGCATGAATAAACACAAACTCCACTAGTGCTCAGCGGCCACCATGGAGTGTCACCTGCTTCATCCAACACCGAAATCTATATCGTGTAACCCGACACCATTTTCCCCCTGACACCGCACATCTCAAGTACCGACGTCCCGAAGGCACACCCAAGAATAGTAACCCGACACCTTGTGCCTCCTAACACCTTGTGCCTAAAGTACCAACGTCCAATAGGCACGCCCAAGAAGTAACCCAGAAGAACAAGGATACATATCCTCAAATAAATAACTTGAGGGGCAGCGATGTATGTCCTCAAATAAATAGTCATAGGGGCAGCGAAACCTTCCCTCAAATCAAGTAACCGGAGGGACATCGATATCCACCCTCAAATAAGTAAATGGAGGGACAGCGATACCTACCCTCAAATCATGGAGAGCCTCATCCCCCAACCCAATATCCTCAAATTTATCCCTTGGAGGCTCCTCCCCTCCCACGTTCCTTCCTACGGCAAGCACCCCCAACCAAAGTACATAACCCGCATCTATGGGGGCCTCTACGCACATAAGTGGCCAAACCACCTCATCACAGAATATCTCTGTGTGTATACTACTCAAAGTTCCGGGTGAGCGGTAATCACCAAAATAGTACCTAATCCCCCACACATCTGACACCTCATGTCCATGCGACCATGCCGCTCAAGTCTAATGGCCTCACCATCCCTGTAACCCGGGGCATGCCCAACATGATAGTCATCCTTCCTCAAGCCGATGTCCATGACGCCCAATCCCGTGGTCAAAAATAACCCAAAGTAACCCCAGGACAAGACCAACCTGTGATCAGCATCACTCAACAATATCTCATCCACACACATCACAACCCGAAGGTTCCGGCATATGCAATTCACCATTCACATACATAATCAAAACATATTCTTTTAAACAGGAAAACAACTCAACAGTTGAAATGTGCTAACTATGTGTTTTCCCATGAAAACACTGAGGTCTCTACGACCTATTACAATAAATATCATTGTTCAATAAACTAAACTAAATAGTTTATAACAACACAATTCAATTAATACCATTTTGGTGCCCCCGGCCAAAAATTCCCAATTTGAGAAATGACCCTTCGCCTGGCCCCGCTCAAGAAAAACAGGTAAGGGGCATACCTAAAGGAATCCCATAGGCTTAATAAATAGTTTAATATACAATAGAAGATAAATTATGGTTTCCCTGAAATACCCAAAAATGCACCGAAGGCTGCGCTACCCAAATAACCACCAAAACAGAAAAAGAGGTATGCACCACCTAACTTTAGGGTTCTGGGAGAAACGAGCCACAACAACCGCACCCCAATTCGAAAAACACTTGAGGAAACTTCTCTATATCTTCGTCTCTATCATCCAAAAGCCTTAAAATTGACACCCAAGATAACCCCAACACTATATCTTCATGCCACAGATATAGATCTAGAAAATTGGGAGAGAGGGAAAATAAGACCTTGAGAAAAACACAAAGAAACCAAGAGAAGATACTTACCTGAGAAAAACCAACTTCGATCCACCAAAAAACCCCTTTGATTTTCCTCCAAAACATGTGGGAGAGTCCCTCCAACCCTTGAGAACCGAAAATCCTAGGAGAGCTTATAGTGGGAGGATGAATGAGGGAAGATGGGAAATCCTAAGTGGAATGGTACTTAAAAACCCTAACTTTAAGTGGTCGCATGGTTACCCTGCACGGTTTGGAAACCCATGCGCCAACCGTGCAGTTGTCACTCTCTCTTCCAGGGACTTCGCACAACTTTCCCACATAGTTTGAAACACAGCATGCCGCCCATGTGGAGCCCACTGTCATGGGTGCTCGGTTTCCTGGGATGGCCACATGGTTTATTCAGATCGTGTGCCAACCGTGTGCCACTGCATGACCTCCACAACTTTAAAAGTTTTTCCTAGATTCTCCCAGTTTTCCCAGAACAAGCCAAAATTCAAATAGGTTTGGGATTTTGACCCATTCTATATACATGAGTTATTACATGTTTGGAGAATGTATTCTTTGGAAAAACATCAAAACCATCTATTTTATAGGAATTTTTTTATATGTGTCATTTACTACCATATTTTCATACCCGAAGAAACGAGTTTTGATGTGTGTGTATATTCTAAGCCCTTGTATCAGTGAAATTTCATGTTTTAGTAAAGTGAGTTCTGGAGTGTGTTATGTCTTGGTGAAGCCATCGTGGAATGCATTGTAGTTGTTTGTGGCACCTAAAGAATATGTTCCATACAGTGGTTTCCAAAGACTAACTACAAGGCTGAAGATTCTTCAATCATTTTAACTCTATCCATAGGTCCTGGAGAGACTCCATCTTGTAGTTAGGTGAAATTACAGGCCGTTTAAACCCTTGTACAAGTCCTACCCTTAGTATTAATGATAGGAAGAGTTTAAACCTCTAGTGCTATTATCTTTCTTATGTTATTCTTGTTTGATGGGAAGAGGTGGAGGACATCATGCCCATGTTTGTCTCTTAATGTCTTTCCATCCCCATTTGGTTTCCATTGAGTTTTTGGAGAATGGTTTAAAAATTTTCTAGACAGGTTGAGTGCACAATTTTCACATGGTGAGTTGTATCCATCCCCTATAAAACTATACAGATGTAAACATCCACACGATTAGTGTATGATTTCCCAAACTGTGTGGACTAATTGTAAGGTCGTCCCAACTCTTTGAGTTTTGGGGTCATTCGATGTCGTCCCATGCAGGTTGGTTAAGATGTTTGGTTCTTATGATGGGGATACCCACTATGATTCTCTTGAATGTTACTTTGGAAATTTCAAATTCAATTCGACCCATGTACTCGGGAGTCTTTTTAGGCCTCCCCTATTTGGGTCACGATTCTATCTCGGGAAAAATTTGAGTTGTCTCTTATGGTGGGAAGCCCATTTGGGTCTCCCCATATGAGTAATGCAGTTTTTTCTTTGGTCTTGTCTTGGAAGTGGGTAGTCTCATTCAAATCAATCTTACTACTTACATCTTCCTTGGGTAAATTTTGGATGTTGAGAATTCTGAATGGTCCTGTTAAAGCAAGGTAAGTGTGACCTTGTTTGTTCTTGTTGTTCGTTTGGGTAAATTGTTGGAATCATGTTCAGATAGTGTTTGAGGAGTTTTATTTTGAGGTAAAATCTAAATATACTTGATGATTTTAGGAAGTAAAAAATGTCTTGATTGGTGAGAGTATTCCTTCAATTATCGGTCAATTGGAGGTGTTTTGTCCTTTTCGGGGCGGGTGATACTTGGCGAAGGAGTCCATTTTGGCCATTCGGTTGGGTTTGGTTTTTTCCTTTGGCCTTATTATGGATTTCCGGGGATGGAAAGTTTTATGGTGTGGAGAATTTTTACATTCATAAATTCTTTTCAATTTATTTTTAATTTAAATTCCCCCATTGCTTTGGGTTGGGGGTTTCTCATGCATTTTGGTAGAAGTGGTGACCTTTCAAAATTTGGGCCATATCATGAGCCCATTTCTAGATTTAAAAACCAATTTTGTGTCTTTTATAACTCCTTCATTTTACAAAATTTATCATCCATTCAATTTTCTACAAGGCCTAACCTAAACAATTAACACCACCATGTTAATTTGGAGCCTTTATAAATCCATAATCATGGTGTACTTGGGGATTATATTAAGTAATTAAGCCTGCCCATAAGCCAATTTTCTACATTAAATTATTATTTTAATTCATTAATATCACTTTACATATTTACTGTCTTTCATTTATTCAATATCCCTCGAAAATACAATATCTATAGGATCACCCCCATTATTGGTTTCGCATTTTTGGAGCTCAGTTGAACCGCCAATTAGGGGAAAACATTTCAGGGTTTCTCAAACTGTCAAGATTTGATAAGGTAACTTGCTTCCTTAAAAATCATTCATTTTTCCCTATTTCTCCCCCATTTCAGTCCCCACATGACCTCTTCAGCCTCATTCAAGCCTCACTATCATGTTTTGTTTCCTGTAGATTCAAAATTTGGTTTATTTGGAGTGGTTTCGTCAAGTTCACTTCAAGTAAGTGTTTCTCTCGTTGATTTATTCCATTTCCTTACTTTTTCCTCCCTCTTTCTAGATGTTCTAAAATGTAAAGAAGTTAGGTTTTGATCCTAGGGTTTCCTTTTGTGTTTTTTTGGTGTAATATTTAGTTATTTGGTTCTTTTTAACTTCTTTGTGGTGCGGCGGTGGTGTGGTTCGTGTTTCACACCAAGATTTTAGGGATTCGACACATTCGGTAGGTGCTTCCATGTGTAAAAAATTATTGATAAGTTAGATTTTTATATTTACTCAGTCATCTTATTACTCATATGTTTTGTGTAGTTCTAAAACTTTTCATGATTTATTTTTAAATTGTTTTAATTTTATTGTTTCATTTAAGATTGAAATCGGGTGCTTTTCATTTGTAACACTTAGGGTATTATTTGGGTGTATTTTAGAACATATGAAATTGGTTTACTAAATATTGTTTCGGCATCCAATTCTGATTTGGTAGGGTCTCTGTGTTATTTTGGGTTTTAAAGAGTGTTTTTTAATGGTTTTAAGGTGTAAGACCATGTTTTGCTTATTTAAAGTGATTTTGAAAACAAGTGTTTTCGTGTGGATATTTTGTTGTACTATTTGAGGTATTTGAATAACACTTGGGGTAATTTAATAAAAAAAAATTGGATGAAAAATCTATTTTGAAATGGAATTAGTGTGATTTTGTCCATGAAAGATGGATTTGAAATGGGTTTTTTGTGAAAATATTGGGTACACTCCTTGGAATTTTTTTATGAATGTTTCGTATGGTTTAATCATATATGTAAGAAGTGAAACCATATAAGAAAACTATTTTGGAGTTTTTATATTTCGAAATGGTACATTTTAAATGTGAAATGAGGGTTTTTTTATGTGTTCCATCTTGGATATTTTTTCAAACAATGTTTGAAGTATTTACTAAAGTGTGTAAGAGATGTGAAAGTGATGTGGGATTTTTTTTGTGAGTGTGATATGAAAAATTAATTTTTATTATGAAATGGGTCTATGTAACATGTGATTGGTATATTATGTCAGTTGGTATATCTTTGAATGGTTTTATAAAATATTTTAATGTATTTTTGGAGGCGTTAAATAAATGTGAAAAGTGTTGTGGGCTATTTTAGTGTGAGTCGGATTTCAAAATCAATTTGAATGAAAAGTGGACTTTTGTGACTTCTCTGGTATACGTGTGGGATTTTGGTGAAATTTTTATGTAAAAATGATATTTTCCTATGAAAATTATATTTCTTGACTTGTTGAACTCTTTTGAGAACAAGAGGAAAACTCACGTATCTATGTGGGTGGATGTGTACTTGTATGGTAGTGAATCTTTGGGGTTTGGCCTCAGTTTCACATAGCAAGATTGAAGCTTTCAACACTACCTAAACTTTGATGATGATGATTGGGGAACACTAGGGTTTCGGTATTTTCCATACTAGTTTCTCGTACATGATAATAGATATTGTGATGGTTACTCTCACGGAGATATGAGGTACCTGCGACCCACAGCTAGCTAGTTCCTGGGGGTTATTTCCTATTTCTTGTGATCATTATATCCTTTATAATTACCATCGGCATATGGTATATTTGGCTGGAAAATTCAGTATCTTTGGAATATATTTTAAAAGTGTTGAATCTTTGAATTAGCCTACTTGGAAACTGTTTTAATTTTTAAGTTGCATCTTTTTGAAATTGTAAGTAGCATTTCGTGTTTATTAAAACATGAATGCTTTTCGTCATTGAAGGTTTATCACATGGAATATATTAGTGGTGGTATCCTATTTGTGATTGTATAACAACCTACTTACACCATTTTATGTAAGTAGACTTGGTTATTTTTTTGTCATAAGTTTTCAAACTACTTTT
The DNA here is from genome assembly GCA_963277665.1 of Viscum album. Lineage (NCBI taxonomy): Eukaryota > Viridiplantae > Streptophyta > Magnoliopsida > Santalales > Viscaceae > Viscum > Viscum album. The sequence continues at coordinate 893,809,639 of OY728128.1, forward strand.
CTGCCAATAGTTCGGGTTTTTACCAGTCTTTCATGATGCGGTGTTTTGGAGATGGCTTTGGGCCGGTGCCTCTTGCCAAATGGTGGTTATTGGGATGTCCTTATTTGGTTTTGTACCTTTGTAATGGTATTTAAACAAAGTTTTATATTATTTAATTCAGTTATGAAATTTTTAAGAGGTGTTTTTAGTTGAAAAATCCAGATTTGTTTTATTGAGTTTGTTTGTTGTTTAATGTTTATAAACTCAGGTAAATCATTCCCAAACATTATTTGATGATACCCGGGCACTTGTGCCAGCCTGTGGGGATCGGGAACACCCTTTTGTAATCATCACATGCTAGGTTAAGTTCCTATTTTTATGGAGACCAGATTCAGTTTCTGACACAGCTTCACTATCCGTGTGCAATTCATATAGTGTCTTATGTCCAAAAAAATAGAACCTATGGCAAGGTTACCTTGGTTAGGACCCACAGTTTCCACTAACCATACACTAACCATAAACCATTGACTATTTGGTCCAATCCTCTTATTTTTCTCCAAAAACACAACGCAAACCGAAGGAAAAAATCTTGACCAAAAATAAATGTAAATACTAACTCAAAATCTTACACCCATCACACCCAGTTCCGAAGAGAAATATTGAAACTCGAAAAATAATAGTGTCCAAAAACAAAAATAGAAACCTGAATGTGATTGAACTACAATAAAGAATAAATATATTTTGGTAATGGTATTTTTCCACAAAAATTATCTTTTTAGTGAACATTTATTAAAAAATGATGGAATGGTGAGTGAGCCCAATAAACTATGATAACCTTGGAAGTTAGCGTGACTCCTGTAATTATTTTCTATTCTTATGTGTGTTTCACAAACATATTTCATATTAATATCATATATTGTCATGGATTATAATTTATTATTGAATACCTTTCACTCTTATGTATTATGTAATTTTTAATGATGAATCATTATTCCATGACTCATTATTAATGATCATTGACTCGTTTTATATGACTTTTCAAAATTCGGATCATGTTATCATAACCCAATGATTTATCTACCTTACTTTAAATGATTGATATCTTTTCAGTTTACTTGTACTAGTAATCTAATCAAAACCTTTCATATGTTTTTATTTTTAACATTTGATTAATACATTTATTACGTATGAAAATTCTTGTAAATGTACAATGAGAGATGAAATTTGTGGGAGATGCTAAAGATATTTCTTGAATTATTTTTTTATATGTCTATTTTCAAAGAAAAAATAATAATTTATAGTTATAGGGATTATTTTGTTATGAGATACATTGAATATTTATATAAAGTAAATTAATATCCATTTTTATAATGTAAGAGTCCCTCTAATTCATATCATTGTCGGTTTTATTTAGTTTTGCTGATTGCGATTGGAAATATTTAGTATGAACCCTTAGCATAATCCTATGATTATGATAACATCTTTTGATTTGGAATAAAAGTACTGTTATTTCCCTACCAAATACATCTCTATTAGGATCTTGGGTCATGAATGTGGATAAGGTATTGATTAACTTGTCGGTGAAAACTCTAAAATTGTAAAATTTGGTAATTTTTTACCACCGTCAATGTATGATGAGTTCTCCAAATATTATAAATATATAAAAACATCCCTTAGGATATTCTTTTGTTAGTTTACATTTTATTTATGATCTATTATGATTAATGATATGACAAAATATATGACATCCTATGAGAAGACATAGTGATATAAGGTGATTATTATATATCATGGTAGGAAAGAAGGTTTTATAATTTAGTACATCATCAGATTAATTTTCATAATAATATTCTCATTTACTATGATTATTTATTTTTTATACACACACTATGTATTTCACGGTATTATTCAATGTCTAGAAATATGTGTAATAGTGATAGTTTTATATGTGATATAAAATTAATTTATTGTCCTTATTATTAGCTAAATGTTATTAGAGATTGAATGTGAAACATTATGATTATGATTAAATATCTATCTGAATATATGACTTATAACTAAAACATTAGTGAGTTTCCTAAATAACCAAATAAAAGAAAAATATTTTTCATTGGAGTGCATTTGATGAAGACTTGAGGGAAAATGTGATTTATCTTCTTACATATCGATAGTGTGGGAAGAAACCCCTATGGAAATATCTTGAAGGGATTGGAAGGAATTTTTCTGTTTGAAATAAGTTCATAAAGGATATACATTCCATGGAATCATATATATTTCAAAGGAGTTGAATTACCTATACCATAAGGTATAATTGATTATTTGATGTATTATATATGGGTAACATGGTAATTATCCGAGTTGGTTCCCTATGATAAAGGGTAACAACTAGAACAATAATATTCCAATGATATGTCAATCGAGGATATGGGTCATTGAAATTATTGTACAACTATCCACCAACCTAGAGTTGGGGATGACATGTTCATATTTGTAAGAATAAACCATATAAAAATATTATATATATATATATATTTCTTTTTTATTTGTTTTTTAGAATTAATTAACTATCACAACATATATGACAAAAATGATTATACAATAAGAAAATAACATTTGATATTCATCATCAACCTATTATAATCAATGTTTGTGATTATGAATAGTGAAATCTAATGTAAACTGAAAACATTTTATGGGTCTTACTACATATTGATAAGGGGAATTTGTATCAAATGTTTGCAGAAAAACTGAAAATTTAACTATTTTTAATAATTTGATAAAGTATTCCATGAAGAAATTCATATTCTTCTTCCAAATACTATTAATGAGTTTTCAATATAACTCATACCTGGTTCGACAATAATTTTAATGAATCCATATAGTATGGACCTTATCGAGTAGTATAATCTGAAGAAACCTTACTAAGAGAGTCATGGGTATGAATTCATTGACTCAAGTGTGTTACCATGGAGTGAACATATTATTTTTAATAAAAAATTATAGGCCAATGCATATATATTTTGATTATTTGTAAGTTACAAGATCACTATCATGGATGTATGTACTTTACTGAAACATCATGATGTTATATTGTAATCCTAATCAACCCTTAGTCTTTTCCAAATGTGTTTAAATAATGTTTTGTAAACTAATCAATAAAATTACTAAACCCTTCTCTAATAAAAATATCATTTACCCAATAATAACATGACATACATAATACAATCATCTCTTGATTTTATTAATACACCTTAGACAAACTCTCCAAACCTAATGATTGAAATGTTATGTGTCCTATAGATTATATACATATGAATCATAATCTACAGTTTATTCTCTATAATCAATATCCTCTATAATGACACATATATTATTAAAAAGTTATAATTATCATCATTACCTTGTGAAATGAAAATATAAAAAGGGGTGATCGCAAATTCTCAGTAAATGAAGAAACCCATAATATTGAGTCAGATAATTAATAGGATAGATAATAGGGGTAAGACTTAAAACTCAAAATAATATATCAAAATAAATATGTGGAAATGATTAAATATTTTATAGTAAAGTTTTATTATAAAAACATTATCAAGGAAGCCTAAAATATATTCCTTGGATCTAAACATATCTAAATAATCATATAAAATGGGATCATGTCAAAAAAGTGAAAAATACATTAAAAATGAGGCCTAATGATAAAAAATATATTTCATTGAAATGGTACACATAAATAAATTTTGAATAACTTGATAAGAAACATTTAAATGTTTTATAATAATAAGAATAGAAATTATTGAGAAGAACTATTTATATATCATGATCAGACAAAAACAAACGAACAAAGCATCATGCATCTTATTAACATAAAACAATGTGTCAAAATTTCTTCTTATAATAAACCATACCATATATCATGGTAAACTGATACCCAAGACAATACTAATATATCTTTACATGAAATCCAAATCCCCATTGGCTGGTAACTATCACCTGGAATCATATCTAAATTCAAGGGGAAATTCTTTTCAATAAGAAAAATCCATCGATAAATATTGTTAATAAACAAACAGACAGTCGGTTTTCAAACACTCCTCATTGAAAATTTAGAAATAATATGTGTATATAAAAAACCAAAATGGTCATTAATCAAAAGGAATAACCTCTATCAAGACAAAGTCTTAAAAACTATTCCATACAAGGATAAATGTAATACTTCTCACCCACATCACTCCAAATAATAATGGTTCATACACATCCAACACCCCCAAGTGGGTGTTGGCCTTTCCATGAACCTAGAATAAAATAATCCATTTATTACATAAGGCATAGGTAGGTTGTGATATAAACAGTCCAGTGGGGTCTCACTAGGAGTTCTGTAATCAATTTCATAACATATAAATCATTTATTCTTTCTGTTTAAATTAATTATGGCATGGAAATTCATTTACATATTTTAATCCAAAACACACTTTCAAAAAAATCTTGATGATATATCAAAACAAGATGAAATGAACTTTTTATATAAAAAATTATATAAAAATTTTTAATGACTAAATTAATTCAATAAAAAATGGTATGTATAATCATGTAATGAAAATATTGTACCATTTTCATATCCCATGAATTACATCACTTGCATGATCTTGGATCCTTATATGACTTAATCATTAATCATTGATCACATATGTGAAAACACATCCCATGTCTCAGTACATATGGACTAATCAATCAAAATCCCACTAGGGATAATAATGATAAACAAAGTTTAATTAGAGTTTTCCCAGTAAATCTATTTCTAGGGAGTTAGAGTCAAATCTTAATTTTCTTAATCATCCAAAAACATTTCAAGATAACATGTGATTTATTAAATCAATCATTCAATAATTTGAAATTAATTCATTTAAAATAAATTAATGTTCCAAATTCTATATTTTAGTTTGACATGTATTTTGAATTTCGAAACCAAACCTTAGGTTTTAATCAATTTAATGACATTGATAATCATCATTAATATAAATAATTTTTCTCAAGAATCAATAAAAAATCATTTAACGAAATATACATTCTATTAAATACATCATTTTATCAAAATATACCCAACAATTTCAATTCCATTAAAATTTTGGGTTTTCAAAATTTCCAAGCCATTTAAAATAATTCATCAAATCTACTCAAATAAATTTTTAGTAGATAAATTTAAAACACATTATATTTTATAACTCATATGAGGGTTCTAAATGAATATAAATGAAGTGTGAAACCACCTATAATAAATAAAAAGTTAAAATGATCAAACACATGAATTAAGAATTACAATTGAGAGTTGAAGGAATTGTAGATCAAGAAAGAATCCCTATAATAAATGTCCTTCAAAACATGGATCCAATCCATTTTAAACATGAAGTTTCATCATTGTCAAAATATATAGGACTGGAAAACATGGTTCCATGAAAATAAGAAGTTTCACTCACTAATAAATGTTTAGTAAATAAATTGAAAATGCATTTAAATTTAATCAATCATATATGGGTTTCAAATGCATGGAAATGAAAGGTGAAACCACCTATAAATATGAAAAAGGTAAAATGATAAAACCCTAGAATTAAGAATTAAAATGGAGAGTTGAAGGAATAGTTGATCATGAATGAATCCATACAAGAACCATCCATCAAAACATGGATCCCATCCATTATAAACAATAATATTAATCATTATAAAAGGATATAAGACAGGAAAACATAGTTCCTTGAAAATAAGGAGTTTCACTCACTAATGATAGATCAAACACATTAATTTGTGCTTCAATATGAGAATAATGGATGTTGGAGGACAAAAAATGCATCTTTAGGGACTTCAACAGAACAAATGTTGAATTAGTCAAGAGGGATATGAATTTGGAATAAAAATTGGCTATTTTTATTTTATTTACCTAAATAGGAAACCAAGCTACCCCCCCCCCCCCCATGGACAAGGTGCGGAAGCCTGAAATTACCCCAGACTATGGTGTGACCACCCCAAACCATGTTCTATACCATCTTGGTTGGAAAGAACCCCATAAAAAATGACATAAAATACCACCAGATCATATTTAACCAAAGAGATATCATGAAGTATTTCACACAACATGAAAAATATATCCTCAGAATGTATGATTCACCGCATTATCTACAAACCATCTCTATACCTCCACACTATAGCTATGCCAAAAATTATAGAAGATCTAATAAATTTTAAATAGGGTGTCACATAATAGCCAACTTCCTATTTCACATCCCTACCCAACATCAAAAATCCCCTACTCTGAATTCACATACTCTCTATTATACCACTTGATACTTTACAATTTATCCCCCCCATGAAAAAATATATTATAGAAAACATTCATTTTTTAAAAAAAATGAAAAAGAATCATAGATTCACCATAAATCCATAAATCAAAAAAAAATTAAGAGGTTAAGATCATAATTACATGGTTGAACCACATAAAAATTCCAATTTAGGTTCATTGTCAGTGGTTGATATAGACTTTATCAAGGGAGCTCAATAGGATGAGATCTCCATGAAACTTGTTCAATGAGAACTATACATAAAAGAAAATAATCTCACCATGTTCTTTACCATGAAGGAAGAACATCTAAAACCCTTCCCTATATTTTTTAATACAGGTGTACCAAACAATTTTGGGATGGTAATATAAATAAAAAATGGTAAAATATAGTTTATACACTATTAAACTACCCCACTTAATGATCAAACAAGGATTTGTAAAGATGTGTTACTGCACCTAGTAATCATTTACTGAATTTACATTATCAATTTCCAAAACAACCATTAGTATTACATGGGGTTTCCCACCAGGACCATGGTGTCCCCAAGAACACAATATCTCTAAAATATAAAATGGAAACCATCTATGATATGCTATTATAACATTTCACTTTTAGGACTAACCATGAAAACCACCAAGACATTGTGAGGCAAATCACACCATATATAGATCAAATGACATACGAATTTCTACACAAATATTTTGTATACACTTTACAAAATTCATTTGATGAAGATTTATGTTTCAGTGAGAGATGATGTAAAAATTCTATTTTGGTTGGTTTATATGAGAAATATCACATTATACATATAATTATTCCTCCACATATAACCATAGACCAAAAAATACCAACTATTTGTTATGTGTTGGGCAGTTCCACTTCAGATGTCTCAAATAAAATGTCCCATATGATACTACATGTCCTGTATCAATAAAAATACCCCCCATCCCAATGGTTTTGCAACCATATTAGACTAAATATGAATTTCATGGCTCAGGAACTGTGAGAATTAGATATTAGTGAAATATACTCATCAAATTTAAGAATTACTTGTCGCTCTAATATGTCTGGTTGAATTTCAACCAATTTTATTAAGCCTGGTCATATAGAATGCATGATCCGAGAATTATTTCATAAACATCCAATAGTAACTTTCTAGAACAAGGAAAATATTGGACCTCAACACATTTATATGGTTTTCCAATGACACTACCATCTCTATCTTCTTCAGTTCTATCAAAATTAATCCATTAAAGGCAAAATGCCTAAGAAAATGAACCCCCTAGATTGAGAATTGGAACTTTGAGATCTTATAAAATTGATGATGTGATAAAAGTGTAATCGATGTAATCTTAATTTGTCAATCATAAATCCATGATGCAAGTTAATATAGGCATATATCATCAACAAACACTACAATAAATGAATCATGATTTGGATGGATGATAATTACATGAGATAAATGAACCCCACTGAAGTATTTATCAACACAAAAGTAAATACAAGGTAGTCATATAGTATATATCTACTCTTAAACAATGTCCAAGAAAAATCATCCAATTCGACCAGAATATTGTGGTATCCTCATCATAATGAAATATTTTAGAGACACAGAGTTCCCTACTAATGATAAAATTATTTATCAATCTAAGATAATTGTTATCAATTATATAATCTCACATAGTTTTGATTCATAAAATCTTAACATAACTAGAGAATTTCATCTAAAATATTTTTTGGAATAGCACTAGATCATCCCATTGATATGTGCTCGACCCCTTCAATTCCAAATCCTTGAGATACACATTATGTTTCTTAAACATAGATAACACTATAAAATATTTATTAATTGACCAATGTTTTTATCCTAGAGTGATTTTGGACTCTATTTAAGTTCTTCAATCATAGTAGATGCCAAAAAATATCCTATAGAATCATTAATATAGCTATCCACCATTAGATTATTAGAACATGAGTATAATAATGGTTCCACTGAAAGAGTATGAACAATACATCTATTATAATATATCTGAACTCAATATAGGGAAGATTGTTTCTACATGGACTGATATGTCATTTTCTAAACAAAAAAAACTACTCTCTCAAAGGAATAGTAAATGATTATCATCACTTGTAGCAATATATGTTTCCTTGATAACTAGTTAGCCACTCCATGATGAAATTAATGTCTAAACTAGTCTTCTCAAGAATCATGATTTCCCATAGAAGTATGTATCCAAGAATGACTATTGAAAATTATGGAAAAAATTGGACATAATCAACTTTCTTCAACATGGGTGTGTTAAGAGATAATAAATTAGACGATAACTTTTATAGTAATCCAAAACCAAAAAAACACAATATGATACAAATGAATGGGAATATAATATATCAAACAAGGTTGAAGTAAAAATAATTTTGTTTAATATCTTACAATAATCCATCAATAGTCCCACCCTTATTCCATGTTTCACATATCCAACTATAGAATCTCCTCCTCCGTCAGGTCCACACACCTTTCCCCACAGGTGGATAACTCTCTTGGGTTGTTGAGGTCTATGGGGTTCAATTCAAATACCATGAAACCAAACCTAATATTTTGAAAATAATTCATGTGTTCTCTACACCCCTATGAGAACCTATATACGAACACCTCAAACAAAACATCTAAAGCTTACCGATATTGAAACACTGACAACTGGTGATTTGATGTTTGAGATGAAATTTTTTATAACACCCATTCTATTCAAAGTTGAAAAACTAAGGACCTATTCCTCCCATAATAGGGGCTGAAAAAACATTATCTGTTCTGATTGATATCCACTTCCATCCATTAGTACCTCATCCATTTACATACATCTACAATACGATGCACCACCAAAAACACTTGGAAATATACTAACCAACCCAAAAATAACTTGAATAAAATATATAGTTATTTCTTCTTCTGTAATGTTCTTTATCATAAAGTACACAAAATACCTATTTATATATAATCTAGTTGAAGAATATAAATTTACACATCTGTTATAGATAAACTACATTTTGAAACTTCATGTCCATTTGATCGTTATCCCCATCCAAGAGTTGGGTGAAACAAAGAAACTCCATGGAATAGAGTCTGAATATAGTAAAATTGATCCCTTATGATTATCCATAAACTTATAAATACATCCCAACTTTAGTGTTCCTTGCAAAAATTAATCAGATAAAATGTTCAACAACTTTTACACGCACACCTTTCATGAAGTGAACAGGGTTGCAGATGGTCTTGCTAACATGGGTATTAGTCAGGACATTACATGGAAGGAGGATATACCTGTTCAGTTCCTCCATTTATATGAAATGGATTTTAAAAAATACCTTATTTCAGAATCATGTAATCCCTCCCCCCCCCCCCCGTTATTAATAAACTATGTCTTGGTCTTTGACTGAGACACCACATTTAAAAAAAAAATCGGATAAAATGTTCAAGAAGGCCTCCCATATGAGACCATTATATCCTCCTACATTCCCCTTAACTCCCCACTATATCATGGTGGTCGAAGAATGTTGAGAGCATCAAGAAGTACCCACTGATAAATTGTAAAATACAACATATCATTAATCCTAAAAATCACTTCAATCCAATTCTCAGCTTCCTGTCGATCACCAGTGAACTAATGGATTGGGAGGTGGAAGCTAGAAGTCCTGGGTATAACTGAACATTCTCTCGGATACTCCTCCTCCTTGAATGGTTACTATAAAAGACACTCCATATTGTATTAGTTCATCCACCTAAACCACTATGGAATATTTTAGATCGTGATCATCTATATCCACCTATATATTAGGTGGTGTAATAGGGGAATCCACCCAACCAGAATCATTCTAGACGTTCCTATGTTTATCTCATAAGAAAATGTTAAGAATGAATTATCAATATTTCCAAATGTATTCTTAGAATTCCTATTGAATATTATATAATATTAAAACCTGATACCTTTATAGGTAAACATAATGGTTTTTAATATGACAACCTTTTCTAAGAGGCTAGCCCGAATAATAAGGTGTAACATTCGGAGCTCTACCAAAGGCTTAGGATATTTCTCCATATCATTACATATGACACAGTAATATATATACTTGTATAAAATAATTATCAAGAAAAAATAAGTTAAATTTAAAAAAATTAAACCAATTACTAAAAAATTAGATAAGAGAAATTAATTAACTAAACAACTATTGTTAAAAAGAAATAAGTATAAAAGTACTGTGATCAAACAAGAATAGTATTCATGCATTAATGAACCAAAATACCATAAATTTTTTATATTAAGGGTCAATATGAAATTGTGAATACACAAATATAATAATATTAAAATATTTTATAAATAAACGATCCGTCCAATAAAAGCTATAGATGAACTTACATGCCTCCCCAATCTGAATTATATATACTCTCTATCCTTTTGGGTTTACTGAAACATTATCTGTAAAAAAAATATAAACTCTACCTTTGATACAATTTTTTAATTCCCAAACCCTACTAACCTCATCTGGGCCGGTGATCCACATGGCCTGATGTGTTTCTCCTAATATACAAGATGTTGCTAACTTTTAATGAGGGTCCAAACAGTTTAATGGGGAGATGATAACCAAAATATAAAAACACTACCATTAGTAAAATATCAAAAATTGAGTAATAAACAATTAATAAAAGTGGAAATAAATTATTACAATGTAATAAAAAATGAAATGGAATATATATCAAGTCAAACAATTAATAAACTGAGGACACCAAAATTGATGGGTTAACTTGTGTGTAATATAAAAATAGGAAAATGAGTGAATAATATTTTCCCTCACTCTATAATATATTATAGTATCATATCAAAAAAAAAGTTCTATCTTCTAATATTACATTAATTGGACAACCTCCCTTTTTTATAACCTTTATGTCCTCACATTCATCATGTACCCATGAAGTGTGTGGTTGTATTCATAGTAGGGCTCCACCAATGAATCCATAACATTTGTTAAGAATAATATGAAATAAATTTTATCCTAGTAAGTAAATGTTCATGAATGAAACAATCATTAATTTGTAGATATATTGTGCACTGAAAAACTATATGAGAACCCCAGATGTACCTTCTATAGCGCTGTACTAGAATAACAATCATAATGGAAGTTGTGATCATGGGAATTATACAAGGGCGCCACATATATACTATATTATCTAAATGGACAACAAGACTTGTTTTAGTCCATATGTCCATCAAGACCTATCTCTATCATTGGTTAGGCCTCAAGGCCATCAAATCCTTTCTCTTTATAGGATCCAAAAACCAGGTCATTGTTTCCTACTTCTACCAGAGGTCATCCCTCTAGGCTGACACACCACTAGCATATGTCTTAATACATTATTTGTATCATCATATGTCACACATTCTCCACCTCTAAGTGATGAGCAAGAAATGATGGTACACCTATCATTTTATACATGAAAACCCCATTATTATTAATACATTGAGTCATAAAAGAATGTATCACATATAATAACAACATTTCATATCATCTATGAGTATAATAATCCACACACATCCACACACAAATTACATTATAATGAAGAATTTTCTCATGGGATAGAGAGGAACATGCATGTAATAAATATTAATCAAAGTTCACACTTGGTACACATGAACACACATGTCAAGGATCTAAAAATTATATAATTAATCAAGGGAACTACATGGTAAGTAAATCAAAAAATAAACCAAGTTGATCAAAATAATAGATTATGTCTTGTACCAATACGTAAGACCTGACCATGTAAAAATCAGATCAAACCTCCATGGAATGAATTTTCTATGAATATATTCCAATCCATTATAATAGGTGTTTTGTAATGACCGTAAGAGAGGAATCATGTAGTTAGGGTAGAACCACATCAACATACCCATAGAGGTTTAATATCTACGGTAGATCTAGATTCTCTCAAGGGATGAGGATAAGTGGTTGAGATCTCCATATGCCAAGATCAATAAGAAAATATGTGACAAGGAGAAAACCCATATTGTTGACAAAGAAGGATAAATTGAAAAATAGATCCCATAAATTTTATATATTGTAGAATCTAATGAATGGGGAAGTAGTAGGCATTTAATTCTGGGTAAAAACAATTTAATAAATCATTAAACACACTCTCATTATTATTTTATGTGTTTTCACAATGATTCATAAATCCCCTCATATTTTCATTGGTTGAATCACCCTTTTTAGATTTTTGTAACAACTGTAACCATAGTGTGGTTATGGCCTCCATAGTTGTGTTGTACTTGATGGCACTAAACCCTAGTAACCCAATATAGTGTCCATCAGTGATGTGGTTCTAATACCTTTCCCATTTTAGTCTCACCAAACCTTCCTTTATTTTGTGGTGAAGTTGATCTATCCATGAGTCCTAGGAGGTATCATCATCATATACATGTAAGACCACAATCATCTGGGGGTATAGTGGTTATATCCATTTAACGCATGTCAGTTCAAGTTATAAAATAGCATAGACCACAGTCTGGTCCAGCATGTCGTGCACTAAAAAAATACCCAAAACCCAGTTAAATCCACAAAGAAACCCACATCACATCACAAAACATGAATTAAAAAATCCCATGTCATTATATTCAATTCTTTAAAAAAATTGGGGATGTTAGAGTTTAGTCTTCTAGGCATATATTGAAATTATTTATAAATTATTAAACCATCCAAACATATCATAATATAAACTAATAAATCATATATTGATAATAAATTCAACATCAAAATTTTATTTTCCAAAAATAATATCTAAGTAAAACTCATAATTTTCTCGTTATAAAAAATCCTTGATATAAATTAAATAAATATCCTAAATAAAGGATATGAATTATACCCGAATATAGAATAATATTCTATGTCATAAATCAAACATCTTACTTTGAACCATTATTGATCAAAAAAATCATAATGTTCATCCCAAGATAAAACCAAACATCCCCACCCTAATCAAGCCATGGGAAATAGTATAATAACATGTGTTTAACAAACACATGGTCTTGTGCGTAGATAATGTGTGAGTTAAAAAAGAATAATAGTATTTTCCAAAAGTGTATATTGAATTCATTATTAATTATTTTTCACAAATTATATGTTGATCTTTATTTTCAAAATTCCATTCTCAATTTGAGAAATCACAAATTTATCCAAATATCATTCATTTATCATTGAATAATGATTCACTTCCTTTTATATAAAATGATATTTATTACTGTATAGTAGATGAAATCACATTGAAACCATAGATGGTATGTTTTTTTTCTTTTTTAATGGAAATAAAATAATCATTTTTATCTCAATTCATTTCATTTAAAAAGAAATATCATACCCCAAAGAGACATTTTCCATTGAAATCACACTTTCAAATCTATACATGGAATTTTTTTTATATCTAATTCCTACCGTGAAATAAAAATACTATCCCTCAAAAAACATCCACTATATTAAAGAAATATATCAAGGGTAAATAATTATAACATAATGGTTTCCACAAAAAAAATGATGGTAATAAAGGGATTTAATAAATATTCTATTTGTAACAACCCAATTACTTATATAATAAATAATTCCTTTTTTGAAATTGAATATTTAAATCCTTTACAAATATATAATGAAATAAGTGTTCTCTTAAAGAATCTTTGTCGTTGGAATAGTAACATGACCATAGGAATAGTAATATGACCCTTATGAATAAGAAATAATCCAATAGAATAGTAACCACACCTATGAAAGTATAAATAAAATTTATTTATCTTATATATTAAAATATTTTACATTTATATCATTGAACATGTAAATAATTTTTTTTAAATTTCTAATTAAGTGTTTAAATTTTTATTTGTAATAAATATTTAATTATAATTTTATAATTAATATATTTATTTAAAAGAAAATATATTTTCATAAATAGATTCATCAATTAATATTTTATTTTATTACGATTATAAGATAGTTACATGAGACATTAATTAATTTCTAAAACTGTTATAAAATTAGTTATAGTTTTAAAATAGGTATTTTGAAATAAATTATGAATTTAATTTAAAATTAAATATCTCATAATTATAAAATTATATTTATTAAATGGAGTTAAACAATGAATTATACATGTCAAAAACTAGTTAGGGTTGATTTTTTATATTTTTCTAAAATACTTGAATTTTTGTTGAATAGTGAAATATGATAATTTACAAAATAAGATAAATACATGAATTATTGAGTCATGAATGTTTTTAAAATAAGGTAACAACCCTTGGTTAAAACCCCCAGGAAATAATTACTAAAAATAGTACAAAAAACCAACACTATTTCTTGTCTTCATCTAACTAATAAAATAATGATTAAAATAGTGGAAAACCCCTCCTCTACTCCACTATAAATACCAGCCCTCACCCCTCTTCTCCTTGCACCTATCAGGCCTTTAACCTTATCCAAATGCTTTGAAAAACTCATCCCAAGCCTTTTCCGCACATCAAATACATGTTAGTATCCCCAAAAGGGAAAAACAAAGTGCCTTAAAGAGGGTCTCAAGGAATAAAATTCAAGAGGTAAAAAACCTCTTTCACTTTTTTTCTCTTTTCCGTACTTTTTCTTTTCTTATACTCTCTTCACCTCCAATTATCCAAGAAGAATTAAAACTCCATTATCTTTTATATAAAATATTTTTTTCTTTTTTATGGAAATATTTATCATCATACTTATTCTCATCTCCCTTTTATTCTAAAAATAAAAACACCATATGTGATGTGTCAATTTGCCAACATCATAGATGATGTTTTTAAATATCCATTATTTCGTTCATGGCTAGTCCTAAAACCATTTTAATGGTCTAAATAGGTTTTAAATTATATTATATAATGTATTTTATGTTCTATAATTAACATATATGGGAAAGATTGAATTATATAAGGAAACTTGTTTGTGGTGTTGAAGGAACTACCAAAATGATTTAAATGAATATCGTTACGGTTTTGTTTAATAAATCATCATCATATCAGAAAAAAAATCTATGATATAATTTAAAGTTTTTTAAACATTTAAATACCATTTTATTCCACTTCTTTAGTTTCTGTTCATTTCGAAAATATATTTCATAACAAACTCATCATGGATACAATGTAAAGATCGCACCCAAAATAATGGAAATAAAAATGTATTGTTAATAAATGGGTTTAAAGATATTATAAAAAGATAATATAATGTATTATAAATATTAATATGATTCTAATGATATATTATTAACACTCTTTGAAACATTTTATAGAACCTTTGGTCACATTTAAAGTAATAAAACCCCAAGGTAAGGGAATTATTAACACAATTTCTATTCTTTAGGTTAACCCTCTAATTCATTTATTTTTTCATGTTATTATTATTTTCAAAATGATTCTTAATTAAATTATAGTTTATTATTTGGACATACAATGATCATATATATTATTTTAATTTGATTAATTATTGCTTCAAAGATACATCATTTGTAAGGGACTTTCCTTTTAAAATCATTTTAAAAGTATCTTTTACAAAATACAAAAAGATTGATCTTTTTTAATTTCATGAAAATTTTATTCTAATTTCAGGATTCTTTATTTCAATAATTTTTCATTTATACATTTTTATTGTTATTTTCGAATAGTATTATATCATTATTATGTGCACAATTTTTATATTTTAAAAGTACTTTTTTTATGAAAATTGTATTTTGAAAATTTGAAAATGTTTTTCTCAAGGGTTTAAATGAGAGATAATGTTTTTTATTTAATGATATCTTATTTCAAAAAATTTTATTTTCGAATGATCCCATTATATCTCAAAATATGATGGTTTGATCCCTATTATAGGTCAAGATATGTTTTGTTTATCCCATTATGTCTCAAGATATAACGGGTGAGCCCAATTATAGATCTCCAACACATTGGGTATTCTGGAGAAAGAAGTTGACCAAAATCTTATTCCATTTATAAGGTTGAATGTAAGAATGATATAGTAAATATGTCCCAAGTAAATTTTATGAATATTATATTAAAGCTATTGAGTGTATATGAAATGGATTTTAATGGTTTTTATGTTATCACTTGATTAATTATTTCATTAATTATATCACTTACTGAACATTTTTGTGATCATCCTATATTTTAAAATGTTTTCAACAGGTTATAAGGATGTATAAGAGAAAGTAGGAATCCAAATTAAATTTTATGAAGAATTTTTAAATAAAAAATATAATATTTTAATGTTTTTATGTTTTGGAATAGATGGATATTGTTTAGTAGTATCCACCTTCATTAATATAAAATGTTATGTATGTATTATTTCTTAATTCACAAAAACTCTAAACATGAAAGGATCCTAAATGTGTAAAGATGTATGTTCCTAAGAGAAATTCAAGATTGTGTAATTTTTTAATGATGAGTCCATATAGTTGGTATTAGAGGATGGTTTAGATAACCATAGGTGTTAGTATGACCTTAATAGAATACCATAAATGATATTTACATTATTGTTAATTTAGAATGATATAGAATTTGTAGATTATATTGTTTCTTCAACTACGATATGTCTATTCAAAATGGTTTTCCATAGAATAAATCATTAATCTGAAGTAAGATGTCAATGAGAGGCTATTTCTATATGTATCTATAGCTCGGAATGGTGGGAATTGGAACTGATCAATTTGTGTTATTAATAGATTAGTAGAATCAAGAGAAAAATACTGGTGGTGTTCATGCTACTGAGGAACCAGATCTACCATAATGAAACATGCCTTTTATGGATCATTTTTTGAAGCTACATCCTCTACCTTTAAGTGGGACCTCAAATTCAGTGGTAGACCAAGGATGGATCAATGATCTAGAAAAGATATTTGGTGACATGGAATGTTTGTACCCTCAAAATTTAACCCTTGATGTTTTTCATTTTTATGGTGAAGTCGATAAATTGTGGTCTATAGTTAAGAATATGAGATAAAAATATTATCTTCAAATTATGGAAAGGGATGATTTTAAGAGTCTCTTTTTTGGAATAATATTTTCCTAAAACTATTTGACTGAAAATGGAGAAACAATTCATGGAAATAAATTAAAAAGATGATGATTCTGTGGTACTGTATGAATCCATTTTTATTAGACTATCCAAGTATATACCTGGTTTTTCTTGAGACTTTGTTAGTAAAATTAATAGATTTTACTATAGTATGAAACAATTTTAATGAAAACCTTTGGCTTTATAGTGGTTAAAAAGCTAAGAGAAAATTTTTCATTGAGTTCAAAAAGATGAGATGGATCTATTTAACATGTATGTACCTCAAGATGATAGGGATAATAAGTTTAATGTTGGTGAGAATTGGTGAATAATTCATCAAATAAATTTGGAGGTAATAAAATCAATTTCCCTACTTGTTAATGTGTGGTAAAAAGCATCGTGTATATCATATTGTAAACTCTAAAAACATTCTACTAATGTGGAATGTTTGGGAGCATGTCTCAAGAGTTCAAGGAAAATGATATGAAAATTAATAATAATCCAACAGTAATATTCTTTAACTATAAGTAATCTGTTCATTTTTATAATGTGTGTCTAAATCTAGTTACGTAATAATGAAATCAGCAAAATTTAAAGTAGAATAGTGTGGGAAAATCCTTTCCAACCACTTCATAAGATGTTGATCCATGAAACAAGTGGTATCAGGTAAATATATGGTTTATATATATTTTTCAAATGTGTTTTTTGATTCATGGTCTACACATTCCTCCATTATAGTGAAATATATTCCTAAATTATAAATTTTACCTCATGAAAAAAATCCAGTACTCGTTGTAAAAACACCGGGAGAAAATATTGAGGCAAAAAATATAAAAAACTACCTATATTTGTCTATAGAGATATTTTTTAATCAATCTTGTTTTATTTCCTATATAAGAGTTTGATTTTATCTTTATTATGGATTGTCTTTCTTTTTATCAGGCTAATATAGATTGTATAGTAAAGGAGCTTGTTTTCTATAAAGAGTTCATCTTTTGTATATGAATGAAATAATACAATTGATAAAATATCAGTAATCCACGAAACTTTTAAAATATAGAAATGAAATTTATCTTGAACATATTTTTGAAAATAAAGGAACTATTTAGATTCATGATGTGCATGTCGTAAATGAACCGATTTGATAAATCATTAGAGTAGAAAAAAAAAGTTTCCAAAATTATACGATAAAGGCTTCATGTGACCTAAAACATCACCATGGGGTGCTCTTATATTATTGGTTAAAAATAAATATCGTTCAATGGGAATTTGCATTTATTATAATGCCTGGAATACAATCACACTTAAGAAAAATTATTATTTTCCTCTTATCGATGATTCGTTTGATCATATCCAGGGAGCACAGCTTTTTTTAATGGTTGAACTAAGGTAAAGGTACCCTCAGTTGAAAGTAAAATAAGAAGACATTTCAAAGACCATATTTAGTACTAGATATGGGAATTATGTATTTTTAGTTATTTCATTTGTGTTTACTAATGCACCTAAAATATTCACTGATCTTAAGAATAGAATATTTCATGAGTTCTTAGATTCATTTTTTTGTGTTTATTGATGAAATTATAGTATATTTTGAAAGTAAAGAGTAAAATTAAATAAATCTAAGGACTGTTTTAAAAACCTTAAAATAAAATAAACTGTATTGAAAATTCAGAAAGTGTGAATTTTGGTTACAAAAAATTTCTTTCTTTAGTCACATTATTTTTAAAGATGGGAAAAATGTTGATCCCTCTAAAATAAAAGTTGTTGAATAATTTAAAAGACCCGCTAATATAATAGAGAATTTTAGTTTCCTTGGTTTGGTAGGATATTATACAAGTTTTGTCGAAATCTTTGCACAATTATCTATCTGATTTTTTAAATTAACTCAAAAATGTGTTAAGTTCAACTAGAAAAAATAATGTAATAATTGTTTTCAGGAATTGAAATGAATATTGCTAAGTGTACTAGTTATGAACCTACATTCTAGAAATGGTGAATTTATCATCTATAGTGATGCCCCGTTGAAAGGCCATGGTTTTTTTCTAATGCAGGATGATCTAGTAATTGATTGTGCTTCACATAAGTTGAAACCCAATGAGTTAAATTACACAAAAAATGATTTAGAAATATCTCATGTTGTTTTTAAATTAAAATATTGGAGGTATAATTTGTATGGAGTAAAATATAAAATATATATTGACCATAATATTTTGAAGAATATATATACTAAAAAGTAATTGAACAAGAGACATAAAATATGGTTCAAACTAATAAAGGATAAAGATTGCATGATTCATTTCCATATTGAAAAAGAAAACAAAGATATTGATTCTTTGAGTCTTTAAAGTAATTAAAAATTAACCATGTTAGAATTGGAACATGACCCATTGTTTAAGGATTTTATAAATATTTTTTGGAATTTAATGGTTTAGGAAATTTCTCAGTTTTGTTTCAGGTGTCAGTGATGTCGTCTCTATCAGACAGAATAAATAGTGCTCATAAGGAAGACTATGAGTTGCATAAAAAGGTAAAATTGGTTCAAAATGGTATGTTTCCTGAGTTTAAAATTTATAAATATTGTGTTTTTAGGTATGAGAAGATAATATGTGTTTCTTTTGATTCGTAGTTAATGAAAGATTTGTTATGTGATGCTCATAGTTCTCTGTTTTCAGTTCATCCTAGAAGTACAAATATTTATAAAGACCATCGAGAGTATTATTGGTGGGATGGAATGAAAATATATATTGATGATTTAATAGTGAAATGTTTTACTTCTGAAATGTTTAAAGAATAGAAGTAGTTATTGAAGGGGATGATTCATATTTTTCAAATGACAAAGTGGAAATGGGAAAATATTTTCTTGGACCTAGTGGTGGTACAACCAAATAAACCTTAAGGTAACAATTTGATTTTGGTCATTATTTACCGACTAACTAAATATGAAACTTTCCATCCTATTCAAGTTACTATGTCTCTAGATAATCTTTCACAAATGTACCTAAACGATATCTTTAGGTTACATGGAATTTCTCTATCCATTGTATCTAACCAAGATCTCATGCTCACGTTTAACTTTTGGAAAGGCCTTCAGAAGTCATTGAGAATTGAATTAAATTAAAACACTACATTTTTTCCCCAATCATGTGGGAAGACTAAGTGAACAATTCAGGAAAATGCAGGATATTCTATGATCTTGTTCAGGGGATTACTTGGGAAGTTGAGATCAATATCTTTATTTACTTTACTTTACTTATAATAACTGTTTTCATTTAAAAATATATACGGAACCTTTTGAGTCATTATATGTGAAGTGGTGTTTAAATCCAACAATTTGGGATGATTTCATGGATAGAAAGTTAATGGGACCAGAATTAGTAGAGGATGTGGCTGAGAAATTGAAGATGATACAACAACAAGTGAGGATTTCTCAGAGCTGATAGAAAATTTATAAAGATGACAAGAGGAAAGACCTTTCATTTAAGATCGGTGACCATGTTTTTTTAAAAAATATCTCCTTGGAAAAAATTTAGGCATTTTGGTACGATATAAAATAAAATTCTATGATTCTTCAGACCTTTTGAAATCTTAGATAAAGATGGACTATTTTCCTTTTGAGTAGCATTCCCTCCGAGTTTATCTCCGATAACTAATGTGTTTCCTATTTTGATGTTGAAAATTCATATATCATATCCATATGATGGTTTGAGCCCAGAAGTAGTTCAACTAAAAGAGAACCTTTCTTATGAAGAGGAACCTATTCAGATTCTTGATCTCATAGAGAAAGTGTTTCATAATAAGTTAATCCACCATGTTAAGGTTTTTTGGAGAAACTACATAGTTGGGGAAATCAACATGAGAATCTAAAAATGTTATGTGGGAAATGTATCCTCTCTTATTTAATAAGTGATTAAAAATTGTGAGGATGGAATTTTCCCAAGGTGGGGATAATGTAACATCCCAAATACTTATAAAATAAATTGTTTTCTTTTCAAAATCAAATATTTAAATCCTTTACAAATTTATAATAAAATCAGTGATATTTTAAGGAATCATTTCTCATGGAAAAGTAACTTGACAATATGAATAGTAATATAACCCTAATGAATCATAAATTTGAATATATAATAGTAACCATGCCTAGGAAAGTATAAATAAAGTTTATGTATCTTATATGTGAAAATACGATATATTTATATTACTGAACAAGTAAATCATTTTTTTAAAAATTATAAATTAAGTGTTGGAATATTTTGAAGTACTACATATTTAATTATAATTTTAAAATTAATTTAATGATATAAAGGAAAATATATTTTCATAAAATAGATTCATGAATTAATATTTTATTATATTCTGATAATAATATAATTTTAGGATACCTTAATCAATTTTTTAAATTTTTATTAAATCTATTTTAGTTTTAAAACTGGTATTTTTATAATAAATCGTGATTTTAATTAAAAATTAAATTCATCATATTTATATAATTGTTTTCCTAAAATGGATTTAGTTTTATAATTCTCCATATCTAAATATTATTTGGGTGATGTTTTGATATTTTTCTGAAATACATAAATTTGTTGTGAATTGAGAAATAAGATAATTTAGGAATGAGCTAAATACGTGAATTTTTTGTGAATATAGAAATACTATAATTTATCAAATAAGCTATGTTCATGAATTATTGAGGCATAGATGATTTTCTGGTGAGGTAACCACCCTTGGATCGAAATCAGATGCACTAATTACTATATTTAGTCACAATAATTGAAACTATTTCATGTCTTCAGAAAAATAATAACAGAATGATTAAAATAATAGAAACCACCTCCTCTCCTACATAATAAATACCACCCCTCACCCCCTCTTCCCCTCACACCTCTCAAGGATTATACCTTCTCAAATTCTAATCAAGATTATTTCCAATAAGCTTCCCCACATCCATGTCCTTCCGGTCTCACCAAAATGATAAGACCAAGGTCCGTAGGGAGGTTCTCAAGGAAGATAATTAAAGAGTTAAAAATCCCCTTTAATTTTCTTTTTTTTATTTTTTTTATTTTTTTTATTCTTATAATATCATCACCTCCACTTATTCAAGAGGCATGTAGACTCTAGTATCTTTTATATACAATAATTTTTTCATTTTCATGGAAAATGTTTTCATTCTACTTCATCTCCTCTCCCTTTTAATCTAAAAATAAAAAAGTTGTCCGTGACATGTCAGTTTACTAACATCGTATATGATGTCTTTTGAATTTCCATTAATTACATAATTTTTGGTCATAATATAATTTTAATGGTTTAAATAGGTTTTAATGTATATTATGAAACCTTTTTTGAATAAAAACATTTTCATAATATTTGATTATATAATGAAAATAGTTTGTGATGAACCAAGAACCGCCAAAATTATTTAAATAAATATCATTAATGTTTCATCTAAAGAGACATTGTCATATCAGAAAAAAATTATATATGGTATAATTAAAATTTCTAAAAACATTTAAATACAATTTCATTACACTTCTAGAGTTTCTTTTCTTTTCTTAAAGAAATTTCATAATGAATCGACCATGGAAACAATATAAAGAACCCACCAGAAACAATAGAAATAAAAAAAATTTCTTAATAAATGGGTGTAAATATGTTATAAAAAGATCTTATAATGTATTATAAATATAAATTTTATTCTATAATACAATAATAACACACTATGATCCATTATATAGGAGGTTTAGAAACGTTCAAATTAAGAAGAACCTGGGGTAAGGGAATTCTTAACCCAATTTCCATTCTTTCAGTTAACCTTCGAATTCTTAGATTATGGAATGATTTGATTATTTGAAAAATGAATTTTGATTATATTATGTATTATTATGTGGATTTATAGTGAATATATATATTTATTTCATTATATTCAATGATATAATATTTTTAAGGGACTTTCTTTTTATAATCCTTTTAGATGTCTTTTATGAAATTTGAAAAGATTGTTCTTTTTCAATGACCTTAGTATTTTCATTTAATTTCATGAAGTGTTATTAGTATAATGTTTCCTTCGTATTTTTTTATACTTATTTTTGAATAATATGATTTCATTATTATGTGCACAGTTTTTATATTTTAAATGTGATTTTTAATGACAAAAGTGTATGTTGAAAATTGAAAAGTTATTTTATCAAAGGTTTAAATGAGTGATCAAGTGTTTTATTTCAGGATGTGTTCCTTGGAAAAACAAATTCATGGGTTTATCCAATTATATCTTATGATATTATGGTTTTCTCCTATTATAGCTCAATATTTGTTGGTTTGAGGCCATTATAGCTCAAGATATGACGAGTGAGCCCCATTATAGATCCTCAATGTATTTGGAACTATGGATAAGGAATTTGACCAAAATGTTATTCCATTTTTAAGTATTAAATTAATAGTTATATGGTAAATGTTTCTTAAGGAAACATCATGATGATTCTATGCATTCTAATGAGTTTTTATGAAATGGGTTTTTATGGTTTTTATGTTATCACTTGATTAACGATTTCCAACATTATATCTCATACTGAGATTTTTGTGTTCATCCCATGTTTTAAAAAGTTTTTCATAGGTTATATGGATGTATAAGAGAAATAAGGATGTCACGTTAAATTTTATTAATATTTTAAAAAAAACATGTTTAATTTTTTATGTTGTATATTTTGGAATAAATGGATACAGGTTATTAGTATCCACTTTTATGAATGTGGAATTTTATGTATGTATTTAGTCCAAATTCAATAATTCTCCAAACCGGAAAATATCCTTAATGTTAAAGGAAGTATGTTCTGGAAAATATTCAATATTGTGTAATTTTTCATGCTTGGGTCCTTATATTAATGGTAATCTCAAACACAACATCACAATCAATTTAATTAGCATAATGAGAAACTCCTTTGGTTTACGATTAAGTCAATTATATCAAAAAATTGTGATTATAATCCATAATATTATTGAATACATATGTAATATTCTTTTAATTCACTCCAATTGGTCTCATCAAGTGAAAATACCATATCCAAGGATAAGGAATATAAGTAGGGGATACTAGAAAGTGATAAATCTTACTAGTGTAACATAAATAAAGATTTCTAATACTGATAATCAGCTTTACATGACATAGAAAAGTTAAACAAGAGAAACAAATCTATCAATTATGACCACATGTATCAAATAATCATATATATAAAATATCATTTTACTTTTAACACCATAACATAAAACTTCCAATTTTCACAATATAAATGCAATAAATATTAAATACATTATATTATTGGGAAAATTTATGTATAATAATACACAATAGCTGAAATGGGTGTCCCATAAAAATGAACTTATTTTTTTCAAATATTCCATACGGGCCTTAAATATTAACAAAAAATATTTTTCCCTTACTCCAAATAAGCCTCTTTCCGCTATGAAAAACCCTTTCATAAATCATTTTTTGCCAAAAAATCAAGGATAAATATTTCTAAACATATTTTATCCTTATATATATATATGTCACATTACCACTATAACACCTTTTAAATTTATAATATAACCCATAAAATTTTATTATTTTCATAAATAAAAATTGGTTCAAAACACCGAAATCATTATTAAAGGAATTTGAAAAAATTAAATAGCAATTTATACCAATACATGTGATGGAAGATCATTTATTTCAAAAAATTACACATGAAATCTGTATAAAACAACCATTATCTATTGACAACAATACATTAAAAATATTTTATAAACCTATAATGGGAAACATATTTATATATAATTTGAATGGAATTATATTTATTATAGAGGTCATGAATTACTTCCAGTGGACTATAATTCATACCTATCAGAGCACTCCATCGATGGCTACACCCCCTGGGCGAGACACACCACCATCCCCGGTGGAATCCATTTCCTCATGAAGCCCTTGGGCGGAGGGCCATGCTTTGTCCAATGATCACACGTGAGAGTTCCCAAGGAGTGGATTCATTCTTACCTGCTTTGCACTGAGACCAACTATAGCGACCCATAGCCGACGTACATGGACATTACATTACTTTTTCAGAATACATAATACATGACAAAAATAGATGCCCAAATACAGTATTAGTTTAGTGTCTTTGAAAACTCGTAACGTAGTCTTTTAATAACGGTGGAAGATCTTCAACATCTCCCATAAAGATCTTCCCCTTGGTTTTTCTTACCAAAAACCTTTATTTATATCCTAGGGAAAAGAAAATAGAAAAAGGGTGAGCTCAAATGCTCAGTAAGGGTAAACATGGATAACTTAAAAACAATCCATAAACATTTGAATGTAAAAACATGAACATAAAACAACAAAATATTGAGGAATGACATAAATATTGGAAGTACATAAGTCATAGATCATAAAGGAACATTAATCATGATAAAATAACATGGGAATAAAACATGTAATTATGGAAACCATTAATCACATGTTATGATTTCCATAGTAGCCAAGGCATTTCTGCTAAGACCATCATAGTGGACAAAGTCTATTACTGAATCGAGTTCGCTCCACCTTCCAGTCTTGTATCACTGAACCAGATTAACTTGTCATTCCAGCCATGTCTATCTCATTAGATATAAATATTTACCCAATTAATTGGAGGAAGATATTGGTCCCACCCAGCTGATAATTAAATAATTCTTTCATCTTCCACAAAATAAACATACAACATTCATAATAACCCAAAAATTAAAATGGGTTTCATAAACATCATCCCATCATAACATAATCCACATAAAAGAAATAGATATAGTTTCATTATATGAAAAATCAAACCATGTAAATAATAGATATATTTTACTTGGAATATAAACATACAAAATAATGTCAGCTTAGATGGAAAACAGTTTTGATAAAACACTTGAAATTAATTCTTGATGAAAATAACCTTTCTTCTTCAAAAATCATTTTATTTTCTCAAAATGGCATGAAATTTTAAAAGAAAAATATTTTGTTGAAAATAATAATGAAATTTTGTGGAGAAATATTCATTGAAATAGTTGTTATGAAACTGTAAAAATCCATTCACGACGTATAAGTTAAAAAACATTCTTCTCATACTTTTTTCGGAAAAGTCAAAAATTACCTTATATGGTTACCAAAGGAAATATTCCTTCCATACAACGTTGTAAGAAGTCAAAAAGGGTAAAAATGAGTTTAAACATACATGGAATAATATTAAACAATTTTTTAATTACATTTTCATGGACATGGATGAAAAATATAACCCCAGTAAATACTTACGTATAAGCAATCTTGGATAAAAATGAGATTTGCAAAATTATCCCTTACCTTATGTCCAATTTCTTCAATATGTGTTTGAGACTCTTGTATAGTGGGTTTAAACATATTATTAACTTGTAACCGAACCATAATAATATTTATGATATCATATATGATTCACTTATGACTTTATATTACCCATTCTTTTGTCAATTCCATGTTAAATAAGCGTTTTGGGTAAAATAGTTTAATTTATCGTACGTGATTGGACTTGTTGTTCTTGATATTATTATTACTTATGTCATTATTTAATTACTTCCAGAATGTAAAAAATTATTTATATATCATATATATTCAGTATATATATATATATAATAGATAGATAAATGAAATGAAACACGCCATTCATGGAGACGGTAGGTCATACGTACGCATGAACGTTGTTTTCCTTTCCTTATTGACTTCAATGGAAGTAAGTATATGACATATATATATATATATCCAGTAGCATTATTATGTCATATATATCATTATTCTTCATTATATATACTTTATTACCATTCTTTACTGGTAAAAAAGGAGAATGAAACTCATTGCATCTTAGAGACGGTAATCCGTACGTACACACGAGTGATGATATTGTTCCCATTATTATTGAATAGAATTGGAGGATGATATAATATCTCAGAATTATTATCATGTTATAATAACCATATATTTTTATTCTTTACATGATTATACCCATCCAAGTATGGTGGTGGTGAAAAAATATATTACACCACGACGTTGAGACGATATTTCGTACGTACGCACGTGCGGTGATTTCGTTTTCAATAGGATGGATAGAATGTGAAATGAAGTTTTTTCATATTTATAATAAAATATCATTATATTTGTTATGCTTATGTTATTACTTTATAATGAATCAACTAAATAATATGAAGTATAATAATAATGAAACTTGAATGAATCAGTATAAGAGATTACCTTTTCTTCGACGTGCCTCCTCTTAACCTCCTCTTAGGGCCATAAATGTGATCTTTAAAGAAGACCAGAACCTCTAGTAGGTTTCTATGGAAGTGGAGAAGTTAAATGGGCCGAGTATTTCTGAGATTTAAGGCTCAAATTTGTGTGAAGCAGAGAGGGGGGCGGTGTCCTTTTATAAGGGGGTGAGGGGCACCTTAGGAAAATAATAAAAAATTATTTTATAATAAATTCATATTCAGTATATAATGGCTTCAAAGTGACTTATTTCTATGATAAAGTGAGGACGGGTTGATATCCACTCAACCAATATGTTTTAGATAAGTATAGGTTATCATTTTAACCTTATAATTTAGATTTAACTCTAAATTAAATAATTTAACTTTTACCGTGTCTTCTTGTATTCTTACACTATATTGTTAATAAACTTACTATAAACTTCCAATAAAACCCCAATTGGTTTATTAATGTCATATATAATATTATATAAGTCCTTTGTCCTATCCTTATATTTTTACAAATATAATAACAATTAATAATATAATATTTTTTTAAAAACTCTTTTTTGTCAATTTTGAAACTATTTGGTATTTTGTTTTTTTTTAATTTATAACAGCATTATAACTTAGAACCAAATTCATAAAACCATCCAAAATATGTTTTATTAACCTAGAAAATTATTTTAATTCATAAAAAGTCTCAAATGAAATTTATTTTGGTATTTATGACATCAATTATGTTAATATTTCATTAATAATGTAATTACTGCATCATTATTGTGTCACAAATAAATTACATTATTTAATGTCTAAAAATATTAAATAAAATACCATTATTTAGGAATTATTTTTATATTTTTAATGAATATTTATAGTTTAATTTATCTTATTTATAAACCTATATTAAAAATTATTTACTTATTAAACTTTGATTTTAACTCTTTTAACTCTTCTTTGAATTAAATAATAATAAATGTCCCAATCTAATCCAAGTTGACCTAAATGGTCATATTTTATTCCTATGGTTTTTCTTGGACAAATTTCACTTATCTAATAGAATTAGTACTTGTTTTATGGTAATAATAATATCATTTTTACCCTTAATTACCATATTTACTTTTAACCGAGGTAAATAAAATTAAAGAGTTACTATACACCAAAAATTATTTTTATCTTATTCAGCCACATTTTAATTACCGATATCAACCGTGTATCTTGTTTTTTTAAAATTGCCCTCATAAAATCAGTAAAATTAAGTTGTACATAAATTTACAAATTCTCCTAGGAGGTGGGTAAAAGACGGTAAAAAGTTCAATAAAATTTTTATATATCTAAAAATATTATAAAATTACTCTACTAAATTATATTGAGATTATATAGGTATTATGAATATATTTTTCATAAAATAAATTTAAATAAAATAAATGATTATTTAAATAAAAATTTAGTTTTAAACTATAACTCGGTGTTTTCACTATTCATCAAAAATTGAATGTTTTTAGAAAAATACCAAAAATTTACCCTAAACTAATTTCAATATTCTAGATTCCAAAATGAAGTCCATTTTGAAAGATAAAATTTATAAAATTTCAAAAAGTGGGTATTACTATTCATAATGGCTAGTTTATAAAATATTTTCATAACATATCGTTGTTTAGAAAAACTTGGTATTGCGTACTACACACGCTATCAACGAAGGTCACGATTGCGTATAATGCAAGCCAAGTCAGGGCTGCGTGTAGTGGAATCTCCCTTTGGTGATACGTATAACATAATAAAAACTTATTTCATTTATTTAAACAAAATCAATACTTAATGTTGTGTGGAATAATTTCTACAAAACGAACTTGAAATTATGTGTAACACGAGCCAAGAATAGTGTTGTGTATAGTACATGCTAATCATGGTGTAGTGTACAATAGGAAACATCAATGTAATTAAAAAGAATATATCTCATAAAATCTTGGGGTGTTACATTCTACCCCCCTTAAAATGGATTTCTCCCTCAAAATTCCTTGGGGTTATAAATCATTTACTACTTGATAGTTTCTTTCATAGAAACCCACATCGTAAATAAGAATACTAAAACTTAATTTTAAAAAGTGAAGTATTAAATGTAATAGTCACCCAAATTAACTCATCATTGGGTTTCCACATAGGAGAACATAGTTGAAAATATGGATATGGAAGAAAAATCTAACCATCATGTTCTGATAAAGAGTGGTAGATAACATGGTATGAAAAATACAACAATAACAAAGCCATAAATTTGTAATGATCTAAGGTACCATATGATTTATTGAATAAGAGGGTACTAGGACAATGTTTTTGGTTTTCAAGATCATTTCCCAAATTTTGAAGAATTAAAAGAAATGCTTACTTGATTTTGGTACAATCTTACCATTGCTTGTGCCTTGAACAATTTCCACTTCATCTCATAAAGAAATGAAGTTGAATTTGTCTTTTTAGAGGTGTTAGCTGATCATGCAGTAGAATGATAGGTCATTCCATAAGTCTCAAACATAACGTTAGCAAAATGTATATACATAAGTTCATATTATGGTGAGATTAATCGTATATGGTTCCAAAAATGGACTTGTACTTCATCTATCATACCACTTAAAATAAAAAAAACTAATTTCTACTAACTAGGGACTTTCTGTAGGCTAGTGGTAGGCGATAAAGGCATGTCTCACTTCGGTTGTGGGTACGATTCCTGCAACCTTGTCCGACGTGACAGGTTATCGCATGTCCTACAGGTTGTACTTTTTTCTAAAACTACACTATTATAACATTCTATAAATAATATCGAAAAAAGTTTTATCCTAAAAGAATACTATCTGATGTCCAACATAATCCATTCCAATATTTAGTTTTATCCATAATACATATGTCCAATATCATACTATAAAGAAAATGATTACTGGAAAGGTCACATAACAAGCATGTCAATACCATCATTTATCCCCCATATTTCATAAGATATATCTTGTTGAACTCATTCTAAACATGTTAATACCTTAATCATGTATTCTCTTGAAACATAAATTACTAAAGAACCTTAGTGAAAACATGAATGTTGTCAAAAGGTAACACTTTCCATATACTAAAATCCCAAAAATTCTATATACTCAAACCACGAAATCACATTGTCCATATATTAATCATGATCTCATTAATCATTTCATTATATCCTTATCCCTTCTTTATGCGCATATTAGGTTCTTTCCAAACATATTTCAATAACATTTCATGGTTACCGGTACCATTCCACATATACTTTCAAATACTTTAGGAAAAACAATAGTGTAACAATCCTTATATGTTTCATTATTCCATAGTACCATTATATTACGTAGACAACATTGCTCTTGATAAACATAAAATCATTCCATTACCTTCTTAAACCATTGACCATTCTTCATCATTTTATTCCTCAAAACTAATTTTATATCATATATCATTTTTAGTCTCTTCATCATCAACAACATAAATACTACCCATATGACCATGCTGATTCTCTTCATGATATTTTCCATTAGGGAATTGGTTTGCATAATCCCTATACATTTCATATTTAAACCATTTAACAATTGTTGATGTCTTAGAAATACCAGTATCCTTGTCCACGGTGTTAACTGAACCTTTTCCTTTGAAATTACTAGCCTTGTGTCCTTCTTTTACACACACAAAGCATCTTCTAGTTACTTTGAAACATTCTCCCTAATGTCTATTACCAGATGATTTACATGATGGAAATTGAACTTTCTTTCCTCTATGATGATCATGAAACTCTATCTTTCTCTTATTAGTTGAGTCATGATACTTACCAAAGTTGTGATTATTGATCATATTATGAGATTGATACTTATGAATAATAATGATGTTTTATCTTCCAAATCCCATTTCATTTGGATTCTCAGGAAGAATATCATTCCATTTTCATTCATAATCTCCATTAACATGAATTGTCCTCTTTCGAGCCATTTTCTAAAACCCAAAAATAATATTGTGAGATGGAAAAATCATGCTAGCAAAACAACATAATAAATGGGAATACATTCAATCTATAACATCTTAGGTTTAATTCTATGATCGTTAATGTAATTCTAGGTCTATAACCTATACTTATACTTATCCTTAGGAACATCCCTAGACATACCATAGAAATATCTCTAGGGATCTAAAGTTTTTTCATCCTAGTTTCCAAAGGATAACTAAACCTTAGCTCTGATAACAATTGTAGTGGTTTGTAATTACTTCCAGTAGAAGAAAATTTATACCTATCAGAGAACTCCATGGGCGGCTACACCCCCTAGGAAGGACACACCACCATCCCTAGTGGCAGCCATTTCCTCACGAATCCCTTGGGCGGAGAGCCATGCTTCATCCAACGCTCAAACATGAGAGTTACTATGGATTGGATTCATTCCTACCTCCATTGCTCTGATACCAACTGTATCGACCCACAGCTGATGTACATGGACATTACATTACTTTTTTTAGGAATACTTATTTCATGACAAAAAAAAGACGCCCAAAGACCGTATTAGTTTAGTGTCTTTGGAAACTCAAAACATAATCTTCTAATCATGGTGAAAGATCTTCAACATATCCCATAAAGATATTCCCTTTTGGTTTTCTTACCCAAAACCTTTATTTATATCCTGGGGAAAAGAAAACCTAAAAATGGTGAGATCAAATGCTCGGTAAAGGTAAACATGGAGAACTTAAAAATAATCCATAAACATTTGAACGTAAAAACAAGAAAATAAAACATCAAAATCTTGAGCAATGACATAAATATTGTCAGTACATAAGTCATAGATCATAAAGGAACATTAATCATGATAAAATAGCTTGGTAAAAGAAATTAATTATGGAAACCATTAAGAACATGTTATGATTTCCATAGTATCCAAGACATTTCTTCCAAGACCATCATACTGGATAAAGTCCCTTACCGAATGGAGTTCACTCCTCGTTCTAGTCCTGTATCACTGAACTGGATTAACTTTCCATTATAGCCATGTCTATCTGATGATATATAAATCTTTACCCAATGAATTGGAGGGAGATATAGGTCCCACCAATCTTATAATGAAATAATTCTTTCCTATTCCACAAAATAAACATACATCATTCATAATAACCCAACGAATAAAATGGGTTTCATAAACATCATCTCATCATAACATAATCCATATAAAAGAAATGGATATAATTTTATCATAAGAAAAATAAATCCATGTAAATAATATAGACATTATAATTGAAACATAAACATACTAAATAATGTCATCTTATATAGAAAATAGTTTTGATAAAACAATTGAAATGAATTCTTGAGGAAAATATCCTTTCTTCTTCAAAAATCAGTTTGCTTTCTCAAAATGCCATGAAATTTTAAAAGAAAAGGATTTAGTTTAAAATAATCATGATATTTTGTAGGTAAATCTTTTTTGAAATATTAATTTTGAAATCGTAAAAATCCATTCACATTGTATAAGTTAAAAAACATTCTTCTCGAACATTTTCTGGAAAAGTAAAAAAGTACCTTATATGGTAACCAAAGGAAATATTCCTTCCATAAAATGAGGTAACAAGTAAAAAAAGGGTAAAAATTAATTTAAACATACATGTAATAATATTAAACAATTTATGAATAACATTTTCATGGACATGGATGAAAAATATAACCCCAGTAAATACTTACGTATAAGCAATCTCGGATAAAAATGAGATTTGAGAATTTATCCCTTACCTTATGTCCAATTTCATCCATATGTGTCTGAGACACCTGTATAGTGGGTTTAAACCTATTATTAACTTTTAAAAGAACCATAATAATATTTATGATATCATTTATGATTCAATTATGACTTTATATTACCCGTTCTTTTGTCAATTCCATGGTAAGGAAGCGTTTTGGGTAAAATCATTTCATTTATCGTACGTGATTGGACTTGTTGTTCTTGATATTATTATAACTTATATCTTGACATAATTACTTCCATAATGTAAAAAATGATTTATATATCATATATATTCAGTATATATATATTTATATAATAGATAGATAAATGAACTGAAACATGCCGTTCATGGAGATGGTAGGTCGTACGTACGCATGAACGTTGTTTTCCTTTCCTAATTGAATTGAATGGAAGTAAGTAGATGACATATATATATATATATACATAAATCCAGTACCATTATTATGTCATATATATCATTATTCTTCATTATAGAAACTTTATAATCATTTTTGAATGGTTAACATGGAGAATTAATCTCATGGGGTCGTGGAGACGATATTCCGTACGTACGCACGAGTGATGATATCATTCCCATTATTATTGAATGGAATTTAAGTGGATGATATAATATCTCAGATTTAGTATCAATCTATAATAACCATATATTTTTATTCATTACACCGTTATACTCATCCATGTAGGGTGGTGGTGAAAAATTAGATTACACCACGGCGTGGAGACGGTATTCCGTACGCACGCACGCACGGTGATTTTATTTTCCATTGGATTGATAGAAGGTGAAATGAGGTTGTTTCATATATATAATAACAGATCATTATATTATTTATACTTATGTTATTACTTTATAATGAAACAACTAAAGATGAGGAAGTAGAAGAAAAATGAAACTTGAAAGAATCGGTAGAAGAGATTACCTCTTCTTCGATGCGCCTCCTATTAACCTCCACTTAGGGCACTAAATTTGGTCATTGAATGAGACCAGAACCTCTAGTATGATTCTATTGAAATTCATAAGTGAAATGGGAAGATTTTCGCCGAGATTTAAGGCTAACATTTGTGTGAAGAGGAGAGGGAGGAGGTTCCCTTTTATAAGGGGGTGAGGGACACCATATGAGAAACTTACAACATTATTTTATAATATATTAATATTCTGTTTATAATGGCTCCAAAGTGACATATTTCGAGGATAGTGTGGAGATGGGTCACAATACAGTCAACCAATAGGTTTTAGACAAGTTTAGGTTACCATTTTAACCTTATCATAACATCATTATTACTTCGAAATAAATTCAACTAACTAGACATAATATGATATAATAACCAAAAAATTATTGTAATGCAAAAAATTCTCAAATTGCATTTCTTTTGGTATTTATAATATCAATTATGTTAATATTTCATTAATAATGTAATTACTACATCATTATTATGTCATAAATAAATTAAATTATATAATTTCTAAAAATAATAAATAAAATACCATTATATAGGAAATATTTTTATCTTTAGAATGAATATTTTTAGTTGAATTTATTTTATGTATATCCCTATATTAATAATTTTTTACTTATTAAACATTGATTTTAACTCTTTTATCTCTTCTTTGAAATAAATAATAATAAATTTCCTAATCTAATCCAAGTGGACCTAAATGGTCATATTTTATTCCTAAGGTTTTTTTGGGTCTAATATCACTTATCCAATAGAATTAGGACATGTTTTAGGGTAATAATAATATCACTTTTACCTTTAATCACCTTATTTACTTTTAACCGTGGTAAATAAATGTAAAAAGATATTATTCACCAAAAATTATTTTTATCTTATTGAAACACATTTTACATACTGATATCAACCGTGTCTCTCAGATTTTTGAAATTCCACTCACATAAGCGGTAAAATTATGTTTTATGTAAATTCGCAAATTCTCCTAGGAGGTGGGTAAAATACGATAAAAAGTTCAATAAAATTTTTATATATCTAAATTTATTATAAAATGACTTCAATTAATTATATTGAACTTATATAGGTATATGTATCTATTTTGACCTAATATAAATTTAAATAAAAATTTGGTTTTAAACTATAACTCAGTGTTTTTAACTATTCATTAAAAACTGAATGTTTTCAGAAAAATACAAAAAATTCACCCTAAGCTAATTTTGATATTCCGAATCCAAAAATGAAGTCCATTTTGAATGATAAAATTTATAAAATTTCAAAAAGTGGTTATTATTATTCATAACGGCTAGTTTATATAATATTTTAATAACATATCATTGTTTAATAAAACTCAGTATTGCGTACTACACACGCTATTGAGGAAGGTCTCCATTACGTGTAATGCAAGCCAAGTCAGGGCTGCGTATAGTGGAATTTCCCTTTTTTGTTGCGTATAAAATAATAAAAACTTATTTCATTTATTTAAAAAAACTCTATACTTAATGATTTGTAGAATAATTTCTATAAAATGAACTTGAAATTGTGTGTAACACGAGCCAAGAATAGTGTTGTATATAGTACAAGCTAATCTTGGTTTAGTGTACAATATAAGACATCAAAGAAATTTAAAAAATATGTATATCTCATAAAATCTCGGGGTGTTACATTTAGAAATCCATTTCATTTCATGATTATTTTAAAAATGCATCCTAGGAATGCATACCACTTATAATAGTGACTCAATAGCATTAAACCTAGAAATACTACCAAAAAATAATGCATCCTTTAAAATTCAAACAAAAATAAATCCTTATTAGTAGATCAACCAAAATGATAAATCTTGTTGAAATAACAAGTATGGTTTCTTGGATTGAATATAAACAATTATAATGGGATGGAGGATTAATAAGAGATAATAAATGGGGGTTACCTTTCAAAAGCTCTTGGATTTAATAAATTCAGAGTTCAAGAACCCATGTCACATAAGAAATGAGGGAAAATAAGCTCCCTTATATATATTGGTTGAATAAAATTAATAAGGAATGTATTAGTCACTAAAAGTGGCTAATATTAATTTCCAATATCTTTATATTCATTGTTCCAAAGTCCATAAACATTGTTTTTAATGCATTACATAAATACAACATCATTTCTCATCAAAAATGAAATTCATGTTTAAAATGAAAATTTCGGCCCAATCATTTATTTGTTTGTGGACAACATTATATTCATTTTCTGAATTTGATATTTTTTGATATGATTGATCGCTTTGTTTGGAACATTTTATCTTTTAGCTCCAATTGATGAATCCCAAAGGAAGATGGATAATTTTGTTCTTGAAGGCAGAAACTTGCTAGAAAAAGCATAATGGGCCTAAGGACCATCAAACAAAAGGTGGGGCCCAGACACCAAGCCCAATGAAGCTCAAATTTATACAGTAGAAAGAAAAAAATATGAGGATCATTTTATTCAACTGTGGAGGGAGATAATTCTGATATTTTCATGTTGATAAAGGGATCTGAAGGTGAGATTTAAATGGTGGACCCGACATTAATGCACAGAAATCCGTCCCACCATTTCGACCAAAACATCCAAACGGATGAGTCAAATTTCCTGAAATTTTTACAGATCATATATGAAATATGGAAGAAGATATGTCTCTCCTACAACCCCTCTAGATTCGGCCTTCTTCATTTGATAATTCACACGTCAATATGGTGGACGAATCTGGAAAGTTTTCCGGGTCAAATTCGAAACATCAATTTCCTTTTGATTATTCACCCTCCATTTGACTCTATTAATTGTTGGGGGGTGAATTAATTGTTGGGGATGGACCTAAGGCTCCTAATATACTTATATAAGTTGATATTGGTGAAGGGAATAGGGGGTGGATATTTTTCATATCATCTTTTGTTACTTGTTTCATTGTAAGGTTATGCTTCCAAATTTCCTTTGTAATGTTTTCCATTTCCATGTAAGTTTCTTTTTTGTATCTTTATGTTCTTAATAAACTTTTTTCTCTTCTATATTTTCCATTTTATTTATTAAAACTTTTTTATCCCAAAGCACAGTGATATCTCTGTGATTTTTGTCAATTAGTTCACACATAGGTGTGAATTTCATTCACACACACGGAGGAGTGCTCATTATTTCCGCGGTTTTAATTTTTCAATCCAATTCTTGTTATCCATCTTCCGCCTACCATTGAGAGTATACCATCAATGGAGGGATAACACTTTAATGGGTTGATCATAGGAGGATTAAAAGGCTGGATTGAATGTAATTTTATCAATGAATTGTTGTTAATTGGATAATTAATTTAACACATCCATTCTTCAGCTATTTCTAATATTCATCACTGTGATTGAACAAACTAAATTCAATTACTAAATGACCATATACCTTTGAGAGATCATGAATTTGGTTCTCTAAGTGTATAGGGGATTAGTAATTGTGTTTAGTAAGTACCAAACCAGAAAATGATGAATGTAGTGTTATTTTTGAAGAATGGATTTATCAAGAATTAATAAAACCAAAATTGTATAACGAAGTAAAATTCATTCAATCCACCCCGAGCATAATCCTAAGATCAACCCTTTTTCTTTGAATTGAATTCGAGTAGGTTTCTTAGTGTTCATTAAACCATCCAAAATCAAACCCAATGTTGGCTACTTCATAGCCCATCCTTCACCAATCATAGCGTCTCAAGGTACTTCTTCGGTCCCTGTGGATTCGACCCCTACATGTACTACATCGACCGCTTTTACCAGTAGGGTAAATTTGGGCGCAACCAGGAATAGAGAATAAAATACATAATATTAAATGGCTAATAATAGACATTTTAAATTTTTTTAAACATGGGATGATCACATCGTAGCATGACACTCATTTCTCATTGTGTGATGAACCACTACATGAAATATCACCATTCTATGGGTCGTATCATATCATTGCCTCTTATTTTGGCTAAATTGTGAAACACACCAAAAAAATAAACTTAATTCCAAGTTCTCACCAAGGTATGACATCTCTAAGTCATATTGTGACCTATTACATTCTCGAATTTTAGATCACCCATAAACACACACATATTATCACAAAAACCTCATTTCTCTACAAATTTAAATTTTTAAATAATTATTTATTATGTATTTCTACCATAGAATGGTATTTTCACCATTTTACATACAATTACACTTTATACCTCCATAAATTGAAATGAAAATTATAATAAATATGAAAAAAAATATGAAACCCCAACTGTAAAGGTTGTAAGTTTTATAGGATTTATTTTATCCAATTGGAAAAAAAGAGCACTGTAAAGCCCCATAACACTCCAAGATCAATAGAGATAATCAATAAACGTTTATAGACAACCCCCACCAAATACCACTTATCATTATAAAATAACAAATACCAAACAACATGAAAACAATAAGTAAGTATCCATACTATTTAAAATTTATATATATATTTGAAATAAGAAATACACCCTCCAATAAGAATTTTGTCTCCAAAAATAGAAAAAAAACCACAAATAATCAAGGATAAAATTAATTTTCAATTTAAAACATATCATCACCAAAGAATCAAGATAAAATTACCAAAATTAAAAACAAGCCATAAGAACATTCAAATAATAATAAAAATGGGTCAAATATTCTAGCAACATCCCACAAAATATGAAGTAATATGTTGATAAAATAAATCCCTAAAAAAGACCAATCCGAGATATATACTAGAGCCAAGTAGGTGAGGATGAAACAATCTGTGAGCTCAATCATTTAACCCCAACCAATAGTAAACCCAATTAAATCTAGACTAGGTACCAGCAATTTTACATTTTAAACATATATAACAATCATTTCATTTACCCAATAATGTATTTGTGGCTTCTAATATGAAACACATGAAAATAAAACTTTTGTAACAAGGATAAAATCACAAATAAAGCATAACAATAATTTAAAATAACCACGGAATAAGTACAGTCAGATATATCCTGACTCTCTAAAATTTAAATCATGGAAGCACCAAAACATAACATCAAACATGATTTACATTAAAACAAATTTTATTTTATAATAATATTTTGTACAAACACAATATAGATAAATATTTTCATCCAAATAAAACAATGGGTTTCTAAATATTCTTATTTTTCAACAAACATAATATATAATTATTTTGGAAGTTGCCACTCTAGTGATTATTCTATTAATCTTTCTTTTAAGTGGAATAGGTAGTATTGGGAGTTTTCCACCAAAAACAAATAATAGGACCCTTCATCTCATTAAGAGAAATAAGTTACAAAGAAGATAATCCATCATCAATGCGACATTTGTAATCCATCTCAACTAGAATATTCTTTACACTAGATGGAATAGCCCCACTTAAACTATATTGATCAAAGGAACTTCTATTCATTGGATTATTTATATGGTTATATTCTAATAACATAAAACATTATTTAAATTCCTTTTTGTTTTAATTTATTAATCATAAAAAGTTGATCAAATACTTATTTCAATACCACCTCCAAACAATTAAAATTTAATATAATAGTTATTGACTAGAATAAGATGAAATAATATATACTTTATGAAAAAAAAATTACATGACAATTCATATTTCTCTCACCCAAATTAAAACATAGTAAATAAATGGAATTCCTCACCACAGAAATCCCATAGATAACTCCATTGAATGAATATAGTATTAAATAAACCCCAACATATACCAAAAATATGATAATAAATCACTATAACTAATAACAAAATTTAACATAGTTTTTCGAAAGTGACCATGATATCCTTTACCCATTATTATTATTTAGTCTCAATAGAAAAAAAAATTGGAATCCTCTTTATCCACTATGTTGCCTCAAGAAAACCTTCATCGTTATTGTATTGTGGTGGACATTAAATCAGAAATTAATAGATGTTGATTGAGATCATGAAAGTCTTAATCTGGATAACTCTATTTAGTGTATTAGATGTATCATAAACTAGAGGCATCATAGAACACGGATAACCAAAAGATCATTTTATAATATAAAAATCCAATATTTCTTAAAAAAACATTTTTTGTGAAATACTATATGTAAAATAAAACATAATCCTAACCAATTCAAATTTTACAAATTTCAAATAACATTTTCAATAAAAACTCAAGGAAACATACCATAACATAAAAACACATTTCGGAACATTTATTTATCTAATACCACTAAAACCATATCTAGCGTTTTAACCATTCACAAATCAAAAAAAACCTTTAAAAATTTTAATTCATTAATAAAAAACAAAACCATTGGACAAATTAACAAAGTTCAAAACAAGGACTCCCTATTTGGGTATCCATAAACATTCTCAATAATCCACTTCTATTTTATTCAAATACATCATCCATCATATAATCACTAAATTTTATTAATCACTCAATAAGAATTTAAATACATTTAAAAACAAAAAAAAACACCAAGAATAAGAAAATTAGAACACAAAAAATTAATTAAAATATACACAAACACTAAAAAAACTCTATATAAATCCATTATAACACATTTATAACAAATTTATACCTAATTAAGAGAAAATAAAAAAATTTGTCCAGTGAAAAAATTATATAGAGAAGTATTATGGTTATTTGATAGGACTCATTTTTTTGTAGACTCCATTCCATTAATGAAATAACCTTTAGAGTGTCCTAAAAATTAGGCACACTATCTATTATCTATTTACCAGACAATGTGTTATAACCACACATACTTGGTTGTTTAAACCCTTACCCCAAACAACTCATGAAACCTCAAAATGTCACCAAACCCAAAGCGGGTAAAAAAAACTCTGTTTTAGATAAAAATAAACTACAGTAATCAAAACTATGATTCAAATCCATAACACATATATCTAATACATATGGAAACATGATTCTATGTATAGTAAAAAGAAAACTAAAAACTTTCCACTCTCACCTATTAATATTCTATATTTATATCTCTATACTTCTATGATGCAACTAATAAAATTTATTTATTTGATGCCATTATTTTACAAAAAAGCCTGAGTCAAACCTACACATCAACTTACATGTCCTATTACATTGACTAGAGATCATTCATAGTCACCACAAGCTAGAAACCCATGTTGGGGTATCAAAAGAAAAAAAACAGGTATATTTCACTATTAAACTATAATAAAAAAACTGGTATATATTTTGAAAACAATTATCATGTTTTGACCATACATTAAAATTCTATAAAATAAATAGTTCTAAATGAAAAAACATCAATTATGTGGAATAATTAAAATAAATATTTGAAACAAATATATTCAATATAACAATTAACATACATTTTAAAATTCCTCTCCAATGTAAAATTTA
The DNA here is from genome assembly GCA_963277665.1 of Viscum album. Classification (NCBI taxonomy): domain Eukaryota; kingdom Viridiplantae; phylum Streptophyta; class Magnoliopsida; order Santalales; family Viscaceae; genus Viscum; species Viscum album. Next base: position 893,851,412 of record OY728128.1, read on the forward strand.
ATAAGTTATCAGTATAAATGAGAAAAAAATCTAAAAAAACTTGGAGAAATGAGTGATACATTATAACCAAAAAATAAAGAACCTCAAACTAATACAGTACTTGAATATATCTTTATGAACTATGGACATGGACCAAATCCATAATTATTATCCCCATATTAATCCTAATGTGAAAAATAGAGGTCATGTCTTGGGTGATGGAATAAAGCCAAAATAAATATATAAACACATACATGTGTGTATATAGGGAGTCAGTTAATCAAAACCAAAACGATTTCACCACTTATTATATGTGTTTCCTTTTAAAAAATATTTCAAAAAATAATTCATCCATATTTAGAAAATATGCTCTTACTTTTGAGAAGTTGGATGAAAATACCAAAATATTTTCCTTTAACAATGATGAAATTTTTACTTTATTTTATATAAAGTCCATGAGATTATTACCTAGTTGATGAAAAACTAATAAAACCCATTAATAATAAATTTTCACATTTTTATTTAAACATTACAATATTTTTCCCACTTCAAAAATAAATTCTAAAAATTTAATTCCAAACAAAATCATTCCCTACCACACTTTCATATCCATATTAGAAAATCACTTATAATTTAATGAGAATAATGATATAAATAGAATATAAAAAATACACGCACTAAAATATTAAGTAAATATTACATGGTATAATTCATTTATATCAGAAATGGTTCCACAATACAAAAATAAACACAAGAGAAAACGATAAAGTATGTAATGGGAATCATCCAGAAAACCTCATTCCAAATTTAAAAAGTTTCTAGGGCATCTCCCTATGTTAGAAAGTGATACAATCCTAAAAATAAATATCTGGATACAACTAGTGGGCTATGTTTCATTACTAATGAAAATATATATATTATAGTCATTAGACACATTGGGGTCAATCCTCAGTCATGGTTCTCCGAACATAACTTGGGGCCACTAGTCAATATGTATTCTTACTACCATTTGTAAAATGATAATTCATCAACCTGACATCGAGGATCCCATGACATTACCAAAGTATAGGTCAGAAAATAATTAGTTAATTATCATTTCATGAATGAAATGAAAATAAAAATCAAAAATCACCTCACTATCATCACCCTAACATAAAGAAACCCCTTTTCATGCCATATAATATTCAAATAATAATCACATCCCATTATTTAGAAAAGATCAATATGGTTATGGACATGTTGAATAATATAATGAATCGGAAAAAATAAAAATATCATTTTTCAAAGTGCTTGTTGGGTCATTAAAATTGATATAGACTGAATATCCACTTATCCATACTTCCATAACCCCAAAAACCCATTTTTATTATGTTACAAATTTGTAGTATTTTCAAAATTTGAAAATTATATTTTAAAACATCCATTAAAAATCTTTAAGGTTTAGTATATCAAAATAAAATTTTCACTCTATCTAGAGTCACTTGAAAAAAAAATTCACATTTTTAATTAAATTGAAACTCTATAACCATTTAATATTTCATTTAGAAATAAAAAAATTTGATAAAACCCTTATCTTGTCATCAAAACCTTCTGAATTATCTTGATATGATTATCTAAAAACTAATGGTATGCATAATAATATTGTTCAAAATATATACATTAAATATAAGGAAAAAACACATTATAAAAATCCTAGATTTCAAGAATAACCTCCTATAAATCCATCACGTTTCTATTAAATACATTAAATTTAATAAGAAATAAATTTATAATTATTAAAAGTTTAATTACCACCTAAATGAAATTGTTTTATATAAACACTTACGTCTTCCAATAAAAATTGATATATCTTTAATTGAGAATGTGAAGACATGTGTTAAGAGATCCTACACATGCCCTAAAAATAATATACCCAACATTAGATCCACCCAAACACTAAATAATACTCAATGATAAATAATCTTTTTTAGATATAGGGGGACTGAAGGGTAGTGTGATAAGTGTGCAAAGGATATAAGAAATATGGGTATAACTTTTGAATTTAAATGGAACCCAAGAATGTAGAGCTAAATATCTCAAGGGAATCAGGGAGGTATGAGAGATGAGCTCCTCTATAAATTGAACAAATGATATAAGGAAATAGGGATGAAAAAACTATTCATCATCATTGGGGAATAATTAAAAAAATTACATTATAAAAAACATGTGTAAACCACATGCCTACATGTCCTTAATTCATTTCAATGTTTGTTATACATTCTTCTGACATTTTTTTCATTTCATGATCTATCCTTATCATGTAATAAATAATATCCCCATTAAAAAAAATACATTATTCTTATATTTTTCATGAAAATACATTTCATTATTATTTTTCATCATGATACTATTTAGAACTGAAACATACCAAGAAACGCCAAAAACGCATCAGACTCCCAATTACAAAAAAACATTCAAAATATTTACTTAATTTAACATTTAATATAACAATGGCATGAATTCATGACCATATTCAATAATGTATTAAACTAAAATTGTTAGATATTTATACCTAATTTATTTGGGTAATTTAAATGAATAATAAATTTCTTATTCTCAAAAAGAATTGAAATAAAAAATATTTGGAATTGTTTAGATTCTTAAGATCAATGATAATTTAAATAATAAAAATCATAAATGATTGATTCCATATGAACTAAATTTTTATAAATTTATAATTATGAGTATTTATCTATTGCATTGAAGATTAAATTTTTTTGTATTTTAAAAAAAATAACAATATTTCATCTATTATTTAACAACTTAAAAATTCCAAACATATAGTGAAAATTAACTATCAAGAAGATACTAATTTATTTTAAAAAAAATATATTGAATATCTTATAAAAAATTTAAAGAAAAAATATAAATAAAGTAATTAATAACATCTTTCTTCTGGATAATAATTAGTTGATCATTTTATATGATTTTTATAAAAAAACATAATATTTTTTAATATGTGAATGTATATATATTGGGATTAGATGATGTTTGATATACTAGTAGTTTTGTAAATATTTTGTTAATAATCTATGAAAGAGGAGAAATGGAATATAATTATAATAAATTGGAGATTTTATGTGAAAAATTATATCACAAAAATTATTGGATATATGTTAACTTTATTGGAAGATAGAGAACATTGAAAAAAACCCTAGACTAATTTTTATCTATAAAGGGGACTTATTGTGATAAATCACACTTTCGAATATTATTCTATAAATATTTAGAAATACATTTACTTGATATTTATGTAGTGGAATTGAGCCTAGTATATAAACAATATATTTCCATAAACTTATTTTCAACTGTGGTGAGTAGTGATATATATAGTAATTATAGTCTAATTTTGGTTTATACACCATAGAATATACCATTATGGGGATCCAAGTAAAAACTATGTATTGACGAATTTATTTTCTAAATTTGAATGTTGTGTGGTCTTGATATTGTTAGAATTGAAGAAATGTTTCCACTATGGAAAAATAATGTGATCAAAGATAATAGAAAACATAACAACATAATTCAACCAAATACTATTGTATATTTTTTAAGGTGTTTTCAACAAGTGATATCATATCTATAAGACTCAATCATAGGAACTAATTTAATTATGAATATTTATCATGGAGTATATCGTGAAAAAAATAGATCCATTATCTGATTGATGATTATACCAAATGTAGGAGAACTAAATGATTTATCCACTATGATATCTTGTGAATAACAATTAACATTATAAGACTTTTAGAATTCATATATGTGATGATATATTGTTTTTGATTATTTTTGTGGATATAAATAATATTATTGCTAATGTAAAGCCACAAACTAATTGGTCTAGATATCTATAAATTAAAATATATAGGTATTTTATTATTCATTATATATATAATGTAATATAGGATAATATCACTAACAATAATGATGGAGATATTAATATAATGGATGTTGATATAAATGTTATACATAATATGTCCATTTATTGAAAATGGGATCAAGTTAAGTGATTAATCATTTCATAAACAGTATCATTGAGTTTGTAAAATATATTTATAGAATTTTTGATGAAAATAATTATTTTGAAATTGTTAAAAATATTCTCAAGAGGTTCCCAAATTTGAATAATCTCAATTTATTGTCTCCTAGATAAAATTATATTTAAATATTAACTCATAATTTTATATATATATATATATATAACTATTTTCTTATAAAATATAGGAGAAAACAAAGTGTGTATCTATTCAATCAATAAATGGGATCACCTAAAATTAAATATAGATCCTTGATCTTCTTACTGTAGGAAAAAAACAAGGAGTCATTAAAAATGATCTTTTTTCACTCATAGTCAGAAAAATAATTTAAGGAAAAAGGAATTTTGATGGTATGATACCATTTTTTTGATTAAATTATTTTAAAATTAAACATATGTTTGTGAGATGTTGCAAAACTCCAAAATATAATAAACTAGTTCTAGTGTCTACTTTATTGTATTTCCAAAAGGTATGAGATATCACACCACTATGCATTGATCAATTTAGTATTCATGAAGCACCAAATAGATAAATCATTCCTATACTTCATCGAAAATATAAAAACATAGTACAAGAAACATTATCACATTCTTTATCTTAGAAATAATTTTCTTCTTCATATCCTAGAGAATGGAAACAAAATTAGATTGGGCTTAAACACTTTTTAAATGTTACATTCTTAACAAGTCTCCCTGAAAATATAATTCATAAAAATTATGTACAGATATATAATTGAAAACATGTTCAATTTAATTAAGAACATGAGTCATAAAATGCGTCCATTTATAATATCAATAACCTAATATTATAGATAGTAGTAACTAAAATATCAATGAAGGAAATTATTAATTTTTGATGTCTGTATCTCATAAATAAAGACATATTTAGAATAGAGTAGTTTTTCTTGTATTGTTTAATATATTATTATATATACATTAAAAACAATTTAATACTTCTAGACAACTTGTTTCTCTCATTTGAAATGCCTATGCATTGAGGGGATAATTAATTATGGGCCCCACCAATCACTAAATGTCCAATTTATTACTCAAATATTCAATGTCCAAAATAATGCATAATAAATATTGAATGATAAAAAATATACTTATTGAGTAATTGGTATGGAATATAATGATTAAAATAGTCAGTAAAATTACGTTTCTATTATAACAAAATATGTAGAAACTATATGCATTCTTATAAATAAAACATACTTGATACAAATAATATTGATATTTAAGATAAATTTAATGTCCAATTAAATATATCCACATGATGTCGAATGTTTCAAGATAATTCTAGTGATAAAATAATTAAAAGGTGAAACAAATTATCAACAACTCAATATAAATGTAGTTTTTTGAAATAAATTCACAAATTTTTTTAATAAAATAAATTTTAAGAGAAACACTATAAATGATTTCATTAAACTTTGCTATTTTATAAAATATTGAATTTACTTAAAAGAAGTTTAATATTATAAAACAGTTATATGAGTTAGAATTCCGGTTAACATCATATACATTAAAATGAAATTGTCCTTTGAACTATTTTTTAAAGAAAGTAAACAAATACCCTTTTGGAAGAAATAATAATGATTCTTTAAAAACCAGAAAAATTAAAATTTAAAAAAAATCCTTAATAAATAATTTAAAAAAAAGATATGTTTTAATTTAGTTTTGAACATTTTATACAAAGAATAAAATTTACTTGATCAAAAAGATAAATGGTATCAAATTTTATTTTAAAAACTTATTTTCTATAATAATGTTACAAGTAGAAGAAATGATGGAAGAAAAAATTAAAAAATATTAAATATATATATTATAATTAAATATATAATGGTAATAAAAGATATATTTCCTAATTAATCCAATTAAGATAATATAAAGCCCAAAAAATTGATTTTCAAATATAAATTGAAGAACCTGTAGTAACTTTTAATTTTTATCCAATTGAAATTTTAGACATGAATTGAAACATTAATCATCATGAATAAATATATATTCAAGTTAAAACATAAAATGGAAATTATATACATTATCAACACCAAGTCTTAACGTACAAATACATTAAATCATTTTTTGGAAATACATAAAACATTTCACAAAAAGATACCCAAATACTGTGTTAGTTTAGTGCCTTTGGAAATATGTAAACAAAAACACCGGTATATAAGAGAGATTAATTACCTCCCACTATGATATTCATGACTATAAACCTTCTTATAAAAATCATTCTTAATACATATCATCATAACCTAGGGAAGGAATCATAAAAATGCGTGAGATCATATGCCTATTAAGGGTAAACTAGGGATACCAGTAAGCATAAATATGATAATAAGGGAATGAGAACATGATCATGTAAATATAAGATCATACATTGCATATCAAAGATCAAAAATAGTAATCATAAAATACATATTGGTTGTTCATAAGACATTAATCACAAGGAAATGATTAGAATAAGACATGAAAACATATAATGGGTATAGGACATGAATTATGTAAAACACAAAAGAATATAATATGATTTCGATAGTAGCCAAGGAATTACTACTTGGACCATATTTTTAGTATGGTTTGACACCCCATATCATCTTGGTAGTCATGGTTTACTCCTATGTCCTTCTTATTAGAATGATTTCACTCCTCATACCATCTTGAAAATCATGGTTCACTTGCATGACCATCTTAGTAGTCAAGGTTCACTCCCAATCCCATATTATTCTATCTCATGAGACATAAATCATTACCCAATGCATGTGAGGGAGATATAGGTCCCACCCATATCATAATGAAATCATTCATACATGTGCTGAAAAATCAAAGATAATCATATCATAACCCATAAAATGAAATGGGTTTCATAAACATGAAATCATTTGTTAACCTACGGAAAAAGAAAAAAGTATCGTAATCATTTCATCAAAACATAACCCGTAATAATAATAAGGTTTCATAGAAATATAACCCATAAAATAGAAATATATTTTTTAAACATCGTTCCATAAAATGTAAACCGCTTAGAGAAAGAATATGAATGGATACATTGAATCATTTCCCCATAAAAGCATGAGTAACACCAATAGATGTAGTCTTATATGGAAAATAATTTTGAAATATCATTTTAAAATAATTTATGAGGAAATTATCCATTCTCATTTTAAAAATTATTTTTAAAACATTAAACCTTTTTAAATACATTTTCATGAAATTAAACTTGAAAACATATAAAGGAAGCATTGAAAATAATCTGAAATATTTTTTCTTTATAAATATTAGGGAGGATTATGAAAACCTTTTGAAAAACATTTTTCAATGATACAATAATTTGAAAACATATGAAGAAATCATGAAAAATATTTGAAAACAACATATTTAAAAATAGTGTTTAAAACATTTTAAAAAAAATTAAACTTTTAAACATGCAATGGAAGCTTCAAAGAAATGATTACAGGTAAATCCATACATATCTTATGAGGAAAAAAGGTACATTCATTTTACATGGTAAAAACAAATAAAAAAATTATTTATTGGAGAGAGATAAAAATATTTCATTAAAACATTGGTAAAATAAAAATGGGTACAAATGTAACGCCCTGAACCCAGTTACCCAGAGTCGGTGCATTATTTTAATACATTGGCATGATTACAGGGAATCAAGTCCTGAAGGACCGATCGGTTTAGTAGTCTTGGAAAATAGATTACATATATGAATGTTACATTGCACATCATAACATAAAAAACAACAAAAATAATCTTTCACGAATGTCATTATTCCCTAGGATTAACCTTACATATCAATCACAATACACTTCTTAGAAACCTGGGAAAAATAAAACATAGAAAGGGGTGAGCTCAGATGCATAGTAAGGATAACAATATAATAGAAACTTTCATAAATAAGCATAAACATTTAAGGCAATGTATAACTAAAACAAAAGCCTTTTAAATTTGAACTACAGGATAATATGGAAAAAATAAAATAAAATAATGTCATTTAATTATTCACACGGATATTCTACTAGTAGAATAATCACATATAATATCAATAACCACTTTTATAATGATGTAATGCATAATGCCAGAATATCATAACCACGTAGCCAAGGCCTCGTGCCAAGACTAAAAATAATATTTTTTTCAAGGCCTCGTGCCAAGACACTAGTTTGTCTCATGAGACCTACCGATGCATCGAGGAGCTATAGCGGGCTCCACCCGTCACTTACTAAGTCCAATGCATTCCTCGTATTGAAAGGTCTAAACATAACATAAACATTCATATTAAAACTAGAATGCGAAATATCAATACTTTACCCATAAACCATGAATGGTATAAAAATAACACATCCATAGTCAAACATATCACAAGACCTTCAACACAATATAGATGATTTGTATCACGATAAATCAACTTCAAAACAAGTTTAAAATCCATTAAAGGATTTTGACATTGATGAAAATGATTTGTAAAACTCTTTGAGATAAATACCCCTTTTTCATGAAAACATTTAAAATTCACACAATTTGGAAAAGAAGTTATTTAAAGAAATTTTTGAGTAAAAGTGTACCATACCACTTTGAAGCTTTTGAACGGAATTAAAATTTTAAAAGCATTGATGTCCATATAAATAAATCCTTAAAAACCATTTTTAAGACATGGAAATTAATGAGAAAGATTCAGAAGAATAAATATTTAAAACATTAGAAATGATGTTTTAGTAAAAATAATCCCTTAAAATAATCCCTTTTCAAACTCTTTAATAAAACATGGACATGGATAATAAATATGTCCCAGTAGATACTTATGTAAAAACAACCTTTAATAACGAAGAGATTGTGAAGTAAACCTTTACCAATTTGGTAACTTACGAAACATACATCCCATGAAAGAGGTATCATACAATGAATAAGTAAATAGACATAAATTAAAGTTTATTACACAAATAATACAATTATGGGAATTACATACACCACTAAAAGGGTAATAGTGGCAATATGGCATGAATCTCATGTGAATAAGGAGTGAGATGAAAACTCCTTACCTTGCACTTTCCTTTAGTCGAGGGTACGTTTAGCCTCATGTATGAAGAATATATTATGTTATTAAATTATACCATAACCATATTAATAATTATGATATCATAAATTATTCATTTTTGACTTTATACTACCAATTTAATAATAATTTCCATGTTATATTAATATTTCGGAAAATAATGACTTTCTTTATTGTACGTGTTTTAACATGTTACTCTTGATTGTATCACTTAGATCATGATTTAAATACTTCCAGAATATAAAACATTATTTATTTATCATATATACTTAGAATATAAAAATTTATAATAGACGTATATGGAAAACACCGTTTATGGAGACGGTAGTCCGTACGTACGCATAAACGTTGTTTCTGTTTTCATATAGTATTGAACGGAAGTAAGTGAATAAGATATATGTAAGTACATAAATACTTATATATATAAATTTATATCTCTCAATTAGCATTATTATGTCATATATTACATACTTATTCATATTATATAATTTTATAATCGTCGATGAATGGTGAACTTGGAAATGAATCTCATCGCGTCGTGGAGATGGTAATCCGTACATACGCACGGGCGAAAATATCATTCTTTTGATATTAATATAATATATAATTGGATGGTATATAATATATAAATAATCATTATCATGTTATACTTATTATTTACATCAAATACACAACATTATTATACCCATCCAAATAATAATGTATTGAATAACAATTACACCACGACGTGGAGACGGTAAGTCGTACGTATGCACGTATGGTGAAATGTCATTAAAAGGGTTGATATAATAATGAATTTGGTTGTAACTTAATTATAATAAAATTAAATTATATAGAATATAATGGAGTTATTATTTTATAATGGAAACAACAAAGAAAAAGGAAGTGGAAGAAGAAATAAACTTGAAAGAAGGTGGTGAAATCATTACCTCTTCTTCGAGTTCTTCATTTTTATTTGATCAAAAGGGATCCTTAGGTTGGATTTATGATCAAAATAAGGCCTAAAGGATGAAGTAAGGATATTTTATAGGGTATTTGGTCGGGTTTTTTCCGAGACAAATGGATTATAAGGTGTGAATTAGAGAGAAGTAGGAGTTCCCTTTTATAAGAGTGGTGAGGGGCACCTTAGGAAAAACATAAAATATTATTTTATAATAAGTTAATATTCGGATTCTATTGGCTCAAAAGTTGATTATTTAAAGTCTAAGGTGGTTATAGGTCTCAAAAAACTCACTAAATAGGTTTTAGACAAGTTTAGGTTACCATTTTAACCTTATCATTTAGATTTAACTCTGAGTTAAATAATTTAATGTTTACTGCGTCTTCTTGTATTTTTACACTATATGGTTTGTAAACTTACTGTATAATACAAATATAACCCCAATTGGTTCATTAATGTCATATATATTATTATATAAGTCTTTTAGAGGAACATTAGATTTTTATTACAATTATATTAATTAATAATATAATATTTTTAAAAAAAAACTATTTTCTGTCAATTTTGACACTATTTGGTATTTGTTTTTTCTTAAATAATACAAGCATGAATACTTCAAAAAAATAAATTGAATAAATAATAACATGTTATATTCTCCTATAAAATTCATGTATGTCATAAAAACATTGAAATTATATTTATTTTAATATTTATAATACCATTTATTTGATTCATTCATGAATAAGGTAATTAATGCATCATCATTGTGTCATAAATAAATTTATTTATATAATGTATAAAAATTATAAATAAAATTCCATGATATAGGAAATAATTTTATCTTTCTAAGTAATATTTACAATAGAAATTATCTTATTGAAAACCCTATATTTAAAAAAATTAGTTATTAAACTTGGATTTTAACTCTTTTAACTCTTCTTTTAATTAAATAATAATAAATGTCCTAATCTAATCCAAGTGGACCTAAATGATAATATTTTATTCCTAATGTTGTTTTTGGTCAAGATAAACATTTAAAATAGAATTAGGACATGTGTGAGGGTAATATTAATATCATTTGTACCCTTAATTACCCTATTTACTTTTCACTGTGGTAAATAAAAGTAAAAAGTTACTATTCACCAAAAATTATTTACATCTCATTGAACCAAATTTTACCTCTTGATATTAACCATGTCTCTCGGATTTTTGAAATTCAGCTCATAGAAGTGGTAAAATTATGTTTTATGTGAATTTTAAAAAACTCATAGGAGGTGGCTAAAAGACGGTGAAAAGTTCAATAAAATTTTTATATATCTAAAATTATTATAAACTGACTCCAATGAATTAAATTGAACTTATATAGGTATTATGTATCTATTTTGACATTAAATAATTCAAATAAACTAAATAATTATTTAAATAAAAATTCGGTTTGAAACTATAACTCAGTGTTTTTCACTATTCATCAAAAATTAAATGTTTTCAGAAAAATACCAAAAATTTACCCTAAGCTAATTTTGATATTCCTAATCCAAAAACGAAGTCCATTTTAAAATATAAAATGTATTAAACTTAAAAAAGTGGGTATTATTATTCATAACGGCTAGTTTGAATGGTTGTAGTGTGTGTTAGAACTCGAAGTTGCGTACAACACATGCTACTGTATTATTCAAAGAGAAGTGTACCATGGAATCTTAGGGTGTTACATTCTCCCCTCCAATAAATTGAATCCTTGCAATTTATTCTTGGTATTGGAAACCTGGGGTTGACATTTCAAAATATCTTAGTTCAAATCCGAAATCAAAAAATGGATTAAAGAGGCCTCTATTTAAGATAGAGTGGTAAGTATGAAGGTTACCGAAAATAACGCATACCAGGGTTCCGTGTAGGAAAATATGGATATGGAAGAGAAATCTAACCATTAATTACTGATGGAGAGTGGTAGATATCATGGCTATGAAAAGGAAAATAATCCCAAAGCCATAAATTTGTGATGATCTAAGGTACCATCTGGGACAACATTTTTTTTCTAAGTTCCTTTTCTTAATGTTGATGAATTTATTTATGATATTGGATAAGATAAAAAAGAGATATACTTACTTTATAATTATAGTTTTATCCATTGATAAATTTCTACCACAAACTCGTCTTTCACTAAAAAACATAATACAACTGAAAAATACTATATTTATCCTAATCGTATAGGGTTCCAAATATAATGAATGTATAATGCACATATCAGACCCATTAAAAAAGAAACTACATTATACAATCCAGGGACTTCACGTAGTCTAGTGGTAGGTGATAAATCACAATCACACTATGGTTGTGGGTTCTATTCCCATAGCTTTGTCCGACGCGACGGGTTGTCACACGATCTTTGTGTTTTCCATTAATAGAAATCCAAAAATAACCACTCAAACTTAATCCATTTCAACCTTTAGACTTACCCAAAATACTACTATCCAAACTCACAGTCCAAAATTTATAAGGAATTTAAACACAATGAAGATCCTTTTTTCTTTGTAATAACATGTGAACACCTTCACCATGTATTATTTTAAAACATGGTAACATCCTAAATTACCATAAAACCTTATTGATTACATTCATGCTCCCTTATTCTTTATAGAATACTGGATATACACCTTCTATCAAAAATGTTGTAAACTCCAATGATTAAAAATCATTAATTAGTTTCAAGGTATTCAAGAATATCCAATATAATTTACCTGAATCAACCATATCTTATTCCAAAATCAGTACCTAAATATTAGGACCATATTATGGTTTATCTTTCCTTCAACCATGTAATTTCCAAAAAATTTAACTCGTTGTATAGTCACTTTTCTTAGTACCATAAAATCTCAAATCCTAAATGAAATAGTACTACAGTACAATCATTATTTATTTCCAGAACATCATTGATACAACACTTAAATGAAATAATTCCAAAATAACAACATAAGAACACTAGTCATTCATCTTCATTTGTGGTGGTATCATAACTTGATTATTATCTAACAGCATCATTTGTGGCATAGTCTGATGTCTGGAACATTGGTTCGCGTAGTGTCCAAACTCCTTGCAGATGAAGCATTGTACATTTGAAACCTTTTTCTTGCACTTGCATCCACGTACTTGGTGTCCTTTTTCTCCACACTTATAACATACTACCATTCCCTTCAAGAATTTTCCAAGGTGATTCTTTCCACAGTTATAACGTATGGGAAAATCCTTCTTTACCTTATTCCCTTTATCTATCCTTCTCTCTACCATCCTTTTCTTCCATGGCTTCCCTTCAAAGCCATATGACTCCATGAATTATTTACTTATCTTATCAACACATGATATTATTTCTTCATATGATGATACTACATGGGAGAATATTTCCCTTCTAAATTCTGGCTTAGGACCATGAAAGATATGATCCTTCTTACTCTTTGGATCATGTGTATTGTTGGAGTTCTCATTCCTTCTACTGGGCGCCATTTATAAACAATGGCATACACTAGATTATTTTATGATTAGAAATACCTAATCCCAAACTTTTAAAACACTTAACATAAATCAAACAGTTTATGGATATAATCCATAGTCATAAAAATGTTTTCTTTGAGTAAGTATATAATCATAAGCCGTTCATAATGGTTTGTAAAGAAAATGAGAATTATCCTAAGAATATCCCCCAGGAGTGTCGTAACCAAGAGTGAATCAAGGCCCGTTGTCGTGCACCAATTCCTATTCGATTCTAGCTCTAAGATGTGTTTTCGGGTTTTACCCCTAGGTACATCTGTGCCAGAGAAGCCTCTACCTGCTCGTAACCAGACAGGGATGTATTTCTTAGAAAACTCACAAAATCTCTACAATACCAAAATTCTAGGTAGTTCTTCAAAACTAATCCTCAAAGTTTATCTTAGGTCTATGTTCTCTAATCAGATTTTATCTAAATATAGCTTCCACAGTTATTGCTAAACTTACTCTGAGACTAACTGTAATTCCCAGACCACAGTTACCCAGAGTCAGTGCATTATTCTAATACATTGGCATGATTACAAGGAATCAATTCTCGAAGGACCAATCGGTCTAGTAGTTTTGGAAAATATATTACATAAATGAATGTTACATTTCACTTAATAACATAAAAAACAACATAAATAATCCTTCAAGAACACCATTATTCCCTTGGATTAACCTTGCATATCAATCACAGTACACTTCTTGGAATCCTGGGAAAAATAAAACATAGAAAGGGGTGAGCTCAGATGATTAGTAAGGAAAACAATATAGCGGAAACTTTCATAAATAAGAATAAACATTTAAGGCAATGTATAACTAAAACAAAAGTCTTTTAAACTTGAACTTCATCATAATATGGAAAAAATAAAATGAAAAAATTCCATTTACTTATTCGCATAGATATTCTACTAGTCGAATAATATCATGCAATATAAATAACTACTTTCATAATGATGGAATGCATATGCCAGACTATCATAACCACGTAGCCAAGTCCTCGTGCCAAGACTACAAATAAGATTTTGTCAAGGCCTCATGCCAAGACACTAGTTTGTCACATGAAACCTACTGATGCATTGAGAATCTATATCGGGATCCACCCGTTACTTACTAAGTCCAATGCATTACTCATATTAAAAGGTCTAAACATAACATAAACCTTCGTATTAAAACAAGAATACGAAATGTCAATACATTACCCATAAACCATGAATGGTATAAAAATAACACATACATAGTCAAACATATCACAAGACCTTCAATACAATATGGATGATTTTTATCATAATAAATCTACTTCAAAACATGTTTAAAATCCAATAACGGATTTTGACATTGATGAAAATGATTTTTAAAACTCTTTGAGAAAAATACCCATTTTTCATGAAAACATTTAAAAGTCTCACAATTTGGAAAATAATTCATTTAAATACATTTTTGAATCATAGTGTCCCATACCACTTTGAATCTTTTGAAAGGAATTAAAATTTTAAAAACATTGATGTTTATATAAATAAATCCTTAAAAACCATTTTGATGACATGGAAATTAATGAGAAAGATTTAGAAGAATAAATATTTCAAACATTTGAAATAATATTTTAGAAAAAAAAGTCCCTTAAAATAATCCCTTTGAAAACACTTTCATAAAACATGGACATGGATGACAAATATGTCCCAGTAGATACTTATGTAAAAATAACCTCAGATAATTAAGAGGTTGTGAAATAAACCTTTACCAATTTGGTAACTTAGGAAACATACACCCCATGAAAGAGGTATCATACAATTACAATGTAAATACATATATATTAAAGTTTATTACACAAAAAATATAATTATGGGCATTACATACACCACAAAAAGGGTAATAGTGGAAATATGGCATGAATCTCACGTGAATAAGGAGTGAGATGAAAACCCCTTACCTTGCAGTTTCTTTTAGTCGAGGGTACGATTAGCCTATTGTATGAAGACTATAGTATGTTATTAAATTATACTATAACCGTATTAATATTTATGATATCATAAATTATTCATTTATGACTTTATACTACCCATTTAACAATAATTTCCATGTTATATTAATATTTCGGGTAATAATCGCTTTCTTTATCGTACGTGTTTTAACTTGTTACTCTTGATTCTATCACATAGATAATGATTTAAATACTTCCAGAATATAAAACATGATTTATTTATCATATATATTTAGAACATAAAATTTTTTAATAGATGTATACGGAAAACACTGTTTATGTAGACGGTAGTCCGTAGGTACCCATAAACGTTGTTTCCGTTTTCATATAGGATTGAATGGAAGTAAGTGAATAAGATATGTGTAAGTACATAAACACTTATATATATATATATATCTCTACAGTAGCATTACTATTTCATATATTACATACTTATTAGTAATATGTATTTTTATAATCGTCGATGAATGGTGAACTTGGAAATGAATCTCATCGCGTCGTGGAGACGGTAATCCGTACGTACGCACGAGGGAAAATATCATTCTTTAAATATTAATATAATATATAATTTTATGGTATATAATATATTAATAATCCTTATCATGTTATATTTATTATTTAAATCAAATAAACATCATTATTATTCCCATCCAAATAATAATGTATTGAATAACAATTACACCACGACGTGGAGACGGTAAGCCGTACGCATGCACGTATGGTGACATGCCATTCAAAGGGTGGATAGAATAATGAATTTGGTTGTACCATAATTACAATAACATCACAGTATATAAAATATACTAGATTTATTATTTTATAATGGAAACTACAAAGAAAAAGGAAGTGGAAGAAGAAAGGAACTTGAAAGAGGGTGGTGAAATCATTACCTCTTCTTCGGGTTCTTCCTTTGGATTTGATCAAAAGGGATCCTTAGGTTAGCTTTCTGATCAAACTAAGGCCTATATGATTAAGGGAGGATATTTTAGATGGTATTTGGGTAGAGCTTGGCCGAGACAAATGGATTAGAAGGTGTGAATTGGAGAGAAGGGGGGAGTGCCCTTTTATAAGAGGGATCAGGGGAACCTTAGGAAAAACATAAAATATTATTTTATAATAAATTCATATTAGGTTTATAATGGCTCAAAAGTAGATTATTTAAAGTATAAGGTGGGGATAGGTCTAAAAAAACTCAACCAATAAGTTTTAGACAAGTTTATATTACCATTTTAACCTTATCATTTAGATTTAACTCTAAGTTAAATAATTTAACTATTACCATGTCTTCTTGTATTCTTACACTATATGGTTAATAAACATACTATATACTTTCAATAGAACCCCAAATGGTTCATTAATGTCATATATATTATTAAATATGTCTTTTTTCCGAGCCTTAGATTTTTAAGACCATTATATAAATTAATAATATAATATTTGTTTTAAAAACAATTTTATGTCAATTTTAAAACTATTTGGCATTTGTTTTTTGTTAAAATAATAACAACATGATTAATTAAAAAATACATTGAATAATTCCTAACATGTCATATTCACCTATGAAATTCGTGGATGTCCTAAAAATGAGGAAATTATATTGATTTTAATATTTATAATACCATTTATTTGATTCATTCATGAATAAGGTAATTACTGCATCATCATTGTACCATAAATAAATGTATTTATATAATGTCTAAAAATTATAAATAAACTACCATGATATAAGAAATCTTTTTATCTTTCTAATTAATATTTATAATTGAATTTATCTTATGCAAAACTCTATATTAATTATGTTTTAATTATTAAACTTTGATTTTAACTCTTTTAACTCTTCTTTGAATTAAATAATAATAAATGTCCTAATCTAATCCAAGTAGACCTAAATGATAATATTTTATTCCTAAGGTTTTTTTTGGTCGAGATAAACTTGTCCAATAGAATTAGGACATGTGTGAGGGTAATATTAATATGATTTCTACCCTTAAATGCCCTATTTACTTTTAACCGTGGTAAATAAAAGTAAAAAATTACTATTCACCAAAAATTATTTTCGTCTCATTGAACCACATTTTACCTCTCGATATTAACCGTGTCTCTCATATTTTCTAAATTCAGCTCACAGAAGCGGTAAAATTAAGTTTTATTTGAATTTACAAAAGCTCCTAAGAGGTGGGTAAAAGACGGTGAAAAGTTCAATAAAATTTTTATATATCTAAAATTATTATAAACCAAATCCAATGAATTACATTGAACTTATATAGGTATTATGTATAAATTTTGACAATAAATAATTTAAATAAACTAACTAATTATTTAAATAAAAATTCAGTTTCAAACTATAAGTCAGTGTTTTTCACTATTCATCAAAAATTAAAAGTTTTCAAGAAAAATACCAAAAATTTACCCTAAGATATTTTTGATATTATGAATCCAAAAATGAAGTCCTTTTCGATGATAAAATGAATAAAATCTCAAAAATGGGGTATTACTATTCATAACAGCAAGTTTGATTGGTTGTGGTGTGTGTTAGAACTCAAAGTTGTGTACAACACATGCTACTGTATTATTCATAGAGAAGTGTACCGTGGAAACATGGGGTGTTACAATAAATATTCTTTAATTATCATAAAATATTATTACAATATTCCGGGAATATCTTTTTGGACATCTTGGTTTTTAAAGAACACAGATTTCGGACATAAGAGAGATATCAGTTCATATTTTAAAAAAATATCTTCATTATCTTAAGTACCAAGGAGTGGGAAAATGATACTAATAAATGAATACATCAAGACTAACTATAGGATATTATAATTCTTGGGTTCTCTTGAATTATGGATCATTATATTTAATTAATGAAAATGTAATCATAAACAATCTCGATAAGTGTTGACATTCTTTCAATAAACTCTTACCACATGGTAACTTCAAATCATGCTCCCCGTGTAGGAAAACAAAATTAGATGGAGCTTTAAAATATTACGAAACTAAGCTGATTAATTTTTATAATTTCAAATGTATTTTTTACACTTTATATAAAAATATAGGTGTATAACATGTCATGTGTCTCAAAGATGAAAAAATCAGACAAAATTGATTTACTGATTTTCAAACATGTGAACCATAAACCCCATGAAACAAATATCATAAAATGGTTATTTAAATACCCATATATTTATGTATATGAGTTATATAATACATCCATGGTTAGTATATACACCACAATAAGGCATGTATCTCATGGAAATAAAGAGTGAGATGAAATTCTCTTACCTTGAGTCTGATATGTCTCTTATGCATTTATATTCCTAAATAATAAACTTATGTTAATTAATTAATGTATTCATAACCTATTTAAATTTTATTATTACTTTTACCTCACTTATAACCATTTTTTATACAACTACTTGAACAATTTTGTTTAAGTCTGGTGCTTTGACTAATTCTATTCATTTGTTAAACAAACTTTGGTTGGTCGATTATGGTCAAAGGGGTCATTATATAAACATATCTAGAATAATAATCACAGAAAAATTATCATATTAATACATTAATTATACTTTAAAACCAATGAATATATATGGTTTTTAAATATGAATCAATGTTAAAATCATGGATACGGTAGGTCGTACGTACGCATGAGTAACATTCTCATTTCTCAACGCTCATTAAGGAAAGAAGTTAAGTAACATTAATATTTAAATAATGATAATTATACCGTAAATACCATATTATTTAATCATATATACTTATATATAATTCTAGTGATGTAAAAGGAATCACATCGTGTCGTAGAGGTGGTAGTCCATACATCCACAAATGATGTTGTCACATTATAAGTGTGTGAAAGGTAATAAAGAAAATGGTATATATTATATATCCATAAAGTTAATTTTTTCATGAATATAATAAATATGATTCTTGTTTCAAATATTTTTAATTAAAATTGTCCCTTATACATTTCATTAGTGTGTGAATGAATCACATCTCTTTGAGGGGGCAATAGTCCACACTTCCCCCAATGAAATTATCGTATTTATATAAGATGGAAAGTAAAATGATATTTGTTTTAAAATAATTAAATAAGATTAAAGAATTTATCAATATCAAAAATATTATATAAAAATTGTGTTTCCATTGTAATTTCAACCAAGAGAGTGGTAAAGGAATACTGAATAATTATCATTTTGTGTGGTGGTAGTTCATTGTACTCATAAAAAGTATGTTGGTTACCCATTAGATTGAAGTGTGCGTATGTATAGGTATAAACCATAGTATAATATATATATATATATATATATATATATATGGAGGATACTAGTGTTATTATATAATCATTTAAAGAGGATATTTGAGGTGGTGGAGAAATAAATTAAGATAAAGGAGTTTGGGCGAGGATGTTACCTCTTCTTTGGGTAACTCCTTCTAGTATTCACTAAAGGACTTCCTTGGACTGATTTATTGCAAAAATGGACGATTCAATGAGGAATTGAGGTATGTTTGGGAGCCATTTGTGGAATTTTTGGTTGATCTAATGTGTCTTGAGATGTCTAAGGAAGTGGGAGGAGAGGAGGCCTTATATAGTGGATGAGGAGTGGGACTCTTGTAATGTTATAGAAAAAGGGAAACCCAACTGACATTTTTTTATTAATTGTGGATTAAATAATGGTCCAAATTTGAGAAAATGGAATATAGTGTCTAAATACGGATATAAAATTTATTTTTTAAAATTTTCTATGTTATATTAGGACTTATGTTTAGCATTTAGTCCCTTATTGATAATAATTTAATCTTAATTGTTGTAATAAATTTTAATTACCTTCACTAATATTTTTGGTCAAAACGAATTTGAGATTATTAGGCATTATAAATTATAATAATTCCAAATATTTAATCCATTTTTGAAATTCTAATCATATAATTTGCAGAAATTAATTTAAATTTTATCCTCCAGTCAAGACGACAAAGTGGGTTTTTTAAGTAAAAAATGGTAAAAATGTGCTTAGTTTTTATAGCCAATTACAATTTTAAATTGATTTTAATGACATAAATTGGATAAAATGACCAAAATTTAATATTATTAGAATTTAAAATAATTTAAAAATATAATTTAACCTTATAGATAAATTATATAAAAATTAGTTTTGTGTTAAAATTTACTATTTTTCACTATGAATTAAAAAATGAATCTTCATAGAAAAATACTAAAATTTCACATTAACATAATTTTGAGGTTAAAATTTAAAAAATGAAGTTTTTTTAGATATATAAAATTTATAAAACTTCAAAAATTTATATTTTAAATGGGTTCAACATCAAAAGGTGGTAAAAGTGCCTTAATAAAAATACAGGTTTTTATGTGTAAAATTTGGTTTGTTCTTATATTAATCTAATTTAATATATTAGATGAATATCAAAAAAAATATTGAAAATATAATATATTTATATTAAATTAATATAAATCACTAAACTTAATTAATTTGTTTTTCTAGGATAAAACATATTTGAGATTATAAATATAGTGTTTAATAAAAATATTCCCTTTATATTCAATTAGTTTAATTTAAGTAGTGAATTCATTTTACAATTGTATGAACTAGAGGTTTTCATAAGTCAGTTAGTATTATTCATAAATGTTAGCTTAAAGTGTAGGTTATGTTTTAATATATTATATATTCATATTTTGATAATATATTCCTGTTTGGTAAAACTCGATCATGCATGCTATGTCGGCCATTGAGGAAAGTTAGTATTGCATGAAATGTACGCTAACCTCAGTGTTTCATTTATATAATGATAAAATTTATTTTTCATGTTGTGAACAATTACCTTTTAGTAACATATAATATAGGCCAAACATAATACTTAAATAAAATTAGTGTTCTGTGAAAATAAAAATTAACATAAAAATTTAAATTAATTAAAAAAAATATTTCACAAAATCTCAAGGTGTTACATAAACCACCTAAATGTTAATAATAGAATAATACTGAATATGCTTTATTAGAGGGAAAATTTAAAGGAAATCTATTACCTCAATTTTGAAAATATTAATAATTGAATTTAAGAATATATATAATTAATTTATAATTAATATAAGTAAATGATAAAATAATTTAAATATATATATAATATCAAATATGATTTATTTATTTAATCTTATCACTCGTTTTTTAATAAAATAATATTTATATAATTTATTTCAAGTGTTAACTTCAACATTTTTCAGGATAACTTTGGTTCAATAGTTCGAGAGCATGTACATTGATAATTGTTCCATCAACTCCATAGTTTTAAAAATGAGATAAAAAATATATATTTACAATAAATATATATATCTAAATTCATGCATAAAATATATAGATATAAAAATGTATTACATCATTCATGGAGAATCTAGGTAATACATATCCCAAAATATTATTTTCACTTTTCGATGGATAGAATGAAAGAAAGGTAAATAACAAATCCTCTATAATGAATCCTTATTATATAATATATATAATATATATTCATTTAATATATCAATATTTCCATCCACATAAATAATTAATGAAAACATTATCACATCACTTTGTGGACGTGGTATTCCACACATACATGTGAGTGAATTTAACATTTTTCAATAGATTGGTAGGTAAGAATTAATATTTGACATTATAATTACCTAAGAAATTTTTTTCATAAAAACCATTTATAATAACTAATCCAATAGTCAAATCCATACAAGAAATATAGTGATGGAAAATAAATTGTGCAACTACATGGAGATTGTAGCCCTCATGAATTCATGATCGATAATTTCTCTTCAAAGTTGATAGAAAAGATATTAAATATGGTGGTTAAATAATAATAATAAATTTTAAATATATTGATAATACTGAATTTTTTTTTAATACCATAAATTTAGTGGAGTTAATAGAATAAATATTTTGAAAGAGGCTTGGAGGAATGATTACATCTCCTTTGAAAGTCCTATTTTAGATCATTTCCTAATATCCTGTTGAATGGTCACTTTAGAAGACCAAAACCTATCATCCTTTTAATAGTTAGTTTATATGTAGGTCTTTCATATTATGTTATAGTAATATGGCTCAATATAATGTGAATAATGGAGTGAATGGGATTGTTTTATTCGAGAGGGAAATGACACACATAGAAATTCTTGAATGATTAAAATATAACAATTTTATCCACAAGATAAATGCTTATAAATTTAAATGTATTATATTATGGACCACAATGATTTCCAAATATGTTCATACAATAGTATTTAGTGACATTTTATGTGAAAAAAAAAATTTATCTCTTTTTTTAACATGGTGTGAACCTTTTATAATAATAAACATCGTAACAACTATTTCCAAATAAAATAGTTCAAACATTACCTATATGTTGAAAATTTATTATTTGTTATGAAGGGACAAAATTTCCAACCATTTCAAATACACATTTTCATATTGAAATATTTTTATGAATTTTAATAATATAACATAATATTATTTTTCATAAAATATCAATCATGTTATTTTTTACACTATATATTTAATTTCAAGTTAATATCATCAATATAAAGATGTAATTTGAATATAATGATTTAAACCATAAAAAATAAAATATAATTAACAAAAAAATAATTATATTTGTATAATTAAAACAAAAAACTTTTGTTTTAATATTCTTAAAACAATTTACATTTGTTTTTACACTACTTTTCCATGTATCCTATTAGCTTTGTATACAAAATTAAAGTAGTTTTATATTTTATATAAATTATAAATAAATTAAAATCTTAAAAATAGTTTTATTAACCAAAATAACCTTTAATATTAATAAAAAATTATTTTTATCCATATGTGAGATTATAAAAAATATTTATTAGAAAAAGAGTTACATTTTGTATTTTTCATTATTTAAAATAATATATATTTAATTATTAAAGGGAAATGGGAAAAAAATTATTAAAATTAAATTTTAGTATTCATATGGTTGAATTAATAAAATAAAATTAAATAAAGTAATTTTTTGGATAGATTTATAACTACTTATGTCATTGTTTTTAATTATAACTATCTGATTTACCATTTACTAAGATAATAAATATTAAAAATGGATAATTTTCAAAATTATTAATTCTAAAAACAATATATTAAAATAAAATTATCAACCTAATTTCAAATATTAAATCCATTTTATATTATTCTATATCAATGATCTATATAAATGAATTTAAAAATATTTTTCCAAAATACGATGAAAATGTTCTTTAAGAAAAATGTGTTTCTAGCTTTAAAAATTAAATTATTCAAAAAACGTGTAAAATGAGGACTCTAATTCCATTTGTTAGATTATTTTAAATTAAATTGATGTTATATAACATTAATATAAAATTCAAAATAGAATGGAAATTTATAAATTACATGATTTAATAAAAAGAAATAAATGTTTTTCAAAAATATGTATTTTTTACTATTCACTAAAAATAAATCATTTATGATAAATCAAAAAAACTATCTGAAATAATAATGAAATTGTGAAAAAAAAATTATTTTCCCATATTAATTTTTCAAAAAAAAATTGGTTTTATTAAACTCAATGTCATGTGTAAAATAGTCTATGTATTAAATTAATATTATTTAGAGAAAAATATATCCTAACATCTGAGGGTAAAACATTATAACAACTTTTAATAATTTAACTCTAAAAATACTATCAATCCAAAAAAATGAGTGAGTATAATTCTACGTCATCACATTCTTGATTTCCAACATTGGTTCCACAAATGTTGGGTTTCACCATAAAACATTTTCCAAATGAGTGGTGATGATTTGTATCTATTTATCTTCATCACATTGAATTTCCATATTTATAAATCATAAGAGAGATATTTATCTAGAAGAATGACCTATGATATCAAAACATGTTATAATTTTTGTATGAAATTCCTCAAGAGATATACTTGGAATACATCATGAACTTGAGAGAGATTTCGTGGAAGCAATATTCTATGATATTTTTTCCAGATACAATCATGAATTTTGATGGAACACATTTATCTAGGGGTATGAATTCCCTTAATTCCAAATCTCATTAAATTATTCCAAATATATATTTAGAGGAACACCTGGTCACCAACATCGAAATGTAGATCTCACTTATTATTTTGAGCATAAATTTTTTATTAACGTTTAGATTACCATATGTGTTTTTTAATGGATCTAGCATTCTCTACTATTTCCTTATCAATATTAAGTCCCAATTTTTTTCTCTAAATTAATTCTTATGTGTTGTAGTTATTTTATTATATATATTAAGGGATTCATAAATATCCATATTAATGGTCATGTAAACTAAATTATGGTATGGAAATTATACCGTGGAACTATTTTGAAACCAGAAACCTTTGAAATTCATATAGCAAGATACTAAAATTTATTCTAGAGCATTAATAGTCATCTAATATTGACCATAAATTTGAGGATGAAAAGAATTGCTAAAACTCATCTATAAATTCATATCCTATTACATTATTCCCTATAACATTGATGATAACCTCATATCCTGATCAAATTCAATTGAATGTGGTACACCATGAAATCTCACAAATTCCTTAATATATTATTGAGTAATTTTCTTAGAAGATAAATATTATCTATTAGAAAAAAAATAATAATTTTAAAATTAAATATACTATAACATAAATATTATTATTTCCTTTATTTTTTTATGGGTATTATAAAGATGAAATCAAATATATTTCTTTCTCAATTTAAATCTAGTAGATGTCATGATTATAAAAACCCCTTATACTTCAATCACTCATCCAAAACATTATGGTGGAATTATTTTTTTCTATGAAACTATAGAAAAACAATTATCCCCTTGATATATTTATTATATATTTCACTATACAGTCTCTATAGGTTGTTGATATTTGAGTTATAAGTCCATAAATTTTTCTTTGTTTTTAAAAGTTGAATAATTTTAGATTCTATTTGAAATTAATATATTATAAAAAAGGTTAAAATAATTTGAAATAAAATTTTTGTGCACAATATATATATAAATGATAATTAAATGGGTGTGAAATCATAATTGAATCAGTATTTGTGGATAACTATAGACCTTATGGACACTGCCGTATCCTTTTCTTAAAGAAATGTTCCATTTAAATTTCTCAATACTCATAAAATGACATGCAGATGACACCCATGTTTCCATAGACATTATATTGAGATGGCTATATGATATTTGTTCCACCTATAAGTGTGGCTCGACCACTTCAAGACCTACATTGAATCTAACCATAAATAAGTCACTATGTTCTATAGCAATACCTAACCAACAAAAGTTAATTAGATTTTTTTAATTATATTACACAATAGATTTGAAAACCGTAAAAAATAGTTTAAATGTATTCATGAATAAATATGACAACATTTATTCAAAAATATATGTTAAATTGTTATTAAAAAGTGATTAAACATAATGATTGAGAACTTGAAGAGAGTTTCCTCTAGGTGCCTCCATCCACAACCACTTGCTTCTGACACATTCATCACTTGATTAGCTCCATTGTTTTAAATTTCATCAATTAAAATATGCATGCATAACATATTCATCAACCACTATATCATTTCATTATACTTTCCCTCTCTATGAAATCCCATGGATGGAATTTAATATTAAAATATATAATTGAGAGGGGTGGAAAATAGGTTTTCCAGTTTCTAGCAGTCGAAAAAATCGTCTATTTTAACCACCATCAAAAAGAATCATGATAACAGAAATTTATACGTGTTTTTCTATAAAAAATTACTATTGAATATAAAAATTTAAAAACATTTGGATTCATGTAAAAATTTTTCCCAAAATTATCGAATCTTAGTTCTCATATATCAAGAGACTCTTCATCTTCCTCTATTTTGACGCATGAAAGGACTACATAAATGAAAAAAATTCTTCATGAATTTTTTCTATTAAATCACACCATATAGTACTTTTTTATGTACAATTTTAACCACAAAATTTAGTAGATTTTATCCTATTATATGATTCATTTAATGAGGACTTATCATTTATATAAGAAAAAAAGATTGTCTATAATGAATGGCCCTTTTGGCATCAAAAAATTTTGATTGTAAGTAGCTCCTATTGAAAAAAATAAAATAACATGATTAAATAAAGCCTAAAAAAGAATTACTAAATTTTTGACAATATTGAAAATTTTATTCTCAAAATATATAATTTATTCGAAAGTGTAAGCATTCCTTAAATAATAAATTTTCACATTTAAGCTATAAACATACCTAAAATCCAAAACAAATGTAATTAACTAAATTTTTTACTGGGGATCAAAATATATCGTACAACATTAGAAAACATTAATTTAGGATCTCTATTAATCTCATTCAATCTATTAACCTTTTATTATACTCTCATTCACAAAAATCATGTACCTTGCCTTAATTTTCTATCCTCACCCATATATAGATTTATATAAATGTATTTATCCTCCAAACCCATGAATAGATAACCATATTCTTTAAAAATATCCTCATACCCACCCAATAATATTTAATAAGGTGTATTTAGTATGAGGAAATTTTAGGGGTCTTTGGTGGCTATTAGTTGGTACATTCTAGATGATAAATAATTTAAGGATGAAAATTGTGGTTTTGATTATTTATTGAAGAATAAAAAATGATACTAATTTTTAAATAACTATGGAATCCTACTCACTTTTCATGAAAGAAAATAAGATAAAAATCATTGAAAATCTCATGAGCCTCCCACCCCACCAAGCATTCAGCAGAACATATGATATTCATCTCTCTATATCAATTGAAATATCAAAAAATGAAAAACATTCATTATCCTTGAATGTTCTAAAAATTAAAAATGTTAATAAAAATAAACTTTTCAACAACAAAAGGATAATTTCATAATTTTATTTTCTTCATATAATGAGTCTCCAAATGATGTAAAATAGCATAATATAGTATCCTCAGTCATAAATTTTTGAATAAAATAAATAAAATTGTTTTTAATGTAAGTATGGATTAGTTATCAAAATAAATTTGGTGAAAGTATTGAAAATGTCAAATAGGGTTCATAAGCCTCATAGTAAGATAATTTTAACACAAAATATAAGGATATGTGAAATGAGATTCAATAAGAAAAGATTTCGACATGAAATTTTCCAAGGTTTTAATGTTTAAAAATGTCATTTTATGAAACAATTTATGATCATTTTTATTTGATAAAATTATTGACTCATTGACATGGGTTTAAAAATTTAAAAGACATAATTTTCTGAGCTTATAAAATTCTAAAACACATAATAATTTATGAAACACAAAAAAAATAAAAAAACATTAAAAAACTAAAAAGAAAACCAAAAATAGAAAAATAATATCAGGATTATCAATAATTTCTAGCATAATATATATTCATGTGGAATTTTATATCATCCCAAAAAAATAGTTTGTTTAAACATAATAAGAAATTAAATACTTTATACAGACACTAATCTAAATGATGAAATTATAATTGGAGTTTTTATTGTAATTAAAATGTCTTATATTTCATCCTCTAGTCTTAATCTCTAATCCATTCAATTTGGTTCAAAAATAATAATAATTTGTTTAATTCATCTATTTAAAAATTAACTAAATCATTTTTTTATGTTTTATAATGTGTAGAGAACATATGATAAAATACATATTTCATCAAAATAGATTCCAATTTTGAATTTCAAGAAGTGGTACCATGATAATTGATTAGAATAATTAGTGATCTAAATCATGAAAAGAAATATAGAATTTCACAAATATGGATACATTTTTGGATTTATTAATTATAGTGGTAAAATTTTATACTTACATAGACACATAATCAACATAAATCAATTTTCTATAAATATCCATACAAATTAGAAAATGTTCCCATGAAATTCATACTTCATACATAAGATTCATTACAAAACAAAGGTTTTTTTGAGGCATCTCCTTCCTCGTAGAATTTTAAAATTTTAATTTCAAATGTTTTTCATGTAATTCAAAATTTAAAAAGAAAAAATAAAATAGTGATGACAATAAAAATAAAAATCACATAATTATATTTAAGTTTTGTATCTTTTAAAGTGTTCTCCATAGTTAAATGTGTCACCAATATATATGAATAATTGAAATTCAATTTCAAAATGAATCTCTTAATCATTGGATTGACCTAAAAATTAATCTTTTTAATCTATAATAGGATTGAGAATATGATTCTTGTAAAAACCAACTAGAAACATCACCCCCAGCATTGTAATTTACAGTATCATAAAACTGTTCTCCTTCACTATTGTAAGAATAAAGGTCATCATCAGTAAATATTTCTTTATTTGTTGGAAAAATATATCAAATCAAAACTATTCAAATCCTTATCAAATAGTTGATAAAAGGTTTTAATTTCCATTCAGACTATTTATTTTTATATAAAACCCCTATGAAAACATGATCAGTATTATAAGTCTTTTAATTTTATCATGTTTCCCCTTTAGATATATGATTGTTGACTAGTCTTTAGAAATAATTATATTAGATCCTAGTAGATACCAGTTAATGCTTCCAAATGAAATGACAATATCCAATAATTGTTTATAATTTTTTTATTTTTATTGGGCCATATCTAATATAATCGGAACATAAGAAATCAAATGGGAGTTTATTTATAGCCTTGGACTCAAGACATCACCTAGAGAAATGTTATACCTTGGAGAGGTTGAACAATGGGAGCGGATGTCGTATTTAGTTTCAACTACCTAAAGACTTGTTTACAACTATCATCAATAATTTTTTTTCTTTTTTATCTATCAAGTAAAATAAAGTTCTACCATGCTAAAATACTTTTAAAACCTCTTATAAAACCCATCACGGCCAAACAATGGTCAAAAATATATCTCATTTTTTGTATGAAAAAGAATAAATGGCCTCAAAGTTAATTTGATCATCATGTATTCCATCTAGACACACATCATTACAAATCACAATTCCCTTTCCAAAATTTAAATGTAATTTTCCAAAATTTAAGATGTGATTAGTATTAATGTCTGTCTCAATAACATCAGTCAAATTTTTCAAAAATAATTTCAAATGATGAACCTGAAATAGTGATGTCATCCATGTAAACGTCCCTAAAAGATTCTAGGTATAAAGAAAAAATTTCCATCCTAATCCTTTAAAAGTACCCAAATCATTACATAAACCAAAATTTAGTCTCCTATAATAAAATGTTTCAAAGGGGTATGAAAAATTTGCTTTCACTTGATGAACAAATTAAATATGAAGTTTTAAATGACTTTAGAATCCATTTAGAAAACAATAGTGGGTTTTTATAACTATTCATTCAAGAAAAGTATCATGAAATGGTAATGGGATGTGGTATTTCCTTGAAGCATGATTTAGTTTATAATAATCAATGTACAATGTTTATTTATTTGGAAACCTATTATGGAAAAGCTCACTAAATTCATACCTATAGATTATAAAGCCATGATTTTTGGGGAAAACATGGAAAAGGATCACCAATAGACTATAATTTATGGAAAAATAATCCAACATCCAAATAGGTGGTGAGATAATTAATAAAAAACTCTAACATTATTGGGTTAAATATTCATTGAAATTGTATTACATTTTTTAAATTTTCCGCTAACAATTTTTTATTCCATAAAATTGAGTGACTAATACCAGTTAAGATTTATAGAGTCCATCCAATGTATTTGTTTTTTATTTTATGCAATATTAATAGTTATTTTTCTTTTTCTCTATAATTATATTTTTAAAATATGGTAAAGAATTTTTCATTTTCACATATTAAATCACTTATGAGTTCCCCTTTAAGTTGTTTCAATTAATGTTCTGGGGGTTGTTTTCATTGAAAAAAGATGTTTTGGTGACTCAATTAAAGTAACTAAATCTTTTATTAAGTTCTGGGAACAAACATATTTCATATCTAATTCTAATTTTTCGATTTCTTCCACATATATGAAAACTATGGTTATTTGGTAGATTTTCATATAAGAAATGAAATGAATGTTCTAAATCATGTTGATCAATTTTGAGGATCTTTAGATCTATTTCACACAAAAAAATATTAATTTCCTAACATGGTAATTCTCTTTTCAATCAAATTAATGATTATCAAAAAAAATATAAAATTAGTTTCATCATTTCAAAAATCAAATGGTTGAAACTAATAAATTTTTTCAAAATAAAAAACAATCATGTTCATATTAGGTGATGCATGATCCTCAATTGGGTCATGTATCAAACATTCCTTTATAAAATTACTTCTTATACTCATTTAAATTTTGTCTTATGAGAAAACATATTTTTTTTAGAAATATAGAATATCTTATAAAAGTTTCACAGAATAAAAAAAACACATATTAACTTAAAAATTTGGAAAATTTTGCAATACAACTATATACAATCCTTTTTTAACACTTGTATTCATTAGTGGTTCACTCATATGATAAGAAATTTGACGCATGAATTGTTCTTGACTATTTTGATCGCTATTTTTAGAATCATAATGACCAATTATTCTCTTTAAATCCATCATGGTTCTTTCAAACAGATATCCTTATTTTGAATTTCTATTCTTAGTCAATGAAAACTCATAATTTCAATAATTTCCAACAATTTATGGATTCTCTTTAATAGTTACTTCTCTAATTGAAGTGGTTTAAAACAATCACTGTCATTTTTTGGTTAAATATAATGTTGGAGTTTCTTAATTTTTGGGTTATTTGATCTTGTTCAAATCCGACATTCTATATAAATCACATTTCATTGCTTTATGAATGGAAGTGGTTCAAGAAGAAAATAAAAATAATTCAAGAAAAGGATTATTTGTTTCTTTCCTATCTCTAATCAATGTTAAATGTAATATCCTGACCCTAGATTCCCAGAGATAGTGCATTATTTTTATACATTGGCATTATTATAAGGAATCAAGTCCTGAAAGACCGATCAGTTTAGCAGTCTTGGAAAATAGATTACATACATGAACGTTACATTACACTATATAACATACATCAAATACAAAAATACTTTGAGAATGCCTTTGTTCCCTTATATTAACCCTGTATATTAAACATAAAACACTTCTTGGGATCCTGGGAAAATAAAACATAAAAAGGGGTGAGCTCAGATTCTCAGTAAGGATAACAATATAGCATAAATATTCATAAATAAGCATAAATACTAAGGGAATTTATAAGACTAAAACAAAATCTTTTAAAACATGAACTTCAGTATAATATGGAAATGATAAAATCAAAATAATTCCATTTACTTACTCACTTGGATATTATATTAGTAGAATAATCACATGTAATAAATAATTTTATAATGAGGAAATATATAGTACCGGACATTAATTTATGTGTCAAGGAATCGTGCCAAGACCTATGGTCTAACTATAACCGGACCCAAACCCGGAGAGCCTCTGTAACCAGACTCCATCCCGAAGAGCCTCTGTAACCAGACTCCAACCCGGAGAGCCTCTGTAACTGGACTCCAACCTGGAGGGTCTACTGTAACCGGACCTCAACCCAGAGGGCTTACTTTTACTAGTCCCCAACCTGGAACATACTATTCCAATACACTCATCATAAGAAAAGGTTGAAATATAACATAAAAATTCGTATTAAAACTTGAATACAAAATGTCAATACATTACCCATAAACCATCAATTGTATAAAACTAACACATCCACAGTCAAACATATCACAAAACATTCAATACTATATGGAATATTTTTATCATAGTAAATAAACTTCAAACAATATTAAAATCTATTAAAGGATGTTGACATTGATGAAAATGATCAGTAAAATGCTTTGAGAGAAATACCAATTTTTCATGATATCGTTTAAAAATCACACAATTTATAAAGGCAATCATTTAAATGGGACTATTTAAATCAAGGTGTCCCATACCACTTTGAAACTTTTTAAAATAATTATCATTTAGAAACATTCATGTCCATATAAGTAAATCCTTAAAATCATTTTGAGAACATGGACATTAGTTAAAAGGGTTTAGAAAGATAAATCCTTAAAACATTTAAAATGATGATCTGGTTAAATATACCCCCCCCCCCATAAAACCTTAAAATATTCCTTTTGAAATAATTTTTATAAAATATGGGTATCTATGATAAGTATGTCCCAGAAAATACTTACACATGAACAATCTCGGATAATAATGAGATTGAGGAAATAACCCTTACCACGTTGTAATCAATCGAGTCATATGAAAAATAGTTAATAACCACCAAATGAATCACATAATATCATGAATATAAATAGAATCATTATAATATATATCAAATGGTAGTAGACAATACACTACATGCAATAAATAAGTGGTGAACAATGGGAATCTCACAGAATTAAAAGTGAGATAAGAAACCCCTTACCGTGTACTTTCCTTTAGTCGAGGGTACTTTAACCTTCTATATAAAGACCTTAGTATGTTTTTAAATTATTCCAGAACTATATCAATATTTATGATATCATATATGTTTAATTTGTGACATTATACTACACAATTAATAATAATTTCCATGTTAAATTAACAATTTGGGTAATAATTGCTTTCTTTATCATACGTGTTTTAACTTGTTTTTCTAGATTGTATCACTGAGATCATGATTTAATACATCCAGAATATAAAAAATCATATATATTTAGAATATAAATATGTATAATAGATATATATATATGAAATGGAAAACACCGTTTATGGAGATGGTAGACCGTACGTACGCATAAACGTTGTTTCCGTTTTTATATTGTATTGAATGGAACTAAGTGAATAAGATATATATATAAGGACATATATATATTTATATATAATTTAGCATTATTATGTCATATATTACATACTTATCAATGATATATATTTTATAATCATCATTTAATGGTGTACGTGGAAATGAATCTCATCGCATCGTGGAGACGATAATTTGTACATGTGTATGAGGGACAATATCATTATATTGTTGCATAAATTGTATGTAATTGGATGATATATCATATATAAAGAATAATTAACATGTTATATTTATTATTTACATTAGTTATACTCATTATTATACCTATCCAAATAATTTAGTGTTTGAATAACAAACTACAACACGACATGAAGACTGAATCCCTACGTACGCACATATGGTGACTTTATCATTTATATGATGGATAGAATAATGAATATAGTTGTACCATTTTTATAATAACATCATAGTATGTAGAAGATACTGGAGTTATTATTTTATAATGGAAAAAATAGGGAGAGAGTAAGTGGAAGAAAAAAGATCTTGAAAGAGGTGATGAAATATTTACCTCTTCTTCGGGTTCTTCCTTTTGATTTGATCTAAAGGTCTCCTTAGGTTGCCTTTATGACAAAAGGAAGGCCTCTGGTATGAAGTTAGGAATGTTCGGAGAATATTTGGGCTGGGCTTGGCCGATCCAAAAGGCTTTGGATGT
Source organism: Viscum album (assembly GCA_963277665.1). Classification (NCBI taxonomy): domain Eukaryota; kingdom Viridiplantae; phylum Streptophyta; class Magnoliopsida; order Santalales; family Viscaceae; genus Viscum; species Viscum album. The sequence continues at coordinate 893,885,525 of OY728128.1, forward strand.
GTGAAATTAAGAGAAGGGGAAGTGCCCTTTTATAAGATAGGTGAGGGTCACTTTAGGAAAAGTTTGAAATATTATTTTATAATAAAATAATTTTCGGTTTCTATTGGCTCCAAAATGATTTATTTAGAGGATAAGGTGGTAATGGGTCTAAAACCTCCCAACCAATAGGTTTTATATTGGTTTATGCCACCATATTAACCTTAACATTTAGATTTAACTCTTAGTTAAATAGTTTGGCATTTACCATGCCTCTTTGTATTTTTATACTATATGGTTAATAAACGTACTATAAAATGACTATAGAACGCCAATTGGTTCATTAAATTCATATATATTATTATATAAGTCTTTTGGCCGAACCGTAGATTTTTAAGACTATTATATCAATTAATAATATAATATTTGTTTTAGAAACTATTTTATGTCAATTTTGACACTATTTGGTATTTGTTTTTTGTTAAAATCATAACAGCATGATTACTCTGAGAAATATTTATTGAATCAACCTTAACATGTCATATTAACCTATAAAATTAGTTTAATTCCTCAAAAGTCTCAAATTACATTTATTTGTGTATTTATAATATCAATTATTTTAATCTTTTATTAATAAGGTAATTACTGCATCATCATTGTGTCATAAATAAATTTATTTATATAATGTCTGAAATTTATAATTAAATTAACATTATGTAGAAAATCTATTTATATTTCTAATGAATAATTCATCGAACTTGTCTTATTTATAACCCTATATTAAAAAAATAGTTATTAAAACTTGAATTAAACACTTTTAACTCTTCTTTAAATTAAAAAATAATAAATGTCCTAATCTAATCCAAGTGGACATAAAGGATCATATTTTATTCCTATGTCTGTTTCTGGTCAAATTAAACTTATCCAATAAAATTAGGACATTTGTTAGGGTAATAATAATATCATTTTTATCTTTAATTAACCTATTTACTTTTAACCGTGGTAGATAAAAGTCGAAAGCTACTATTCACCAAAAATTATTTGTATCTTATTGAACCACATTTTACATACTGATATCAACCATGTCTCATGGATTTTTTAAATTCAATTCATAGAAGTGGTAAAATTAAATGTTTTGCAAATTTGCAAATGCTCCTAGGAGGTGTGTAAAAGACGGTAAAAAGTTTGATAAAATTTTTATATATCTAAACTTATTATAAAATGACTCCAATGAATTAAATTGAAATTATATAGATATTATGTATCTATTTTTACCTAAAATAAATTTAAATAAAATAAATAATTATTTAAATAACAAGTTGGTTTTAAACAATAACTCATCGTTTTTCACTATTCATCAAAAATTGAATGTTTTCAGAAAAATACTAAAAAATCACCCTAAGATAATTTTGATATTAAGAATTCCAAAATAAATTCTATTTTACCAAATTAAAAACATATAAGTTGCATTTATTAATTTAAAATTAATTCCCATTGTCAAAACCAAAAGGCATATTTTTAAGAAATAATAACTATAATAAGATTGACAGTTATTTATTTCCAATTTCAAAGTAAAATTACATACAAGGACAAGAATTGAATTAAATGTAAAAATATAATCTATTTATACTTCCCAGCCATTAGAATGTATAATTTAACACTATAAATTATTTTTATTAAAAAAACTGTTTTTAGTTAAATTATAGTATTTTTCACTATTCACCGAAATAATAATGTTTTCATAAAAACACAAAAATTTATTGAAACTAAATTATTAAGTCAGGATTTTAAAGAAGAAGTTTATTTTTTCAAATTTAATACATAAATGTTTCAAATATTGTATTTAATAAGGGGTCACTAATAAAAGGTGGTAAAAGTGCAATTTTTTTGAAAAATACTTCTTTTATCTGAAAAAAATGAATTAGTTCTTACATTATGTCTAAGAAACTCATAATATGGATACTAAAATTATAATGATTATATAAAGTTCAAAATTAACTTAATACTTTTCATAACTGCTCTTGAACGGGTAGTTTGGTTAGTCATGGTTCCCATGAACTCGGTGTTGCGTGTAGTGCAAGTTATTGAATTACTTTGAAGAAATAACATACTATGAAATCTTGTGGTGCTACATTCTTCCCTCCTTCAATAAATTGCATCCTTGAAATTTGAAATTGTTCTTTGAAAATAAATGGTTGAAAATAGAAAATACCATTATGGGAAAAACCACATCGAAAATTGGGTTAATAAATGTTAGTCTTAATAAGTGGAAAAAGTAAATAAAAGGGTCACCACCAAATTATGATCTCGATTTGGAGAACATTGGTGGAAATTAGAGACACATAACTGGAAAAAAATTTAAATATTTATAGGGAGTGATTGATGTCATCAATCACAAACAAGTATAAAATTTAGGGCCTCAAATCCATCAATCTATGGTGATTTAAAATACCATCGGTTCGACAAAACATAAGGTATTAGGATAACACATTTTTGATTTTAAGATCCCTTAACTAAAGTTTAAGAATTAATTTACCCACAGAATAAGAGGAAAAAAACTTTATATACATATATATATATATATACTTGACAAGTAGAGTTTCATCCTTTAACTTATTCATATCACAAACTCATCTTTCACTCCAAAAGATTTCAAAAAAAATACTCGATTAATCCTAATCGTATAGGGTTACAAAAATAATGAATTTATAATTCACCTATCAGACCCTTTAAAAAAACTAGATTATACAATCTAGGGACTTCACATAGTCCAGTGGTAGGCGCTAAATCCCAATTTCACTATGGTTGTGGGTTCGATTCCCGTAGATTTGTCCGACGTGACGAATTGTCACAAGGTCTACGTGTTTTCCTTTTTATAACAATACAAAAATAACCTTAACAATAATATCCAGTTTCAAACATAATCCAATCCAACCTTTAGACTTATCCAAAATATTTATAACAAAACTCAATGTCCAAAATTTATAATGAAGTTAAACACAATGAAGATTCTTTTTTCCACGTAATAACATCTGAACATTTTAATCATGTATTATTTTAAAACATGGTAACACCCTTAATTACCATAAAACCTTATTGATTACATTCATGCTCCCTTATCCTTTAAATAATACCAGATATATTCCTTATATCCAAAATGTTTGAATATTTCAACAATGATGAAATAAAAAAACTATTAATTAGTTCCAAGGAAGTCAAGAATATCCAATATAATTTATCCGAATAAACCATCTCTTATTCCTAAATCACTACCTCATTATGAGGACCATATTAAGGATTACCTTTCCTTCAACCATGTATTTTCCAAAAAATTGTAGCTTACTATTAACTCACTTTTCATAGAACCATATAATCTCAATTCCTCAATAAAATAGTACTGCAGTACAATCCTTATTTATCTCCATAATTCATATAACCAGTATATTGCTGATACAACACTCAAATGAAATAATTCTATAATATCAACATTAGTATACTAGTCATTCCTCTTCATCTGAGGTAGTAAAATAACTTTATTATTATCCAATAGCATCATTTGAGATATACTCTGATGACTGGGACATTGATTCACGTAGTGTCCCAACGCCTTGCAGATGAAGCATTTTATATTTGAAACCTTTTTCTTACCCTTGTAATTGCATACTTGGTTTCCTTTTTCTCCAAAATTAAAACAAATTCCAATTCCCTTCAAGAATTTACCAAGGTGATTCTTTCCATATTTATCACATATGGTAAAATCCTTCTTTCCCCTCTTCCCATTATCTATATTTCTCTCTACCATCCTTTTCTTCTCTTTCTACCCTTCAAATCCATAGGACTGAGAGAATTATTTACTTATCTTATTAAAATATGATATTATTTATTCATGTTTTGAGAATACATGGGAGACTATTTACCTTCTAAATATTGGCTTTATGATATAATACTTCTTACTCTTTGGATCATACGTATTTTTGGAGTTATCATTCCTTTTACGGGGTGCCATTTCTGTACAATGGTAGACACTATGTGAGTTTATGAATCACAATAAATAATTATAAACTTGTAAAACACTTATAGTAAATTGAAAACTTTTTGGATAAAATCCATAATCCTAAAAAATATTTTCTTTAAGGAGATGTATTCTGATAAATCCTTCATAATAATTTGTAAAGAAAATGAGAATTATCCAAATAATATCCCACGGGAGTGTTGTAACCAAGAGAGTAGCAAGGCCCATTGTCGTGCACCAGTTCTCGTTCGAGTCCAGCTCAAAGTGGTGTTTTTGGGTTTTACCCCTAAGTACATCTGTGCCAGAGCTGCCTCTAACTGCTCATATCCAGAAAAGGATTTATTTCCTTAAAAGACTCACAAAATCTATATGTTACAAAAATTCTAGGAATTTCGTATATACTAATCCTCAAATTCTATCTTATGGTAATGTGCCCTAATCAGAGTTTATCTAAATCTAGTTTCCAAGGTTATTACTAAACTTCCTCTAATACAAACTGTAATGCCCCGCCCTTAGATTCCCATAGATGGTGAATTATTTTAATACATTGGCATGATTACAAGGAATCAGGTCCTGCAAGACTGATCAGTTTAGTTGTCTTGGGAAAAAGATTACACACATGAACGTTACATTACACTTTCTAACATACAACACACACAAAAATCCTTTGATAATGCAATTTTTCCCTTATATTAACCGTGCATAATAAACATAAAACACTTCTTGGGATCTTTGGAAAATAAAACATAGAAAGGGGTGAGATTAGATGCTCAGTAAAGATAACAAAATAGTGGAAACTTTCATAAATAAGCATAAATATTTAAGGAAATGTATATGATTAAAACAAAAGCCTTTTAAACTTGAACGTCAGCATAATATGGCAAAGGTAAAATCAAAATAATGTCATTTACTTACACACATGGATATTCTACTAGTCGAATAATCACATATAATAACTAATTTCATAATGAGGGAAAGTAGAGTACCAGACTTTAATTTCTGTGTCAAGGCCTCCTTCCAGGACCTATGGGCTAACTGTAACCAAACCTAAACCCAGAGATCCTCTGTAACTAGACTCCATCCCGGAGAGCCTCTGTAACTGGACTCCAACCAGGAGAGCCTCTATAACCGGACTCCAACCCGGAGGGTCTGCTGTAACCGAACCCCAACTCGGAGGGCTTAATTTTATCGGTCCCCAACCTGGAACATACTAGTCCAATACATTCATTATAACAAAAGGTTGAAATATAAAATAAACATTCATATTAAAACTAACATACGAAAAGTCAATAATTTGTCCATAAACCATGAATGGTATAAAAATAACACATCCACAGTCAAACATATCAAAAAACTTTCAATAAAATATGGAAGACTATTATCATAATAAATCAACATCAAAAAAGTTTAAAATCCATTAAAGAATGTTAACATAGATGAAAACGATCGGTAAAATGCTTTGCGAGAAATAACTTTTTTATGAAATCATTTAAAATTCTAAAAATTTATAAAGGTAGTCATTTAAAATGTTTTTTTTTGGAATCAAAGTGTCTCATACCACTTTTAATCTTTTTAAAATAATTATCATTTCAAAACATACATGTCCATATAAAAAAATCCTTAAAATCATTTTGAAAACATGGACATTAATTAAAAGGGTTTAGAAAGATAAATCATTAAAACATTTAAAATGATTATCTAGTTAAGTAGACCCTCCCATAAAACCTTAAAATATTCTTTTTTAAATAATTTTTATAAAATATTGGTATTTATGATAAGTATGTCCCAAAAAATACTTACACAAGAACAATCTCAGATAATAATGAGATTGAGGAAATAACCCTTACCTCATTGTAATCAATCAAGTCGTATGAACAATAGTAAATAACCACAAAATGAATCGAAAAATATCATGAATATAAATAGAATCATGATAATATATATCAAATGGAAGTACACAATACACCACATGCAATAAATAAGTGGTGAACAATGGGAATCTCACGGAATTAAAAGTGAGATAAGAAACCCCTTACCTTGTACTTTCCTTTACTCGAGGGTATGTTTAACTTAATTTATAAAGACCTTAGTATGTTATTAAATTATTTCATAACCATATAGATATTTATTATATCATACATTATTCATTTATGACTTTATACTACCTAATTAATAATAATTTTCATGTTAAATTAACATTTCGGGTAATAATCGCTTTCTTTATCGTACGTGTTTTAACGTTCTTTTCTTGATTGAATCACTCATATCATGATTTAAATACCTCCAGAATATAAAACATCATATATTTTTTGAATATAAATATGTATAATAGACATATATATGAAATGGGAAACACCGTTTATGGAGACGGTAGACCGTACGTACGCATAAACGTTGTTTCCATTTTCTTATCATATTGAACAGAACTAAGTGAATAAGATATATGACAGTACATATATATATATATTTATTTATTTATTTATATCTCCATTAGAATTATTATTTCATATATTACATACTTATTAATGATATATATTTTATAATCTTCGTTGAATGGTGAACGTGGAAATGAATCTCGTCGCATCCTTCAGACGGTAATCTGTACGTACGCACGAGCGAAAATATCATTATATTAATGGTGAAATCGTATGTAATTGGATGTTATATCATATATATAGAATCATTAACATATTATATTTATTATTTAACTCATTTATACTCATTATTATACCCATTTAAATAATAAAGTGTTTGAATAACAAACTACACCATGACGTGGAGACGGTAATCCATACGTACACACGTATGTTGACTTTGTCATTAATAGGATGGATAGAATAATGAATATGGTTGTACCATTTAAATAATAACATAAAATTATATATAATATACTAGATTTATTATTTTAGAATGGAAACAACAAATAAATAGGAAGTGGAAGAAGAAAATAACTTGAAAGAGGTGATGAAATATTTACCTCTTCTTCAGGTTATTCCTATTGATTTGGTAAAAAGTGATCCTTAGGTTGGATTTCTAACCAAATTAAGGCCACTAAGGAGAAGTTAGGATATTTGGGAAGATATTTGGGCTGGGATAGGTCTGGCCAAAAGGCTTTGTAGATGTGAAATTAAGAGAAGGTGAAGTGCCCTTTTATAAGAGAGATGAGGGTCACTTAAGGAAAGGCTTGAAATATTATTTTGTAATAAAATAATTTTCGGTTTCTAATGGCTCCAAAATGATTTATTTAGAGACTAAGGTGGGTGTGGGTCCCAAATCTCTCAAACAATAGGTTTTAGAAATTTTTTGGTCACCATATTAACCTTAACATTTAGATTTAACTCTCAGTTAAATAGTATGACATTTACCATATCTCTTTGTATTTTTATATTATATTGTTAACAAACACACTATAAAATACCAATAAAACCCCAATTGGTTCATTAATGTCATATATATTATTATATAAGTATATTGGCCGAACTATAGATTTTTAGGACTATTATATCAATTAATAATATAATATTTGTTCTAAAAACTATTTTATGTCAATTTTGACAATATTTGGTATTTTTTTTGTTAAAATCATAACAGCATTATTACTTCAAAAAATTGATTGAATCAACCCTAAAATTTTATATTAACATATAAAATTAGTTTAATTCATCATAAGTCTCAAATTACATTAATTTGGGTATTTATAATATCAATTATTTTAATCCTTTATTAATAAGGTAATTGTTGTATCATCATTGTGTCATAAATAAATTTAATTATTTAATGTAAAAAAATCATAAATAAATTACCATTATGTAGAAATATTTTTAAATCTATAATTAATATTTATATTCGAATATATTCTATGTATAACCCTATATTAAAAATGTTTTATTTATGAAAACCTAAATTTAACACTTTTGACTCTTCTTTAAATTAAATAATAATAAATGTCATAATCTAATTCATGTGGACATAAAAGATCATATTTTATTCCTAAGGTTGTTTTTTGGTTGAATTACATTTATCAAATAGAATTAGGACATGTGTTAGGGTAATAATAATATCATTTTTACCTTTAATTACCCTATTTACTTTTAACTGTGGTAAATAAAAGTCAAAAGTTACTATTCACCAAAAAAATTATTTTTATCTTATTGAAACACATTTTACATACTGATATCAATCGTTTCTATTGGATTTTTGAAATTCAATTCACAGAAGCGGTAAAATTATGTTTTATGCAAATTTGCAAATGCTCCTAGGAGGTGGGTAAAAGACGGTAAAAATTTAAACAAAATATTTATATATCAAAACTTATTATTAAATGACTCCAACGAATTACATTGAACTTATATAGGTACTATTTATCTATTTTGACCTAAAATAAATTTATATAAAATAAATAATTATTTAAATAAAAATTCTGTTTGAAACAATAACTCTGTGTTTTTCACAATTCATCAAAAATTAAAAGTTTTCAGAAAAATACCAAAAATTCACCCGAAGCTAATTTTGATATTCCGAATTGAAAAATGAAGTCTATTTTAACAAATAGAAAACATAGAATTTTCATTTATTAATTTAAATTTAAATCCCATTGTCATAACCAAAAGGTGTATTTTTAAGAAATAATAACTATCAAAAGATCGCCACTTGTTTATGTCCAATTTCAAAGTGAAATTTATTACAATGACCATAATTGGATTAAATGGTAAAAATATAATCTATTTATACTTCCAAACCATTAAAATTTATAATTTAACACTATAAATTATTTTGTTTAAAAAAGTTGTTTTCAGTTAAAATATAGTATTTTTTCACTATTCACTCAAATATGAATGATATCAGAAAAACAAAAAAAATTATTGAAACTACGTTCTTATTTACAGATTCTAAATAAGAAGTTTAATTTGTCAAATTGAATATATAAAAGTTTCAAGTACTTGATTTAACAGGGTTTCACCATTAAATGGTGGTAAAAGTTCTTTTTTTTTTTGAAAAATACTTCTTGTATCGGAAAAAAATAAATTAGTTCTTACATTATGTCTAAGAATCTCATAAAATAGATTCTAAAATTATAATGATTATATAAAGTTAAAAATTCAGTTAATACTAGTCATAACCGCTTTTGAATGGCTAGTTCGGTAATTCATGGTGCACTTGAACTCGGTGTGGCGTGTAGTGCAAGTTATTGAATTACTTTGAAGAAATATTGTATTATGAAATCATGGGGTGTTACATTAAATGTGAATAGAAAAAACATCCATTGGAATCTCCTTTCAATGAAAATGATAATGATGTTAAATTCATTTCATTTCCATTAAATCCTAGAAGATTCATAAAACACCATGATAACTGAGTCATTGAATATGATTATGTCTGTATTCACATATAAATCCATTATATATTTGAAGTTGGAAATTAAAAATATAAATAATTTAGATTCTAACTAGTTAATCAATATATTTTCTAGGGTTTTATTGTTTTTCATCATTGGAAAAATCTATTTTCAAAGTTCTGTTTTAATAATAATGTTTGTTGGAATTACGAATATTCCATTTAGGTATGTTTGTACAAGTTTTGAAGCTATAGATAGGATATTTATAATAGATATATCCCGAATATAATATGTTTTATTGGTTTTAGAATCCAATGGTGACAAGATGGTGTTGGAATTTTGGGTCATGTGAAAATTACTTTAAAAATCATCTCAATACTTCTAGTTCATTTAAGGGATTTAATTATGAAACCCCAATAAAATAATCGTATTCCATAGAGAAATGAAATATACCAGTTACTAGAAAGCCTCTATAGGGGTTTCAATTTGCGTAATAAAACATTCACTTTTTATTTGTTTTTCCATTAAGAAAATAAATTTTTTAAATAAAAGTTGTAACTCAAAAAAATATGTAAAACATATAGTTCAAGAAGGTTCAATATAAAATATAAGTATTTATAAAAAATAATAGTATGTGAAATAATGAATAAAATAGTAGTTGTGCACAATATTAGACTATCCAGATATTCCCTTATTACTTTTTAAATTTATTTCCAAATTGAATTTATCAATGCCCTCCCAATGACCCCATATAAACATCCTATTTTGCATAGATATAATTTCAAAAACGCAATATGGTTTTTTTCTTTCTATATGAGTTATTCAACCATTTTTATACCTCTATAAAATCAAACCTTGTTGAAATAAATATTCTCAATGGAAATAAATTTTTATGAAATTTAATGATTTAAATCATTTATTTTACTACATAGATTGTATATACATCTAAATAAATGAGTTAAAAATTAATATAATAATCATTAAAATATATAAGTTCAATAGAAATTAAAATTTGATTGCACATGAAAATTAAAACCCATATGAGTGTTCCTTCAGTAGCAGCCATCCACAACCACGTGGTTCTTAGACATGAATCCCTTGAGAATCTCTTTTAATCTTTATTCCTTTTATTCCAATATACATGAAGAGCATATTATAAAACCCCTTAATAATAAACTTATCCCTTATCTCTAAATAAATACCCTTATAAGGAACTGGATATGAAACTATATAATTGAGTGGAAAATATCTGTTGTCTAGTTTCAATTTGATGAAATATTTCTCAATTTTTTACAATTTCTATGTAAAATACCGAAATTTTTTCTACTTAAGATATTTTGTAAATTATGTTTTCTTTTATTAATAAAATTATTAAATAATTTTAAAAATATTATGAAATGTTATTCCCAAATAAATGAATCCCACTTTTTTATATCTGGGGATACTATTCATCATCCTCTATTTTTTTTCTTATAATGACAACCTTAATGAGAAAATTTCTCCACAAAATTTAATTTCCAAGGGCTCCATTCAGACATATTCAATATTAAATTTGTACATCCTCATTTATATTCATATATTTTTAGGTAAACCATATTTAATAAGTATTGGTCAATTTTACGATACAAAAATATTTTTCAAATAGACTAATTTCATTAGGACTCATAAAATTAAAATTATCATAGGGTTATATTTTTGATGTTGAATCCCATAAACAAAGAAAAAAATTAATTAATCAATTTGTATAAACAATTAAAAATTATTCCTTAATTATTAAAGTGTTTATAGAAAGTATAAATTCTATAATATATGAATTTTCATATTTAATCTCATAACATCCTAAAAATCCAAAATTAATTCAATTCAAATAAAATTGATATATATGTGTGGATTTAATCATTTATATACATCTAAAATATAATTGAAATATTATATATATCAAATTATGATGCATGCGGCATCATGATACACATTCTATAATATCCATTTTCTAGTTATCCCTCCAGAAATAATTTTTCGGATCCCCATATATATTTATCATTATGGGATGAATAAAGAATGATTATTTATGTGTTTCATAAAATATCTACTTCTTCAAGTATAGTATTGATAAAAATAATTCTCATATTAGTAATATTATCATTCTAGTATGATATCGGTTGATCTCAGGACCATTCTTTACATTATTCTATAATTATATATCCTCCATTTGTGGATTCTTAATCCCCTCATGGAATGATGGTTTATCATTTATCTGATAAATTTATGATTTCAAACATTTTCACAATATTTGAAGATCCAAATTATAAAAATATATAAATATCCTATTTCATTCAATCCTTAACATAGAAAAAGTAGCACGGTCATTCTGACTCATAGAAAGAGCCACCTAGTTTTTCTTCTCAAGGTGGTAATGTATTGATAAGACATAATCCCTGATCAACTCTAACCATATTTTCTAGAACATATTCTCCTCCATCAATGAAATATAATCCATGAGATTATATTATTAGTATATATATCACCATTCACCAATCATAGGTGCTTTCATATCTTCAATGCAATTTTACTATTTCTAGTCATAAATCATGTGTCATGTAATTTTTCTCGTTAATTTTTATTTTGAGAGAGGCATATGATATCAATATATCATGTATATGTGGAATCATTCCATTTGATTATTTTATGGATCAATATTTATAAAAGACATTCATCATTGTAAAATAGACTATGTATAATCAGACTAACCAACTTTATCTTCAATTCATTAAAATTATTTTTATATTCATCAATTCAAAAGAAAATTTCCCAATTCTAGGTCTACATGGTGAGTGGATTAAATTATCATGAAAATATTTCAAAAAGAATCATTGGTTTCCTATAAACCCAAGAAAACAATAGATCTAGATTATTATGGTTATTATATGACATTGTTCAATAATTTCTATCTCTAGAGGATCGATTGATATACCCTCACATGAGATTATTTGACTTGAAAATGAATCTTCATATAGGAAAAATAAACACATGGTAAATTTTTAATGCTACATAACTTTTGAATGGGACTTCGTCACATTTATAAAAAGTTTATCATGATATTTATTTATCTTTGATTATATAAGAATATCCTTTATAAATACTACAAATAATGATAAAGGATGTCTCCAAAGAGTCTATTCATCATATACATTAATTTATATAGATAATTGGTTATTCAAAATTAATTGAGATATATTCATAATGAACGTACCTTCTTCTGAACGATTCCAATTGTATATCATCTTTTATGAACCTTATTAGAAGATATCTCGATGGGATTTAAATCATGGTAAAATATTATTCTCCTTATAATGGATCAAATAAGGCAATTTTATATACTAGATAATTCTTATTCTAAATAGTGATCATGTAAATTTATTGGTAATCAATGAAATGATAAATTAACACAGCTTTTTTCATAAAAAGAATATATTCATCCCATAATGAATCACTATACTAAAAGAAACCCTTATCTATATTCTCATGGAGTTTCCTATTTTATTACAACAATGCAATTAGAACTAATTTGTATGGATTCTTTTAATTTGGTGTTTCACCATGTATGAGTTACACTAATAACTAAATTTTAAAATTCGAGGGATATGTAGGAAACTATTATTAAAATATTTCAATCAATCCCATAAAATAATAATATAATAAAAATTTCTTTTAATCAATAATATTAAATAAATACCAATCATAATAGGTATTAAACTGCATATTATGTAAATAATTTATGTTAGGTTTTCAGGTTTCTCCTCATACCAATATACTATTGTACATTGATTCATAATATCGAATGTAACTTCCCTTCCTCGTTAATTAGTAAATTCATTGTATTTAATAATATAATCCATGAAAAAAATTAAGTAAAATCTAGAAGAAAAATAACATTATTTGTAAGAAACACATTCCAAAAATCATCTATAGGTTAGGAGCTCTATACCACATTTGTGATCCTCCTATAATTATAAATTTTAGTTACCAACTCAACATCTAATAGTTAAGGTGGTGAGGTGATACACTTGTTTTTATTCATCAGATATGTAATATTATCTTGAACCTGAATAATATAAAACAAATTCCCTTATAAAATGGATGATATATGTACCATTCAAAAAAATCATGCAAAATCCTCTTCTCTTGTTGAAATTTCATATGCTTTACCTTCTCCCCATGGATTAATCTATCACATGTTCCCTTGATGCATGGGGAACACTATCATATAACGCATTGTCTCCTTATATTGGAATCATCGGATAGTAGTGGTTCCATTAGTTTCCTTTGATTCATTAGCTAGATTACCCTTATCTCTACACTTTTAAAAAATCACTTCGATCATTTATAGGATATTTCATTCCATGTTTATACATGGAAGAAATTAATTTATTCGGATATTCTTTTTTGATGTGTTAACTTTTAATTAATAATTTTTCAATATATTCTACTCTTGATTCTAATTTAATATAAAGCATATATAAAATTTTCTCACTTTCATAATGGAACATCATACTATTTAATGAAATGATTAAAAAGAAAGAAAAAATAGTTTTCTTTAAAGACTCAGATTAATCTATTGAATTAAATTTATAATATAAGATTATAGAATGTGTTTGTAGTTCATATTATAGAATTATAATCTTATAAATAAACTATAATATTTTTTCACACTTTCCTCTTCCTTCTATTTTAATGTGAGGAACTCCCTCTCTATTTCTTCTCATTGTTCTCAATGTAAGTATTTCTCAAATAATATTAAATTAAATGTTCTTCATTCCATTATTTAATTTTCAAAAAACACTTTATAATTATGGATCAGTGAATTCAATTGATTTTAATATCCTCAATATAATACACTTCTCAAATAACCATTCATTTTCATTACATCCCAAATCTAGGAATACTATTTTGAGTTACTTAATCCATTACTCATCTATAATTGGGTTAGTAGATAAAATATAAAATGGAGGTTCTTATTGTCTGAAATTGATTCCTTATATATGAATCCCACAACGGATAAATACGTTTATTTATTTGGGTAAGGTTAAACATATTAACCAAATTTTTTCTCTATAATATGGTTATGATCTACTCAGTTCCAGTACTAACTGTATTGGTTTACTTTGTTGTGTATTCCAAATATTTACTACATGTTTTTATTCCAATTCTAATGTTATAAAACATCACTAAATATTTGACTTAACTAAGTTAATTCATACTAATAATAAATATTTATCCATTAAATCACACTAGTGATAAAATTTCTCAAATTCTATAAGATATTGTCATTATTCACATGTGTATTATGTTCATTTAGAATCTAACTCTGGAGGATTCTTGAAATCTAGCTCAGAGACTAAACGTAACAACATGTCCTATAGTTACCTAGATCTAATGTATAAATTATTAAACTTTCATAAGATAAATTTGATCAAATCACCATGGATCGATCATTTTTGTAGCCTTGAAGAATAGTTTGAATACAAGATATCCACATTAAATTGGAAATATAATAAAATACCTTAAGAATAATTCTCACATCTTTTATAATATTCATAAAATAATTATTAATATCATGGTAAAGTAAAAATTATATTAATGAGCTAAATTTATCCTTAAAAGATATTTAAAATGGGATATATGGTTATTAAATAAGTCATAACGGATATATAGTGTTAAATTATTGAAAAATCATGTGATTTAATCAATAACTAGAGCATGAAATATATCCATGGACGTTATCAATTCTATAATATCATATATAATAATAAAATAATTCTCAATTAAAAAAATTTTTTATTCTACATATAATGATCTCAATGATCTTGATATCTTTGGCATCAATGAATTTCCATGATTGATAAATTGATGGGTATGTGTACACCAATAACCCAATTAATCAAGATATCCAACTCGGTTGTGGAATTTCACTTGTTGATGAATTGATGAGATATATAATTATTTTTCTCAACCATCACTTAAATTCCAAGTCATTCCTCATGTATTGAATAATAAATTTAAATGATAAATAATATTCCTTATCAATATATATCGATATTTATTAAAGGATAGATAATATCATGATTTCCGAAGTTAATCAAATAGCATTGTAACTAAAAACCATAATATAAATGGTATATAGTTTAAGAAATAATTATATCCACAATTTAAAGAGTATGGATAATTAATAGAAACATAATTTCAAATGAAATATGACCACAAGAAAGTCAATGTTTCATATGAATTATAATGAAAACAACATTATTTTGACATAAAATATGACAACAAATTCATCATACATAAAGGGGTTGTAATATATTCATTTAATTTGGAAAATAAAATAAATTATAAGTAAAATATTAAAATAAACCTTCATTAATAATTATTATTTTCAAAACCAATTAAAATAAAAAAGAACAGTCAAAATTTTTTATATTGGTTATGGATGTGTGGATTTCATTTATCATTGTATATGTTAAAAAGAAATATTTCTTTTTAATTTTTTTAAATAATGTTAAAGATTGATATTTCAAAAAAAATATAATGATTAATCTATATATATATAAAATGTCATTGATACCATTAAATGTAATTAACAACCCATTTAATTAAATTATAATGAATGTTTTTAAAAAATATAAATTATTAACATGAAATAAAAATATGTCTGGTCAAAAAGAAATGAAATAAGCTATTCATTTTAAAAAAATTATTGATTCAAGGACCATTTTGAATAATCATATAAATATGACATGGAAACTCTATAAATTTCAAGTGGTCGATGAAAAATAAGATGTTTATGAAGGATAAATTATATGATTCCGTTGTCGAAATTAATAGAAAGTCCAAAATATTGGTTTTGTAATATAAATTCATACCACATTCGTAAATTTTTAAATTAGAACCCCTTTAAATGGTAAAAATGAATAGATAATTTAATAGTCCTGAATAAGTATATATTCATGTGGAATAAATTAACATGGAATAATATACACCACAAAAAATGTAAATAAGTGCACAATATAGAATATTTCACAATTGATTAGAGATCGGGAGAAAATCCATTACCTCAATTTCTACATTCCATGTAAGTTATTTTGAAATTATATATCTAAAATTATATTTTTAATTATTAAATAACAGAAAAAATATACATATCTTATATATGATAATTTTATAAAATCTTATGACACATTTTTTTAAAATCCTTTTGTTTTTATAATTTCTTTGGGTGTTTTTTGCTTCATATTTCATGAGAATTGTTTTGTAGTTATACTCATTTTTCATTGATTATGGTTTTTTATTCTATATAATTTAAATCATGATATAAATATCATATATATTATTTATATATATATATATATATTCATCCATAAAATCTATATATTGATAAGTAATTTTCACCATTCAAATAGGTGGTTGGTTATATGTTAACACTAGCATTATTTTCACATTTCATCAAATGGAATGAAAAAAAAAAGTTAAATAAAAAATCAAATTTTTAGAAATAAAAAATATCATACCGAACTTCTTTATTCATTAAATATATAATTATTACCATAAATTTAAATATGAAATAAAAAATAGATCACATCGCTCTGTGAAGGTGATAGTCCGCATATACGCACGAATGACGTTAACATTTTCTAACAAATTGGAAGGTAAGAATGTATATATGATATTATAAATCCTTAAGAAAAATGATTTCATATATTTTATATATAAACCTGAAGCACATCATAATATCCATCTATTATTGAAGGTAATCAAAAATAAATTGTATGAGTATGGGGATGCGATTGTCCACTTGCATGTTTGAGCAATAATTTCAGTTACCATTTGATGGAAAAGAGGCTGAATAATGGTGGGTCCATAATTATAATATCATTTTGGAATAAATATGATTTTTAATATGTTATTTTATTACTAATACCATAATTTTATATAAGGTAAATTAAGAAACAAAATGATATAGGTTGGGTGGAATGACTACCTCTCCTTCACATGGCCTCATTAGGTCCATTTTTTAAAATCATTGGAATAGTGTTTTAAGAAGACCAGAACAACCAATTTATGGATATGAAATTTTAAAAATACTTGGATCAGTTATTGTTTTGAGCTATAGGGCCCAATATGGTGTAACTAAAATAGTAAACGGTTACCCTTTCTAATTGGAGGGAAGTGTCATACATCTAATTTCGTAAATGTTTAAAATATAATAATGTCATACTATGGAAAATGAATCAATGTGTGTTGAGATTCGAATATGGTATATGATTAGGTCTAAATATGTCTATTCAATATATTTCATTAATGTTTAATCAGAAATCATACCATTATCGTTTGTTTTAACCCCCGGTGAAGCTATTTTAACATTAAAAGTATTAATGAGTTATTAAACGTGAAGGGAAAATAATATTAAATATAATGTATCCATTTTCCCATTTAGGGATGAGGGATCATTTTTAGACTAATTTTTACCCTAATTTATCTTTTTTAATAGTTTTCTAATTTCAAAATAATTTAATAATATTTTATATTTCATATAATATAATTAAAGGCATTTTTGACGATACTCAATTTAATTTGACAGTAAAGATGTTTAGAAAAATAAGGATATTGAATTAAATACTTTAAATTATCAATAATTCATTATTAATAAATCTAAAATTATTTTTAATTATTAATTTATCCCAAAAAAATAGTATTAATGTTTTTAAATTTATTTATATTGATTATTCCACTACATCCCCGAGCACTATGTCGGCGTTTTATAAGTGTTTAAATTTATTATATAGTAATTAAAAATTAGTAATAAATTATATTAATAAAAATAGTGTTTTATTATGAAAACAACATTCATGATTTTTTGAAAACTAATTTTTATCCTAATGCGTACTTATAATATAAAATTAAGTTAAAAGGTGATATTTTGTATTTTACATTATATAAAGTACAATAAAGGTCATAATCAATGTAAAATGGAATCTAAATGACATATATTTGAATTTCTGTTGGATATTGTAGATATAACCTCATACAATAAAATAAAGTCACTTTTCCTGTAGATTTTTAAGGCTTTATAACATTATTTAAAACCATAATTACCAGATTTAACCATTACTGAGATGATAGGTTTTATCACTACCAACATTAATTATGCGTAAAAATATAAGTTTTCTGTTTATGAAATATAACCCTATGATTCAAAGTATGGAATCCAATAAAAAATTTAAACTACAATATTTTTAGAAATTACTTTAAAAATAATCCTACCAAATTTGATGAAATGTGGTTTTCAGAAAAATGCATCTTATACATAAAAATAGACTTATGTAAAATTAATTTAAAATTATTATCATAACAAAATTAGTTTTATAATATTAAATAAAATGAATTTTAAATAAAATTAACAACATTTCTATAATATAATTGTACTTTTTAAAATTATTTATTTTAAAGAAATAAAATTACTTTTCTACCAAAATAGGAAATTTCTTCTATTATTTGGAAAATAAATACTTTTAGATAAATTAGAAACAATACACCACATGTAATGATGACTTGGTGAGAAAAAAATTTATAGATTACACATAATAGAATTAAAATAACTCACTCAAAAGGAATTTTTAGTTCAAGAAATTCATTATCAAAATGGACTTAAAGGAAAATGTTTTGGAGAAAATATGAAGTTATGATTTTTTTAAAGATAATGGAGTTTATTTTTTACCTATCACATATTAAGTGATGATGTTAGTGGTTGATAATGGAATATATAAAATTGATAAAGGATATCAACTATAAGGTTTTCTATTCTAATGTTATAAAAGTATGAATATCTTGATGGGAAATATATATAACATCCCAGATAAATAAAGAATATGACATTTTCATATTAATTAATATTTATGAATTACATATTAGTTTCACATTAAAGGTGATGTTATGTTCTATGGTGTACCTAATACGCAACAACGGGTTTCTTTGAAATCTTACGTTGCACACAATATTGAGTTATACCAAAAAAATAATATAATATTATTATTATTTTAAATTTTAGTTAACGCATAGTCTTTGTAATAGAGAGAATGAATATAACTAACTAAAATAATATTAAACATGTTTATTATATTTTTTTACATTTATCCAATAAAATTTAGTTGCTTAAAATTTGATTGAATCCAATTTTAAGCACAAATCCTCTAATATTCGTTAAAAGGGATATCTACCGCCTTTTGATAGTGAACCCTTTTTAAATCATGCTTTTCTCACTTTTATATTTTATATTTGACAGAATAAAATTATTAATTATAACACGGACATTAAAATTTACTTTGATGAAATTTTGGTATTTTTATGATAAAGTTCATTTTTTAATGAATAGTGCAAAATACTGCATTTTAATTCAAAACTACCATTTAATCTAATTTATTTATAAGGTTATATTAACTTTTTAATTGTTTAAAATGTTTAATTAGAATATATATTTACCATTTAATGCATGTTTGGTCCTTGGATGTAATTTCACTTTGAAATTGGACAAAAACAGGTGTCAATCTTTTGATAGTTATTATTTCTTAAAAACACAATTTTTTGTTTTGACAATAGAAATTAATTTAAAATTAATTTCTGAAACATTTGTGGTTTGAATTTGGAAAAATGAATTCTATATTTTGAATGAGGAGGTTCAAATTTTTTAAATTTGTTTTACTTTTATGCATTTTGAATAATAACTTTAGTAAATATTTTATTTACCATGGTTAAAGGGTAAATCTGGTAAATAAGGGTAAAAAATAATATTATAATAAAATTAAATTACCCTAACAAGGGTCCTAATACTATTGTATCATACATGTATGACCATATTCATCCTTGGGTCGATTTGGGGACCACATGGAGCCACTTGTAAGTGAAAATGACATTTTATAAAAATTAATTTAATGTTCTAGAAAATGTAACATAAATGTATATCTTTTAGTAAACCAATTTTTATATGGATTTATTTAAGTTATTTCTTCAACTATAAAAATTAATTAGAAAGATAAAAAGATTTACTAAATCATGGTATTTTATTTATAATTTTTTACATTAAATAAATAAATTTAATTATGACACAATCGTGATGTAGTAATTGATACATTAATAAAGGATTAAAATAAATGATATTATAAATATTAAAATAAATTTATTTTGAAACTTTTTATGCCATTAAAAAAAATTATAGATTATTATGACTTGTTATCTTATAATTAATGATGGTTTTGTGAATGAATAAAGTTGGTTTGGATTTTTTAAAAAGTCATGATATGAATAGTGTAAAAATTGACATAATTCATATTTTGAAATATAAAATAATTTATGAAATATTATAAAATTAGAAAAAAAAATATAAGATTTGTCCAAATAGTTATCATAAGTCTAAAATTTTATTATTAAATCTTTAATTTGATATTTTTCTTGTTTCTGTAACTATTTTGATACTCAAAGTGATAAATACTTGATAAAATGGTAAAAGTTAAAAATGGTTAAATAAAAAATATAAAGATTAAAAAAATATCTAAAACCTGTAAAATTATTATTGGATGATTTTATTTAGACTTATATGCACCTTATCATAGAATTAAATATGTTTTGGACCAATTGAATGCTGAAATTATTTTATAATAAAATAATACTTTCAAACTTTCCCAAAGAACCTATCCTCCCACTTTTAAAATGACCCCACCTCTAACCCATTAATCACATCTCTCAAGCCCATTGGATTATCAAAACTGAAATAAAAAGAATCTCACAATATCTTTCTATTTCTTCTTGTTGCCTTCCCTTAGGCAGATGGTAATTCAAGAAATCATTTTGGTTCAAACCAAAGGGATTTACACGATTTAAAGGTAACATCTCTCTTTATACCTTTATTTTATAACAACACCAGTATATAAAATATACTAGGATATTGTTATTAGGATTATTAAAACTACACATCCATTCACCGCCATCTAATGGATACGAACATACCATTCTTGTGGATGGTGAACTGTGGCCTCACGAAATGATGATTGTTCAATTATCTCCTACTACCTATCATGGGGGCCATTATGATGGAACTATATTTATATATGATATATATTATATTTATATTGTCTCTATACTTCTGTATTTTTTCTATTTATATCATACCTTTATTGTTCCCATAATGGGTAATTACTATAATTTCATTTGAGGAAAAACAGACTACTGCCCCCTCAAAGTGATATGACTCGTTCATTCCATACATGGAATGTATAAAGTATGGAATTATTGAAATTATATATGATATTATATTGGAATTATAACAGACTTCATTATCATTAATTTTTAATTCCATTATATACAAAATAGAAATTAAAGTAGCGTTCATGCGTACGTACGTCTTACCGTCTCCATGAACGGTGCATTTCATTTATTATCTCCAAATGTTATGTACTATTATAAATACGTATATATACTGGATATAAATGATATATATGATATCTAAATCATGAATATAATTATGGAGATAATGGACTTTTGACCACATGGACATCATGTAATTATAAGAAGTTTATTTTTGTCTTAAGTACCTAATATTGAAAAAATGACTGTTATTAACATAAATGATTATGTACGGTTTATAAAAAGGTAATAAGTGATATAAAAGGAATAATAAATTTAAAAAATGTACTTAAGAAATTATAAATTAACTTTAGTTTATTATTAAGGAGATTAAATAATGAATGAGTCATGTCGGACACGAGGTAAGGGACTTCGTCTCAATATCCTTTCATGGAGACATACTTTGATTTATACAAGAATTTCTTTTATACAATGTATAAAACCCTTTGAATTTTAATTCCATTCCATGGGAATAATTTCTCTATAAAGCATTTTACTAAAAAAGGGAATTCTTTTTTTCGTACATGGTGACAACGACCTTTCCGCCACTACAATCATTATTTTATCTTTGGCTTCCTTAACAATTCAAAATGTTTTTAAAATAAAAAAAATAGTATATAATCTTTTTGGAATTTAAAATGGTTTTGATAATGGATAGATTATGTCAATGATATATTGTGATTGTAGTGTGGGATTGTTTACCTTTCCTTTATGCCTGGGTTATGTGTTATGATTATTTTATGGTTTTTGGGAATTGTTCACACATATGGGTGGTTTCATGATAATCCTAGGGAGAGTGTGCCCGAGATAGCTATCCAATGAGTTGGGTAATGTGATAGAGGTAAATATTAATGTTTCTCCTAATATATTTAGGTAATATATTGTGATGTTTTTTCCAATGTAACTCCCTATGTAGCTGTGAAATCCAAAATGTAATATGATATGTATGCCACAAGTTACCTTTATGATTTATGATTTCTATATGTTATTCATATATATTATTAATTATTGAGGATATGTTAAATAGCATATGTTTTGAATGTATTTATGTAAAAATATTTTCCTTCTTTATATTATAACCCTTACTTAGATTTTTATATTCATCCCAAGTTTTTGAAATTTTTTCACATGTTGTAAGGAAGGTTAAGAGAAGTGAATAATTTAAGAATATTTATAGTACGAAAATAATTCTTGATTTATTTTAAGAGTTTCTATTTTAGTAGAAAATTGGATAATGAGCAAAAGTGTCTAATTTGTAATATTGGAGATGTAATATAATTTTTGTGGCCTAATTCTCGAATACTTTAAACTTTAAAATATCTTCAATATGACTTATTAACTTAATACAAGATTATGTACTAATTAAGGTTGGGTCCTTGTAGTTGGTATCAGTGGTTGGTCTAGAAAACATTAGGAGTTAGGATATTGTTAAATTAATATCCATTAATTAATTTATGGTAATATTAAAAAGATATATCATTTATATATTATCACATTACTTCAGCTTACATATTTCTGTGTTCAAAATTCTTTTCTATAGAGGAAATAGGGCAGTTATAATTGGACAACATCAGGAGGAAGACAACCTTCCAAATCAGCAGCTTTAGATAGTCATAATTGGAACTAAATAGTTTGTTGTAGTGATGGAACAGTTGAATCAGGCTATAAATGCTGGTGGTATCCATGTATGAGATTATCCAGATCAACCATAGAGGAATATGTTAGTAGTGGAGCAGTTCATGAGGCAACATCCCCCATCCTTCAGAGGATCATCTAAACCTATGCTAGATGAAGTTTATTTTAATGTACTGATGTCATGGGATGTTCATAACATCAAAAGATTAGACTTTTTGTTTACATTCTTGAAGGTAAAGTTGATCAGTGGTGGTCGAGGGTTAAAAATATCAGGGATAGTGAGGAGATTAAGGCACTTTATTGGGATGAATTCAAAGGTATTTTTCATGATAAATATTTTCCTAATTTAGTTCGTCTTAGGATGGAAAAACAATTCCTAGAATTGAGCCAGGACAATGACTCAGTGGCTACTTATGAAACAAAATTTACTAGACTGGCAAGATATGATCCGAATTTCATACGAGATATTTATAGTAAAATTAATCATTTTACTCAGGATTAAATCCAAAGTATCTATGGGCTTTAGCTTCTTAATGGTTCAAAAGTTGTGAAAAAACTTATTCAATGTGCGAAGAAGGAGAAAATGGAGTTTTCTGAGGATCTGGTGTTCTTTTAAAAATATCAGAGTAATAGGTCGAGGAGGAATAAGAAAGAGAATAACTCTTCAAAAAAGTCTAATGGTAAGGAAAATAAGATTACAGTTTGTGAAAATTGATGTAGAAAGAAAACTACATAATTTCTTTTGAATTTTATTAAGTGATACCGATGTGGTAAAATGGGACATAAGGCTCGTAATTGCACAAAAAAAGATCAGGGTAATGGTAAGAAAAAATATGATTTACAATCAGAAAAATGTTTTAAGTGCAATAAAATGGGTCATTATAAAAATGGGTGTCCAAGGAAGAACTCAAATGAGGGAAAGCATCTGGAATACAAGAAGAAAGGGGTGGTGAAATGTTTTGCAACTACTTCAACATATGTTTGTCCATTGAATGAAGTAGTATCATGTACACTATTTGTTCATTCAGATTATACCAATGTGTTTTTGGATTCAGGTTCTACAAATTCTTTCATTTCTGAGAATTTTTCTAATAAATTTGGAATTACATATCAAGATATGAATCCTAAACTTATGGTAAAAACAAAGGGATGAAATTTTATGACAAAAAAGAAATTATAAGTACCTTCATGTCCTTTTGTGCATAAATAATCTACCTACAACCCTTATTGTTTTTCCTCTAGTATATTTTGATGTTATTTTGGGAATGGATTGGATTTTTGTTTATAATGTTAGGGTTGACTGGAGAGCTAAAGAGGTTTATTTCCAAAAATAATTTTAGTTTATGTGCAATAATGAATCCTTACATTTGATAATATATCAGTAAGATGAGAAACAAGTAAAATATGGAAATTAATACTACCTTGTACATATTTTTGAAAACAAATGAACTATTTAGATTAATGATTACTCAGTCTTAAATGAGTTTCTTGATGTTTTTCTTGATGATTTATCTTGTATAATACCTGATCGGAAAGTTGAATTTACTATTGACTTAGTTATTGATGCTAAGAAAATTTCAAAACCACCTTACTGAATACCTCAAATTGTACTTTTATACTTAAAGAATCAATTTCATGAGTTATTATATAAAGGTTTTATTCAACCTAGCACATCACCATGGGGTGATACTATATTGTTTGTCAAAAATAAAGATGGTTTAATTAGACTTTTCATTAATTGTAGTGCATTAAATAACATCATTATTAAGAACAAGTATCATTTTCCTCATATCGATGATTTGTTTGATCCTCTCCCGGGAGATCAGTATTTTTCAAAGTTTGACTTGAGGTCGGGGAACCATCAATTGAAAGTAAAGGAAGCTGACATTCCAAAGATAGTGTTTTGTACTAGATATGGCCATTATGAATTTTTGGTTATGCCTTTTGGGTTAACCAATGCACCTGTTGTATTCATGGATCTTATGAATAAAATTTTCCATGAGTTATTGGATAAGTTTATACTTTTTTCATTGAGGATATTTTGGGTTATTTTAAAATTAAAGAGGATCATTAAATTAATTTATGGTTTTTCTTGAAAACTTAAAATAAAAGAAACTATATGGGAAATTCTGAAAGTGTGAGTTTTGGTTACCAAAAATTTCATTACTTGGTCACATTGTTTATTAAAATTTCATAACGGTTGATCCTACTAAAATTAAATTTGTTGAAGATTGTCCAAGACCCACAAATATAACAGAGATCCATAGTTTTCTTAGTTTGGCAGGTTATTACCAGAGGTTTGTGGAAACAATTCATGGTTATCTAGCCCACTGACTAAATTAACTCGAAAAGGTGTTAAGTTCATCTGGAAAAAATAATATAATGATTGTTTTTAGGAATTGAAAATAAGATTGGTGAATTCTCTAGTTTTGACACTACCTTCCAGAAATGGTTATTTTTTATAAACATTGATGCTTCGTTGAAAGGACTTTGTTGTTTCATAATGTAAAATGATCAAGTAATTTCTTATTCTATAAATCAATTGAAACTTTTTGAGTTAAATTACCCCATACATGATTTGGAATTATATACAGTAGTATTTTCTTTAAAAATTTAGTGGCATCATCTGTATAAAGTAAAATCTGAAATATATACAAACCACAAAATTTTGATGTATATATTCACTTAGAAATAACTTAAAATGAGATAGAGGGGATGGATAGAATTAATATTGCACAATCCATTACCATCTATGAAAGAAAAAAAGTGGTTGATGCTTTGAGTCGAAAAAGTCATGCTACATTAACCATGTTATGTTTGGAACAAGATATTTTGATAAATGATTTTATGAACATTGGAATAGAAGTTTTTGGTGCAAGAGATTCCCTTATTTTATTTTTGGTTTGATTGAAATCATCTCTATTATACATAATAATGGAAGCGCAGAATGAAGACATTGAGTTGCAGAAAGAGGTAGAGTTGGTTCAGATGGGTATGTTTATTGATTTTAACATTGATAATGATTGTATTTTGAGATTTGGGAAGAGAATATGTGTGCCTTGTGATTAACAGTTGACGAATGATTTGTTATGCGAACCTCATAGTTCTCTATTTTTTTTCATCCTAGAAGTGATAAGATGTAAAAATAAATCCAGGATTATTACTGGTGGGATGGAATGAAAATAGATATTTCTAACTTTAATATGAAGTGTTTAACATTTCAATAGGTTAAATCATAGTGAAAGTTACTGAAATGGATACTTCAGCCATTACCGGTGCTAGATTGGAAGTGAGAAAATATATCCATTGAAGTTATTGTGGAATTACCAAAGACATCTCGAGTTAATAATGAAATCTAGGTAGTTGTTGATTTATTGACTAAATCTTCTCATTTCCTTCTTATTTGAGATACTTTGTCACTAGACAAACTTTTTTGGTTGTATGTTAGAGAGATAGTCAGGTTGCATGGAGTTCCCCTCTCCATTGAATCTAATCGCGATCCCAGGTTTACTTATAACTTTTGTAAAGTCCTTCATAAGTGGTTGGGTAATGAATTAAAATTTAGTAGGACTTTTTGTCCTCAATCTGATGGGAATCCAAAACTAACAATTCAAACATTAGAAGATATGCTTTGTGCTTACTCAATGAATTACAAGGGAAGTTGGGACCAACATATTTCTTTGGTTGAGTTTTCTTATAATAAAATTTTTCATTCCAGTATACAGATGGCTCCAATTGAATAATTATATAGAAAGAGGTGTCGAACACTATAATTTTGGGATGAACTAGGTAAAAGGAAATTGATGGGACCAGAATTGGTAGAAGATATGGTAGAAAAATTTCAATTGATTCAGAGGCACATGAGAATAGTGCAGTGTAGGCCAAAAATTTATGTGGATAACTAGAGGAACGATCTTTCTTTTGAGGTAGGTGATCATGTCTTTCTCAAAGTTTCTCCATTTAAAAGTGTGACACATTTTGGTATGTAGGGAAAGTTTAGTTCAAAGTTCATTGGACCTTATGAAATACTGGATAAAGTTGGATCAGTAGCCTACATAGTGGATTTACCTTCAAGTTTATCCTAGGTACACAATGTTTTTCATGTTTCCATGTTGAGAAAGTATAAGTCAGATCCATATCATGTTTTGAGTCTAGAGGTAGTTTATCTAGAAGAAAATATTTCTTATGAGGAATTGCTTGTCCGAATTCTTGACCATATAAAGCAACTGTTGTGAAATAAGGTACTTCATCGGGTGAAGGTTTTGTGGAAAAACCATGTGGTTGAAGATGCAACATGGAAATCTAAAAATTTTATGAGGGGTAAATACCACCACTTATTTGATAAGTGAATAGAATTGCGGGGACCCAATTCTCAAAAGGGGGGAAGGATGTAACATCCCAGGTAAATAAATAATATTACATTTTCATATTTATTAATATTTGTGAATTAAATATTAATTTTATGTTAAAGGGGATTCTATGTTCGAGGGTGTACCTGATATGAAATAATGGGTTTTTTTATTCTTACATTTCACACAATGATGAGTTATACCAAAAAATAATATATTATTATTATTATTATTTAAAATGGTAGTTAACACATAGCCATTGTATTTTCAGGAAGGAATATAACTAACTAAAATATGATTACACATGTTTGTTAAATGTTTGTACATTAATCCAATAAAAGTTATAGGCTTAAAATGGGAATGAATCAGATTTTAAGAACAAATAATCTTATATTCTTTAAAAGGTAATTTTACATCCATTTGATAGAGAACCCTTTTTAAATCTATTTTTGTCACTTTTATATATTCAATTTGAAAAAATAAAATTCTTCTTTTGAATAAGGACATCAATATATACTTAGGATGAAATTTTGGTATTTTACTGATAAAGTTCATTTTTTTAATGAATATTGCAAAATACTGCATTTTAATTTGAAACTACATTTTAATCTAATTAATTTATATTGTTAGATTATATTTTTAATCTTTTTTAAAGTTTAATTAGATTATATTTTTACCATTTAATTCAATTTTGGTCATTTTATGTAATTTAAAATTGAAATTGGACATAAACAAGTAACAATCTTTTGATAGTTATTATTTCTTAAATACACGGGTTTGTTTTTGACAAAGGGAATTAATTTTAAATTAATTTCAACAACTTCTATATTTGGAATTTTGAAAAATGAATTCCATATTTTTAATCATGAGGTCCATTTTTTTAAATAGGTAGCTTTTATTTTTACACATTATGAATTGTAACTTCTGTAAATATTTTATTTACCAAGGTTAAAAGGTAAATCTAGTAAATATGGATAGAAAAAAATTATAATAATATTAAATTAACTTAACACATGTACTAATCCAATTTAATGATACATGTCCAAACATGGTAATCCTTTCATTGATTTTGGGACCATATGGATCCACTTCCTAATAAAAATGACATTTTATAAAAATTAATTAAAAGATAAGGAAAATGTAACATAATCATATATCATTTAGTAAAAAAAATATATGGGGATATTTAAACTATATTTTAGACGATAAATATTCATTAGAAATCTAAAAATATTTCCTAAATCATGGTATTTTATTTATAATTTTTAAACATTAAATAAATATATATAATTATGACACAATGGGGATGCTTTAACTGCTTCTTTAATAAAAGATTCAAATAAAAGATATTATAAATATTAAAATAAGTTTTTTTGAAACTATTTATGTCAAACACTAATTTTATAGATTATTATGACTTGTTATATTTCAATTAATGATGTTTTTTTTTGAAGGAATCAAGTTGGTTTGGATTTTTTAAAAAGTTATGATATGAATAGTGTCATAATTGACATAATTCATATTTTAAAATACAAATTATTTTATTAAATATTATAAAATTAAAAAAAATAAGATTCGGATAAATTTTTATAATAAGTGTATAAATTTATTATTGGCTCTTTAATTGGATATTTGTCTTGTTTTTGTAACTATTTTTATTCTCAAAGTGTTAAATACTTGATAAAATGGTAAGAGTAAAAAAGGGTCAAATAAAAAAGATAAGTATTAAAAAAATATCCAAAACATGACCAATTCCAATGTAATGATTTTATTTCAACTTATATTAACCTTATATTATAATTAAATAATTTTTGGACATTTTTAAACCGAAAATAATTTTATATTAAAATAATACTTTCAAACATTCCTAAAGATCCCCTCCTCCCTCTTATAAAAGGCCACCACCTCTAACCCATTAATCACACCTCCCAAGCCCCTTGTCTCATCCAAAATCTACACCAATAATCTATAAACATCCATATATTCCTCCTAGAAGCCTTCCCTTAGGAATAAAAATATTCACAAAATCTCTGTTGGTTCAAATGAATGGGAGTTACTTTATTTAAAGGTAACGTCTTCTCTAAAGTTCTTTTCTTTTATTTTCCTTCTCCAACCCCATAATGTTTATTTATTACATTATTTTATAACATAACATGTATATTAAATATGCTAGGATGTTGTTATAAATAGTATTGTAATTAAACATTCACACACCTCTATCTAATGGATACGAAAAAACTATTTTTGTGGATGGCGTACTACTACCTCACGAAACAATGATTGTTCAATTATCTTCTACCACCTCTCATAGTGGCTATTAAGATGGAACTATGTTTATATGTGATATATATTATATTTATGTTGCCTCTATGATTCTTTATTTTTTATTTATATCATACCTTTTTTGTTTCCATAATAGGTAAATACTGTAATTTCATTTGAGGAAATGCAGACTACCGCCCCCTCGAAGTGATATGATTCGTTCATGCCATACGTGGAATGTACAAAGGATTAAGTTAATGAAATTATATATGATATTACACGGGAATTATAATATACCAATGTATCATTAATTTTTCATTCCATCAAATAAAAAATGTAAATAAATGTAACGTTTATGAGTATGCACGGCTTACCATCTCAATGAACGGTTCATTTAATTTCTTATCTCCAAATGTCAATTACTATTATAAATACATATATATACAGGATATATATGATATATATGATATCTAAATCATGAATATCATTATGGAGATAATAAAATTTTGACCACAAGGTTAACTTGTAATTATAAGAAGTTCATTTTTGACTTAATTACCAAATATCGACAAAACGATCATTATTAACCTAAATGATTTTGTAATGTTTATAACATAGTAATAATTTATATAAAAGGAATAATAAAAATGAAAAATGTTCTGAAGTAAGTTGAAATTAACATTATTTTATAATTCAGGATATTAAATAATGAACCAGTCAAGTCGGATACAAGGTAAGGGACTTCGTCTCAATCTCCTTTCATTGAGGCATACATTGATTTATACACGAATTTATTTTATACAGTGTATAAAACCCTTTGAATTTTAATTCCTTTCAAAGGTAATATTTTATCTATGAAGCATTTTACTAATTAACAATGGGAATTTTTCTCTTTTTTTTACGTGGTGATAATGACCTTTCCACCGTCGTGAGCATTATTTGATATTTGGCTTCCATAACAAGGCAAAATGTTTCTAAAAGGAAAATAAATACCATATACTCTTTCGGATATGGAAAATGGTTTTGATAATGGATTGATTATGTTAATTATCTATTGTGATTTCAATATGGAAATGTTTTTCTTTCCTTTATGCCTGTGTTATGTGTTATGATTATGTTATGGTTCTTGGGAATTGTTTACGTATATGGGTGGTTCCATGATAAACCTAGGGCATGTGAGCCCGATATAACTCCCCAATGCATCGGGTAACTTAACAGAGGTAAATGTTAATGTCTCTTATATGAGATTTAGGGAATATATTATGATGGGTATTCTAATGTAAATCTATATGTACCTGTGAAAGCTAAAATGTAAGTATGATATAGATGCTAAAAGATACCTTTATGATTTATGATTTCAATGTGTTATTCATAAATCTTATGATTTCATGAGGTATGTTAAAGAGATTTTATTTTGTATGTATTTTTGGATTAATGTTTTACTTCTTTATTTTATAACCCTTACTAAGATTTTTATGCTCATCCCATGTTTTTTTAAAAAATCATAGGGTATAAGTAAGGGTAAGATAAATTAATTATTCAAGAAGAATTATATAAATAAAATAATTATTGTTTTCTTTTAAGAGTTCTAATTTTATGAAAAAAATGGATACTAAGTACAAGTTTCTACTTTGTAATATTTGAGATATAACGTACTATTTATGGCCTAATTCTTTAAAAATATAAACTTGAAGAGATCCCCGAAATAAATTATTAATTTAATTCAAGATTTTGTAATGTTTAAGCTCAGGTCCTTATAGTTTCTATCAGTGATCATTTTAGACAACTTTAGGAGTTAGGATATTGTTAAATTTATATCCATAAATTAATTTATGGTATGATTGAAATGATATAGAATTTATATATTACCATATTTCTTTGCCTAAGATATTTTTGTGTTCAGAATGGTTTTCCTCAGAAGAAATAGGGCAACTATGATGGGATGAAATCAGGAGGAAGACAACCTTCCAAATCAAGAACCTGAGATGGTCAAAATCAAAACTGAATAGTTTGTTTTGGTGGTGGCACAATTGAATAAGGAAATAAATGGTGGGGGTATCCATGCATGAGATTAGCTAGATCAACCACATAAAATCATTTCAGTGGTGGATAATTTCATGAGGAAACATCCCATATCATTCAAGGGATCATATGAACCTGGGCAAGATGAAGGGTGGATTAAAGCACTGGAAAATATTTTCTATATCATGGGATGTTCAAAACATCAAAATGTTAGTCTCTTTGTTCACTATATTAAAGGTGAAGCTGATCTGTGGTGGTCGATGGTTAACAATATCAGGGATAGTGAGGAGAGTGAGGCTCATGATTGAGATGAATTCAAAGGTATGTTTCTTGATAAAAAATTTCCCAAGGTGTTTTGTATTAGTATGGAAATACAATTATTAGAATTGAGGTATGATAAAGACTCAATGGATGCTTATGAAGTGAAATTCACTCGACTTACAAGGTATACTCCAAATTTATACGAGATCTTGATAGTAAAATCAATCATTTGTACTCAGGATTAAAGCCAATGTATCTAACGGTTTTATATTATCACGAGTTGAAAAGTTTGGAAATACTTCTTTTATTTTTGGAGAAGGTGGAAATTGAGTTTTCCAAGGATCAGGTGTTCTTTGTCAAACAACTGAATAAGAGGTCGAGGTGGCATACGAAAGGGAAGAACTCTTCAAAAAAGTCTGATGGTAAGAAACTAATGTTTCCAGTTTGTGAAAATTGTGGAAAAAGTCACATTGGGGAATGTATTTTGAATTTAGGTAAGTGCTACCAATGTGGTAAAATGGGACATAATGATCATAATTTCACTGAAAAAAGATCAAGGTAATGGTAATAGAAATCATGATTTACTATCAGTTAAATGTTTTAATTGCAATGAAATGGGTCATTATGCAAATAATTTTCCAAGGAAGAACTAAACAGAGGGAAAACATCTAGAATACGAGATGAAAGGGGCGGTGAAATCCTTTAAAACTACTTCAGTAGATTTTGGGCCATCAAATGAAGTATTATCAGGTAAATAGTTTATTTATGCATACAATGTCAATGTGTTGTTTTATTCAAGGTCTACACATTTTTTTATTTCTACGAAGTTTTCTTGTAAATTGGGATATCCATCTCCAGATATGAATCCTGAACCTATGGTAAAAACACTTGGAGTAAATGTTGAGACAAAAACAAATTATAATAACCTTCCTGTCCTTTTGTGTGGAAATAATCTACTTGCAAACCTTGTAGTTTTTCTTTTAGTAGAGTTTAATGTTATTTTGGGAATGTATTGGTTTCTGTTTATCATGTTAAGATTGACTAAAGAGCTAAAGCGGTTTCATTTCAAAAAGAATTTTAGTTTGCGTAAAATAATGAACCCTTACTTTTGAAAACATATCCAGAAGTTGAGAAACTATTAAAATATGGAAATAAATGTTACCTTGCACATATTGTTGGATACAAAGGGACTATTCATATTAATGATGTGCCAATGGTAAATGAGTATATTTATGTTTTTCTTGATGAGTTTCCTGGTATAATACATGATCGGGAAGTTGAATTTACTATTCATGTAGTTCCTAATGCTAAACCAATTTCAAAACCCCCTTATCGAATGGCTCAAATTGAACTTTTAAAGTTAATGAAGTAATTCAAAGAATTATTAGATGAAGGTTTTATTCAAAGCAAAACATCACCATGGGGTCCTCTTGTCTTTTTTGTTAAAAAGAAAGATAGTTCAATGAGACTTTGAATTGATTATATAGCACTAAATAACATCACTGTTAAGAACATGTATCCATTGCTTCATATCAATGATTTTTTTATCAGGTCTAGGGAGCTCAGTATATTTCGATGATTGAATTGAGGTCGACATACCATCAGTTGAAATTAAAGGAAGCATACATTCTGAAGACTAAGATTCTTACTAAATATGGCCATTATGAATTTTTATTTATGCCTTTTGGGTTAACCAATTCACCAGCTATATTCATGGATCTTACTAATAGAATTTTCCATAAGTTCATGGATAAGTTTTTGGTTGTGTTCATTGATGATATTTTGGTTTATTCTAAAAGTAAATAGGATCATGAAAATCATTTAAGGGTTTTCTCTCAAACCTTAAAATAAAATAAAATATATGGGAAATTCAGCAAGTGTTTGTTTTGGTTACAACAAATTTCATTCCTTGGTAACATTGTTCAAAAAAATGGAATAACTATTGATCCTACTAAAACAAAAGTTGTTGAAGAATGGAAAAAATCCACAAATATAACCAAGATCCATAGATTTCTTGGTTTTTAAAGTCATTACAGTATGATATTTGAATAAAAATCAAGGTTATCTATCCTACTGACTAAATTAACTCAAAAATGTGCAATGTTTATCTATAAAAAATAATGTGATAATATTTTTCAGGAATTTAAAATAAGATTGGTGACTTCTCTAGTTGTGGAACTACCTTCCAGAAATGGTAAGTTTTTATCTAAAGTGATTCTTCGTTGAAAGGACTTGGTTGTTTTTTAATGCAGAATGATTAGGTTATTTCTTATGATTCATTTCAGTTGAAACCTCATGGTTTAAATTACCCTACACATGATTTGTAATTAGTTTATCATGTCTTGGCTTTAAAATTTTGGATACATCATCTGTATAGAGTAAAATTTGAAATACATACCAATCAAAAAGGTTTGAAGTTAATAGTAACTTACAAATAATTGAACATGAGACAAAGGAGATGTCTAAAATTAATTAAGTATTATGATTTCATGATCTATTAACATCTGGGAAGGAAAAATAAAGTGGGTGATTCTTTGAGTTGAAAATGTAATGCTATATTAACCCTATCACGTTTGGAACAAGATAATTTGATAAAATGTTTTATGAACTTTGAAATAGAAGTTGTTGGTGCATAAGATTCCTCTATTTTGATTTAGGTGTCAGTGAAATCATCTTTTGGAGATATAATTAAGCAAGCATAGAGTGAAGATAATGAGTTTTAGAAAATGGTAGATTTGGTTCAGAAGGGTATGTTGTCTGAGTTTAATATTGATAATGATTGTATTTTGTGATTTAGGAATAGATTATGTGTTCCTTTTGATTCACATTTGAAGAATGAGTTGTTATGTGAAGATCATAGTTCTCTGTTTTCAATTCATCTCGAAAGAACTAATATTTACAGAGATCTCCTGGAGTATTACTAGTGGGATAGAATGAAAAGAGATTTTGTTGACTTTACTGTTAAGTGTTTCACATTCCAACAGGTTGAAGAAGAGCAGCAGTTACCGAAAAGGGATGCTTCATCCTTTACCTGTGCCAAAGTGGAAATGGGAAAATATATCCATGTACTTCATTATGGGATTACCAAAGACATCTCGAGGTAATAATTCAATCTGTGTTATTGTTGATCAATTGACTTAATTTTCTCATTTTTATCCTATTTGAGACACTTTATCTCTAGATAAACTTTTTCTGTTGTATGTTAAAGAGATAGTCAGGTTTCATAGAGTTCCACTCTCCATTGTATCTTATCGTTATCCCAGTTTTACTTCTAACTTTTGGAGAGGCCTTCTGAAGTTATTGGGTAATGAATTAAAATTTAATAAAAAAATCATCCTCAATCAGATGGCCAGTTAGAAAGAACAATTCAGACATTGAAAAATATGCAATTTTCATTCTCAATGGATTGCCATGAAAGTTGGGACAAACATTTTCCTTTCGTTGAGTTTTCATGTAATAACATTATTCATTCTAGTATTAATATGGCCCCATTTGAGTCATTATATCGAAAGCGGTGTAGAACTGTAGCTTTTTGGGATGAAGTAGGTGAAATGAAATTAATGGGACCAAAATTGGCAGAAGATATTTTAGAAAAAGTTCAATTGATTCAGATGCACATGATAATAGCTTAGAGTAGGCAAAAATGTTCTGCAGATAGCCGGAGTAAGGATCTTTTTTTTGAAGTACGTGATCATGTCTTTCTCAAAGTTTCTCCACGGAAAATTGTGATGTGTTTTGGTAAGAAGGTAAAGTTGAGTCCGAAGTTAATTTGGCCTTATAGAATCTTGGAGAAAGTTGGATTGGTTTCCTACATAGTGGATTTACCTCTAATTTTATACCAGGAACACAATGTTTTTCATTTTTCAATTTTGAGAATGTATATGCCAGATCCATCTCATGTTTTGAGACCAAAGGTAGTTTAGTAGGAAGACAATGTTTCTTATGAGGAACAGTCCGTCCATATTCTTGACCATAGAGAGCAAGTGTTTCGGAATAAGGTAATTCATCAGGTAATGATTTTTTGTAAATCCTCTATGGTTGAAGATGCAACTTGGGAATCTGAAAATGCTATGAGGGATAAATACCCCCCACTTATTTGATAAGTGAATGGAATTGTGGGGATTCAATTCCCAAAATGGGGGAAGGATGAAACATCCCAAGTAAATAAAGAATATTAAATTTTCATATTTATTATTATTTATGAATTAAATAATAATTTTACTTTAAAGAGGATGTTATGTTTAAGGTCGTACCTAATACGCAACAATGGGATTATTTGAAATCTTATGTTTCGCACAACATCGAGTTATATTAAAAAATAATATTATAATATTATTATTTTAAATGGTAGTTAATACACAACTGTTGTATTGGAAAGAATTATCATAACTAAATACAATATGATTACACATGCTTGTTAAATTCTTTTACATTTATCCAATACAAGTTAGACAGTTAAAATGTGAATCAATCAAATTTTAAGCATAAAAACTCTAATATTCATTAAAATGTCTATCTAATACCTTTTGTGTAACACCCCGAGAGTTTATGAAAAATATTATTTTAATTTCATTAACGTCTTGTGTTGTATTCTACACCAAGATTACCTTGCGCTATACGCAACACTGTATTAGCTTGCAGTATACGCAACACTATTCTTGGATCATGTTACACACAATTTTGATAATAGTTATTCTACACAACATTGAGTATATATATATATATATATTCAATGTATAAGTAAAATATGTTTGGATTCTGTTATACGAAACAACGAAGGATTTTTTCACAACATGCAACCCTGACTTGGCTTGCATTAGACGCAATCGCGACCTTCCTCGATAGCGTGTGTTGTACGCAATACTGGGTTTTAATAAACAATGATATATTATTATAATATTGTCATGAACTAGCCGTTATGAATAGTGTTAACTAAATGTTGAATTTTATAACATTATTATTCATCTTACACATTTTCTAGAACATGGTATAAGAACAAAATAAATTTTTCGGGTAAAATAAGTATTTTTCAAAAAATGCAGTTTTGCCACCTTTTGATGGCGCACCCACTTTAAATATAGTTTTTGACATTTTTATAAGTTCAATTTGACAAAATAAAATTCTTCTTTTGAATCAGGATATAAAAATTTACATTAGATAAAGTTTTGATATTTTTCCGATAACTTTCATATTTTAATGAATAGTAAAAACACGCTATATTTTAATTAAAAACAACTTTTTTCATCGTAATATCTTATGTGGTTAAATTATCATATTGAATGGTTTTAAAGTATAAATATAATATATTTTTACCATTTAATATAATGTATGTCATTAGCATTGATTTTACCTTGAATTCGTAGGTTAAATCAATTCAATCTTTTGCAATGTTTTAAAGAAAAACCCGTTTTCTTTGGACAACGGGATATATTTTAATTTAATTTCTGCATCTTTTTTGTATTGAATTTGGAAAAATGGATTCCATATTTGGAATCAGTGGGTCCAAATTATGTTAATAAGCTACTTTTTATTTTTTGGCATTATGAATAGTAACTACGGTAAATTTTATTTACCATAGTTAAAGGTAAATCGAGTAATTAAGGATAAATATAATATTTTAAAATTACCCTAACAAATGTCAAAATCCTATTGGATGACTAAAATACAACTCATATCACCTATGTTTCAGATTAGATTCATTTAATTAAATTTTTTCAATGAAAATAATTTAATTATTATTAAAACAAAAGAATGTGACAACATGTCACTCTCTTAAATCTTGTAAGTATAATAATTTTAATCTAGTGATAACCTTCATGAAACTTAGAACATGAATAGTATCCAGAAAGATAATACAATTATATACATCATAGTAATTTATTTATAATTTTTAGGGATTAAATAATTATCATTTATTATGACACAAAGATGATACAGTAATTGTCTTATTGACATAATTGATGTTATAAATGCCCAAATAAATGTAATTTGAGACTTTTTATGACTTACACTAATTTTATAGGTCAATATGACATGTTATTGTTGATATAAGTAACTTTATTCGAACTTATCATTCTGTTATGAATTTCATAAAAATCATGTACCAAATAGTGTCAAAATTGACATAAAATAGTTTTTAAAACAAATATTATATTATTAATTGTTATTTTATACCTAAAAATATAAGATTCGGCCAAATGACTTAGATAAGATTATATATATTAATAATAAACAACTTGGGGTTCTTTTGGCTTGATATAGTAAGTTTATTAACCATATAGAGTAAGAAAACAAAAAGACACGGTAAAAGTTAAATTATTTAACTTAGAGTTAAATCTAATTGATAAGGTTAAAATAATAAGCTAAACTTGTCTAAATCCTATTGGATGAGAGTATTTCGACCCATCCCCACCTTATCCTCGAAATAAATCAATTTGGAGCTATTTAAAACCGAACTTGACTTTATAATAAAATAATATTTTTAGTTATTCCAAAGGTGCCCCTCTCCTCCCTTATAAAAGGGCACCTCCTCCCTCTCTTCCTCACACAACTTTGAGCCTTAAATCTCGTCCAACCCCTTCCAAATTCTCTTCTCCACTTCCCTAGAAACATCCTATAGGTTCTTGTCTTCCTTAAAGACCAATTTTATTGTCCTAAGAGGAGGTCTCAAAGAGGCGCTTCAAAGAAGAGGTAATTTCCGTTACCGATTCTTTCACCTTTATTTCTTCTTCCACTTATTCTTCTTAGGTTGTTTCATTATGAAGTAATAACATCAGTATCACTCATATACTGATATGTTATTATAAGTATGAAACAATCCTATTTCACCATCTATCCATCCTACGGAAAATGAAATCACCGCGCGTGCGTGCGTACGGAATACCGTCTCCACGCTATGGTGAAATCTATTTTCCACCACCACTTTACTTGGATGGGTATAATTGTGTAAATAATAACTATATATAATTATTTTAAAGTGATATTGATTCTTAAATAGTATACATACACTCCAATATAGTCCCACGATCATGAGAACGATATCATCGCTCGTGCGTACGTACGGACTACCATCTCCACGACGCGATGAGATTCATTCTCCACTTTAACCATTCATGAATGATTATAAAGTATATATAATAAGTAATCATGAAATATATGACATAATAATGATACTGTATTTATGTGTATATATATGAATGTCATCTACTTAATTCTGTTCAACTCAAAAAGGAAACGAAAATAGCGTTCATGCGTACGTACGGTCTACCGTCTCCATGAACGGTGTATTTCTTTCCATTTACTGATTTATTATATATATGTATATTCTGAATATATATTTATAAATCATGTTTTATATTCTGGAATTAAGTAATCATGATCTAAGTAATCATATGAATAATTACAAGTCAAAACACGGATGACAAATGAAACAATTTTACCCAAAACGCTCTTTAACATGGAATTTACAAAAGAACGGGTAATATAAAGGCATAAGTGAACCATATATGATATCATAACAATGAATATGATTCTGTAATAAGTCAATGACATTATTTAAATCATTATACAGGAGGTTCGGACACTTACAAAGCAAATCATACCTAAGGTAAGGGAAATATCACAATCTCATTTTTATCGGAGATTGTTTATACTTTAGTATTTACTGGGGTGTATTTTATAATCCACATCCATGTTTCCCCAATATGTAATATTACTTCCATCCACCTACAATTGTTTAAATCCAATTTTACCCTTAGGTGAGTTTTTAGTAAAATATATGAAAATAATCTTTTGACGTTTTTCGTACGAGGTACTTTTTGACTTTTTCGACAAAAGTACGAGAAGAATGTTTTTTTAACTTATACGGCATGAATGGATTTTTAAAACATTATTTCCAAGAATCTTCCTTTAAAAGTTTTCATGTTTATTTTTAATCAACTTCTTTTAGTTTATAATTGTATGACATATTAAGAAAGGAAAAGTGTTTTTGAAGAAGAAAGGATATATTCCTCAAGAATTCATTTCAAGTGTTTTATCAAAATTATTTTCCATCTAAGATAATATAGGGTTCTGTTTTTATCCTTATTATTACGTTGATTTTATTATGTTGTGATGGAATTATTTTTATGAATTCCCTTATCTTATATGAATTGTTTTATAATGTCATGATGTTTAAGAATCCCATTTTTATGGGTTATGAAATGATGTATGATTTATGATTTTGTGGCACACATAAGAATGGTATCATTATGAGACGGGTGGGACCTATATATCCCTCCAATGCATTGGGTAAAGATTTTATATCTCATGAGATAGACATGGATGGAATAGTAGGTTATACCGGTTCAGTGAAACAGGACTGAAACGAGGGTGACTCGGTTCAGAAAGGGACTTTGTCCACTAAGATAGTCTTGGCAATGAGTCTTGACTAACAAGAAACGATTCTCTATGATTATGTGTGTATACCACAAAGTTTCATGTTTTAAGTTATGATTATTGTTATTACATTTCACTGCCATGATTTATCCCATGTTATGAAATTATGCTCTCTTTTGCAGGTTAAGATTTCCAAAATGTTATGTTCTTATGAATATGATGTGATTGATATTTCTTTTGTTTACCCTTACTGAGCATTTGAGCTCACCCTTTTATGTTTTCTTTTCCACAAGATATAGAGAAAGGTTTTAGGTAAAAAAAGGGAAGATCTTTATGGGAGATGTTGAAGATCTTTCACCACGATTAGAAGATTATATTCCGAGTTTCCAAAGACACTAAACTATTACAATCCTTGTGTGTGTATTTTTGTTACGTACTAAGTATTCCGCAAAAGTAATGTAATGTATATGTACGTTAAGCTTCAGGTCTCTACAGTTGGTATCAGAGGAAAGGTTTAGTCAACCTTTGGAAACTACGATGCGAAAACGTTAGTGATATCCCTAGAGGTATTTCTAAAGTGTGTCTAGGGATGTCCCTAAGGATAAGTATACGTATAAGATACAGTCCTAGAACTATGGTAATGATCATAGAATTTAACCTAAGAAGTTAGATATTGTTGATACTCCCCCTTTATAATGTTGTTTTCCCTAGCATGATTTTTGCCTCTCACACTATTCTTTTTGGGTTTTAGATGATGGCTGGAACCCGAAGGAACCGTGTTGATCAATGAAATGGACAATGAAATGATTGTCCTCCTGAACAAACAAGTGTTATGGGAGATGGAGTGAAAAATCTTATTTCTATACTTACACAAGCTAGGAATCATTC
Source organism: Viscum album (assembly GCA_963277665.1). Taxonomy (NCBI): domain Eukaryota; kingdom Viridiplantae; phylum Streptophyta; class Magnoliopsida; order Santalales; family Viscaceae; genus Viscum; species Viscum album. The sequence continues at coordinate 893,927,088 of OY728128.1, forward strand.
TGGACTTCCAAATGAGCAGAGAAGGGAACAATATTCGATTGAGTCCTTCATGAGGCAACGTCCACCTTCTTTCAGTGGGTCTTCTGATCCACTTGTTGCTGAACAATGGATCAGTACCACTGAAAAGATATTTTCAGTTCTTCAATGTTCTGAACATGATAAAGTCATCTTAGCAGTATATCGTTTGGAAGGAGAAGCTGATCAATGGTGGAATCTTATCAACAATACGAGGCCAAGAGATGAAATTGTGTCCATGGAATGGGACGAGTTCAAGAACTTGTTTTTCAGTAAGTACTTCCCCCGTATTCTTTGAACAAAGATGGAAAAGGAGTTTCTTGAGCTGAAGAAAAAGGATGATGAATCTTTTGGTATATACGAAGCGAATTTTACAAGACTTGCAAGGTATGCATCTGGCATTATCATCCAACCTGAAAGTAAAGTTGATCGATTTTTTTTGTGGCTTAAAACCAAGTCTTCGAAGGGTATTAGCTATAAAAGACTTCAGTAGCTATGAAGAAATTGTGCATTGTACTATCAAGGTAGAAATGGAAGTTGGTGTTACATATCCATCTCATGGTTTTGACAAGAAAGGAAAGATGGAGTTCAAGGAGAAATATCAGAATAATGGTGAAAAGAAGATGAATGTTTCCTTATGCACAAAGTGTGGAATGAAGCATGGTGGAGATTGTCTTAAAGGGACTAGATTATGTTTTAAGTGTGGAAAAGAAGTTCATAGAGCAGCTGAGTGTCGAAGTAATGGCAAAATGGTTTCTAATGATGTGAATAAAGCAAACACTACAGAGAACGCACCACCAACACTTCAATGCTTCAAGTGCAAGGAAATGGGGCATTATGCTAATAAATTCCCTAATCCAAGGGTTAGTGATGATCAACATGAGCAAAAACATAAGGAAAAGGACAAAGGGATGTCACATGCGATCACTATTGGCGATGTTGAATATGACAACGATGTGGTGGAAGGATTAAGTGTTTATGTAATGGGATTCCAAAATAATGTTGTATCATAAAGTAATGGAATATTTATTGGTCTATTGTGGTTTTCAATAATTTTATGGTACCAATAACCATGAAAAGTGATTGAGATATTTTTGGAAAAGGAATGATATGCTCATAATGAAGGGAAAACGAGAAAACGAAATGTTTAACAGTATTCATGAGCTCATGATTGATATAAGGACTAAGTGATATCATGGTTTGAGTATATAGAATTTTGAGGATTTTGTATGTGGAAGGTGTTAACTTTTAACTGCATTCATGTTTTTACTAAGGTTCAATGGGTATTCAAGAGAGTACATGATTAAGGCCTTTGAATGTTTGGAATGTGACCAACAAGACATATTTTATGATATATGGGGATCAACGATGGTATTAAATCTTGGGTAATCGTTTTCACTATATTATGAGAGTGTACTGAAGTATTATGGATAAGCCTAAAGATTGGAATGGATTATGTTGGACATAAGTTAGTATTGTTTAAGAATAGAAGTTTTTTTCGATATTATTGATGGGATGTTATAGTAATATAGTTTTAGAAAAAGGACAACCTGCAGGACGGGCGACAGCCCATCGCGTCGGACAAGGCTGTGGGAATCGAACCCACAACCGAAGTGCGACTGGCCTTTATCTCCTACCACTGACCTACAGAAAGTCCCTGTTTAGTAGAAACTAGTTTTATTATATTACGCAGTATGATATATGAAGTATAAGTCCATTTTAGGAACCCTATATGATGAATCTCACTATAGATGGACTTATGTATTTTTTCATAAATTTTCTAACCTTTTGTTTGAGATAGATGGAATGACCCATCATTTTATCACATGATCTACTAAAACATCACGAATGACAAATTCAACTTCATTTATTTAAGAGATGAAGTGGAAATTGTCCAAAGAAAGAAAAACGGTGAGACTATACCAAAATCACGAAAGTATTTCTTCTATTTCCAATTTGATCAACTTTAGGGAAATGATCTTGAAAACCAAAAATGTTGTCCTAGTGCTCCTATATCTGATGAATCAGATGGTACCTTAGATCATCACAAATTTATGGATTTGTGATTGCTGGGTTTTCCATGGCCATGTTCTCTACCACTCTCCATCAGAACATGATGGTTAGATTTATCTTCCATATCCATATTTTAACCTATGTGGAAACCTAGTGATTAGTTTATTTGGGTAACCGTTACATTTCAAACTTTTGTTTTTAAAGATTGGTTTTGGTATTCCTTTTTACGATGTGGTTTTCTATTAAAGAAACTTTCGAATAGTAAACCATTTATAACCCCAACGAATTTTGAGGGTGAAATTCATTTTAAGGGGGTAGAATGTAACACCCCGAGAGTTTATGAAAAATATTATTTTAATTTCATTAATGTCTTGTGTTGTATTCTACACCAAGATTACCTTGCACTATACGCAACACCGTATTAGCTTGCAGTATACGCAACACTATTCTTGGATTGTGTTACACACAATTTTGATAATAGTTATTCTACGCAACATTGAGTATATATATATATATATATTCAATGTATAAGTGAAATATGGTTGGATTATGTTATACAAAACAACGAAGGATTCTTTCACAACACGCAACCCTGACTTGGCTTGCATTAGACGCAATCACGACCTTCCTCGATAGCGTGTGTTGTACGCAATACTGGGTTTTAATAAAAAACGATATATTTTTATAATATTATCATGAACTAGACGTTATGAATAGTTTTAACTAAATTTTGAATTTTATAACATTATTATTCATCTTACACATTTTCTAGAACATGGTATAAGAACAAAATAAATTTATCGGGTAAAATACGTATTTTTCAAAAAATGCAGTTTTGCCACCTTTTGATGGTGCTCCCACTTTAAATCTATTTTTTGAAATGTTTATAGGTTCAATTTGACAAAATAAAATTCTTCTTTTGAATCAGGATATAAAAATTTACATTGGATAAAGTTTTTATATTTTTCCGATAACTTTCATATTTTAATGAATAGTAAAAACACGCTATATTTTAATTAAAAACAACTTTTTCATCGTAATATCTTATGTGGGTAAATTATAATATTGAATGGTTTTAAAGTATAAATATAATATACTTTTACCATTTAGTATAATTTATGTCATTAGCATTGATTTTACCTTGAATTCGTATGTTAAATCAATTCAATCTTTTGCAATGTTTTAAAGAAAAACCCGTTTTCTTTCGACAACGGGATAAATTTTAATTTAATTTATGCATCTTTTGTGTATTGAATTTGGAAAAATGGATTCCATATTTTGAATCAGTGGGTCCAAATTATGTTAATTAGCTACTTTTTATTTTTGGGCATTATGAATAGTAACTACGGTAAATTTTATTTACCATAGTTAAAGGTAAATCGAGTAATTAAGGGTAAATATAATATTTTAAAATTACCCTAAAAAATGTCAAAATCCTATTGGATGACTAAAATACGACCCATATCACCTAAGGGTCGGATTATATTTATTTAATTAAATTTTTTCAATGAAAATAATTTAATTATTATTAAAACCAAAGAATGTGACAACATGTCACTTTCTTAAATATAATAAGTATAACAATTTTAATCTAGTGATAAAATACATGAAACTTCGAATATTAATAGTCTCCAGAAATATAATACAATTATATACATCATAGAAATTTATTTAGAATTTTTAGGGATTAAATAATTATCATTTATTATGACACAAAGATGATGCAGTAATTGTCTTATTAACATAATTGATGTTATAAATGCCCAAATAAATGTAATTTGAGACTTTTTATGACTTAAAATAATTTTATAGGTTAATATGACATTTTATTGTTGATTTAAGTAAAGTTTTTCGAACTTATCATTCTATTATAAATTTCATAAAAATCATGTACCAAATAGTGTCAAAATTGACATAAAATAGTTTTTAAAACAAATATTATATTATTAATTGTTATTTTATTCCTAAAAATATAAGGTTCGGCCAAATGACTTAGATAATATTATATATATTAATAATAAACAACTTGGGGTTCTTTTGGCTTGATATAGTAAGCTTATTAACCATATAGTGTAAGAAAACAAAAAGACACGGTAAAAGTTAAATTATTTAACTTAGAGTTAAATCTAATTGATAAGGTTAAAATAATAATCTAAACTTGTATAAATCCTATTGGATGAGAGGATTTCGACCCATCCCCACCTTATCCTTGAAATAAATCAATTTGGAGCTATTTAAAACCGAACTTGACTTTATAATAAAATAATATTTTTAGTTATTCCAAAGGTGCCCCTCTCCTGCCTTATAAAAGGGCACCTCCTCCCTCTCTTCCTCACACAACATTGAGCCTTCAAACTCGGCCAACCCCTGAAAAATTATCTTCTCCACTTCCCTATCAACATTCTAGATGTTTTGGTCTTCCTCAAAGACCAATTTTAGTGTCCTAAGAAGAGGTCTCAAAGAGGCGCTTCAAAGAAAAGGTAATTTCTGTTACCGATTCTTTCACCTTTATTTCTTCTTCCACTTATTCTTCTTAGGTTGTTTCATTATGAAGTAATAACATCAGTATCACTAATATACTGATATGTTATTATAAGTATGAAACAATCCTATTTCACCATGTATCCATCCTACGGAAAATGAAATCACCACGCGTGCGTACGTACGGAATACCGTCTCCACGCTGTGGTGAAATCTATTTTCCACCACCACCTTACTTGGATGGGTATAATGGTGTAAATAATAACTATATATTATTATTTTAAAGTGATATTGATTCTGAAATAGTATACATACACCCCAATACAGTCCCACGATCATGAGAACGATATCATCGCTCGTGCGTACGTACGGACTACCGTCTCCACGACGCGATGAGATTCATTCTCCACTTTAACCATTCATGAATGATTATAAAGTATATATAATAAGTAATCATGAAATATATGACATAATAATGATACTGGATTTATGTGTATATATATGAATGTCATCTACTTAATTCCGTTCAACTCAAAAAGGAAACGAAAACAGCGTTCATGCGTACGTACGGCCTACCATCTCCATGAATGGTGTATTTCTTTCCATTTACTGATTTATTATATATATGTATATTCTGAATATATATATATATATAAATAATGTTTTATATTCTGGAATTAAGTAATCATGATCTAAGTAATCATATGAATAATTACAAGTCAAAACACGGACGACAAATGAAACAATTTTACCCAAAACGCTCTTTAACATGGAATTTACAAAAGAATGGGTAATATAAAGGAATAAGTGAACCATATATGATATCATAACAATGAATATGATTCTATAATAATTCAATGACATTATTTAAATCATTATACAGGAGGGTCGGACACTTAGAAAGCAAATCGGACCTAAGGTAAGGGAAATATCACAATCTCGTTTTTATCCGAGATTGTTTATACTTTAGTATTTACTGGTGTGTATTTTATCATACACATCCATGTTTCCCCAATAAGTAATATTATTTCCTTCCACCTACAATTGTTTAAATCCAATTTTACCCTTAGGTGAGTTTTTAGTAAAAGATATGAAAAGAATCGTTTGTCGTTTTTCGTACGAGGTACTTTTTGACTTTTCCGAAAAAAGTACGAGATGAATGTTTTTTTTAACTTATACGACATGAATGGATTTTTAAAACATTATTTCCAAGAATATTCCTTTAAAAGTTTTCAAGTTTATTTTTAATCAACTTCTTTTAGTCTATAATTGTATGACATATTAAGAAAGGAAAAGTGTTTTTGAAGAAGAAAGGATATATTCCTCAAGAATTCATTTCAAGTGTTTTATCAAAATTATTTTCCATTTAAGATAATATAGGGTTTTGTTTTTATCCTTATTATTACATTGATTTGATTATGTTGTGATGGAATTATTTTTATGAATTCCTTTATCTTATATGAATTGTTTTATGATGTCATGATGTTTAAGAATCCCATTTTTATGGGTTATGAAATGATGTATGATTTATGATTTTGTGGCACACATAAGAATGGTATCATTATGAGACGGGTGGGACCTATATCTCCCTCCAATGCATTGGGTAAAGATTTTATATCTCATGAGATAGACATGGATGGAATGGTAGGTTATACCGGTTCATTGAAACAGGACTAAAACGAGGGTGACTCGGTTCAGAAAGGGACTTTTTCCACTAAGATAGTCTTGGCAATGAGTCTTGACTAACAAGAAATGATTCTCTATGATTATGTGTGTATGCCACAAAGTTTCATGTTTTAAGTTATGATTATTGTGATTACATTTCACTACCATGATTTATCCCATGTTATGAAATTATGCTCTCTTTTTCAGGTTAAGATTTCCAAAATGTTATGTTCTTATGAATATGATGTGATTGATATTTCTTTTGTTTACCCTTACTGAGCATTTGAGCTCACCCTTTTATGTTTTATTTTCCCCAGGATATAAAGAAAGGTTTTAGGTAAAAAAACGGGAAGATCTTTATGGGAGATGTTTAATATCTTTCACCACGATTAGAAGATTATATTCCGAGTTTCCAAAGACACTAAACTATTACGATCCTTGGGTGTGTATTTTTGTTATGTACTAAGTATTCCGCAAAAGTAATGTAATGTATATGTACGTTAAGCTTCGGGTCTCTACATTTTGATGGTAAACCTATTTTAAATATATTTTTTTCACGTTTATATGTTCTATTGGACAACATATAATTATTTTTTAGAATCAAGACATCAAAATTTACTTTGGATGAAATTTTGGTATTTTTCTAATAAAGTTCATTTTTTAAGGAGTATCGCAAAATGGTGAATTTTAATCTAATTTATTTATATGTATAGATTATATTTTTAGTTATTTTTAAAGTTTAATTAGATTATAATTTTACCATTTAATCCAATTTTGGTCAGGGAATGTAATTTCACATTGAAATTGGATATAAACAAGTGACAATTTTTTGATAGTAATTATTTCTTAAAAACATCCTTTTTTGTTTTGACAACAACAATTAACTTTAAATTAATTTCTACAAATTATGTGTTTTGAATTTGGAAAAATTAATTCCACATTTTGAATAAGGAGGGAAAAAAAATTTAAATAGGTAACAATTATTTTTAGACCTTATGAATTGTAACATTAGTAAATATTATATTTACCATGGTTAAAGGGTAAATCTAGTAAATAAGGGTAAAAAATAATATTATGATAATATAAAATTAGCCTAACACATGTTCTAATCCTATTTGATGATACATTTCTGAGCATGGTCATCGTTGAATTTATTTGGGGACCCCATGGAGACACTTGTAAGTGAAAATTACATTTTATAAAAATCAATTTAATGTTATAAAAATTGTAACATAAACATGTATCTTTTTGTGAAACAATTTCTGTATGGAGTTATTTAAGAAAAATATTCAACTATAAATAGTCATTAGAAACCTGTTGATATTTCCTAAATCATGGTATTTTATTTATAATTTTTATACATTAAATATATACATTTAATTATGACACGATGGTGATGCTCTAATTGATTCATTAAAAAGGATTCAAATAAATGATATTATAAATATTAAAATAAATTTATTTTAATCTTTTTATAGAATAAAATAATTTTATAGATAATTATAGCTTTTATATTTTAATTAATTAAGTTTTATTGAAATAATAATGTTGTCTTAGATTTTTTTTAAAGTCTCGATACCAATAGTTTCAAAATTGACATAATTCACATTTTAAAATATATAATATTTTATTAAAAATTTTAAAGTTTTAAAAAATAAAATATTCTCCCAAATAGTAATAATAAGTCTAAAATTTTATTATTCACTCTTTAATTGGATATTTTTCTTATTTTTTAACTATTTTTATTTTCAAATTGTTAAATACATAATAAAATGGTAAGAGAAAAAAGGGTCAAAAAAATATAGGGATTAAAAAAATGTCCAAAACCTATCCAATTATTATTAGATAATTTTATTTCAACGTTTTTGAACCTTATATTAGAATTAAATAGGTTTTATAACTTTTGAAATTGAAAATAACTTTATAATAAAATAATACATTCAAACGTTTCTAAAGAGCCCCTCCTCCCTCTTATAAAACGACACCACCTCTAACCCATTACTCTCACTTATCAAGCCCCTTGTCTCATCCAAACCCTACTCCAAGAATCTCCCAAAATCCCTATCTTCCTCCTAGATTCCTTCCCCTAGGCAGAAATCAATTAAAGAAATCCTTTTGGTTCAAACCATAGGGAGTTACAAGATTTTATGGTAACATCTTCTCTCAAGTTATTTTCATTTATTTTCCTTCTCCAACCCCCTAAACTCTATTTATTCCATTATTTTATAAAAAATAGTAACTTCAATATACTAGGATGTTTTTATGAGGATTATTCATACTAAACATCCACATACCTCCATCTAATGGATGCTATCATACTATTTATGCGGTCGATGAACTACTGCCTCACGAAACGATGATTGTTCAAGTATCTCCTACCGCCTCCCATGGGGGAAATTATGATGGAACTATATTTATATGTGATATATATTATATTTATATTCTCTCTATTCTTATATATTTTTTATTTATATCATACCTTTATGGTTTCCATAATGGGTAAATACGATAATTTTATTTGAGGAAATGCGGACTACCACCCCCTCAAAGTGATATGACTCGTTGGTGACATACGTTGAACGTATAAAGGATGGATTTAATGAAATTATATGTGATATTATATATTAATTATAATATAGCAATGTATCATTAAGTTTTTATTCCATTAAATATTAAAAAGAAATGAAAGTAGCGTTCATGCGTACGTACGGTTACTGTCTCCCTGAACGGTGCATTTGATTTCTTATCTCCAAATGATACAAATTGTTATAAATATATATATATATATATATATATATAATTTATATATATGATATATATGATATCTAAATCATGAATATCATTTTATAAATAATGGGATCTTGACCACATGGACTACTTGTAATTATAAGAAGTTAATTTTTGACATAAGTTCCAAATATCAACAACAAGACCAATATTAACATAAATGATTATGTAATGTTTATAACATGGTAATAAGAGATATAAAAGGAATAATAAACTTGAAAAATGTTCTGAAGAAATGTGAAATTAACTATAAATTCTTTTTCAGGAGATTAAATAATGAATGAGTCAAGTCAGACACGAGGTAAAGGACTTCGTCTCAATATCCTTTCATTGAGGCATAATTTGATTTATACATGAATTTCCTTTATACGGTGTATAAAACCCTTTTAATTTTAATTACATTCAAATGTAATCTTATCCTTATAAATCATTTTACTAAATAGAATAAGGAAGGTTTCATTTTTTCAAACACGGTGACAATAACCTTTCTACTGCTACAAGCCTTATTTGATATTTGGCTTCTTTAACAAGTTGAAATGATTTTAAAAAGGAAAATAAATACCATATACTCTTTTTGGTATTTAAAATAGTTTTGATAATGGATTTATTATTTCAATGATATATTTTGATTGAAATATGGAAATTTTTATCTTTCCTTTATTCTTGTGTAATGTGTTATGATTGTATTATGGTTCTTGGGAATTGTTTATGTATACAGGTGGTTTTGTGATAAATCTAGGGTGGGTGAGCCTGATATAGCTCTCCCATGCATTGGGTAACATTATGGAGGTAAAAATTGATTTTTCTCCTAAGAGATTTATGGAATATACTATGATGGGTATTCCAACAAAACTCCATTTGCAGTTGTGAAATCTATAATGTAAGTTTGATATGGATGCCACAAGTTACCTTTATGATTTATTATTTTTATGTGTTATTCATAAAGCTTGTGATTTCATTAGGTATGTCAAAGGGATTATTTTTTGTATGTATTGATAGACTAATGTTTTCTTTCTTTATTTTATTACCCTTATTGAGTTTTTTTATCATCCCAAGTTTTTGAAATGTTTTTCACCAGTTATAAGGATGGACAAGGGAAAGGAAGAATTCAAAAAGATTTATATCAAGAAAAGAATAATTTTTTTCTTTTAAAAGTATTTATTTTATGAAAAAAATGGATAATGAGTAGAAGTGTCTACATTGTAATATATGATATGTAATGTAATTGTTATGGCATAATTCTTTAAATATCTAAACCTGAAAATATCCTCAATTTGAATTATGATCTTAATTCAACATTATGTGATGTTTATGGTTAGGTCTTTACAGTTTGTATCAGAGGTTGGTTTAAACAACTTTAGGAGTTAGGATATTGTTAAATTAATATTCATAAACTAATTTATGATAATATTGAAATGATATAGCATTTACAGATTACCATGATGATTTAACTAAGATATTTCTATGTTCAGAATGGTTTTCCAAAGGGGAAATAGGGAAGCTATGATGGGATGATATCCTGAGGAAGAAAACCTTCCAAATCATCAACCTGGGATAGTCAGAGATAGAACTGTATAGTTTGTTGCAGGGATGTAATAGTTGACTTAGGATATAAATGGTGGTGGTATCTATGCACGAGATCATTCAGATCAACCACATAGGAAGATGTTAGTAGTGGAGGATTTCATGAGGCTACATCCCCCATAATTCAGAATATAATCAGACCCTGTGCTAGATTAAGGGTGTATTAATGTGCTGGAATATATTTTGGATGACATGGGATGCTCAGAACATCAAATGGATAGTCTCTTTATTTACTTTTTTGAAGGACAAGTCAATCAATGGTGGTCTACGTTTAAAAATATCATGGATAGTGAGGAGATTGGGGCTCTTTATTGGGATGAATTCAAAGGTATATTTATTTAGAAATATTTTCCTAAGGTACTTCGTCTTAGGATGGAAAACCCATTCCTAGAATTCAGACAGGATGATGACTCGGTGGCTACTTATGAATCAAAATTCAATTGATTGGAAAGGTATGCTACTAATTTCATACGAGATCTTGATAGTAAAATTAATATTTTTTACTCTGAATTAATTCCAAAGTATCAAAGGGAATTAGTTTCTTGTGAGTTCAAATGTTATGAAAAACTTGTTCTATGTGTGGAGAAGGTGGAAATGGAGTTTTTCTATGATCAGGATTTCTTTGAAAACATCAAAATAGGAAATCGAGGTGGCAGATGAAAGGGGAGAACTATTCAAAAAAGAATGATGGTAAGAAACTTAAGTTTATATTTTGTGAAAATTGTGGTAAAAACATGTTGGGTAATGTCTTTTAAATTCTAGAAAGTTCTAACAATGAGGTAAAATGAGACATATGGCTCGTAATTGAACTAAAAAAGATCAGGGTAATGGTAAGACAACATCTGTTTTACAATTAGTAAAATGTTTTAAGTGCAATGAAATGGGTCATTATGAAAATGATTGTCCAACGAAGAACTCAACAGAGGGAAATAATACAGAATACAAGAATAAAGGTGTGGTGAAATCCTTCGAAACTACTTCAGCAGATGTTGGACCATCTAATGAAGTAGTATTTGTTACACTGTTTGTTAATTGATTATGCCAATGTTTTGTTTGATTTAAGGTCTACACATTCTTTCATTTCTGAGAAGTTTTCTATTTATTTGGGAATCCCATCTCAAGATATGAATCCTGAAATTATGGTTAAAACACTGATAGGAAATTTTGATACAAAAAGAAATTATAAGAACCTTCATGTCCTTGTGTGTCGAAAGAATCTACCTACAAACCTTATTGTTTTGCCTCTAGTAGAGCTCGAAATTATTTTCAGTATGGACTAGATTTCTATTTATCATGATAATATTGATTATAGAACTAAAGAGCTTTCATTTCAAAAATAATTTCAGTTAGGGCACAATAATAAACCCTTAATTTTGATAACATATCAGGAAGCTAAGAAACTATTAAAATATGGAAATCAATGTTACCTTGCTCATATTGTTGAAAAAAAGGGACTATTTAGATTAATGATGTTCCAGTGGTAAATTATTATCTTAATGATTTTCCTAATGAGTTCCCTAGTATAATACCTTATCAAGAAGTTGAATTTATTATTGACTTTGCTCCTGATACTAAGCCAGTTTCCGAACCCCCTTATGGAATGGCTCAAATTGAACTTTTAGGGTTAAAGACATAATTTCAGGAGTAATTAGAAAAAGGTTTTATTCGACCAAGCACATCATCATGGGGTGATATTGTAGTGTTTTTTAAAAGGAAAGATGATTCAGTGAGACTTCTCATTGATTATAGAGCATTTAATAACATCACTATTAAGAACAAGTAAACTTTTCCTCATATCAATGATTTGTTTGATCAGCTCTAGGGAGCTCAGTATTTTTTGAATATTGACATGAGTTCGGGGAACCATTAGTTAAAAGTAAAGGTATAAAACATTATGAAGACCACATTTCGTACCAGATATGGCCATTATGAATTTGTGGTTATTCCTTTTTGGTTAACTAATGCACCTGCTATATTCAGGGATCTTATGAATATAATTTTCTTTGAGTTCTTGGATAAGTTTTTTATTCTATTCATTGATGATATTTTGGATTATTCTAAACATAAAGAGGAGCATGAAATTCATTTAATGGTTGTCTTGAAAACATTAAAAGAAAAAACTATATGGTAAATTCATCAACTATGTGTTTTGGTTACAAAAAATTTCATTCCTTGGTCACATTATTACAAAAAATGTCATAACAGTTGATCCTGCTAAAACAAAAGTTGTTGAAAAATGGAAAAGATCCATAAATATAACCAATATCTATATTTTTCTTGGATACCTAGCCCAAGAACTAAATTAACTCCAACAGGTGTTATGTTCATCTATACAAAATAATGTGATGATTGTTTTCATGAATTTTAAAGAAGATTGGTGAATGCTCCAGTTTTAGAACTGCCTTCAAGAAATGGTGTGTTTGTTATCTATAGTGATCCTTTTTTGAAATGATTTGGTTGTTTTCTATTGCATAATGATTAGATAATTACTTATGCTTCATTTCAGATGAAACCTCATGATTTAAATTACCCTACACATGATTTGGAATTAGTTTTTGTTGTTTTTTGCTTAAAAAATATGGAGGCATCATCTGTATGGAGTAAAATGTTAAATATATACTTACCAGAAAAGTTTAAAGTATATATTCACTTATAAATAATTGAACATGTGATAGAGGATATGTCTAGAATTAAAAAAGCATTATGATTGCATGACCCATTACCATCCGAGAAAAGAAAATAAAGTGGTTGATGCTTTGAGTCAAAAAAATTAATGATACAATAACCATGTTACATTTAGAACAATATGCTTTGATAAATGTTTTGATGAACTTTGGAATATAAGTTGTTGGTACAGGAGATTCCTCCATTTTATTTCAGTTTTTAGTGAATTCATCTCTATGAGACAGAATTAAGAAAGTGAAGAAGGAAGACAATGAGTTGCAGAAAAAGGTTGAGTTGGTTGAGATGTGTATGTTACATGATTTTAACAATGACAATGATTTTATTTTGAGATTTGGGAAGAGGTAATATGTTCCTTATGATTCACATTTAAAGACTGAGTTGTTATGTGAAGCTCATAGTTCTCAATTTTCAGTTCATTCTGGTAGTACTATGATGTACCGAGATCTTTGAGGGTATTACTGGTGGGATGGAATTAAAAGTGATATTTATGACTTTACTATGAAGTTTTTCGACTTTTCAACAAGTTAAATCAAAGTGGTAGTTTCTGAAAGGGATGATTAATCCTTTACTTCTTCCAGAGTGGAAATGGGAAAATATATCCATGGAATTCACTGTGGGATTACCAAAGACATTTCAAGGTAATAATGAAATCTGGTTTAATGTTGATCGATTGACTAAATCTTCTCATTTCCTTCCAATTCGAGATACTTTGTATCCAGATCAACTTTCTAGGTTAAATGTTAATGTGATAGTCAAGTTACATGGAGTACCCCTATCCATTTTATATAATCATGATCCCATATTTACATCTAACTTTTGAAAAGGCCTTTAGAATACATTGGGTAATGAATTAAAATTTAGTATAGCTTTCCATCCACTATCAGATGGGCAGTCAGAACGAACAATTAAGATACTAGAAGATATTTTATGTGCATTATAAATGGATTACTAGTAAATTTGGGACCAACATATATTTAGTTTGAGTTTTCTTATAATAAGATTTTTCATTCCAATATATAGATGGCTACATTTGAGTCATTATATGGAAAGCGGTGTCGAAGTCAAGATTTTGGGGATGAAATATGTGAAATGAAACTGATGGTACTTGAATTTGTTGAAGAGATGGTAGAAAAAGTTCAATTGATTAGGAATCACATGAGAACATCACAAAGTATACAGAAAAGTTATATGGATAACTGGAGGAAGGATCTTTATTTCTATGTAGTTGATCATGTCTTTCTCAAAGTTTCTACATGGAAAAGTGTGATGCGTTTTTGTAAGAGAGAAAAGATGAGTCTAAAGTTCATTAAACCTTATGAAATCCTGGAGAAAGTTGGATTAGTTTCCTACAGAGTGGATTTACCTCTATATTTATCCCAAGAACACAATTTTTTTTATGTTTCAATGTTGAAAATGTATAGGCCGGATCTATCTCCTATTTTGAGTCCAGAGGTATTTCAGTTGGAAGACACTCTTTCTTATGAAAAAACAGCTAGTCCAGATTCTTGACTGTAAAGAGAAAGTGTTGTGGAATAAGGTAATTCATCATGTAATGGTTTTTTGGAAAAACTGTATGGTTGAAAAGGAAAAGTGGAAATCTGAAAATGCTATGAGGGATAAATACCCTCACTTATTTGATAAGTGAATAGAATTGTGGGGACACAATTCCCAAAAGAGGGAAGGATGAAACAGCCCAGGTAAATAAAAAATATGACATTTTCATATTTATTAATATTTTTGAATAAAATGTTAATTTTACTTTAAAGGGGGCTATCTTTTATGGATTACCTGATAAGAAACAATGGGATTCATTGAAATCTTACATTTTACACAATGTTGAGTTATACAAAAAAATAATATATTATTATTAGTATTTCAAATAGTAGTTAATGAATAGTCGTTGTATTGGTGGGAATGAACATAACTAACTACAGTATTATTAAACATGTTTTTTAAATGTTTTTACATTTATCCAATAAATGTTAGAGCCTTAAAATGTGAATGAATCCAATCTTAAGTACAAATACTCTAATATTTCTTAAAAGGTCGATTTATCACCTTTAGATGGTGAAACCTTTTTCAATCTAGTTTTTTAAATATTATATGTTCCATTTGACAAAATAAAATTATTCTTTACAATCGGGACATCAAAATTTACTTTGGATGAAATTTTGGTTTATTTTGATAAAGTTCATTTTTTATGAATAGTGCAAAATACTGCATTTTAATTCAAAACTGCCTTTTAATCTAATTTATTTATATGGTTAGATTATCTTTGTAATTACTTTTAAATTTAAATTATGTTATATTATTAACATTTAATAAAATTCTGGTAATTGGATGTAATTTAACTTTGTAATTGGACATAAACAAGTGTTAATCTTTTGATAGTTGTTATTCCTTAAGAACACGCTTTTTTGTTTTGACAACAGGAATTAATTCTCTGTTAAGTTATGAAACTTTTGTGTTTGGAATTTGGAAAAATTAATTCCATATTTGGAATCATGATTTAAAAAGTGGGTAAATATGTATCTTTTATTTTTAGACATTATTAAAAGTAACTTCAGTAAATAATTTATTTACCATAGTTAAAGGGTAAATCAGGTAAATAAGGATAAAAATAATATTATGATATTATTAAATTACCCTAACATGTGGACTAATTCTACTGGCTGATACATGTCCGACCATGGTCATCCTTTGGTGTATTATGGGACCCCATGGAGTCACTTGTAAGTGAAAATGACATTTTATAAAAATTAATTCAATTTAAGGAAAATATAACATAAACGTATATCTTTTAGTAAATCAATTTTTATTTGGGGTTACATAAGTTATTTACTTGACTATAAATATTAATAATAAAGATAAAATTATTTCATAAATTATGGTATTTTATTTATAAATTTTTGACATTAAATAAATAAATTTAATTATGAAACAATGGTGATGCAGTAATTGCTTCATTAATAAAGGATTCAAATAAATGATATTATAAATATAAATATAAGTTTATTTTTTAACTTTTTCTTACATCCATTAATTTTATATATTATTATTACTTTTTATGTTTTAATAAATGAAGTTTGTTCGAAATAATCAAGTTGGTTTGGATTTTTTAAAATTTCCGGATATTATTACTCAACAAATTGAAAAAATTTATATTTTAAAATGTAAAATATTTTATTAAATATTATAAAATTCCAAAAAAACTAAGATTCGTCCAAATAGTTTTCATAAGTCTAAAATTTAATTATTGACTCTTTAAATGTATATTTGTCTCATTTTGGTAAATATTGTTATTCTCAATGTTTTAAATACTTGATAAAATGATAAAAGTAAAAAAGGGTCAAATGAAAAACATAAGGATTAAAAAAAATATCCAAAACCAGCCCAATTAATATTGGGTGATTTAATTTCTACCTATATAAACCTTATATTTGAATTAAATAAGTTTTGAACCTTTTTAAACCGAAAATTATTTTTTAATAAAATAATACTTTCATACTTTCCTAAAGAGCTCCTCCTCCCTCTTAGAAAAGTCCACCACCTCTAACCCATTACTCACACATCTAGAGCCCATTTTCTCATAAAAAATCCACTAAAAGAAACTCCCAATATCTCTCTCTTCCTACTAGAATCATTCCCCTAGGAAGAAGTCAGTTCTAGTTATCCTTTCGATTCAAACCAAAGAGAGTTACCTTATTTAAAGGCAACATCTTCTCTCAAGGTCTTTTCTTTTATTTTCCTTCTCCAACCCCCTAAAATATCTTTATTACATTATTATATATCACTAATAGTATTTTAAATATATTATGATGTTGTTATGATGATTATTCTAACTACACATCCACACACCTTCATCTAATGGATACGAACACACTGTTTCTGTGGATGGAAAACTACTGCCACATGAAATGATGATTATTCAATTATCTCATACCACCTCTCATGGTGGTCATTATGATAGAACTATATTTATATGTGATATATATTATATTTATATTGTCTCTATGATTCTGTATTTTTCATTTATATCATACCTTCAGGGTTTCCATAATGGGAAAATTTGATAATTTCATTTGACGAAATGTGGACTACTGCCCCATCAAAGTTATATAACTCATTCATTCCATACATAGAAAGTATATATGATGGGATTGATGAAATTATATATGATATTATATTGGAAGTATAATATACCAATTTATAATTAAGTTGTCATTCCATTAAATATGAAATAGAAATGAATGTAGCATCCATACATATGTACGGCTTACCGTCTCCATGGACGGTGCATTTCATTTATTATTTCCAAATGTTATATACTATAATAAATACATACATATATTGGATATATATTATATATATGATTTCTAAATCATGAATATCATTTTTTATATAATGGAATTTTGACTATATGGACAACATGAAATTATAAGAAATTCATATTTGACTTAAGTACCCAATATCGACAAAAGGACAGTTATTAACTTAAATCATTATGTAATGTTTGTAACAAGGTAATAAGTGATATAAAAGTATTAATATTCTTAAAAAGGTTATGAATAAATTAAATATTAAATATAGTTTATTATTTATAGGATTAAAGATTTAATGAGTCAAGTCGGACACGAGGTAAGAGACTTTGTCTCGATCTCCTTCCACTAATGTATACTTTGATTTATTCACGAATATCATTGATACGGTGTATAAAACCATTCAAATGTTAATTCCTTTTAAAGGTAATATTTTCTCTACGAATTGTTTTAATAAATGAAAAAGGGAATGTTTCTTTTTTTCATACGCGGTGACAATGACATTTCCTCCGCCGCGAGCATTATTTGATATTTGGATTCTCTAACAAGACAAAATGTTTTTAAAAGGAAAATAAATACCATATAATCATTTTGGTATTGAAAATAGTTTTGATAATAGATTGATTATTTCAACTATGAGTTGTGATTTCATTTTTGATTTTTTTTCCTTTATGTTTGTGTTATGTGTTATTTTTATTTTACAGTTCTTGGGAATTGTTTACGTATATGGGTGGTTCAGTGATAAACCTAGGGCAGGTGAACCTGATATAGCTCTCCAATGCATTCGGTAATGTGAAAGAGGTAAATGTTAATATTTCTCCTCAAAGATCTATCAAATATAATGGGATGGGTATTCCAATGTAACTTTCTATTTAGCTGTGAAAGCTACAGTGTTAGTATCATATAGATTCCACAAGTTACCTTTATGATTCATGATTTCTATGTGTATTCCTAAATATTATGATTTCATGAGGTATGTTAAAGATTTTATATATTGTATGTATTGAATGACTAATGTTTTCCTTCTTTATTGTATAACCCTTACCAAAATTTTATGCTTATCCCATGTTTTTTGATATATTTTTCCCAGGGGATAACGAATGGTAAGAGGAAGGAATAAATCCAGAAGATTTATATCATGAAAATAATTATTGTTTTCTTTTAAGAGTTTTTATTTTATGAACAAAATGGATACTAAGTACAAGTATCTACATTGTTATATTTGAGATGTAAAGTAATATTTATGGCCTAATTCTCTAAAAATATTAACCTAAAAAGATCCTCAATGTGAACTATTAACATAATTCAAGATAAGGTAATGTTGAAAGTCGGGTACTTATAATATCATTAGTTGAAGGAGGAATAAAAATGAAGGCCTATTGAAAAAAATCTTCAAAATATATCAACTAAAATAAAAATTAATTTACCTCCATAGAAAATATTCTTCTTGACAATGGGGTTTCTTAATGGTCCAATATATATGCTATAGATTTAAAGATGAATATCTGACAAAAAATTATTTTTGACCTCGGGTCTTAGAAAGTGGATCTAATAAAATTTTTGAATCCATTGATGAATATATGGTCACTATATCAAATAATACTAAAAAATAATCTTTTTATATAAGGAATAATATATTCTTTAATTTTATAATTGATTATGTTTTATAGGGGAGGTACAATTAAATCTCAATGGGTTTTTTTTAATTTGTTCAATGATCATATACCAAATTACAGGGGTAAAAGTGGACTTTTATTCTATAATGATACATTAAAAACTGGTGGGGTGGGTATGAGAGGGAAAAATATAAGTTAAAAAAAATTAACGATATGCCAAAAAAATAATTAAGCTACTCAAGGGATTAAAATATTTTGAGAGACAGTTATATAATCATTTCATTCATTAAGTGGCCATTTTATGTGAATCACGTTCTAATAGTTTCTTATTGAAAAGAGACAAAAATCTATTTGATAGGGAAGTACCCAGGAGAAAATCACATATGTAGATAGTATATCCAACAACACATCAAGTACACATGTTTTAAAGTTTTTTAATCATTTTCCAAACATGTTCACAAGGGTTCGAATTACTGGAATCAGGGAGTCAATTTTAATCTTATGGATATCAAAAAATATTGAATGAAATGTCACCAAATATGATTCAATTGAGAAATAGTTTTTATACATTAAAAGATGAATAGTATCACTAAAATACATTTACTATGGAAAATAATAACTGTATTGAATCCCTATAAACCTATCTAGGAACCTCTAGGTTGGGAGAAAATATCAATGAGATGGAAATATTTTGAAAAATATCACTCAACAAAATAAAAATTGAAGGAACACGGTTTCATGATTGTCGATAACAATCCCACATGATTTGAAACATTGACCTATTAATTAAGGTTAAGTGATCTGTTTATTGGATGAACAATTATTGTGGTGATGGGTAATTACAAATAAATATAATTAAAAAAGATAATCTTGATAGAAATTAAATGAATAATTATTTTATTTTCCATGTTGATATCCTATGATAGAATAAATTAGGTTTGTGTCAATATTTCTTCATCAGTATTTAAATCACATTTAATAAAAATAAAAGAATTATAAAAGGTAAGGATAATAATTTTTTTTTGAATGGATGGAAAAAAAACCAATTATATATAGTATATAGAAAGGACAACAATTGTATCTATGTTTTTAAGGAAGAAAAAATACATTTTCCATAAAGGCTTAGGCATATATATCATCAAAACATTGAGATACTATCAAAAGAAATTCATGTTTACTATATTTTTAATCAATTAAAAGTTTAATATAAGAGATGTGAAACGTTTTTAAATCAAAATATTATGGGAAATACATACATTTCAATGATAAAAATATATTTAAATTTTATGGGATTCGTTCGCATCAATGGGTGGGGCCACATGAGGAATCATAAAGCATATGGTTAGCAATGGATTTTGTATTTGATGATTATTTCCATCAAATTCATTATACCATGTTATTTTAGTAGAATATTCTTATAATTGAATATACCCATACAGTTTTATAATGTTATAAAAATGAAATTAAAATAATGATTAATATTTTTTTCTTGGAAAATGGAACATATTTGACCTAAAATCAGGTAGAATGTCATCATGAAAATTATGGAATTCATAATGTAGACTCATTAGTTATAATAGTATAAGAAATTATGTTCTTTAAATGTTGAATAAGTTTAGGAACAATATTGTCAAAAACACTCTCATAGGGAGTGACATATCTTAAAACTGTTAGATGAAATCCATTCTGACAGCAGTAAAAACATAATATTGTTTATTAATTTTCCCACAAACCAGAACAAACCATTTGAAATGGGGCATGGTTGCTGAAAAAAATATAAGATACATTAATTACTAAGAAAGTGATTTTTACATCTTAAATAAATAAGGATATGATGTTAAATATGAAGATACAAATGATGAGGGGTTCTTTTTAAGAAACGAATTTAGAATAAAATACCATATTTTACTTAATGAGAGGTAAAAAATAATATAAAGAAATTATATAACATATATTGATCTAAATTATTGAAACAAATATGGAATTCATGATATGAGTGAATAATATTATGATGAGGTTGAAAATTTCAAATATTCTAGCTTCTCACATATTTTAATGGGTGAATAATATTTTGATACATAATTGGTGGATGGGGATACTACTGAAGAGGATTAACTATCAACATAATGTAAAAAAATGCACTAAGTAATATGAATAAAATATTATTGGAAAAAATATATAAAAAATATATATATGATCAAAAAATTAAGATAATACTATTAAAATAAATAAATATTAGTAATAATCATTTTAGGATTAACCAAAATATGAATCATGGGACATATCCATGGAAAAGGAATTCGATCAAATAGAAGAAAAATACATAGTAACATTTGGAAAATTATAAATGATCCCTACATATTCAAAAAAAATTGGTATTCAAAAACTCAGATTATAAATGTATTAATTTGATTCTAAATAATGTTATATTTGTTTGTAGAGATTATAAAAAAATAAAATGTGTTGTTATTTTATAATATTTAGAACATATATAAAGATTTCAATCAATAAGAATTCAAATAGATATGGATATTTAAAAATAATTAAAATCTTTTCTAATGTATATGAAGGCGTTTTTATTGAATGGATATCCTAAAAATGAGGTATATTATATATATATATATATATATATATATATCTTCATTATTGAAAATGAATAAAAAGTGTACAAGTTAGAAAAATATTTTATTTAGACAAAAATAATATCCTAATGATTTAAAAAATCAATTTAATGTATTTTTATAGATGGTTAAATTGGAAAGTGTTTGAGTAGATCATAATTTTTATAAGAAATTCCATGTATAGTTTTTTTCTACATCTAAGACAATATATTTGGTGGTATAAAGCTAATATAGGTTAATGATTTTCAATAGTTAATTTGAATAGAGTTAGAAATTTCAATTATAGAGGAGAATAAATACTTTTGAGGATATATAAATGACAAAATGATAGATACAATAATGTTTTAATTCATAAATTCAGAAGGTAAATGATGAAATCATTTACATGCATTAAAACAAGCCAGTTTCATACCCCATTTTAGTTGGAACTAAGATTTTTAAGTGCGATGATAGAAAAATATGTGCCTAACTTTAATTGATTATGTTGAGAAACATTGTATGTCTATTAATGATAGGGTTCAAAGTAGCCTATGTTATATTAATAGTTCAATTTTTTCTTCTCCCATGACTATTGTCAAATTGTATTTTAATGATGGGTATCTATGATGAATAATAATTTGATCTAAAATAACGTCTCAAGTTATTTGTGATATAATATTATTCAATTACAAATGACTCTCCTCTACTAGATTATTTGTGATAGAGCATGAAATTTGTCACGGATAACCATTCCAATAGTGGTCACTCATGATAGAATCATCATTTCTTACCAAATCACATTATCATATATCATTATTATTAGTGTAATGGGGTTATAGATTAAAAATACTATAATTTAAATTGTTTCTTTGTGATAGACTCATTAATTTCATCTCTAAAAATCTAGCCCTAAATTTTTGGGAATATAAGACAGAATGAAAATTTTGGTGCATAATGTTTTCAAAGGGTATCAAGTATTTTATAAATAAGAACCCAAAAATATATAATCCATCCAAAAATATAAAATTTTAATAACTTTTAATAGTTCGGAAAAATATTAATGGCTGAAATTTTTTGAAATATACACCGGGTCACCCTACGACCGACATAATTGTCTCATTAAAAGGACTCACTAGGTTAGTGTCCTTGAATACAACTAGGGGAATATAGTAAGTGCATAATCTATATACTGTACAATAAATTGTGATATCCCTCTTATATACCATGGTTCACGTGATATAATCATCATGGTGTTGAGAACAAATTCATAAAAAGATATCCAAATGCATCAAGTAAAGTTAAGATATAAATTTTACCTCACCTCCATCACCATCTCATGAAAAAAACATTTTACATCATAAAATAATAAAATACTAATCATGTGATAGAGATTTATAAATTTTTAAAACGACATACCAAAGGGTTATAATTTATGTAATCGCAAAACAAAAAATAATTCATTTTAGATGTTCCAAAAAAATTAAATTTTACATGGAATTCAAATATGAAAAACCATAAAACAAAAACCACATGGGATTCTTTTTATTAATTTCAAAAATATACATTTATTCTATAATGTAAAATCATATTTTTAAATAGTTATTGAAACAAATTAATGAAAAATATTTCTATAAATGTATCCCCTCTCATTAGTGTCACCAAAAACCTCAAAAATATATCAATTTGAAATGAAACTATTGTAAGATTCTATATTTCTTTTAAAATATAAAATAGTGATAAAACCCTTTTGTAGTCACGAAATCCTTATAAATTATCCTTATATACATTCAAAACACATGAGGGGAATAATAATTTAATTCCAAGTGAATATATTCAATCAATAAAAAACATTTTCTTCCAATACTACAATTCATGAAAAAAATTAACATCCCCATCATGGGTATCATACATATATGTAAGTTGATAATAAACTAATATATAAAGCTTGATAATTTAATGGGAAATTAAATAAAATAATTTCATGGAAACAATTAAAAATTCCAAATATGAATCATTAACTTTCAATATAAATAATCTTCTTATAAGACATCATCTAAAACCTAAAATAAATATAAGGCCTATGGGTATATCAATCCAAACCATAAATCATATTATATGTTCTGTTATGAGTTTTGGTTGAAAAAAAATATAAGGGAAATATAATAAAATAATTGAGTGGATTAGAAATAGGTATTTACCTTTCAAAATAGATTTCAAACAAAATATGAAGAAATCAATATCCCTAAGTAAACATGAAGGGATGGGATAGGAGCTCCCATATACATTTTCCAAATGAAATATGAAAGGATGGGATACAAAAACCAAAAAAATGAAGGAACCATAAGGAAAATATTACATTATTAAAAAACCATGTTGCCCACACCATTTCATGACCACCCCTTCTGTTAGTTATACACATGAAATAGAAAATAAAACCTCTTCCTAGTCCTAGTAACTTTGTTACCTAATTTTTTTGACACATAATTCACATACCCAAGACAATGACACATCTACCTAAGTCTCATCATTATCTATAATTAAATAGTATTTTAAATAGTCATGACATGGGGGTTCCACCCATGTCCCTAATGGAATGAAATAAGATAATTTTATTGAATTTTTAATATCAAAGGCTGATTGAAATGGAGATATAATATATTATTATTAGGTTAAATTAAAATTTAATTTTTCAAATTCATTTGACACTAATTTTAATAGTGAAATAAAATGTCAAAAGGTTGATACTCTCTTTGATATATCAACTACATTTATATGATGGAATAGATTGATTAATGTGTTTCCATTTTATAATTTTAAATTTTTGGGTATAATGTAAATTTTTTAAAAAGTAATTCTATAGTTATTTAATTAAATGAATATGAGAGTTTTATGGATAAAATAAAATTTAAAATATATTCATTTTTTAGGAAAATATTTAGCGCTATATAGAATATTTATATACAAATAAGAAAGATATTAGTTCACTATATATTCCACAGTATGAAAATTTACAGGACCATTTTAACGGAGTTTTCTAAAACAATTAATCATATGATGCATGTTTTTTATGTTTTAAAAAATATATCTACTGATTTGAGAATTGGATCTATAATAGTTATTATGTTGACATTTTATTTAAGAACAAGGAGTGAGAACAGAATTATATCACTAATTTACATTAGAGATTTGAAGTTAATAATGTCATAAAAACTTTTATTAGTGATCTTTTCATTTAAATGGTAACTAGTGTATTTGGAAAACACATTATATAGATTTTTATATACAATGAGATGATGTACTGTGAGTAAATATCCAGTTGCATATTGTTATGTAATTGTTGTTTGATTTTTTAGTGTATAATGATTAATTGGGAGTCACTATGGGATAAATAGTGTTTCTTTTCTAAACATTTATTTGTAAATTGTTTGTGGGGTTATGGAATGGAATTTCATGATAATGACTGTCTATTGTTTTTAGAGAATACAATTGCAGAGATCCAAGTAAAATATTTAGATTATTGCATTTATTTCCAAAATTAAAATATATTTTTTGGTTGATATTGATAGCTTTGAAGGGTTATATACAATATTAGAATAAGATCTAATGATAGAAAGGTAAAAAAATTAACACTAAAACTCATCCCTCCATCTTGGCATATATTGTTTCCTAGGTTTTAAGTAAGTGATTTTAGAGACACTTCATTAAGTCATAAAGAAACTATCAATTGTTTATTTATATCATGGATATTTTCATCAACACTAAAGGGCTTCTATTAGTTGAAATATGAATTTATAAAATATATAAAAACTAAATTATATATCAGCTATGACATCAAAGACTGGATATTTTTTAAACTATGGTGTAAAAAAATCATATATTTCATTTTAAAGATTTTTTGATTAATGAATTGTAATATAGACCTCTAAGTAAAAATTTAAATTCTAAAAAATATTTTTCTAGAAAATTTTCTATACAAATATATATGTAAGTAATGATTTTATATATTTAAAATGTAATTTAGGATAATCATTTCAATATTTATGTCAGGGTATAAATATAGGGGAATAATATGTTCATGTATTACAAATCAGTATAGTTTATTTGAAGAAAATAGAGAGTGAAAATTTGATTGTTTAGTAAAAAATATAAAAATATATTTTAAAATATATCATCTTTTATATAATATAATGAGTTGTTTTTGAAAAATTAAAAATAATGTATAAATATTTCTTGTAATATAAAATAAAAAATGATTTCATAATTATGAAAATGATCCTTAAAAAATTATCTCTTAATGATCAATATAGAAAACTTATTTGTTCTGAAATAAGGTAAAAACTAAAGGTTCAACATTTAAATCATAAAATTGGTTGAATTTTAATTTTAGAGAGACACTTAATATTCATTATTCTAGAAAAAAAAGAAGGATATTTTATGATTTAATTTCATTATTCATGGAAATAATATTAATTTGTGACAAAACAATGTATAATTGTTAAATTAAAATAGATTGTATTAATTAGGTAAAAATTATTCATATAGTTGTAATATGTAAATGGAGATAATATGATGAAGGTGGTGATAACATTTCTTAAAAAAATATAGGATATAAAACATTAAATATGGTAATTAATTAAAGAAAATATTTTATAGGAAATGTTTTGGGTGAAAATAAGATGATAAGAATTACATATAGATTAGGATGATTAGTCTATCTAAGATATAATGATTTTTATGATGAAAATTATAAAATAAATACATATCTAAAAGGTTAAATAAAATAAATTAGATACTTTTCTTGACCTAATGTAGAACATGGATGATCTATTGATAATAATTATCATTAGAAAAATAAAATAAGGGAATTAGATTTCTATTGATAAGATCATCAGAATATATTGAATACATGACCTATGAAACTACCTAGATAATAAACATATTGGAAAAACATGAGGTTTCTCAAACAATATTTGGTTATGTTTTATATTTTTAGGTAAGTATCATTAAATAAACAATGATGTGTGATGGTACCAGTACTAGGTTCATGGATAGATACAATTGGAGTAAATCCTCTTACGAATAATATTTACCTCTAAGAAACAATTTAAATTAAATCAAGTAACCCAATGATGAAAGTAATGTCTAAACATTTATTTAATTAAGATTTATTGGAATAGATAAATAGAGTATAAAGTGGTTTCACTAATAGAAAAATAGGTATTTGCAACGGGTCATTTGCGACGGGATCCCGTCGCAAATGGCTTGTTGCGACGGGGGCCCGTCGCAAATGACCCGTTGCTGAAAACGGTTTCGCAATAACATTTTTTTGCGACGGGCCCGTCGCTAAAGCCTTTTTCCGCGACGGGGAGAATCCCCGTCGCAACTAGTACTCCGTATATTTGTAAAAACCTATTTGTGACGGGCCCCGTCGAAAATACCTGTTGCGACGGGACCCGTCGCAAATAGTTATTGCGACGGGACCCGTCGTAGAAACTATTTTTCAAAAAATAAAAAAATAATAATACTATTTGCGATGGGAATAGTATCTCGTCGCAAATACTATAAAAAAAATAAAAAAAATATTGTTAATAAATTATTTTAATTAATATAATAATAATCCAATTATAATTCGAAAATAAAAAATAATAAAATATTAATAAATGCTTTTAATTAATATAATAATAGAATTATAATTCACAAATAAAAATAATAAATTATTTTAATTAATATAATAATAATAGGTTGATAATTCAAAAATAAAAAATAATAGAATATTAATAAATATTTTATAATGAGACAGAAACTACGAATAGAAAAAAAATCATATTTTGATTTCACAAATTTTATAACATAAATACAAACTCTAATCTGAAGGAGGGGGAGGGGGGATCTGCAGATAGTGATGGAGGAAACTCCATCCCTAAAGCATGAGTGAGTCGGCGCATGTACTCCATCTACTCCTGATGCTGCTGCTGCCACCGACTCGTCTGCTCCTCATACAGCTGCTGCTGGCGTCGACGCTCCTCCTCATGCTGCTGATGCATCTGCTCCTGCTCCTGTCGGAGACTCTCTATCAGTGCAGTCTGAGATCACAACTGATCCTCATACTGTGTAGCAGAAGAAGATGCACGAGCTCCTCTCGAGCTGGACGCTGACATCGCAGCACTGCCATAATAATCTCCGAGAGTCAGTCGAGAGCTGATACCAACTACCCGGCCCTTCTCGAAGGTATACTGGGTGGCCTGCATCCATGCCGCCTCATCAAACTAATGGCCAGTGGTCTGATCTGATGACTCGGCCTGACTCTCAGGTCGAGCCTAAGACGCTGCGGCCTCATATGACTCTTGTAGTTGCAATTTAAAATTAAAATTGTGAATATATTGTATACAGTTAATTTTTAAACTTGAAAACAAATAATACTAACCACGATATGATGCTGACGATCACCTCTGAGCTCCCCAGTAGCAGGATCACTATACATCCTCCGATATACGTCGTACTCCGTAATATCGAGGTGCTCGAAAGCCTATAAGAACAAAAAATAAACTGTTAATATTTAGAGATATATAAAATATTTATAAATAATGTTCATACCAGATGTTGTCTATGAGTACTGAAAGAACGACTCCCAGCTCGATGAGTCACCTCCTGTCTCCCCCGATTCTGCCTCCCCACCGATGATCTCTTCTGAAAGGCACCACTCAACCAGTGCGCACATAATCCATCTCATACATGGAATGAAATGTACTCTGGTCGGTGTTCTCTACATGACTCGTCAAAATCTGACACTCCATCTTTCTTCATCACAGCTTTTCTTAAATTGTGCAAAAACTGATGAAGGCGATCACGCATGGCCACCTCCCATGCCTCGTGGATGGCGTCACGCATGGTATCCTCGATCGGATACCATAAACCCTACAAATAAATCAAAATATCAAGTTAGAAATGAAATAATTTTGAAATAAAAATTATTTATTTACGTACGTACCAACCAATGGACGAACACAGCCTGCTGCACATCAATGGTAATCTGCTCCCATGTGGTCCACAGCTGAGAGAAATAGTTGCGCGAAATAGCGCTGCCCTGTCCGACTGCTATTTCCGGAAAACTGTAAAAATAATAAACATTTATTATGTGAATAGATTAATGAAATCTTAGTCAAATCCACATGTTATCACACAGGTTATCACACCTCCGTGTGCATGGATCAAACCCAAGACGTGGACGTCTCTCGGGGACGGGGTCAGGAATCATCAATCGTGTAAGACTGCGCCCCCTCCGCGTACTCCCTGGAGCGCCTGCGGGCTGAGGGTCATCTGCCAGCAACTCATCTGCATCGAAAGGCAGATCAGCATCCACCAACGCACGAAATGTGGCGCCGTCCATCTGAAACAGAAAATGTTAATTTTGTTAGAAAATAATTGATAATTACTATTATATATACATATATATATATATATATATTATGATTGTATATAAATACCATGGAATTATATCAGTGTTCATCTTCATCATCATCTTCATATATGTCAATGTCATCTTTATATTCCTCCTCAACATCATCGATATACATTCGAGTTATAGTTGATTCATCTCTTACCATTTCAAATTCATATGTGACATCATTAACATCATCGTCATCACCGACTCTTAAATGTGGGGTGTATCATCGATACTCATGTCTCTTTGTAAAAAAGATTGATTTTGAGTACTCTCTTGAAAAACTTCAATTCTTTGCACATTAGTGAAAGCACATTCACTTTGACTAAACTGGTTGTCTCGAATTTTGATTTTTATTACACTCCACCAATCAGTTAAGTCTCTTGATGTAGCACAGTACTTTGCGTAATAAACTTGATGTGCCTGTTGAGCCAATAAGAATGGTTCATTTACTGCGAGAACACTTTTACATTTAATATCGATGATTCCATGAGTCGGATGAACACGCACGCCTCCCTCTATATCCAACCACCGACATTTGAACATGGTTATGTAATGTTTTCCATGATAACAGAGTTCAATGATTTCATCAAGTATTCCATAAAAGTGAACTTCATTTTCTCAATGATGAGATCCTCTCAAGCTTACTCCACTGTTCATTGTTTTTTTCTATTCTCCATATGCATGTGTGTGGAATCGAAATCCATTGACCACATATGCATTATAAGTTTTAACAAGTTTGGAAGGTGGGTTACTCAATACACACAACCATTTGTCAATTTTATCAGCATGTCGAGAAACCTGAAAATTTGTGAAATAATTATCAATATAGTAAACTATACATTTAATGAGTTTCTAAAAGATAAAGAATTTATGTTACCAGTTTTTGAAACCACTGAGAGAAATTTTTCAGTCGACGTTCTTCGAGAGCAGCTGCTGTAATTTGTGGAATTTGTTTCTTGATATGATTATCATACAACCTATAAAAACAAAAGTTATTTACTGTAACATAAATGATAGAATAAGTGATATAAACACTTACAGTACAACTGATGTCATCTCTTCACAGTTGAGCAGAACATATGTATGAGCTCTATGATGTTCATCATCTGAAAGCCAGTGTTCACAAACTCCACCAAAACCAAGCTCTGACTGGTTGAAAACAGATAATTGAATGTCAATTTCATCAATATTCTCCTCGTTTCGTCCCATTCGGTTGTGTTTTGAAGGATACTCAGATTCAAAATAATGGGAGCAGAAAAAAGATATTTCCTCTTGCAAATAAGCTTCTGCAATAGATCCTTCAACAGATGCTTTGTTACGTACTTTTCTTTTCAATTTTTGCATGCATCTTTCAAATGGGTACATCCATCAAAACTGTACTAGACCTCCACATTTGGCTTCATATGGCAAATGTGACATCAAATGTTCCATTGAGTCGAAGAAAGACGGCGGAAATATTTTTTCCAGTTTACATATAATTACAACAACATCTTTTTCAAGTTTTCCTAGAGCATCATAATCTGTTGTAGCCGCATAAATTTCCCGAAAAAAATGAGACATGTCTGTTATGGAATCCCAAATCACAGAATTCAACAGAACTCTTAATCCAATGGGTAGAAGTCTTTCCATTATAACATGACAATCATGACTTTTTAATCCAGTAATATGACTATTCTTTACACATCTACCCAAATTGGAAGCACAGACATCTGGAAGTCTCAAATCTGCAATCCACTGACAAAATAATAAACGGTTTTCTTTAGATAGTGTATAAGCTGATTTTGGTTTTAGTAACCTTTCTGTTCTGACATTCTCAAACAGTTCCAATTCTGGACGCCTGCAAATTTGGGCCAGATCTAAACATGAATTTACATTGTCTTTTCTCTTTCCTGGTGTATCCAAAACTCTATGAAACAAATTATCAAAACAGTTCTTCTCAATATGCATGAAATCTAACATGTGTCGGACCAACAAATCAGACCAATATGGCAAATCCCAAAATATGCTACATTTAATCCAATTGTCTTCTTTCCCAAAAACAAAAATTTTCTGTTGGTTTATTGTGGGACCAAAAGTGATGGGAGGTAATGAAAATACAACTGATTTTAACTCCGAACCTGATAGCATTTTCGGAGATCCATCCCTTTCAACTGTTCCTTTTCTGAAATGAGATCTGTTTCTGCAAAAAGGATGATCATCTGGAAGAAATCTGCGATGACAGTCAAAATAACAAGGTTTCTTTCCATGAATGAGCATAAATTCTTTGTTCTCTCCCATACAGTAAGTACATGATTTCTGACCATGTGTACTCCAGCCAGATAACATCCCATAAGTCGGGAAGTCACTTATTGTCCACATCAATGCTGCTCTCAGTATGAAATTCTGTTTCGTTGCAACATCCTATGTACTGACACCAGTACTCCACAATAAATTTAAGTCATCAATCAATGGTTTCAAATAAACATCAATATTTTTCTTCGGATGTCCTGGAATTAGTAAAGTCAAAAATATATATGGCTCCTTCATCAACATCCATGGAGGTAAATTGTACGGAGTTAAAAAAACAGGCAAACATGAATATTGACTACCATAAGATCCAAACGGACTGAAACCATCTGTGGAAAGGCCCAGTCGAACATTTCTAGCTTCTAAAGAAAAGGATGGATGCACTCTATCAAAATGTTTCCATGAATCACCATCGGTTGGATGATTCAATCTTTTATTGGTTGAAATATTCTCTTTATGCCATGACATCATTGTCGCTGTATTCTTAGACATGAATAAACGCTGGAGTCTGGATGTAAGCGGAAAATATCTTAACAGTTTTACAGGAATCAAAACAGACTTCTTGTGTTGTCCTTCTTTATATCTCAGTTTCCCACATGTGGGACAACTATCCAACGACTCATTTTCTACAGAATATAAAATGCAGTCATTTGAACATGCATGAATCTTTTTACAAGTAAGTCCCAAATTTCGAACCAGCCTCTTACTCTCATAGTAATTTGCAGGTAAAACATTTTCTTCGGGTAACAGTGTTTTAAGAAAAGAAAATATCTAGTCAAAACAGGTGTTTGACATTCCGTTATCTGATTTGATAGCCATAAATTTTGCAACTGCTTCTAATTTGATCATTTTGCAGCCAGGATATAATGCATCCTCAGCAGACATCAACAACTCATAAAATTCAGATGGTGCCAACTCAGGATTTGAAGCTATATCAGCCGGAGTTTCTGTATGTTGAACAGATGAACCTGCAACATCATGTACTAAATGTTGAAACCGGGATGGATCTGGAATCAAGTTGGTATCACTTGCTCTGGAACTGTGTTCACCATGTTGATACCAAAAAACATAATCTGGTTGAAAACCAAAACGCAAGAGATGTTCTCCCACTTTGTCAAACGTGTCAAACGTTCTCAATGCACATTTTCTGCAAGGGCATTTTATTTTGTCTTCTGAAAAAAATTCTGGATTTGATGCCGCAAATGATAAAAAAGTCTCCACACCCTCTACATATACATGATTTAAACTAGAACCGTTTCGATTTCTACGTTGATTTATCCATATGTGGTCACATAATAATGATTGTTGATGACCTCATTGTTCTATATTTCTCTATAAAATATAAAATCATTACTGTTTTTGAATAATTTGTTAGAAAAAACACTCAAGCTAGGATAATTATAGAGTTTAGATCATACACGACTAACGCAAAAAATTTATTGAGATAGACATAAAAATTGACCCTTTAAGAATTAAATATGTTGAGAATAAAGCAAAACATGTTACAAATATTGATAATTTTAATATTATATAAATTTTTTATTATTTTCATAGTACTAATATTATTTCTAATTATTACTAATTATTACTAATTATTACAAATTATTGGTAATTATTACTAATTATTACCAATTAGTGGTAATTATTACTAATTATTACAAATTATTGGTAATTATTACTAATTATTACTAATTATTGGAAATTATTTCTAATTATTACTAATTATTACTAATTATTGGAAATTATTTCTAATTATTACTAATTATTACTATTTACCGGTAATTATTCCTAATTATTCGTAAGTATTACAAATTATTGTTAAGTATTACTAATTATTACTAATTAATACTAATTATTGGTAATTATTGGTAATTATTACTAATTATTGGTAATTATTATTAATTATTACTAACTATTACTAATTATTACTAATTATTACCAATTATTACTAATTATTGGTAATTATTACTAATTATTACTAATTATTGGTAATTATTTCTAATTATTACTAATTATTACTATTTACCGGTAATTATTCCTAATTATTGGTAAGTATTACTAATTATTGTTAAGTATTACTAATTATTGGTAATTACTACTAATTATTACTAATTACTACTAATTATTATTAATTATTACTAATTATTTGTAATTATTACTAATTATTGGTAATTATTACTAATTATTGGTAATTATTACTAATTATTACTAATTATTACTAATTATTACTATTTATTGGTAATTATTACTAATTATTACTAATTATTACTAATTATTGGTAATTATTACATGTTATTACTAATTATTGGTAATTATTGGTAATTATTACTAATTATTGGTAATTATTGGTAATTATTACTAATTATTGGTAATTATTACTAATTATTGTTAATTATTACTAATTATTGGTAATTATTACTAATTATTACTAATTATTACTAATTATTACTAATTATTTGTAATTATTGGTAATTATTGGTAATTATTACCAATTATTACTAATTATTGGTAATTATTTTTAATTATTACTAATTATGGGTAATTAATACTAATTATTACTAATTATTGGTAATTATTTCTAATTATTACTAATTATTACTAATTATTGTTAATTATTACTAATTATTGGTAATTATTACTAATTATTGGTAATTATTACTAATTATTACTAATTATTACTAATTATTACTAATTATTACTAATTATTGGTAATTATTACTAATTATTACTTATTATTGGTAATTATTACTAATTATTACTAATTATTGGTAATTATTAGTAATTATTACTAATTATTGGTAATTATTGGTAATTATTACTAATTATTGGTAATTATTGGTAATTATTACTAATTATTGGTAATTATTGGTAATTATTACGAATTATTGGTAATTATTGGTAATTATTACTAATTATTGTTATTTATTACTAATTATTGGTAATTATTACTAATTATTGGTAATTATTACTAATTATTGGTAATTATTACTAATTATTACTAATTATTACTAATTATTGGTAATTATTACTAATTATTGGTAATTATTGGTAATTGGTAATTATTGGTAATTATTGGTAATTATGGGTAATTATTACAAATTATTGGTAATTATTACTAATTATTGGTAATTATTACTAATTATTGGTAATTATTACTAATTATTGGTAATTATTACTAATTATTACTAATTATTGGTAATTATTACTAATTATTACTTATTATTACTAATTATTACTAATTATTGTTAATTATTACTAATTATTACTAATTATTGGTAATTATTACTAATTATTACTAATTATTACTAATTATTACTAATTATTACTAATTATTACTAATTATTACTAATTATTGGTAATTATTACTAATTATTACTAATTATTGGTAATTATTGGTAATTATTACTAATTATTACTAATTATTGGTAATTATTACTAATTATTACTAATTATTACTAATTATTACTAATTATTACTAATTATTACTAATTATTGGTAATTATTGGTAATTATTGTTAATTATTACGAATTATAGGTAATTATTGGTAATTATTACTAATTATTGGGAATTATTACTAATTATTGCTAATTATTGGAAATTATTACTAATTATTGTTAATTATTACTAATTATTGGTAATTATTATTAATTATTGGTAATTATTACTAATTATTACTAATTATTACTAATTATTATTAATTATTGGTAATTATTGGTAATTATTGGTAATTATTACGAATTATTACTAATTATTGGTAATTATTGGTAATTATTACTAATTATTGGTAATTAATACTAATTATTGGTAATTATTGGTAATTATTACTAATTATTGGTAATTATTACTAATTATTGGTAAGTATTACTAATTATTGTTAAGTATTACTAATTATTGGTAACTATTACTAATTATTGGTAATTATTTCTAATTATTACTAATTATTACTAATTATTACTAATTATTACTAATTATTACTAATTATTACTAATTATTACTAATTATTACTAATTATTACTAATTATTACTAATTATTCCTAATTATTGGTAATTATTGGTAATTATTGGTAATTATTCCTAATTAGTACTAATTAGTGGTAATTATTAATAATTATTACTAATTATTACTAATTATTGATAATTATTGGTAATTATTACTAATTATTGGTATGTATTACTAATTATTGGTAAGTATTACTAATTATTGGTAAGTATTACTAATTATTGGTAGTTATTACTAATTATCGGTAATTATTACTAATT
The DNA here is from genome assembly GCA_963277665.1 of Viscum album. NCBI lineage: Eukaryota > Viridiplantae > Streptophyta > Magnoliopsida > Santalales > Viscaceae > Viscum > Viscum album. The sequence goes on from OY728128.1 coordinate 893,962,844, forward strand.
ATTGGTAATTATTACTAATTATTGGTAATTATTACTAATTATTAATAATTATTCCTAATTATTGATAATTATTGGTAATTGTTCCTAATTATGAGTAATTAAATGAATAATTACCAATAATTAGGAATAATTACCAATAATTAGGAATAAAAAATTATTAGTATATTTTATTATTAATATTAAAATAATATAATTTTCATATTTATATACAATTCTCCTTTCATCTGTGTGTTTTCTATCTCCATATATAAATAATACATGTGGAGACAGCAAACACACAGATGAAAAGAGAATTGTATATATATAAAAAATTATATTATTTTAATATTAATAATAAAATATACTAATAAGGTAATAATGTTATTATTCCTAATTATTGGTATTTATTACTAATTATTAAGTAATAAAACAATGTAAACATAATTAAATTACAACTAATTAAGAATAATTGAAACTAATAAAACATTAAAAATAAATATTAAATTAAAATGAATATAAATACCTTGAAAATTGATCTGAGGTTGATCTCTGATTGTTCTTCAAAACTTCAATATCAACTCCGGAGAAAAAAATTAAACTTGAGAAAAACAGAACTTTAGAAATAAAATTTTGAGAGAAGAAAAAGATGGATTTTGGGAATGATTTGAAAAAAACAGATGAGGGTATTTATAGGTTAGATTATTTGTGACGGGCCCATTTGCGACGGGTACCGTCCCAAATACCTTAGCCAGCATTTATTACGGTCAACAGTTAAATAGTTATTTGCGATGGGTCCCGTCGCAAATAACCACCTGCCGACATACTATTTGCGACGGGGGAATATTCCCGTCGCAAATACCTTTTACCGCCGCCGGTTATTTGTGACGGGAATATTCCCCCGTCGCAAATATGTTTCCCGTGATTTGCCGCGCAAAGGGCGCCAGTCCTTTTGCGACGGGGAAAGCTATCCCGTCGTAAAAGGCTACTTAATTGCGACGGGCAAATACCCCCGTCGCAAATAAGTTTTTAACAGGGCTATTTGCGACGGGAATAAATACCGTCGCAAATACCCATTTTTCCCGTAGTGTTTTGATAATGGGTTGAAAAATCAAAGACCCAATTACCTAGGTAAAATTAGAGTTGGATTCTATAATGAGACTTCTGAAAATAATTGTGTAGTTTTAAAATAAAATTCTATACAAATGCTTCATAAAAAATAATAAATATCAAGAACACATAAAAATAAATAATTCTATTCGATGGCTGGAAATTTTGGGAGATATGGTTTCTATATAATTCTATTTATGAAGAGATATTTTTATAGGAATATTTTTCATAAGATGTTTCAATACATGTGGAGGCCTTCAAGACAGTAAGGATTTTGGGCCAACTCAATTCCTTCGGGGCACATGAATAATGAAAATTCAACCAGATATATTACAAGGAACAAGGCTCTAGACAAAGATTTAGAGTAGGTGTATTCTCTAGATCATAGCTAACCAGACTAGAAATATTGAAAGGGTATGGAATTTTCATTGGTACCAGGCTTGTGCAACTCTACACAGGATAGCTAGACGACCAACCATGAAAAGGTGGAGAGTTGACATCATGATATTTTCTGGGGAGGGGAAGTTACATGTTTTCTTGTTTGAGATCATTTCCTCTAAGACCTATGGGTCATCTAATGCATCAATTAATCCTTTTGGCCTTTTAAGGGTTCCACCTCATCCCTTGAAATGAAAATTATCATAAATAAAAAAGTTAAAAAATAAGCCCTTTGGGCAATTCAAGCCTAGGTTTCAATTCATCAAGAAATAAATATACATGGAACAAGAATCACTTCATATTTAATAGCGTATGACACAAAAATATCATGCATTAAATCAAAGAAATATGTTTTTAGACATGGTTATAATCTTTCAAACTTGGTCACTAGGAATTGAATTTTAGGGAATGATGGAGTTAGTTTAAGAATTATTGAAATTGGTAGATAATGACAGAAATTAAAGATAATAAGATTAATTTGAAAAAAAAATAATTTAGAAGATGAATAATACAACCATAATAACAATGTTATGGAAAAAATGAGAGATTAGTATATCTATAAACCCAACATGAAATCTCTTGGATGAAAATGAAGAACAATTAGAAAGAAATCAAGGAAATAATTTCTATCAATTAAATAAAAAATAAAGTATGTTATATTTTTTATTGTTAGTGCTCATATAATGTGACTAGAATTATGGAACTTTTGATGGATGTGAAAGTTTTTTGTTATTAAAAAATTTATTTTTGAAGTGATATAGAATTAAAAATATATTTAAGATAATAGGAAAGTCTAGTTTAAGATGAATTAAATAATATGAGTGTTTCTCATGTGGATTGACTATCGAGAATATTTTTGAGGCTGAGGGTATTTTTCTACTTGGGGATTAAAATAACATTCAATAAAAAGGTATTCATAATCAATGGAATGTTTGGAAGGTCATTAGTGGGATGTTAAAGAAAGAATCCACTTCCCTTTAAGACTTAAGGATATCCATCATTAATGGAATAAGAAAATAACAAAATATATTATTCTGGAAAATATTCCATATCTAATATTTCATTTAGAGTCAAATTATAATAAATTAACTAGAAAAAATGTTGAAGAATAAAAAATAACCATTTTAGAAAATAGATTCAAATTTGGGGGTCGTAAAATTCCAGATATATGCTGTTAGTTGAAGAATCATAAAAATTGTGGAAAATAATTCATTACATATTTTATTATGATTATTGTAAAATATTATTTATCAGGTTATTCTATGAAACAATTAACTTTATTGAATATTTAATGATTTTTTAATGATGTAATGAAAATAAAATTCAATAAAAAATCAATTTTTTCTTATAGAAATATGGCATAAAGTGTACCTCAAATGAAAAGAAATTTCTTCTAAAAAATCAAAGAATAAATAATTTTCAATTCAATAGTTATAATATTATAACACAATGGTGTTTATCAGAGTTATAACAAAATGATGAACCATGGGGTAAAAACTATTCTCACAGAGTGTTAAATCTCCCAAAACTATTTGATAAAACCAGTGAAAGTGGTGTTATATACAAAATATCATTCATATAATAACCTAAAAGAGTTAAATACAACATACAAAATGTGTAATGGGATAATTAAACCCCCTAAATACACAATGACGATTGTAAGTAAGTGATTTTTTCAAAATAATGAATGAAATCATCAAAAATTTTAAACACACAATAGATCAAAGGGTATTTTGGTTCTCCAAATTAAAAAGAAGATCCCATGCGATATTTAATTAGAGGATATATAAAATCATCATAATAAATGATACTAATGTAAATGATATAATGTTACAAATAAATATAACTTCTAGATTTTAGTGAATGTTTTCTTGAAGTGGATGAAAATATTATAAATTATCATTTCCCATGCAATTAAATGTGTGAAAATCATTTACATGTTATATTTGTGGATAAAGAAGTTGTTAAGTAGTATCAAATAGTGACACAATGAAAGAATATATGAACTAGGTTATATAAATGACTAATTATTGGTGATTAATATTCTCCAGTGATGATATAGATGATGAATAATATATAAAAGATTTAACTACTATCTCTATAATAGAAATAATCTCTTGAATAATTAGTGAATGATGAATTATATATCGTGTCCAAAATTAAGGACCCCAATCAAATTAAGGGAAACTATATTTATCATCTTGTGAATATTACAAGGAATTTTTACATCTTTAAAAAACAATTTGTATTGGAACCCCAAAATAATCAATAGGTAAATGGGAAAAATGTTTAAAATTGTGTGATATTATTATACAATGTAAAATATGTTGATTTATAAGTAATATTACAATTTCAAGAAATACGTTAATCATTTAGAATATTCCTTGCTCTTTCTATTAAAAAAATACAAATGAATCAAATTATTATGAAAATGGCGTTATTTAATGGAGTTTTTTTGGATTATTCCGATATAGAATAATTTGTGTGTTTCATTATTCAATATAATGATTCAAAAGTGTACCACATAAGAAAGTAATTATATTTCTTATAATAACTACCTAGTTTGCTGAAAGATCAATATGATAGAATTTCTAGGATGCTAGAATTTTGAACTAGTGGATTAGATAATAATTTACATAAATAATAATACTTAGAATATAATTTTATGGTTCATTCTAAATTTAACAAAACATATATTGTTGTTGAATGCAGAAATTGGTGGATGACATTACATAGTTCAGTTTAATGGAGTTTCAAATGTCAATTATTGGGGATCATATATATTTTTTCAAATAAATGTTAACAAAAATGATGGATATATGATTTTTCCCATGAAAAAATGGTTAAGGGACTTTTCAAAACGTTTTATATTTATGAAATGAAGTCAGTTTCCCCAACCATTTTACCAATCCTAGAACGAATGAAGATAAAAAAATTGGTCTGAGAAATTACTGAATTGTAGTTAGAATACTTTTAAATATCATAGTGATATTGATTTATATATTAATTTTATATACATAGTTGTTTGTTTTATATCATCCCCTAGAGAAACATCTCTTATTTAGAAGAAAGTCACATATTTAGGGAAGCATAACTACATATTTCTTATTACAAAATATCATCAATGATTTTATGTATTTTTTAAGGGGATTTGTTTAGAATTTGTTTAATACATAATCCTACAGTATAGAATCCTTTAATAAATATATAAATTTATTTTATTTTATTTGACAGAAACATGCATTAATTCACTAATCATACATGAATCAGAGTCCACCATAGTCCCAAATTAAATTTATCAACAATTATGGATTCAAAAAAATGGGAATGTCCTTGAGAGGATGTGAAGCTACCCATGATAGTCTACTATGAAAAGTTGAGTAAAATTGTGGTAAATAAGAATCCTATAAAATAATAAAGTATATTTCATTTCGAGAAATGAAAGAATTTTGATAATGAAACAGTAGAGTAATGGATTATCATGTTTGAGTATATTTTTAAAAATAAAAAGGTTAAGGCATATTCATAAAATAATTTTTCAATATTTCATTTTCAATAATCAACTAATCATATATGTCACACCACTTTCCCCAACATGAGGTAATATTATTAAACCTATCTCCCTATATGAATTTAATGAATATCATAGATATTTGTTTTTTTCATATTATTATTTCTTGGTTTAGTAGGAAAAGGTTAATAAATAGTATAATTTGATTTTTTTTTTTCTAGTGGGAGATAATCAATGTGGTCATGATTTTTAGCTTAAATACGAACGGAGTGAAATATAGATTTATCATATTATCATCATTTTTTTTGATGAGAAGTGAAAAACTAAAAATGGTTGGAATGTATTTTTATTATAGTCACCTATCTAGTACACCTTGAATTAAATTAGACTAATAGAATAGTTTTCTCATTAATAATCAAATTTTTAGAGTCTCAATTGAATAATTTCACTGAAGATACCTTTAATTTTCAATTAGTCGAAATGGTAAGAATATTAGAAATTGAGGTGGGACTAAAATACTTTTGTTCTATTTTTTCTTAATTATGGTTGGTTTTTTTGTTAAAAACCACCAAAATAATTATTTAATAAATCTAGATTTTCTGAATAATTATGGTTGTAATATATATGTATTCTATCTTGATATATCTTTAAAGAAAACTTAATGATATTAGGAGGAACTGTGAGTTATTTATAAAAATTTATGGTATGTTTTCCACTAAAAATCATACTTTTATTTTGATAATATATAATATTTATACTATTGAAATGAATTTGGAAATTTATTTAATTTTATTCAATATATATATGTGTGTGTGATTTATATATAGTATGAAATATTAATTTTATTATCATTCAATCCAGAATTTATTGTAACGTTTTTCTCTAAGAAACATATGATACACTTCACATGTCACGAACTAGGTCAGGTTTCCATGAAACCTGACACCAGACCCAACCCATGGCATGGTCTGAAGGTAATTCCCAATCCACATGGGACTGAAACTAGTGTTCAGGTATCAATAATATAACTTTGGAATTATTTCACCCGATTACATAAAAATAAACAACCAAAATTAGTAAAAACACCAAGGCTGAACAATGATAAAAAAAACATGGCATATCAAATTTTCAGATTCAAAGATTACTACATTTAAATAAAAACCAACACAAGATACACAAAAAAGGGAACAAATAAACAATCCCAAAAACCACAATGCAATTAGAGGAACATCATCCTCAATCCCTTACCATAACACCTACAAGGGAAGACCATTAGCATCTAAAACCACCATCTTTAAAAGTTCTTCTATTTCTAGTGTCGAACATAACCATGTCTGCATACACCCACTAGTGTAAGTAGGTTGTGAGCCAAAGTCTAGCAGGATTCCACCAAACTAAAGGATTTCATTCTATAAACATTATAAGATAAATTACCATGAATATTTCATAAAACAAAACTAAAAACATTTTTATGAAAACATTTTAATGTAAAATAAAATTTCCTTTCAAATAACTAATATGGTATACTGATTTCCAATGGTGAGTACAATATCACAAAAGATAACTATTTCACGTGAATACCATATAGGAACTAGCATGAAATGGGACACTATGTACATCGTATCTCACTGAAAAGTTGTATAGAAAGCATGACCAATATCATTCTCATGCACAAGACACTAGGTGGAGATACACCATGGTATTAGTGGTTTCCAAAAATAATTATCATTTATTCAGTGTGGTGTCATCAATACTTTTTATCAATCTAGGATTAACCACTTCTGAGTCAACTTGTGTACTAGTACTAGTTAATCCACATTGTCATCCAGGTTTCCCTTCATGGTACATTTTCTTTCTACATTCCACATATAACATCACTTTCACAAACACTTAAACCAAACATTTTAAAAATTCTTTAAAATTCACTAGTTTCACAACCAAAACCACATTCAATCCCAAATTCACACCAAAACCATTATAAAACATTTTTTGCACCACCAGAACCATCTATCAAACATCTTGCATAATTTATAAAGCACCTTTAAGATGTAGAACAAAGGTTACACAAGAAATCACATCAAATTTTTCAGATAATGTTTAAGTAGGGAACCACCTACCTTGAGTAATAAAACATCTAGAAAATTGTGAAAAACTACAACTGCACCTCAATCACAACATTTAGAGAAAATATAAAACCTCAAACATCAATATTAATCACAATAAATAGATATCTAATCATAAATATGAAATTTTGTCATCTTGACAAAAAAAACCCTAGAAAGAGCAAGAAAAACCATGAAGAGATGGAGAAAATAAGGGAGGGGATACATACATGGAAAAAAATTAGTAATTTTAGTAAAACTGCCTAAAAATGAGGTTGCAAGGATTCCAAGGGATGGAGGTGAGGTGCCTAGGGCATAAAATCCTTAATGGGGAATAAATTGGGTGGTTTGTGGTTTAATTCAAAGAGAAGTATAATGGTAAAAACCCAATTTTGATGACCTGGACAGGCCACACGGTTACTTCTCACAGTTTTCAAACCATATAGAAACTGTGTGGTGTCCATTGTCTTACTAAGACATGCCTCATGGTTATCCTACATGATTTTAAAACCATTCACTAACCGTTCAATATGCCTCTATCTAAAAATGACACTTTAGCACATGATTTCATGGGCATGGCACACGGTTTCTCCAAACAATGTGTAAGCCATGCACCACCCCTGCCAAATCCAAATTATTCCATTTTCTCAAGAAACTCAAAGTAACCCCAATTATTAAACATATGATAAAAATAAATATAATAAATATACCTGAAAATTAAAAAATGTTTGTGACAATTCTCCCCACCATGAAAAAGTTTATCCCCGAGAAATTCATTCCAAAGATTGGTCAGATAATAGAAATAGGTATTCTTACTCAACTCATGACTTTTTCTCCCAAGTCTCATGCATATCACTACCATGCTACTAAAGAACATGAATCAATAAAATATACTTTCCACGAAGCATATTCTTTTTGAAATCTACAATCTGCATTGGCCATTAAGACATAGCCAAATTGGGATCTCTCTACGAATCATCCCAATTTGGCACATGAGATGGACTTGGATATATTTTTTCACTGGGAAACATGAACCACGTCATCAATAGATTTCAATTGTGAAGGTAAATCCAACTTATTTCCACCATACAGATCTTCTCGGTGATCTTGAAGAGTCTAACATACCTTGGTGTTAGCCTTCCTTTCTTTCTGAAATGGTGAAGGCCCAAATGAGGTGTACATTCAAGAACACATGTATGTAAATTTAGATATATCTCATCTCATACATGGACACTAGAATTTCCAATTCATGTCATAATAAATCTTGGTGGATCCTGGATCAACATCCCAGTTAAACGGGTTGTTATCTCACATCACCACCTTCCTTGGAGATAAAGGAACCACAGGATGACCCTTCAAATATAAAAATCCCTTAGGATAACATGACCAATCACATGGTGTCTTCCCACCATAAATAAACTACATAGACTGGTGTTATAGATCATCTCTAGGATTCTCCCACTGAATCAACTCTATAAAAGAGGGATCCCTTTAAACACTAGCCAAATACACACCTCTACTGTGATCCTTAGTCTCTAGGTTCATATGAGGAAAAAGTCACATCATGGTCCACTCATCACTAGATTCATTCAATGACTACATTGGCACTTTTTTCTCAAAACAAATTCCACCACATTTCCTTTTCCTATGGTATAAAAAATGTTGAAGTCAAACCCCTAAAGGTACTCTACCAAACAGCATTGCCTCAATTTCATGTATTTCTTGGAGAAAATGTAGTGTGGGCTCGTTTGATCAAAATAAACTACCAATGTCTCTCTAAAGTGGTAGTGGTTCCACGTTCTCAAAGCATGAATCACTACTAATAGCTCCATGTTCTGGGTATAATAGTTCTTTTCATGTGGTCGGATTTGGTGTCATTAATGCACCACCACATCGTTATTCTACATAAGTACACATGCAGGACCCATTCTTAAATAATTACAACAAACCATATAAACCATTCCATACTCTATAAAGATAAACATGGGGTGGTGGTCAACTATCTCTTGAGATCCCCGAAAGCTGCTTCGCATTCTATGATCCATTCAAAATTTACACCTTTTTAGGTAAGAGCGGTCATGGGTGAAGCCAGCTGAGATAAATCCATGATGAACTTCCTGTAAAAACCTTCCAAGCCAAAAAATATCTAGTTCTCAAAAATATTATTTGGTTTCTCCCATGAAATAACCACACTAATCTTATCAGGGTAAACTAAAACCCCTTATTCTGAGATAGCATGGCCCAGAAAATTCCCTTCTTTAATCCAGAAGGTTCACTTCGAAAACAAGGCAGAAAGGAGAAGATCTTAAAGAGTTACCAAGACAGTCCTCAAGTGCTACTCATTTTCTTCCTCAGAACTGAAATAATCCAGGATATAATCCATGAATATCACTATGAAGGAGTCAAGACACTAGTTTACTACCCTATTTATAACTTCCAAGAATACCTATAGAGCATTCATCAATTAGAAAGGCATGACTAAATACTCAAAATGGTTGTACCTTATTTGGAAAGTCATTTTTAAGAAATCAGTCTCTTTCACCCTAAGAAGGTGGTAACCAGAATGAAAATCCATATTAGAGTACCACCTCCCCCTTTTAACATGTCAAAAAAGTCATCAATTTATGTAAAGGGATACTTTTTTTAGTAAACTATATCTTTTATTCCCTGTTAAACTTATAGTAATCAATACACAACCAAAGAGATATATCATTCTTTTTCAGGAACAAAACCGGGGTGGCCGAAGGAGACACACTCGAGTGAATAAATATTTTGGATTCAAAATCATCAAGTTGTACCTTTAATTGCCTTAACTCTGTGGGGGACATCCGGTATGAGGGATTATATATAAGTTATGTTCTCCTCACAAAATCTATAGAGAACTACACATACATATCTAGAGGCAAAACCAAAAAAATACCTTTGGAATACCTCTAGGAATTCATCCACCGCATGAGGTAATCCACCCTCATAAGTTCTACCACCATCCTCCAACCCAGTCAAATATAATGGAAAAAATAAGACTACCTAACACTAGAAGAGGAGGTCCATAATGACCTGACCAAGATTCTTATTCACCATGTAATACCTAGGTACTTCCATCAAGAGTCTTGAAACTCACCCACCGAATATAGAAATCAATATGCAACTAAAATCACACTATCCAATCCATGTTGAGGATTACATAAAATAGGTCGATATCTATAAATACCCGACCCCAATTTCCCAGATTTAGTGCCATATTACATTAAATTTTCATTTTTACAAGAATGTCATATATTGAAAAATTGAATTGTTTAAGGGATTTGGAAATCTAGATACACACACAAGTTCAACATTACATATTGAAATGAAAAACAACAAATAATTTACATTGGGAACATCCAACAATATAATATTATACCTGAAAGTCATTCATAATATACATCTTCATGTCCTGGGAAAAATGAAACATTAGAAATGGGTGAGCTCAAATGTTCAGTAAGGGTAAGCAATACAGTGGAAGATATCATAAACATAAAAATTAGGCATGGTGAATAACTAAAAACACATGCCTTTAAAAATGAACATGAATAGATTATGAAAGTATTAAGTGATAAATAAATAATTCCATAATAAATCTTAATCACGGGTATTCTACTGGTTGAATTACCTGATAAACATTCAATTACTAGTTTCATAATAAGGGAAATTAATATGACGGACATTCTGTAACATATCATCAAGGTCTCATCAAAGACATCAAAAAATTATTAATACCTTGGCCAAAACCATATCGAAAAATAGAGAAGGCCTCTGGAAAGTCCATATCTATTGGTCTTATGAGACCTACCGATGCATCGAGGGGCTATAGCGGGTGTCACAAACCATCCCCTAGGGCCCGTGTCGTGACTAACCCAAGCCTTTATTCCATAGTCTAGGGGTTGGAGACTAGAATTGGAAAGAAACATCCCTAAAAATCGGAAGGTGTTTCCTTTAAACCTGTAAACACATAGACCAGGTACACAACAGAAACAAACTATATTGTATAAATGTTGGAAGTAAATGTGCGAACTAAAGAAGAATGGGCCAGAATACAAACCCAACTAAAAGAAAATACAGCAAAAAGGGAAAATAGATCCTATGGTCATCCACCAAAGAATCTATTTTAAGGGTGTGTGCATCTCATAATTATAGCTCTCCACATCAATCAGCCACCTCTGTACACCATCTAGTCTGGGCTCCCTAACCTCGGTCAAAGTTGTCCGTCATCTGCATAAGACACAACAAGGTGTGGGCGAAGCCCATGTAGGGGTGAGTATAACCATACCCAGTAGGGACCCCGAGACCCTTGAAGGTCTCCTATAATTCCCCGAAGTAAAAACCACAAATCATATCCTCAATCACAAAGCGCAAAGTAAAAGACTCAGCTCAAACCAAGTATACAACTTAAAGAACATGAAAAGAGATGATTAGTTATAAAGAGAGATCATCTTATTTTGTCAAGAAGATTTTACTGCTAGACTGAAAAAGGTCTCCAAGGGTTGACCTACAAAGTATCGCTCAGTTCTGACCCACAGACGATCGCTAGGTGTTGACCCATAGAGGATCGCTAGGTGAAGACCTACAAAGGATTGCAACGTGCTCACCCATAGAGGATTTCCAACTGCTGACCCACAGAGGATCGCTATGTGCTGGCCCATGGAGGATCTCTAACTGCTGACCAATATAGGATCACTAAGTTCTGTCCCACAGAGGATCACTAATTTCTAACCCATAGAGGATCACTAGGTGCTACATCACATCACAACCATCCATGGGATTCCCGCACTTAGCACGCTTGATTCCGGGAGGAATCTCTCCTCAAGACATCAGTTATACCTAAACCACAACGAATTCCCATGAATAAGTAACCCAAAGAACTTCTAAGTCATAAGGGTTCTAATGTAATAGACGGTGTGTCTATCAGATGTCTGGTCTATAAGTTATAGGCGTTTTAGTATCGAGGGCCCAATTGGACTAGAGTATGATCCAACACAGCCATACTTCAATTTCCTCCAAAACCCAATTGGAGTATATAAAAAGGAATTACTCATATTAAGGATCCCAACATTGTAGATGGTTCGTCAAATAAGAATCTGGTTTATGAGTTACACAAGTTTTCGTGGAATGGGGGCAGTCGGGTCAGGTAGGGGTCCGACCCGGCCAGCCCATTGGACCTGTGGGTTTAGCCCTGTTCATTGGTCCGGCCTGGCTGGCAGGTCTGGCCTGGCCATCAGGTCTGGCCCGGCCGTTTAGTCTGGCCCTCCTGGAAAACCTAGCCCGCAGTGTGGGCCGGTTCTCCCAGGTGGTGATGCCAGTATGTGCCGTCGAGCCTTCCGAAACAGCCAGCTCACCCAGCTATTTCACTCCATCCAAGAAGGCTACTCACATCCTGCATACGGCACTAGAACACTATATCTCCAACCATCATGGATTATCTGGCCGCAGCTCTAGCTTCCATAGTGCCTACGGGCACCGCCGTTCCCCACGTGGCATGCTCGGCCGGCCGCCACCCCTGGTCGTCGCTGCCGTTGTGCCAGAGGGAGCTTCCACGGGCCACTAGAGATGCTCTGGTAGTCTGTTATCCTTCTCGTATGCACTTATGGGTCGCGAAGGATGCCTCCTACACTGTGTGGCTCTTGTTTGTTTCCTTTAAATCATTTTCTTTGATCCTCCATGATGAACGTACCATGAACAAACTCTTCGGAGGGTCCGAGCCTTGTTGTGTTTGGGTCGCGCCCGCCGCATTAGTGTTATATCATGTGTGTGGAACAATAATTATCATAAGATTGAATAAAATCCCAAAATGAATCCCCTGGGACAAACTCCCACAATAACGAATGAGTCATGGATAAACCATTTAGTTGGTTGATCTGCATTCTTCGTGTTAATCAAGAACAGAGAGAGAAATTCATTTAAACGCATAAAAAATTTAAACCCCCTACCTTGAACATGCTGGATTCACTGAAGAAAAATAAAGATAATCCATTGTTCAGATATGTTCGTTGGTTTTTTCCATCACCCTTTGATGTCCAGTTCGAATCTTCAATGGCGTTTTGGAATCACCATTCTTTATTGGAGGAAGACATCGTCAGCACATCATTTAGATTCCTCTCATGGGTTCCCCAAACCCACACCAACGATTTGATTAATAAAATAAATGGAACCAGCCATGTTTCATTAATTAATGTGGTTCATTAATGAACACCAATTAATGATCCATTTAATCCTATGAGTGTCGCTATTATGCTATCAATGGGTCATGCCATTAAAAGACTCTCATTCAATGACTGACATTATGTTGTGGTCCCGCTATCTGCTATTCAACTGTTGTAGAAACAATAAAATAACTTATTTATTTATTTATTATATTTGTAAAAAGTCCAAAAATTAACTTTTTTGTCTGACCCTTTCCGATCGAAGTTAATATTCCCTTAAATGAATCATAGAACTACGAATTCAATGGTGCCCTCGAATTTTCAATCTGAGCACCGGTTCAAAAGAATGAAAACCTCATCCACATGTTTATTGAACGTAACATAAAAAAGTTTAAAATCCTGTTCTGGGCACCCTGAGCCTCAGAATCACATGCTGTCAATTTTCAAAGTCTCATAATAATTATATTTAACTAAAACAATTATACATAATTTTTGGGTCTTTACATTTTCCCCAACATAGGTCATTTTCACCCCAAAATCTGCTACAAAGGCTAAGAAAAAAATGGGGGTACTGAGCACAAATATGTGCCCCCCACTCCCATGTTCTCTTCTGGTGGTTCTCATGTTTCCACCAAACTTTCACCTAAGGAATTGACTGTCTGTGAAGGACCTAGTCCTATTCATCCTCTATCTCCATTGATAACTCTGCAAACTTCTCCCCATCATCAATATCTATCTTGATACACTCAATGATGTGTGATGGATCATGCATGTATCTCCTCAACTGTGACATGTGGAAAACTTCGTGCACCATGTACTTATGTGGGGGAAGAGCTAGGTGGTATGCCACCTTCCCAACTCTGTTGAGAATTTGAAAATGTATTATGAACCTCGGAGATAGTTTGTCACCCCGAACAAATCTATCTAATCCTTATCCAGGTGAGACTCGAAGGAAAAATTGTCTACCCTCATCAAAATCCAAGGGTCTCTATCTTCTATCAACATAAGACTTATGCCTGTTTTTTGCTGTCTTCATCCGTTCCTGGATGACCTGCACCTTCTCAGTGGAAGCCTTTACCAGCTCTGGACCCATAAGTGATGACTCCCCTGGGTCTGTTCAGCATAGATTTGATCTTCATGTTCATCCATAAAAAAGCCTAAAATGGTTCCATTCTGACAGTGGAATGATAAGTGTTATTGTATGAAAACTCCACCAGTGGCTGGTGGTCCTCCCAACTGTGGCCAAAATCAAGGATGAAATAACGAATAATGTCCTCATGGGTATGTAAGGTCTGCTCCATCTGACCATATATCTGAGGATGAAAGGTGGTGCTCAAACGTAACTAAGCCCCAAAAGCCTCATGTAATCCCTTCCACAACCAAGATGTAAAACAAGTGTCAAGATCTGAGACAATCGTCGATGGAACCTTGTGAACCAGTATTATCTCTTATACGTTGAGGTGTCCCAAACCCTCTACTGATCCCTGATCTCGGATGGGTAGGAAGTGTGATGACTTGGTGAGTCGATCAATGATCACCCAGATGGAATCGTGGCCCCTGGACATACATGGTATCCATGTCATGAAGTCCATAGAGATACCATTCCAGTTCCATTGAATTACCTCTAGTGTCTATGATATGCCTGCTGGAACCTGATGCTTGGCCTTCACTTCTGACAAATGAGGCTACGTGAAACGAACTGTGCCACTTATTTCTTTACTAATGTCCACCATTACAGATAATGGAGGTCCTAGTACATGTTCTCCACACCATGATGTACCTCCAAAGGGGATGTTTGGAACCCCCTCAACACTTCATCATGTAACATAACTAGTACCATGGTGCATCCTCTGAAAAGGATGATGTGATCCCCACCTTCAAAAAGTCATTTAGGAGCCTATCTTGAGGATATTTGATCATGTCGTGTCTCATAGTCAACGTCCCTAAGTGGTTCCTACCTGACTCATTGAACAAGTGGGGGAGTGACTTTCATAGACTAGAGGTAAGTTTCTCCATCACTATCTATGAAGGATAACTAAAATGTGGCTAGAAACTCTGTCACCTCACTCAGTAACTGTAAACCAGACCTCCTACTGAGTGCATCTTCCACCATGTTCCCCTTCCCAGGAGTTTAGACTATCTCCAAGTCATAGTCCTAGAGGAACTCCATCCATCATCGATGTCTCAGGTTCAGGTATTTCTATGAAAATATATACCTGATACAATTGTGATCAGAGTAAATAGAAAAATTTTCACCCATCAAGTAGTGTCTCAACATCTTCAAGGAAAAGACCACTACTTCTAACTCCAGGTCATGGGTCTTTTAGTTTTTCTTCTTTTGCTTCCTCTATATTCAGTTGTCGATGATAATTTCTCACTCCTACATCATTACAAATCCTATTCTAGTCCCTGATGTTCCGTACTAGACTACATACCAAATTCCCTCTTCTAGTAGACTCAAGATGGGGGGGCACACTTCAGTCTCCGCCTCAGCTCCTGGATACTCTTCTGGTATCTCTCTGTTTATAAGAAAGGATCTCTCTTCTTTGTCAAAGATGACAAGGATGTTTCTACTATTGAAAATTTTGGTACGAATATCTGGTAGTACCCATCCCACCCCCAGGAAAGTCTGCAGCTCGGTCACACTCTTGGGTGGCTCCCAAGAAAGCACTACCTCTATCTTTTCTAGATCAACTATAACTCCATCTTCTAATATAACGTTTCCTAGAATGTGTACTCCCCCCCCCCCCCATATTCATAACTAGAACTTTTATACCTTACCATAAATATGGTTCTCTTAGAGTGTATCCAGAACTATCTACAGATGAGGGGCCTACTCCTCCTCCAATGCTAAGTACACCAAGATGTCATTAATGAAGTCTACCATGAAGAGATCGAGGTAAGGCAGGAAGATCCTGTTCATGAGTCCAGAAACACTATTGGGGTGTTATTCATGCCAAAAGAAATTACTAATAACTCATAGTGGTCATAACAGTATTTCATGGTCATCGTCAGTACATCCTCATCTCATACTCTGAGCTGATAATAACTTGATCTGAGGTCTATCTTCGAAAACCACTGAGCTCCCTTCAGGCTATCTAAGAGATCATAAATCCTCAGAAGTGGATACTTGTTCTTCACGGTTAACTGGTCTAGATATCGATAGTCTATGAAAAACCGCAAACTCCCATCTGCCTTCTTGGAAAAAAATCAGGGCTTCCCATGAAGAAACACTAGTCCTTATGATCCCCTTACACTGTAAGCCCTCTTTTTGTACCCTCAACTCAAAAATCTCCATGGGATCCATCTGATATGATAGTTTAGATATCAGTGATGTCATGGGGTACAAGTTAATATAGAATATTACCTCTCTATGGGGAGGTATTCCCAGAACATCATCAGGAAAGACATTAGCATACTCATCCACCATTATAGGATAACTCAGACTTCTCTCGTCAACTACTCTGAGGGTATGGCTAGCCAACTATTGAGTGGTTGGTTTCACCCTCCTCTGAGAGAATTCATCTTGAGCTGCATAGGTTCCCTTTTCACTGGTGATGGAAAACATGGTCCCATACTCACGTTCACATCACACTTTGCACCTAAAATAGTCGATCTGAGCTTGGATTATGGATAGTCTGTCCATACCCATGATGACATAATAAGCCCTTGACCCTACTACAAGGTGATCCCAGCCAAAGCTCTCACCACCTAGAGTAAGATCAAACTACTTTCACCAGTGCGTAATCGTCTAATCCTCTCCCATAAGAGTCTTTAATCATAAGGATCGAGCCAACAACTCGACCAGAATCTCAGAGTTCCGAACTAGAGTAGTGGAAATGAAAGAGTGACTGGTACCTATGTCTATAAGAACTATATCTATGGTGGGTTAGACATAGATCATACCTTGAATCATCTATGGAGCACTGTCTTCATAGGCCTCGACTGTCTGTAGATAACCTCATCCCTGCCAACCTACTCCCTATGGTCGGGGTGGACCACCTGGGGGTGGTGGCGGTAGAACGTCAAATAATCACCTACTTCCTGCTGCATAAAACGCTCCCATGCCACATCTGCCACCCTGTAGAACTCCTTACTCGAACCTATGTTGCTGACTCGGTTGTCTGTCGACCATCTGTTTATCATCCACGCGGGGATTGAAACAGTTGCAAGCCATGTGCCCCTGTCTTCTGTAAGAGTAATAGACTCTAGTCCTCATATGACATCCTCTGCCTCACGAGCTCCTCACCTCTGACCCTGCATCCTGGGGTCATGCATTGGATGTTCTGGTCTATTTGGAACTTTGCGTCATCTTTCTACTGCCTGCTGCAGATGACTTGGCTACATTTCATTCGGTGCTTACTCAAATTGTTGGTGCTGCTTGGAAAGAAAGATCTCCAACAATAGTTTTCTCTCAATCACTACAGCATGTGTCACTATGTTGAGCGATATCATCAATGATATAATATACCTTCAGAGTCCCTACTCAAAATTCATGGCCCTAAATAATGGGTCTCGTACCATTTCGGTGGAGTTGCGAGAGAGTTCAATGAATCTCGCCATGTATCGAGCCACTGTCAGGCTGCCCTACTATAAGTGTAGTAGCTCCTGGATATGGATTGAGTGTAAGGTCACTAGTAAGAACTATTCCCTGAAGAGGCTCTAAAATTCAAACCAAGCGAGTGTCTCCACCTCATGTTTCTAGAGCGTCAGGCTCCACCATCTCCCTATTGTTCCCTAGAAGAGGCTACCAGCTAGGATCATCATCTGGCATGCTGGTGTCTTAACCAAGTGAGAAAACCCATGTGCCAGCCTCCATCCTGTCCTCTACTACCTGGGGATATTTCTCATCTAGAAACCTTGGATTCATCTATCTCTAGAACTCATGAAATGTTCTCAGTTTTCATGCACAGTCTGCTGGTAGGGCTAGTGGCATCTACTTCCCTATGGGTAGTGGTGCTACTGGCACACCACCTGAAGATACCATCGTCGTGTGAGGGCCTTGCACTGAAGCCTCATCTCTAGGCGGGCCATCATCATGATCTCTCACTAGAATCTTGGTTGGATGTCTATGTGGTGGAATCCTGTAAAGAAACAGATATGCCACAATCAATAATCTAAACCTGGTGAGCTAACTAAAATAGATCAAAATTAAAAAAACATTTTCAAAAAACATTCAAACATTGTTTTTGAATAATGATTCAGAAATCAGAATTCATGTTCCTGGTGTATGGATACGTCGGCCACCACACCAACACTGGACTCCCTAAACTGAATCCCAAACTCAAGACACTTAACATTATTGCTCCATTGAAAACATAGACTCTTAGTTCTTCTTGTAGAACTGTCTGCCTTTGATACCACTTTCTCACGACCTATCCCCCGGGGTTTGTGTTGTGACTACCCCAAACCCACCTTCCATAGGCCAGGGGTGGCGACGAACACCAGAAAGGAATGTCCCAAAAAATTTAAAGGCATTACCTTTCAATATGCAAACACACGGACCAGGTACACAACAAGAACAAACCAGGTAGTATAACAACTGAATGTAAATGTGTGAGCTAAAGAAGAATGGGCCAGAATACAAACCCAACTAAATGAAAACATAGAAAAAAGGGGAAAAACTCCTTAGGAATTCTTCCAAATATCCCACCTGATGGGTAGGTTCACCTCATCGCAGCGGCTCTCCACGTCAACCAGTCACCTCCATGCATCTTCTAGTCATGGCTCCCTAATATCAATCAAAGTTGTATATTGTCTGCACAAGACACAAAAAGGTACAGGTGAATCTTGTGGAGGGGTGAGTATAAAAATAACCATTAGAGACCCCGAGACCCTCAATGTTCTCCCTAAATTCCACAAAGGAGAAACCACAAAGCATGATATCAATCACAATTCACAAAGTAAAAGACTCAATTCAAACCTGGTATACAACTTAAAGAACATGAATAAAGTTGACTAGTTATAAAGATAGATTATCTTATTTTGTTGAGATTCTTTTTCTGTTAGTTTGCATGAGGTCTCTAGATGTTGATCCCCAAAGGATATCAAGGTGAGGACCCGAAGAGGATCACTAGGTGGTGACCCACATCGGTTCGGTATGTGCTGACCCACATAGGATTGCTACGTGTTGACCCATAGAGGATCGATAACCACTTACACAAATATGATCTCTAAGTACTAATCTATGGAGGATCGTTAACTTTTGACCCATAGAAAATAGAGAAGTTCTTACCCATAGATAATCCCTAACTGCTGACCCATAGGGGATAGTTAGGTGCTTCATCACATCACAGCCAGACACTGGATTCCCGCACATAGCACACTTGATTCCAGGAGGATCCGCTCTTCAAGACATCGGTTATACATAAACCTCCATTAATTCCAAATAATAAGTAACCCAAATAATTTCCATGTTACAGGGGTTCTAATGCAACAAACGGTGCATCAATTGGACGTTTAGTCCGTATGTTATAGGCATTTTAGTGTTAAGGGTCCGATTGGATTTGAGTCTGATCAAACCTGTTCATACTCCAAATTTCTCCAAAACCCAAGTGGAGTACAAAAAAGGACCTTCTCATCCTAATGGTCCCAACACCCTAGAAGGTTCTTCAAATGGGCATCCAATTTATGAGTTACACAAACATTAGTGAAACGGGACCGGTCGTGTCTGGTAGGGGATCGGCCTGGCAGGTGAATCCGGCCCACCTAGAAAACCTAGCCCGCAGTGCGGGTCGGTTCTCCTGGGTGGGAGTTCCAATGGGCACCTCCTGGTATTCTAAAATTTCTGGCTCAGCTAGCCATTTTGATCCATTCGAGTGGCCTGATCAGGCTGCCCACCTTCCGCACACGATGTTGGCGCACCGGGTCTTCCACCGTTGTGACCTGGTTGGTCGTGGCTTGAGCCGTCGCGGTGCCTACAGGAGAGGTCATTCCCCAGGTGGCTAGTTTGGTTGTCCTCCACCATTGGGAGCTTTCGCGGGCCACTATTGATGCTCTGGTGGTCCGTTTACCTTCTTGTCTGCACCTACGGGCCTCCCAAGATGTCGCCTACACTGAGTGTCTCTCAGTTTTCCTTGTCATTATGTTTGTTGATCCTCCATGATGAACACACCAAGAACAAACTTAGAAGAGGGTATGTGACTTGTTGGGTTCGGCCTACACCCTCCATGTTAGCGTTATA
The DNA here is from genome assembly GCA_963277665.1 of Viscum album. NCBI lineage: Eukaryota > Viridiplantae > Streptophyta > Magnoliopsida > Santalales > Viscaceae > Viscum > Viscum album. The sequence continues at coordinate 893,983,343 of OY728128.1, forward strand.
ACATGTGGTTGAAACAATAATCATCATAATTTTTAATAAAACCCCAAAATGAATCCCTCACGACAACCTACCATAAAAATGAATGAGTCATGGATCATCACATTAGTCAGTTGATCTGAATTCTTTGTATAAATCAAGAATGGACAGAGAAAACCATTTAAACATATAAAAAATTTAAAACCCCTACCTTGAACTTGCTGGATTCGCTAATGATGAAGGAGGAGAATTCGTTCTTGGGAGATGTTTGTCGGCAGTCGCTCTCTCATGTCGATGTCTGGTTTGAATCCTCAATGGTGTCATTGAATCTCCATTCTTCTTGGAAAAATACGTTGCCAGCACCTCGTCATGATTCCTCCCATGGGTTCCCAAAACCCACACCAATGATTTGATTAATAAATGAAAAGTAACAATCCTTGTTGTGTTCATTAATGTGGATCATTAATGAACTCCAATAAATGTTCCATTTAATCCTACGAGCATCGCGGTTACGTAACCATAGGGTCATGCCATTAAATGAATCGTATTTACTCTCTAATGTTATACTTCAGTCTCAAAATCCACCTCTCAACTGTTGCATAAAGAATAAAATAACTTACTTATTTTTTTATATTTTTCCAAAAATTCCAAAAAATCACATTTTCATCCGACCCTTGTCGGTCGAAGTTAAGCTTCTCTTAAGTGAATCTATGTGCTGTGAATTCAACAATTCCCTAGGAATTTCAATTTGAGAATGTGTTCAAAACATAGAAAACCTCACCCACACGTTTACTGAATGTACATTAAAAAAGTTTGAAATTCCGTTTCGGACACACCGGGCCTCAGAATCATGTGTCGTCAATTTTCGCAGTCTCGTAATAATTTCATTTAATTTTAATAAAATACGGAATTTATTGGTCTTTACAGCAAGACCCACTTATCACATAATAAGTCCAGTGAATCCATTATATGAATGGGTATAAACATAAACAATATATACATTCATTTCCAAACTAATAACGCTCCCTGATCATTAAGCATAAACACTAACCATTTGGAGTAAATTGGTGAATAGTTTTAAGATATCACATCTTTTGTCAAACTAATCATAAACCATTAAATTAAATATGGTAGATGACTTTATAAAATATTAATCCCAATAATACATAATAATCAATTAGACTGTTAAAAAAGATGAAGATACTCTTATAAAATCATCGAGTAATTCTTGAGATAATTACACTTTTACTTTGAAAAAAAGATTTCTTTTAGAAAAATATGTGTATAAAACATGAATTGAATTAATGTAGTATTTTCATTATAAAATTATTATTTTTTTAAAGATAATTATTGATAAAAAAATATTACATAGTTCCCTTGAAAATAGGTAAGTGTTTGAGAAGTTCCCTTGAATCGGGCTTGTATTATAGGAATAATTTTTGAAGGATCCTTTTAAAACATATAAATACCCCTTATTGAATGAATTATTCAGGTTAGTACATATATATTGAACATTATCACATAATATAATTGAATTATATAATAATAAATAAAAATTTAGTTGAGTTTAGTGGACAATAGGAGTAATCTGAATGAAAAATGGAGGATTGGGTAAAAACCCCTTAAAGATTTGTAATCAATTGACTCGTATGCCCCAAAATTAATATTCATAAAATGATAAATTGAATATAATGAAAATAAAAACAATTCATGATATAAAACATCAATGGTCACTATGTAAACACCATACACAAGTAATAGTAGTGAATACCAAATTTCTCACAAAAATTGAAGTGAGATGAAGAAACCCTTACCTTAACTATGAAGGTGTTCCACACTTATTCTTAATGACCTGAATAATCAAATATAGGTTCAAATATTTATGAGTCCAGAACCTCATCTACATGTAATTTATTTATGATACCCATATTAGGTTCATTCATGAACTTTTGATGGGTTAAGATATTCAATGGCATTGTTTGGGAGGGTTTTCTTCCTTGGTCTTTAGGATCAGTTTACTTATATTCATGTATGGATGAACACGTAGAATGATAACAGTTGTCTAGAATAGAATTCGTATGTTATTAGTGAAAACCCATAATATTATTTTGTCATAAAAAAAATTTGGTTATTGGGATTGAAGATGAATCATTATCTATAACTTTAATTTCTATTGTTTGGGTTAATTGGCGGTTCTTGATCACAATGAACTCATTTTGATTTATGAATTAATATCATGTGTAAAAAACTATTACAGAACCATAAATAAGTTATAATACATATATTATAGTATTTTGCAACCATAAAAATTGTTTCATGACCAAAATTGATGATGATGATAGAAATTGAAAACTCGTAGTCCTTGAAAGTGATAAATTAAGACATCTCATATGGTGTTTTCATATCTTGTATAAAAGAAGGGGAAATAAAAGATGATGAGGAATTATTTCTTTATCATAACAACATTATAGTATATATAAGGTACTATATTAATCAAAAATTTTGGATAAAAGGAGGTGAGGAAAGAAAAGGAAAAGAAAAGAACTTGAAATAAAAGAAATGAAAAGAGGAATTTACCTTTTGAAGTAATCTTCCTTGAGAGCCTCTTTATGAGAGATGTTTTGTTTGTTTTATGATACCAAGGGGTGATGGACATGGGTTAGGAGCTTGGGAGGATATTTTAATAGAATTTAGAAAAGGAACAAGGCTTTATAGTAATGAAGAGAAGAGGGAGTGGGGAGATTATAGTTCATGAGAGGAGGGCTTTCCCATTATTTTAATCATTTTATTATTATTTTGCCAAGGATAACCAATAGTATTGATTCTTGTGGCCAATAACAGTAATATATGCTTGTGAGTTCTAACAAACTATTCTTACATCATCCATGATGCTATGAATAGTTAATTTAACTGATAATGTATATATACGATACATTACTGTATTTTACTATTCATTAAAAATTTGAGTATTTCAGAAAAATCCAAAAAATTCTCCCTAACCATTTTTCAATGTGTAGAATACAAAAATGAACTGAATTTTTTGAAGATAATTTTATAAATTTTATTAATTTAATTATTAAATAAAATAATAATTTATTCTAAAAGTAAAAATTTTAAAACTATAATTTGTTTTATATCACCTTGAAAAATTAATCAAGATCTCATTATCATATATCCTTAAGCAAATAAAATAATAATATGATTTACTATTCATATAGTTCATATTACTACTCATAAGTGTATGTTATTATTCCCCAAAAATTATGTTTTTTTATCAGACTATAAATATCTTACAGAATGCAACTATGTATGTTAGTTTTTCAAAATTCAAATCATAGAGGTGGAAAAACTATGTTTACTAGATAGGTTATAACAAAGTGGTGTTTTGAAGAGACTTAATGTTTCATGCATTCAATATTAAATTTTTTTCCAAAATCATGGGGTGTTACATTATCCCCTCCATACAAAAAATTCTTCCTCAAAATTACAATAATGTTACCTCACAAAATGATGTAGGTAGTTCTTCATTATATGCTCCTCAAGATCCCATGTTTCCTCTTCGATTTTAAAATTTTTCCAATGTATATTTAACAATCGAGTAATATGATTCCTCAACATTTTTTCTTTAGTGTCCACAATCCAGATAGGCTCTTCACAGTATGATAGGTCAGGTTCCAATTCTATTCCTTCAGATGTGAGGACATGCATTGGGTCTGGCATGTACATTCACAGTAATGAGACATGGAACACATTGTTTACTTTTTAAAGGCTAGGTGGAATAGCCAATTGATATGAAACAACACCAATTCTCTCTATAATTTCAAAAGGTCCTTTGTGCATATGGATTAGTTTCCCTTTCTTCACATATCTTATAATACCCTTCCATTGAGATACTTTTCGGAAAACATTATCTACGGCAGGCAATTCCAAATCATTCCTCCAATTATCAACATAGATTTTTTTTTCTTTGATCTACTTTGATATGGGTTTGAATAGTCATTACTTTTCCTCTTGTTTCCCCAAAAATCTTTGGACTAACAATATTCATTTTACCGACTTCATCCCACCATGTTTGTGTATGAAATCACTTTCCATACAATTCTTCATATGGTTCCATTTGAATTCTTGAATGGAAACTATTATTATAGGAAAACTCCAACACAGGTAAATACAAATCCCATATACCATTAAAATTAGGTGAGCATGATCTGAACATGTCTTCTAAAATGTGGATTGTCTTTTTTGATTGCAGATTAGTTTGTGGGTGGTAAGAAGTAATTAAACAAAGCCCAATATCCAAAAAAAATTGAATAATTATTCTGAATTTTGATGTAAATCATGGATCACATTCAGACACAATTGAGATACGTTCTCTATGAAGTCTCACAAATTCATTGATATTGAGCCTTGTTATGTGCTCCAGTAGAAAATCCTCCCTTATAGGAAGGAAATGTGTAGATTTCATAAGTCGATCAATAATTACCTATATTGCATAATTATTTCCCTGAGTTTTGGGAAATTTAGTGAAAAAATACATGGTGATGTCATCCCATTTCTATGTATTAATATGTATAGGTTACATGACTCCTCTTGGATGTTCACTTTCAGCCTTCACTTGTTGACAAACAAAAAATATTGAAACAAAATCATCAATTTTCCACTTCATGTTGTCCCAATAAAAATATTCCTTCAAATCCCTATACATTTTAGTACTACCAGGGAATATTAAGAAATTTGAACTATGGGAATCATCCAATAAATCCTTTTTTATCTCGGGTGTAGCTGGAACACAAATCTTCTACCAAAATTTTATAATTCCATCTTCACACACGAAGTCATCCAACTTCCTATCATTCACACCATTAATTTTCGTTTGAATATTCTCATCATCATAATATGAATATTTAATCCTTTCTAATAAATACGGTTGAGAAACTGTTTTAAAAATTAGTGATGTTTCACTTTCTTTTATAATTCCCATATAAATCCTCACTAGATCCATGTACAAAGGATCCTTCTTAATCCTCATTTTGTTGGGAGCTCCATGATATTTATTTCTCAATGCATCAGATGCCTTATTTTCCTTTCTTATTTGGTAGTGTATAGAACAATCATAATCCTTGAGTAGTTCAAGCCATCACATTTTCCTCATGTTTAGTTCTTTATATGAGAAGATATATTTTAGACTCTTATGATCTATATATATCTCATATTTTTTCCATAGAGATAATTTCTCTATATATTCAGAGTAAATATTACTACCTCTAACTCAAGATAACGAGAATGATAGATTTTTCCGGAATTTTTAACTACCTTGATGCATAGCGAATAAATCTATCATTTTGAAAAAGGACACAATCATGTCCTTTCGTTGATGCATCATTATATATCGCAAACCCATCATTCCCTGATGGTAGATTTAAGATTAGTGTATTCACTAATCCCCTCTTCAATTCTTTGAAACAATCCTCATATTCTTTTGTCCATATGAATTAAACCCCTTTACATATAAGCTTGGTCATCGGGTTGGCTAAATGGACAAAGTTATAAATGAAATGCCAATAATAACCTTCTAAACCAAAAAAACTACATACCTCGATTATGTTCATTAGAGTATGAAATTTCTTTATACCCTTTGTCTTCATAGGATCAACAGATATTACATCCTTAGAGAAAATGTGGCCACGAAAGGAAACTTATTAAAGCTGAAATTTACACCTAAAAAACTTCTCATATAATTCATTTATTCTTAGTGTCTTCAGAATAGCGTTCATGGGATTTCCATAATCCTCATTACTTTTGGAGTATACCAAGATATAATTAATAAATACCACCAAAAATTCATCAATATATTCCTTTAAAACTATATTCATTAGATCCATGAATACATAGGGTGAAGAAGTCAGTCCAAAAGGCATTACTGTAAACTCATAATTCCCATACCTAGTTCGAAATTCTGTTTTTGCAATGTCTTCCTTCCTCACAAGAAACTGATGATATTCTGATCGAAGTACAATCTTTGAAAAATATTGAGCACCATGAATTTGATAAAATCAATCATCAATGCGGGGTAGGGTATACTTGTTCTTTATTTTTATAGTGTTGATATCCCTGTAGTCAATGCAAAACCTCGTAGAACCATCATTATTCTTAAAGAAAATAATAGGGGTTCCCCATAGAGAAACAGTAGGGTGAATACATCTTTTACCACTAAATTCCTCTAGTTTTTTCTTCATTTCCACTAATTCTATAGTGGCTATTCTATAAGGGGTCTTTGATATGGGCCTTGAATCAGGGAATCAAGTCAATGGAAACTCAATTTCCTTCTCTGGAGGATTTCTAGGTAAATCATCTGGAAACGCATCAACACATTCTTACACAATATGTATTTATTATATTTGAACATTCCTTTACTCGCCCATAGTTATTATATTCCCTTCATCCCCAATAATTTAATTCCAAAGAGCTAAAAGGGTGGATCTAGATGAAAATCAGATGGGGATGTTTTTACCCCAAATAGGAAATATCTAATTTTCTAGAAAAACTGGGAATATATGAAAGAATACAATGATACATAATCAAAAAAAGCATTGGATAAGTTAGAGTAAATGATTAAATTACCTTCCACTACATCCTTAGGAACTTCAATATCCGTATTTGTGATCTCATAAGTTGGTCTCTACTCCGTTGGCCTTTTTGAGGCATGTTTCCTTGAAGCGTTGTACAATCATTATCATAGTTTCCCATCTCCCAAAAATTATAGCATTGAACATTAATAGATTATTTCTTTCCATTAAAAACAAAATCATGATGGACTTTCTATCCATGCTTATAGCACACCCCTTTTCCTTTTAAGAAGGAACATGGATGTTCCCTTCCATAATTTTCACCGTGTGGAAAGTCAATCATTCCCTTGATTCCTTTTCCAATGTTTTTAGTATCCCTATTTTTCTCTTGATTTCCTTTAAAGTCATATGACATTGGGAACTCATTTTCTATCTTGTTACCATATGAGACTATATCTTCGTATGATAAGAACGTTTGGTAGACCAGTGCTCGTCTAAGGAATGTCTTTAGGCCATTAAAGAATCGATCTATCTTTCTACATGGATTTAATATATTTGCCACATCATGCCTTGGTAATATTGTGAAGTTAGATTCATACTTTTCAACATTCTCATCTTCCTTTTGCCTCAAATTTAGAAACAACATTTCCATATATGCTCGCTATTCACAATCAAAATATTTCTCTATGAAAATTTCTTTAAATTCACTCTATTCAATGTTTTATATCTCTTCCTCCTCCTTTGTGTTTTGAATTAGTGACCTCCATTGATCAACATATCCCTACAAATAATAAATATCCTTGAAAACCTTCTCCATTTCATCACTTCCCAAGGCGTGAAATATCTTCTCTGAGGAACTTATTCACTACTCTACTATGAATGGGATTGAAGTCCTATTAAATAAAGGTGGTTGTTGTCAAATAAAGTGAACTAACATAGCTCCTTCACAATGTGGATCTAGATTCTCTATACAAGAATGATTATTATTCATAACCTGAGTAAGTTATCCCAGTATAGTTATAAGTTTCTTCGCACCAGTCACAGCTATAGATCCAACATCATTATCTTTCACAAGAGGGAAATCCCTACATGGGATAATCACGTTAATGTGGTTTCCATTCCTTCTACAAGGTTCCATTTCTAAATAATTACATATACTAGATAATGTTATGAATCATAATGTACTATCTCAATATAGAAAAAAAATACTTAATATAAATTAAAATTCTATGCATGGATAATCCCATAATAATTAATATAGTTTGATTAATGTAAAATTTACATTTAAATCCCTTATAATGGATTGTAATGAAAATATGAATTATACTAAGCATATCCCCCAGGAGGGTTAAACCATGTGACCAATAAGGCCCATTTTCATGTACCAGGATACACGAGGTCAGGCTCGAAACTCCTTGTCAGAGTTTTAACTCCTAGGTACATCTATTCTAGAACCATGTACACTTGTATTATCCAGATAGGGAATGCATTTTCTAGAAATATCCACATAATCTATTCCTTACCAAAAATTATAGGATGTTCTTATATGTTTAACCTCAAACATTAACTTATGGTTTTTTCCCTAATATATATTTTCTAAATCTAGTTTCAAAGATTTATAATAACTTCCTTTGATACCAACTATAAAGACTTGACCCTATCTTCCTAGAGCTGGTGCCTTATTACATCACATTGGCATGTTTACAGGAAATTCATATTCTAGAGGAATGAATAGTTTGGTAGATTTTGAAATCCAGATATGTTCATAATTTCAACATTACAACTTTAAATGAAAAAAAAACAAATAAGTTCCATTGGAAATATCCATTACTCTAAGATTATCCATGTACGCCAATAATAATATAACTCTTCATGTCCTGGAAAAAATGAAACATAAAAAAGGTCTAAGATCAAATACTTAGTAAGGGAAATAAATATAGTGTAAGATATCATAAACATAAACATTAGACATGGTGAATAACAAAAAAACACATGTCTTTAAAAATAAACTTGAACACAATATGGCAGGAATAAGAGATGAATAAATAAAGCCAAAATAATGAATAACCAGGGGTATTCTACTAGTTGAATAACCACATGAACATTCAAAAGCTAGTTTCATAAAGTGTGGAATGCATATTTTGGACATTCTGAAACATATCATCTAGGCCTCAACCATGACATATAAAAATGGTTATGGCCTCTTCCAAAACCATATCTAAAAATGGGAATGTCCTCGGCCAAGTCCATATCTATTTTTCTCATGAAATATAATGAGGAATCGAGGGGATATATTGGGCCCCACCCATCACATAATAATTCCAATGCATTCCTCATATGAATGTGGATAAATGTAAACAATGAGTACATTCATTTTCAAACTAATAACATCCCCTAAAAAGTAAGCATAAACACTAACCATTCAAAGTAAATTGGTGAATGGTTTTATGATAGAACATCCATAGTAAAACAAATAAAAAAACATTCAATTAAATATAATAAATGATTTGATATAATATTAATCCCAATAATGCATAAAAATCAACAAGAGTGTAGAAAGAGATGATGATATTCGTATAAAATCTTCGTGTTATTATTGAGATAATTACTCTTTTTCTTTGAAAAGAAGATTCCTTTTAGAAAAGTCTTTATAAAAAATTAGAATTCAATTAAGTTAGTATTTTTATAATAAAATTAGTTTTTACAAAGATAATTGTTTCTAAAAATAGATTGTAGAGTGCCCTTGAAAATAGGTAATAGTTTGAGAAGTTCTCTTGAATTGGGATTGTATTATGAGAAGAATGTTTTAAAGATCCTTTTAAAACATATAAATCCCCATAAGTGAAAGTAGGATTCTTGATGAAATATATATATATTGAACATTATCAAAAAAAATATGAGAATTACAAATGAATAAATTGGAATTTAATTGAGGTGAGTAGACAATAAGAGTAACCCAAAAAATGGAGGTTCGGGTAGAAATCCCTTACAAATTAGTAATCAATTTAATAGTATGACCCAAAATTAATAATCAAAAAATGATACATTGAATATCATGAAAAAAAGATTCAGGATATGAAACATCAATGGTCAGTACACGTACACCATACACAAGTAATAGTACTGAATATGGAATATCTCACAAAAATGGAATTGAGGTGAAGAAACACTTACCTTATGTCCAAACATGTTCCTCACTTGATGTTAATGACCTGAATAATCAAATTTAGGTTCAAAAATTAGTGATTACAGAACCTCCTCTACATGTAACTTATTTATAATAACCATATTAGGTTCATTCACGGCCTATTATGGGTTAATAGATTCAATTTCATTGTTTTTAAGGTTTTCTTCCTCGGTTTTCATGATTAGTTTACTTATATTGATGTATGGAAAAACGTGTAGAATGAAAATGGATGTCCAAAATAGAAGTTTTATGTTATTAGTGAAAAACCATAATATTACATGGTCATAATGTGTTTTTTGGTTATTGTGAGTGAAGATGAATCATTATATTAAACATTAATTTCAATTGTTTGCATTAATTGGTGGTTCTTGGTCACAATGAAATCATTTTGATTTATAAATTAATCTCATGTGTAAAAAAAGATTCCAGAACCATCAATAAGTTATTATATATATATATATATTAGTCTGTTTCAACCATAAAAATGGTTACATGAACATAATTGAAGGTGGTGATAGAAATTGAAAACTCATCGTCCTTGAATGTCATAAATTAACACATCTCGGATGGTTTTTCCATATCTCATATAAAAGATGTAGAAATGGTAGATGATGAAGAATTATTCCTATATCATAACAAAAAATTCATTATATATATGGTACTGGATTCTTTAGAACATTTTCATGAAGGCACGTGAAGAAAGAAAAAGTAATGAAATGAACTTCAAATAAAAGAAATGAAAAGAGGAATTTACCTCTTGAAGTAATCTTCCTAGAGAGACACTTTAGGGGAGAGGTTTTGGTGTTTTTATGAGTAAAAGGGCTGATGGAAATGGGAGAGAATATTATGAGAATATTTGATCATAATTTAAAAAGGGCACAAGTCTGGATAGGAGTGAAGAGAAGAGGGAGTGAGGGGGGTTTATAGTAGAGGAGAGGAGGGTTTTCCCCTTATTTTACTCAATTTTTAATTATTTTTTCAAAGACAACCAATATTATTGATTCCTGTGACCAATAATATTAATATGTTCATTTGAGTTTGAATCAATCCTTCATACATCAGCTATGATGCTAGGAATAATGAATTTAACTGATAATGTATATATACGGTAGATTGTCGTATTTTACTATTCCTCAAAAATTTGAGTATTTTAGAAAAATACCAAATATTCACCCTAACAATTTTTTGATGTTTATAATTCAAAAATGAACTCCATTTACTAATAAAATTATTTAAATATTATTACATTTATTTTTAAATAAAATCATAATTTATTCAAAAAATAACATTTTTAAAATGATAATTTGTTTTATATAACCTTTCAATAATTAATCAACATATAATTATCTTATATCATTAAGACAATAACATAATAATATGATTTACTATTCATAAGGGTCGTATTACTATACATAAGGGTATTTTACTTTTCAAAAAATAATAAGTTTCTTTTATCAGACTCTAAATATCTTACTGAATGCAACTTTGTATGTTAGTTCGTTGAAATTAAAATCATATAGGTGGAAAAAAAATTTACATGATAGGATATAAAAAATTGGTGATTTATATAGACTCATTGATTCATGCATTTAATATTAAATTTATTTTCAAAATCTTGAGTTCTTATATTATCCCCTCCTTACAAAAAATATTTCGTTGAAATTACTTGAATGTTACCTCACAATAAAATATTTTGGTAGTTCTTCATCATAAGCCCCTTAGGCTCCCATGTTGGCTCTTTGATTTTTTGATTTTTCCAATGTATATTTACCAGTATATTCATCTGATTCCTCAAAACTTGTTCTTTAGTGTCCATAATCCAGATAGGCTCTTCATAGTATGATAAGTGAGGTTCCAATTCTATTCCTTCAGAAGTACGGACATGCATTGGGTCTATCATGTACTTCTCAACAATGAGACATGGAACACATTTTGTACTTAGAATGATAGGTGGAATATCCAAATGACATGAAACAGATCCAATTCTCTTCATAATTTCAAAAGGGCCTCTATACCTAGGGCTCAGTTTCCCTTTCTTCCCAAATCTTATAATATCCTTCAGTGGAGATACATTTTAGAAAACATGATCTCCCATATTAAATTCCAAATCCTTCCTTCAATTATTAGCATAGATCTTTTGTTTTATTTGAGCTACTTTGATATGGGATTGATTAGTCTTTACCTTGTATGTTGTTTCCTCCATAAGATATGGGCCCAAAAGCTTCCTTTCACTGACATCATCCCAACATGTTGGTGTACTAAATCTCTTTCCATACAGTGCTTCATATGGTGCCATTTCAATGCTTGAATGGAAACTATTATTGTAGGAAACTCCACCAATGGTAAATACTGACCCCACATACCCTAAAAATCATCTGAGCCTGATCTCAACTTGTCTTCTTTAGTTTGGATCATCCTTTCTGATTGCCCATTAGTTTTTGGGTGGTAAGAAGTACTCAAAAAAATCTCAGTATACAAAGATATCAGGAGACCTTTGCATAATTTCGATGTCAATCATGGATCATGATCAAACACAATTAGGATTGGTTATCCCTAATGTCTTATAAATTCATTTATATAGAGTTGTTCTAGGTTCTCTAGTGGAAAATCTTCCCTTATAGCGAGGAAAAGTGCATATTTTTATGTCGATAACAATTACCCATATTGAATCATTCTTTCTCAGAGTTTTGGGAAATCCAGTGACAAGATCCTTGGTGATATCTTCCCATTTATAGGTAAAAATAGGTATAGGTTGCATGAATCCTATTGGATGTTGTCTTTCAGCCTTCACTTGTTGACAGACTAAACATCTTGACACATGATCAGCAATTTACTAATTCATGTTGTCCCACCAGAAATGTTCCTTCAAATCTATATAAATTTTAGTTCTACCATGGTGTATAGAGAAATTTGAACACTGGGAATCATCCAATAACTCTTTTTCTAGCCTGGGTATAGCTGTAATATAAATCATATTCCCAAATTTCATAATCCCATCTGCACAAACGAAGTCATCCAACTTCCCATCATTCACACCCTTAATTTTATTTTGAATATTATCATCATCATACTGTGAAGATTTAATGCTTTCCAATAAAGACGATTAGGAAACCATTTGAAAAAGTAGTGATGTTTCACCTTCTTTTATAATTACTATATCTATCCTCACTAGATCCATGAACAAAGGATCCATGTTAATCCTTGTTTTATTGAGAACTCCATGATCCTTCCTACTCAATGCATCAGCTACCTTATTTTCCATTCCTGGAGGTAGTTTATGGAACAATTATAATCCTTGAGTAGTTCAAGCCATCTCTTTTTCAACATATTAAGTTCTTTATGTGAGAACATATATTTTAGACTCCTATGATCTATATAAATCTCACATATTTCTCCATAGAAATAATGTATCCATATCTTCATAGAAAATATTACCATTGATAACTCAAGATCATAAGTATGAGAGTTTTCATTCCATGAATTTTTAATCGCCTTGATGCATAGGCAGTAAGTCTATCATTCTGAATAAGGACACAACCAAGTCTTTTATTAGATGCATCACTGTAGATCAAAAACCCATTATTCCCTAATGGAATAGTTTTATTGGATCATTCACTAATATCCTCTTCAATTATTTGAAACACTCCACACATTATTTTTTCCATATGAATTTAACCCCTTTGCATGTAAGCATGGTCATCGGGTTGGCTAAAAGGGAAAATTTCTGAATGAAATACTGATAGTAACCTACCAAACCAATAAAACTATATACCTTGGTTATGTTCATTGGAGTAGGAAATTCTTGCACAACCATTGTCTTTGCAAGATCAACAGATATTCTATCCTTAGAGACAATGTGTACATGAAAGGAAATTGATTGCAACCAAAATTCACACTTGATAAACATCCCATATAAATAATTTCTCTTAAGAGTCTTCAGAATAGTGTTCAAGTGATTTTCATGATCCTCGTTGATTTTGTATTATACCAATATTTAATCAATAAATACAACAAAAAAATTATCAAGATATTCCTTTAAAACTCTATTTATTAGATCAATGAAAATAGAGTGTGAATTAGGTATTCCAAAAGGCATTATTGTAATCTCTTAATTCCCATACCTGGTTCGAAATACTGTTTTTGGAATGTCTTCCTTCCTCAAAAAAAACTGATGATATCCAGATCAAATTTCAATCTTCAAAAAATATTGAGCTCTACAAAGTTGATCAAATAAATCATTAATGTGAGGTAGGTGATTCTTTTGCTTTATTTTATTACACTGATCTCCGTATAGTCAATGCACAACCTCACAAATCAATCTTTCTTCTTACCAAAAAGAATAGGGGTTCCCCATGGAGACACTCTAGGGTTAATAAATATTTTATTAATCAATTCCTATAGTTTTTAATTTAGTTCCACTAATTCTACAGTGGCCATTCTTAAAGGGGTCTTTGATATGGGCCTTGAATCAAGAATTTTGTCAATGGAAAACTAAATTTCCCACTCTAGAGGATGTCCAGGTAAATAATCTATAAAAACAACAACATATTCTTGGAAAATTGTTACATCCTCTATTTAACCATTCCCATCCTTCCCAATAATTTAATTTAGTAGAGCTAATAGTGTTTGATCTATATGAGAATCAGATGGTGATGGTTTTCCCTTTAAGATAAGGGATTTCACATCATCCTAAAAAATTGTAACCTCCTTCTTCTTGAAATAAATTTTCACATCCTAGTTTGAAAGTCAATCTATACTATGGATTATATCAAATTCCATCATGGTTATGAAAATAAAATCAGCAGATGAAGAACGATTATATGCCACAATGGGGACTTTCTAACACAACTTTGTTGCAGTGATACTTCCCTTCAAATTTTGACTGGAAACTCCACTACTTAATCAAATTATAAATATCAAATTTTCTTGGAAAACTGGGAAGATATGATGGAATGTGATGATACTGAATCAAAAAAATCATTGTATAAGTTAGAGTAAATGATTAAAGTACCTTCCATCATGTCATTCAGAACTTCAATATCATCTGTTGTGATCGCATAAGCTTGTCCCTTCTCCCTTGTCCTTTTTCGAGGCATGTCTTCTTATTGATTTGAACAATAACTAGAATAGTGTCCCTTATCCCTATAATTATATCATTGAAAATTAATATCTTCTTTATTTACCCTAAAAACACCAATATGATGGTCTTTCTGTCCACACTTGTAGCACACCCCTTTTCCTTTTAAGCAGACACTGGGATGTTTCCTTCCAAAATTTTCATAGGGTGGAATGTAAACTCTTCACTACTTACCCATTTCCATATTTCTTTTTCTTGAGTATTCAGTATCCCTCTTCTTACTTTTCTCTCCTTTAAAGTCATAAGACTTAGAGAATTCATTTTCTATCTTGATAGCACATGAGACAATATCTTCGTATGATGAGAATATTTGGAAGACCAAAACCTGTTAGAGGAATGGATTTAGGCCATCCAAGAACCAATCAATATTTTTTCTTATATTGCATATATAGTCCACAAAATTCTTTTATAACCTTGTGATGTTAGGTTCATAGTTTTCTACATTATCATCTTCCTTTTGCGTTAAATTTAGAAATTGTCTTTTCATATCCGCTCACTGTTCACAAGGGATTAATTTATCTTAAAAAATTTCTTTAAAATAACTACATTAAATGTTTTCTATCTCTTCCTACTCTTTATTTAATTAGTGACCTCAATTGATCAAAATCTCCTGGTAGAGGATAAAATTCCATGGAAACCATCTCTCTTTCATCACCTCTAAAGGAGAGAAATATCTTCTCTAAGGAGCATATCCACTGCTCCACTACGAATTGGTTTACAGTATCATTAAATTATAGAGGATGTTTTCACATAAAGGGATATAACATAGATCCTCTATGTTGTGGATCCAAATTATCCATATGGTTAAGTTTATTATTCATAACCTGGTTAAGTTATACCAGTATAGTTATAAGTTTCTCCGCACCAGTCGCAGCTCTAGTGCTAACATCATAATCTTGTACATGAGGGAAATCCCTACATGGGATACATGAGTTCATGTGGTTTCTATTCCTTCCACTTAGTGCCATTTCTAAATAATTCAATACACTAGATTAGGTTATTAATCATAATGTACTATCTCAACTGGGAAAAAAAATACTTAACATAAATTCAAATCATATGCATGGTTAATCCCGTAATCTTAAACATGTTTTCTTTGAAGAAAAATTTAAATTTAAATCCTTAATAATGGATTGTAAAGAAAATGTAAAATATCCAAAGAATATCCCTCAGAGTTTTAAACTAGGTGTGTAGTAAGGCCCGTTTTCATGTATGAGGATACCCTCAGTCATGTCCAAAACTCCATGTCAGAGTTTTTACTACTTGGTACATATGTTCTTGAACCACGTCCACTTATAGTATCTAGGTAGGGTTGTATTTTCTAAAAAGATCCAAATAATATATTCCTTACCTATAATTCTAGGATGTTCTTGAATTTTTATCCTCAAAGACTATCTTAGGGTTTTGTTCCCAAATATACATTTTCTAAATCTAGTTTCCATTTTTCTACAAAACTTCTTTGATACCAACTATAAAGACCAAAACCTAGTTTCCCAGAGTCAGTGGCTTATTACATTACATTGTCATGTTTTCAAGAAATTCATATCCTAATGGAATGAAGATTTTAGTACATTTGGAAATCTAGATACATACATATGTTCAACATTAGAAATTGAAATAAAAACCAACAAATATGTTCCATTGGGAACATCCACCACTCTAATATTAT
Source organism: Viscum album (assembly GCA_963277665.1). NCBI lineage: Eukaryota > Viridiplantae > Streptophyta > Magnoliopsida > Santalales > Viscaceae > Viscum > Viscum album. The sequence goes on from OY728128.1 coordinate 893,999,878, forward strand.
CCCTGCTATTAAACCATAATATACCTCTTCATGTCCTAGGGAAAATAAAACATAAGAAATGGGTGAGATCAAATGCTCAATAAGGTTAATAAATAAAGCAAAATATATCATTAACATAAACATTAGGCATGTTGAATAACTAAAAACACATGCCTTTAAAAATGAACTTGAACACATTTTGGTAGGAATAAGAGATGAATAAATAATGCCATAATAAAGCATAATAATGGGTATTATACAAGTTTAATAACCTCATGAACTTTAAATTACAAGTTTCATAATGATTTAAAGGCCTATGTTGGACATTTTGAAACATATCGTCAAGGCCTCGACCAAGACATCTAAAAATTATTATGGCCTCACCCAAAACCATATCTAAAAATGGGCAAGTCATTGGCCAACCCCATATATATTTGTCTCATGAGACCTACTGAGGCATTTTGGGGCTATAGATGGCCCCACCATTTATATAATAAGTCTCATTCATTCCTCGTATGAATGTCGATAAACATAAAAATGTATACATTCATTTTCAAACTAATAACTTTCCTCGAACATTAAGAAAAAACACTAAACATTATGAGTAAATTGGTGAATGGTTTTAAGATAGAACATCCACAGTAAAACTAATAATAAATCATTAAATTAAATATGTTATATTATTTAATAAAATATTAATCTTGATAATACATAAGAATCGACAAGATTGTTGAAAAAGATGAAGATACTCTTATAAAATCATCAAGTAATTCTTGAGATAATTACTCTTTTACTTGGAAAAGAAGAATTATTTTGGAAGAGTATTTGTAAAAAAGTAAAATTGAATTAGGGAATTATTTTAAATATAAAATTATTGTTTTTATAAAATAATGGTTTATAAAAACATATTATAGAGTGCCCTTGAAAATAGGTAAGATTTTGAGATCTTCCCTCAAATCGGGCATGTATTACGGGATATATTTTTGAAAGATCCTTTTAAAACATATAAATTCCCATAAGTGAAAGTTGTATTCTGGTTGGTACATATATATTAAACATTATCACAGAATATATGAGTTTTAAATATTAATAAATATGAATTTAATTCAGTTAAGTAGACAATAAGAGTAACTGAAATGAAAATTGATGTTCAGTTAGAAAACCCTTACAACTTTGTAATCAGTTTAATTGTATGCTCCAAAATTAATAATCATAAAATGATACATTGAATATTATGATAATACAAATATTCATGATATGAAGCATCAATGGGAACTATGCATACATCATACACAAGTAATATTAGGGAATACATAATATCTCACAAAAAAGGAAGTGAGATGAAGAATCCATTACCTTAAGTCTGAAGGTATTCCTCATTTGATCTAAATGACATAAAGAATCAAATTTAGGTTTATAAAATAATGATTCCAGAACCTTATATTAATTTAATTGATTTATTATACCCATATTAGGTTCATTTATGGAATTTTTTTGGGTTAAGAGATTTAATTTCATTGTTTGGGATTGTTTTCTTCCTTGCTTTTCATTATCGGTTTACTTATATTCATTTATGGATAAACATGTAGAATGGGAATGGATTTATAGAATATAATTAGTATGTTATTAGTGAAAACCCAGAATTTTATGTGGTCATAAAACTAGCTTGGTTATTCTAGGTGAAGATGAATCATTATATAAAACTTTAATTGAAATTGGTTTTGTTAATTGGCGGTTTTGGATCACAACAAACTCATCTTGATTTAAAAATTAATATCACATGTAAAAAAGATTCTATAACCTTAAATAAGATATAATAATTATATTATAGTGTTTTTTAACCATAAAAATAGTTTCATGACTAGAATTGAAGATGGTGATAGAAATGAACTTGAAATAAAAGAAAAGAAAAGAGTATCTACCTCTTGAAGTAATATTCCTTAAGAGCCTCTTTAGGGGAGTGATTTTGGTTTTTTTTTTGAGACCAAGTGCTACTAGACGTGGGGGAAGAGATTGTGAGGATATTTGAGAAAAAATTAGAAAAGGAACAAGTCTTGATAGGAGTGAAGATAAGAGGGAGTGAGGGGGTTTTATAATTGGGGACAGGATGGTTTTCCCATTATTTAACTCATTATTTTATTATTTTTTCAAAGAAAACCAATAGTATTGATTCTTGAGACCAAGAATAGTAATATGTGCATGTGATTCCGAACCAAGTGTGATTACATCAGCCATGATTCTAGGAATAGTGAATTTTACTGATAATGTATATATACAGTAGATTACCGTATTTTACTATTCATAAATAATTCAATTATTTCAGAAAAATCCCAAATGTTCTCCCAAACCATTTTTAAATGTTTAGAATTAAAAAATGAACTCCATTTTTTGAAAATAATTTTCTAAATATTATAAATTTAATTCTTAAATGAAATCATAATTTATTCAAAAAATAAAAATTTTAAAAATATAATTTATTTTATATTACCTTGAAAAATTAATCAAGATCTCATTATCTTATATACTTAAGAAAATAAAAAAATATTATTATTTACTATTCATAATGGTAATATTACTATTCATATTACTATTCATAAGGGTATGTTACTATTCGCCAAAAATTAAGTTTGTCTAATCAGACTCTGAATATCTTACTGAACGCAACTATGTTTTTTAGTTTTTTGAAATTCAAATCACTGATGTGGAAAATTTATGTTTACTAGCTAGGTCATAACAAAGTGGTGACTTGTAAAGACTTAGTGTTTCATGCATTCAATATTAAATTTATTAAAAAAATATTAGGGTGTTACATTATCCCCTCCTAAAAAGAATTTTATCCTCAAAATTAGAAGAATTTTACCTCATAAAAAGATTTGGGTAGTTCTTCATCATAAGCTCCTTATACTCCCATGTTACCTCTTCTATTTCATGAATTTTCCAAAATATCTTTACCATTTGAGTTTTTCGACTCCCCGTCACTTGTTCTTTAGTTCCATGAATCCAGATAGGCTCTTCATAGTATGATTGGTCAGGTTCTAATTCTATTCCTTCAGAAGTGAGGATATATGTTGGGTCTAGCATGTACTTTCTGAGTAATAAGACATGGAAAATATTTTATACATTAGAAAGGTTATGTGGAATAGCCAAAATATATGCAACAGATCCAATTCTTTTCAAAATTTCAAAAGGGACTATGTACCTAGAGATCAGTCTCACTTTCTTCCCAAATCTTATAACACCCTTCCATGGAGATAATTTTAAGAAAACATGATATCCCATATGAAATTCCAAATCCATCCTTTAATTATAAGCATAGCTCTTTTGTCTATTTTGAGATGCTTTGATATGGGTTCGAATAGTCATTACCTTTTTGGTTGTTTCCTCCTAAAGATATGGATCCACAAACAACCTTTCGCCGACTTCATTCCAACATATTGGTGTACGACATCTCTTTCCATACAATGCTTCGTATAGTGCCATTTAAATGCTTGAATGAAAACTATTATTTTAGGAAAACTCCAAAAATGGTAAATATTTATCTTATATACCATGAAAATCAATTGAGCTTGATAACAACATTTCTTCTAAATTTTGGATCATCCTTTCTGGTTTCCTGTCAGTTTGTGGGTTGTAAGCAATACTCAAATGATGCTCAGTATCCAAATATTTCTGAAGAATTTTCTAGAATTTCAATGTAAATCATGGATCACGATTGGACACAATTGACAGAGGTTCTCCATGAAGTCTCATAACTTCATTGATATAGAGTCATGTTAGACTCTCTAGGGGAAATTCCTCCCTTATAGTAAGAAAATTTGATGATTTTGCAAGTCGATCAACAATTACACCTAATGCATCATTATTTCCCAAAGTTTAGGGTATTCCAGTGACAAAATCCACGGTGATCTCATCCCATTTCTATGTTGGAATAGGTATAAGTGAAATGACACCTCTTGGATGTTGTCTTTCAGCCTTCACTTGTTGATAAACTAAACATCTTGATACATAATCAAAAATTTCCCACTACATGTTGTCCCACCAGAAATGTTCCTTCAAATATCTATACCTCTTAGTGCTACTGGAGTGTATAGATAAATTTTAACTATGGGAATCATACATTAACTCCCCTTTTAGCTCGGGTATTGCTAGAAAACAAAGCCTCTTCCCAAATTTTATTATTCTATCTTCACACACAAATTCAGCCAACTTCCCATCATTCACACCATTAATTTTTTTTGAAGTGTCTCATCATGTAACCATGTAGTGTAATCCTTTCCAATAAAGAAGGTTGGGAAAGAATTTCAAAAAGTAGTGATGTTTCACCTTCTTTTATAATTCCCATATCTATCCTCACTAGATCCATATACAAAGGATCCTTGTTAATCCACATTTTATTGAGAACTCCATGATCCTTCCTCCTCAATGCATTAGTAACCTTATTTTCCTTTCCTAGGTGGTAGTGTGTGGAACAATCATAAACCTTTAGTAGTTCAAGAAATCACCTTTTCCTCATGTTTAGTTCTTTTTGTGAGAAGATATATTTTAGACTCTTATGATCTATATATATCCCACATTTTTCACCAATAAGATAATGTATCCATATTTACATATCAAATATTACCACCACTAACTCAAGATCATTAGTATGATGGTTTTTCTCAGTAATATTTAACTACCTTGATTCATATGCAATAAATCTATCAATTTTTATAAGTACAAAACAAATTCCATTCTTTGATGAATCACTATAGATCACAAATCCATCGTTCCATGATGGTACAGTTAGGAATCGTGAATTCACTAATAATCTCTTCAATTCTTAGATATAGTTGTCACATTCATTTGTTCATATGAACTTTACCCCTTTACGTGTAAGCTTGGACATAGGGTTGGATAAACAGTTGAAGTTATAAAGAAACTCTGATAATAACCTGTTAAACCAATAAAACTACATACCTAGATTATGTTCAATGGAGTATGACATTATTGCATAACCCTAGTCTTCGTAGGATCAATAGATATTCCATCCTAAGAGACATTGTGGCCAAGAAAGGAAACTGATTGAATCCAAAATTCACACCTACTAAACTTCCCATATAATTCATTTCTTCTAAGAGTCTTCATAATAGTGTGCAAGTGATTTTCATGATCCCCATATCATTTGTAGTCTATCAAGATATCATCAATAAATACCACCACAAGTTCATCAAGATATTCCTTGAAAACTCTATTCATTATATCCATGAAGGCATATGGTTCATTAGTCTGTTCAAAAGGCATTACTATAAACTCTTAATTCCCATACCTAGTTTGAAATTCTATTTTTGGAATGTCTTCCTTCCTCAAAAGAAACTAAGGATATCCAGATCAAAGGTCAATCTTTGAAAAAAAAATTAGCTCCATGAATATTATCAAATAAGTCATCAATGCGAGGTAGTAGATACATATTCTTTATTTTTATTGCATTGATCTTATTGTAGTAAATACACAACCTCATGTATACATCTTTCTTCTTAAATGAAAATAACAAGGGATCCTCATGTATAGACACTAGGGTGAATAAATCCTATATCAATCAATTCATCTAGTTTTTTCTTCAATTCCAATAATTTCACAGTGGCCATTCTATATAAGGTCTTTGATATGGGCCTTGAATCAGTAATTAAATCAATGGAAAACTCAATTTCATGATTTAGAGGATGTCTAGGTAAATTATCTGGAAACATATAAACATATTCTTGCTCAATAGTTACTTCCTCTATTTGAAAATTCCTTTCCTCATCCATAGCTATTGTATTCCCTTCCTCCCCAACAATTAAATTCAGTAGAGATAATGTGGGTGGATCTAGATAAGAATCAGACAGTGATGTTTTTTCCATAAACATAAGGGATTCCACATCATCCACAAAAATTGTAACCTCTGTATTCTTTCAATAAATTTTTACATCATTGTTCGAAATAAAATCAATATGAATAATTATATCAAATTCAATCATGGGTTTGACAATAAAATTAGTAGATAAAACAAATTTATATGCCATAATGGGGACTACCTGACACAACTTTGTTGCAATGGTACTTCCCTTAGGTATTTTGACTGATAACTCCCATACTAAATCAAATTGAAAATATATAATTTTCATAGAAAACAGTAAAGATATGAAAGAATGAGATGATCCTGTATCAAATAAATCATTGGCTATGTTTGAGGAAATTATTAAATTACCTACAACCACATCATTAGAAACATTAATATCAGTAGTTGTGATCGCATAATCTGGTCCTTACTCCCTTTTCTTTTTTTAAGCCATGCTTCCTTAATGATTTTTCCAATCATTAGAATAGTTTCCCATATCCATACAATTATATAATTTAATATTAATAGCTTATTTCTTACCCTTGTAAATACTCTCATGATGGCCTTTCTATCCGCACCTATAGCACAAGCCTTTTTCTTTCAAGCGGGCACCAGGATGTTTCCTTCCACTATTTTCACAGGGTGGAAAGTTAACTCATCCCTTATTCCCTATTTCCTTATTTAATTTTCTAGAGTTTTCAGTAGCCCTATTCTTTTCTTTCTTTCCTTTAAATTAATAAGACTTAGAGAACCCATTTTTAATCTTAATAGCACATGAGAAAATATCTTCATATGATGAGAAAGTTTGAAAGACCAGTTCCTGTCAGAGGAATGGATTGGGGCCATAAAAGAATTGATTAATCTTGCTCTTTGGATTGGAAATATATTCCACAACATACCTTTCTAAATTTCTGGAGTTAGCTTAATACTTTGCGGCATTATCATCTTTCTTTTTCCTCATATTCAGAAACTGCCTTTCCGTATCTGCTCGTTGTTCACAAGGAACGTATTTCCCAAACAATATTTCTTTAAATTGACTCTATTGAATTTTTTATATCTCCTCCTCCACATTTTTGTTTTAAATTAGGGACCACTTTTTATTACCATCTTTTGATAGATGATAAAATTCCATGACAAACTTCTCCCTTTTGTCACTTCCCAGTGTTAGAAATCTCTTTTCTAGGGAACTTATCCACTTCTCCATTATGAATGGTTTTGTAGTCCAATTAAATAAAGGAGGATGTTTCCACATAAAGTGATCTAAAATATCTTCTCCACATTATTGATCTATATTCTCCAAATAGGTAACGATATTATTTATAACTTGATTAATTTTTCCTAGTATAGTTATAAGTTGCTCTTCACCAGTCACAGCTCTAGAAACAACATAATTATCTTGCACAGGAGGGAAATCCCTACATGGGATACATGTGTTCAATTGGTTTCCATTATTTCCACAAGAATCCATTTCTAAAAAAATATCATACAGTAGATTTGGTTATTAATCATAATGTACTATCTCAACTTAGAAAAAAAATACTTAAAATAAATTGAAATCCAATTCATGGGTAATCCCATAATCATAAACATGGTTTCATTGGGGAAACTTTTACATTTAAATCTTTCATAATTTATTATAAAGAGTATGTGAATTATCCTAAGAATATCCACCATGAGTGTTAAAAAAGGTGCATAGTAAGGCCCATTTTTGTGTACCAAGATACCCCAAGTCAAGCACCAAATTCCTTGTCGGGGTTTTCATTCCTAGGTACATTTGTGCCAGAACCACGTCCACTTGTAATATTTACATAGGGATTTATTTTCTAGAAAAATCCCTATAATCTATTACTTACCAAAAATTCCAAGATGTTCTTTAATGTTTATCCTCAAAGACTATGATAATGTTTTGTTCCCCAATCTACATTTTTAAAATCTATTTTCCATGTATTCTACAAAACTTCATTTGAATCCAACTGTAAGGACCCAACACCAGTTTCCCACAGCCGGTGCCTTATTACATTACATTTGAATATTTACAATAAATTCATATCCCAAAGAAATTAATAGTTTAGTAGATTTTGAAATCCATATACATAAGTTCAACATTAGACCTTGAAATTAAAAACAACAAATAAGTTCTATTGGGAACATCCACCACTCTAAGATTATCCATGCATGTCAATCATTATATACCTATTTATTTCCTAGGAAAAAATAAACATAAGAAAGGGGTGATCTCAAATCCTCAGTATGGGTAAGAAATACAGTAGAAGATATCATAAACATAAACATTATTCATGATGAATAACTAAAAACAAATTCCTTTAAAAATGAACAAGAACACATTATGAAAGGAATAAGATATTAATAAATAATTCCACAATAAAGAATAATAATGTTTATTTTACTAGTGGAATAACCTCGTGAACATTCAATTATTAGTTTTATAATAAGTTTAATGCATATTCTAGACATTCTGAAACATATTGTCAAGGCCTCAGCCAAGACATCTAAAAATGATTAATGCCTCGAACAAAACCATATATAAAAATGGGAAAGGCCTCAGCCAAGTCCATATCTTTTTGTATCATATGACCTACCAATGCATCAAGGGTATATATAAGGCCCCACCCATTATATAATAATTCCAATTTATTCCTCGTATGAATGGAGATAAACATAAACAACATATACATTAATTTTCTAACTAATAACGTTCCCCAAACATTAAGCATTAACACTAACCATTCTGAGTAAATTTGTGAATGGTTTTAAGATAGAACATCCACTGTCAAACTAATAATAGAACATTAAATTAAATACTATTGATGGTTTTGTAAAATTTTAATCACAATAATATAAAATAATTAACAAGAGTGTGGAAACATATGAATATACTCTTATAAAATCATCGAGTTATTTTTGAGATAATTACTCGTTTACTTTGAAATGAAGAGCTCTTTTGGAAAAGTCTATGTATAAAAATAAAAGTGAAATAAGGTAGTATTTTAAAAATAAAATGAGTGTTTTTTAAAATATAATGGTTTCTTATAATTTAGTATAGAGTGCCCTTGAAAATAGATAAGAGTTTGAAAAGTTCCCTTGAATCGGACTCATATTACAGGAAGAATGTTTGAAAGATCCTTTCCAAAAATATAAATCCCCATAAGAATAAGTACGGTTTGGGTTTGGTACATATATATTGTACATTATCAAAGAATTTATGAGGATTAAATATTAATAAATAATAATTTAATTTAGGTAATTAGACAATAAGAGTACCCCGAATGAAAATGGAGGTTCAGGTAGAAAACCCTTACAACATTGTAATCAATTGAATTGTGTCCCCAAAAATTAATAATTATAAAATGATACATTGAATACCATGAAAATAAAAATATTCATGATATGAAACATATATGGGTACAATGCATACACCATACACAAGTAATAGTAGTGAATATGGAATATGTCACAAAAATGGAAGTGAGATGAAGAAACCCTTACCTTAAATCTGAAGGTGTTCATCAAATTATCTTAATGACCTGAATAATAAAATTTAGGTTCATAAATTAATGATTCCTGAACCTCATATACATTTAATTGATTTATTATAACTATATTAGGTTCATTCATGGTCTATTATGGGCTAAGAGATTAAATTTCATTGTCTTGGAGTGTTTTCTTCCTCAATTTTCATGACTGGTTTACTTATATTCATGTATTGATAAACACGTAGGGTGAGAATCATTTTCCAAAATAGATGTTTTATGTTATTAGTAAAAAACCATAATATTATGTGATCATAAAATTTGTATGGTTATTGGGAGTGAATATGAATCATTATATAAAACTTTAATTGGAATTATTGGGTTAGTCGGAAGTTATTGATCACAACAAACTCATTTGGATTTATAAATTAATATCTTGTGTAAAAAAAGATTAAAAAACCATAAATAAGATATAATACATATATTATAGTTTTTTTCAACTATAAAAATGGTTTCATGACTAGAATTGATGATGGTGATAAAAATTGAAAACCATTCATCCTTGAATGTGATAAACTAACACATATCGGATGGTGTTTTCATATCTCGTATAAAATATTGGGAAATAGTAGATAATGAATTATTATTATTTTATCATTAAAAAATTCTAGTACATATAATTTACTGGATTCATCACAACATTTGGATCAAAGGATGTGAGTAAATAAAAAGAAAAAAAATGTACTTGAAATAAAAGAAATGAAAAGAGGAATTTACCTCTGGAAGTAATCTTACTTGAGAGCCTCTTTTTGGGAGAGGATTGGGTCTTTTTATGATACCAATGGATGGTGGATTTGGGGGAGGATCTTGAGAGGATAATTGATCAGAATATAGACAAGGGACAAGGCTTTAGGGGAGTTAAGAAAATCGGGAGTGATGGAAAGGTTTATAGTTGGGGAGAGGAGGGTTTCCCCATTAGTTTACTCATTATATTATTACTTTTCCAAATACAACCAACGGTATTGATTCTTATGAACTAGAATAGTAATATTTTCATGTGAGTTCAAACTAATTACTTTTTTATTATACATGATTCTAGGAATAGTGAATTTAACGGATGATGTATATATACGGTAGATTACCATAATTTACTATTCATCAAAAAAATTAGTATTTCAAAAAATTCCCATAAATTCACTGTGACCATTTTTCGACATATAGAATTAAAAATTGAATTCCATTTTTTAATGAAAAAAATCTTAATATCAAAAATTTATTTTTTAATTAAAATCATGATTTATTTGAAAAATAACAATTTTAAAACTATAATTTATTTTAAATCACGTTGAAAAATTAATCGAAATCTCATTATCTTATATAGTTAAGAAAATAAAATAATAATATGATTTACTATTCATAAAGGTAATATTACTATTCAAAGGGTATGTTACTATTCATGAAAAAATTAATTTTGTCTTATCATACACTAAATATCTTACTAAACACAACTATGTATGTCGGTTTTTCGAAATTCAAATCACAGTGGTGGAAAAAATAAATTTTTACTGGATAGGTTATAATAAAGAGGTGTTTTGAATAGGCTCAGAGTTTCATGCATTCAGTGTTAAATTTATTTTCAAAATCATTGGGTGTTACTATATCCAAAACCCAGAGATCCCACTCTAGCTCGACCCATGACCTGGTGAGTGCACATGACAAACACCTAAACCCATACTCTTTCTTCTTACAAACTAGAATCACCAAGTCCATTACATATGACACAATCTCGGTTGTAAAATTCATTAGATTCACTAGGATGGTAGACATAAATGAAAAAGAAGCACTGGTATAAAAAACATCAGATATATACAATGCAATCAAAATGAGGCCTCGAATTGTCTAAGTCCCTGCATCAGGTTCCACTGGTGCATAATCCACAACATCAAACTGCCTCATCTCATCTAGAGCCTAAAGAAAACCAATGGCCTATGGATCTACCCTAAACTTCATCTACCTAGAAGATGATCCATCCCTACCACCAAGACCACCAAACTGAGACCCCGATGTCTTGGATGGATTTGACTGAGCTGGCATCCCCTTGGAAGCTACATATCCTACACCACCCTGATATGGTTTCTTAACTTTGAAAAACAAATTATAGGTGTCCCATCGCTCCACATCGGTGACAATGTATGGAAGGTTATGATCACATAGGATGAATATGACCTACCATCCCGCACTAATGGCTCACAACCGACCCATTATCATAAGCCATAGATAAGGACTTACAGGAAGGGGGCCATGACTACAACATCCCTTCTTCCCCTTCTCATCCAGTTTCCTCTTTTTCTCATATGAACTACCACTTCCCATTGCTGACACAACCTAAAAGGAACCAGACCTTCCCTTGAAGTCAATATCTCCCATACAATCATGGAAAACCAATTCATCATAGGTATTCTAATTAAAAATAAAGACCTGAGAATAAATATTAGGCTGTAACCCCCTCTCAAAACCTTGGAGCCTTCATCTACTCATTGGAAACATTTTCAGGTGCGTACCAAACAAGCTCAGAAAATATGTTGGTGTACTGTATCATGGACAAGTATACCTTAACAATAAATATTTACTTATAGGATTTGGTGTGGGAAAAACCTTAGGATGATATAGTTCATTTAGAAAAGCCTTGAAGTCCTTCTAATTTATCTGCTAATTCTTTCCTGTTTTTACAACTGAGTCCCATCACCTCTGACTGGGACCTTCTAGAAATAATGAAGCACATTTCACTCTGACTTCCTCAAGAGTGTCAAGAAACTCAAACATTTGTTCTATATTCTAAAGATACTCCTCTTCTTCCTAAGGTTCTATGCTACCTCATAAAGAAGGAGGCTTGTTCTTAAGAAACTATGGAGTTTTTTCCTTTACTGGGCCTAGTTCAGCTTCTCAAACCTGAGTAGGACTAGGACCCACTCCCTGTCCCAAAGCATGGACAGCCTGAACCACAACTTCCACTGGTCTCTGGTAAATTTGTGAGAGGTAAATCTCTTCAGCCTCTTCCCACGATTAAACAAGAATTCTCTAGGGAGTCATCTTGCTACAATAAGCAATAATCACAAATAAAACCATCAATACAACCAATATGATAATTTTTAGTAATGGAAATAAATATCAACATCCCATAAATCCAAAACAATGAAACCCATGATAATAATATAACTACCTAACCACCTCACCCCCACCCAATGTCCATGTCTAATCTGAAGCTTGCACATCACATCTAGTGGAGAATTGAAAAAAATCCCAACATCTCATGTCGGCTTGAGTTCTCCAATGAGGTATGCTAACCAGGAACCCTACTTGCAACTATAACATCAAGTGCCAATAGTCCTCGCTCTAATATTTCCAAACTCATCCAAAATATCATGATCCAAAATATTGTGACCTACTCTGATACCATTTTATCACAAACCATGTTGGGTTACCATGAAACTAGACACTTGACTCGATCTTTGTCTTGCCTAAAAGGGTGTTGTCGATCCCCACGGGCAAGCAACAAGTTCTCAGGTATCAACCATATAACTTGGGAATGATTTCACTCGATTACATAAAAATAAAAAACCAAAAATAATAAATAAACCAAGGTTGAAAGATCATAAACACACATGCATATAATATTTTTAGATTCAAGGTTTACAACTTTTAAAAAAACTGAAACAGTCTATAACAAAAGGGGAATAAACAAACCCTCCCAAAAACTGCCATCCAATAATAAAAACATCATCCTCAAGCCACCACCACAACACCTGTAAGGGAAGACCACTAGAATCTCAAACCACCATCCCAAAAATCATTCCCTTACCTATATAATGCATAACCAAGTATACTTACACCCAATAGTGTAAGTAGGGTGTGAGCCAAATCCCAGTAGGATGCCACTCAACAAATAGATTCCATGCTATAAACATTATAAGATAAATTACTATGAATATTTCGTAAAATAAAATAAAAACATTTTTATAAAAAACATTTTAAAGGAAAAAATTCCTAATATTCATATAACCAACAAGGTATACCATATGCTGATGGTGAGTAAAATATCGATAAAGTGAACTACGTAATAGGAAACCCTTATAGGAACTGTCTAGAAAAGGGACACTAACTACATCGTATCTCATTGAAAAGTGGTATAGTAACCACAGACAATAGAGTTCTCATGTATGATCCACTAGCAGGGGATACCCCATGGTCCTAGATGTCTACAACCAAAATTATTGTTTAGTTAGTTTTGTATCATCAATCAATCTTGGTAAATTTGGTAAGAACCACTTCCGAGTCAAATAGTTTATTAGTCCTAGTTTGTCCACCTAGTTACCTAGGTTTTCTATCACGCTTGAATTTCCTTCCAAATGTCACATATAACATCAATTTCATATACACATAAACCAAATAGTTTAAAAATTCTTGATGAATCACTACTTTCACAAATAAACCCACATTTAAACCAAAATGCACAGCAAAAAAATTATGAAACTTGCCTTCCACCAATTTCACTATTTATCAAAAATATTGCATAATTTATAACAAACCTGAAAGAATCACAACAAGGGTTACACAAGAAATACACCTGATTTCCATTAAAAATTATTTTCAGTCCCTAAAAATATAAATTCATTTCAAAAACACATTTTTTACCACAGACATAAATAATAGAACATATTTAAACCATCATGAAAGAAAATAAATTTTGTCAAATGATGTTTAAGCATGGAACCAACTACCCTGAGTGAAGAAACATCCAGATGACAGTTTAAAACATCAACTGAACCTCAATCATACCCATTAGAGGCATGATCAAATGTTAAAAATCAAGATTAACCCTATGAATTAATATCTAAACCTAAATAGGTCATCTAACTCATTAAATAGTAGAACCCCCAAGAAAGAGCAAGAAAACACTAGAAGAGAGAGAGAGAAACTAAGAGAGAGGGAGACTTACTTGGGAAATATTGAAGTAATTGCACAAAAACCACCTCAAAAATAGGGATCCAAGGAGGCCAGGGGAGGGAGGTGTGGTGCCTAGGAATGAAAATCCTGAAAGTGGGAGAAATTGGGTGATTTGGGGTTTAATATGAATAGAGTTAAAAAGTCAAAAAGAAAATTTTTATTGACATGCATAGGTCGCACGATAAGTATGCATGGTTTGAAAATAATATAGAAACCATGTTTTTGCCACTACCTACCTAGGAAATGTCGCATGGTTATCCTACATAGTTTAAAAATCATGGTATAATCGTGCAATATGATTCTATCCAAAAATGATAACTTGACACACAGTTTCCTAGGCCAGGTGCATGGTTTCCCCTAACTGTGCACCAGCAGTGCGCCACGTCTGCCAAATCGAAATTCTTCCATTTTCTCAAGAAACTCAAATGATGCCAAAGGAATAAACATTGGATCAAAATAAATGTAATAAATATGTAATAATTAAAACACAGTTGTGACATCACAAAATATAATATTACATTGGTTGAATTTTTCAATCTTAATAATCATTATTAGTCAAATGTAATATTAAATTTATATATTGAGTGATATGTATAAATAAGCTATCTTAATACATAATATCCAAAAAAAATATGAGGCTGTATATAAGAATAATTATATCATATACATAATATTCATTTGGAAGAACAAGTGATACATAATATTCGTCATATTGATACATGATATTAAAATATATTGTACAATTTCATTAGAAATTACACTATTAGAGATTCAAGAAAACTCATTTAATATTTATTCATTACTCATATATTAATCTAAGTTGACAATTACATAAAAATTACATAGATAATTAATATACTTATTTTAGGGAATATTTATAGGTTTCTTTAATGGATAGATATTTTTGGAGAAAATTGTGCAGTTTTGAAGAGATACAAACACTTTTCTGTGTGTAATTAATTAACAGATATATTTATACAATTAAATATTTCATGTTAATTCATCATGGTATATTAAATGTGATTCCTTCTTCAATAATTAAAATGATTTAATATGTTTTCTTTTTTTTTGGAATTAATTATCATGAAAATTTAGTTTTCAATCGAAGTAATCTATAATCAACAAATACAATATATAGAAAAGGAGAAAGAAATAAATTCATGAAATATTCCTAGATGGAAATATTTAATGGACACTTATATCGATGATTTATATATTTTTGGAAATAAATGATAAATGTTTACTGATGTGTAAACTAATATATTTTGATATTTTAGAAAGGGAGTTAAAATGAATATGGTGTTTGCATTCTATTAAGGAATGTGGATTGAGTATAAGGGTATTGTAATTAATAAGCCTATTAGAATAAAAGTGGAGATGCTATAAAAAACCTAGTTGAATATATTTTCATTTCAAGGGAAGAAAGAGTATGTCAACACAACACAAGTAGTTTTTTTACTCTCATTTACAAATATCTTATTAGAATTCATTGAGTTTAAATTATGTTATAACACTCATTTTAATCAATATAATGATGGATTAACCCTTTTATTAGTATAAAATATTTTTATACATTTTAAACACATACAAAGTGTAGTGATATCCCTTTTTATAATACAAAAACCTGGATTTATGGTTCATTAGCTAGATATAATGTCTCAAACCCATACACCTTGATCAGATACTAAAAATATAGTCATTACATAATATATTTGATACTAATTAAAGAGGATAAAATTTAAAATTATACAATAGAAATTTGATTAATAATGAATCAGCCACATACATACCCAAGACCATTCTGGATAATATTTTTAGAGAACTATCAAGAAATATTTAATGAAAAAATCCACATTATTCAACTCCAATATGTGTAATTATAATATAACATTATTCACTTATTCTATAAGATGACTTAAACAACTCTCATCAAATTCTCTACATATTGTTTCATTATAGACATATTATGTGTTCTTATATTCTTAAAAAACTGAGAAATTTGGAATAAAATATGTGTGATCTCAATATCTATGTATGACTAAACACAGGCATTAATAGTTTAATATCATTAGAGATAATAATATGATAATATGTTTATGTGAATATAATCAATTTTCAAGGACATAAAATAAGAGAAATCATACCTACAAAAACATGGAATATAGATCATGGGTAATAGTATAGATCAATAACATAGGAAAAGAAAACAATATGTCAACCATCATGATCCATGTGAAATAATTAATTTATTAAGGAATAATTTAGAAATAATAGAATGTATAGAATAAATGTGTAGGTATCATTGAACATCATGTACAAGACCATGTTATGGGCATTAATAGAACCCTTTCAATAGGCATAACTTAAATAATTATCTCAGCATTTTTTTCATCGAAAAATAAATTATTAATCAATTCATTCACAGCTATATCATTATCCCATATGTTATCTTCTATAATATCAAATACCTATCATAATAAAAACACACAGTACATCCATTTCAAAAAAAACTCATAAAAACAACAATCATTCTATTATAGCCTAATTAACCAATGGAATTGGTACATGTTTCATGTAAACATTATTAAAATTCCTTCATAAGACATAAAGATAATTAATTTAGTCTAAATCATAAAAACATTAACCCATTTAATAAAAAAATCATTTAAAACATGAAATAAAATATCAAAAACACTTTTTATAAACCAACTCAATATATTATTTGAAAAATAAGAGGAAATATCATTTTTTTTACATAAAATATCTAAAACATCCCATTTCAATGTAAATAGAAAGTTATTTGGAAAAACCTAGAAACTGGTATAGAAATAATGATAATGAAAACTCATATTGGTGGTTAGAAAATCCATTCCTTTTATATAAATCAAAAATCATTCTTTTCATACTTTTTAAAATAATTTAAAATTGTATTTTTAACGAAATAAAATAAAATGCTTCCTATTAATTATTATTATTTAATATCATAGTATGAAAAAATAATATTTTAAAATATTTAATTTATTGAAAAATGTCATGAATTTCCTTCACCAAGATTAGGAAAGGGATAGAAAATGTCTAGACCATTCCATCTTCAAGTTGAAGGAGAGATAATGACCCCTGTGTCCCACCATTAATAGGCCCTGGAGTGGAAACTAGCACCAAGGGTATAGAATCTCACGTAAAATAGAAGGAATTGCCCTTTTTATTTAATAAGATCTGGAGATAAGACGATGATTCCCAAACAACTCCAAAAATTGAAAGTAAAAATAAATACAAAAATTTATTCCCACATGCATGTTCAAAATAAACTGATACAAGAAACAAGAAAATTTTGATGAAAAAAATAGAAGAAAGAAAAGTTGCAACGACAACTCCTAAATCCAGAGTTAGTAAGGTCTAGCATGGTCCTCATAGTTGTTCAAGAAACTTGAAAGCAGTTTTATATATGTAGGGTGAGTATAGATATATAATCAGTATGGAAATCAAAAATATCTTGTGTATAAGTGTGGAGGCATCCTAATGCCCCGGGAGAAATAGAGATAACCAAAACCTAGCAAGGAAACTATCCACCCAGCCTCGCCAAGGCACACCCCCCAAATAATGCAAGTTAAGTATAGTAATAGTAATAGCACATCGATATTCAGGTACCCAACACCACCTTCCCACTAGTCATTTAGGACATCTTATACGTCAGACCTCCCCCACATGTTCCACTTTTATCCCACAACTTCCCCCAATAACAACCATATGGGCCATCCCAACTGCACATCTATCCCGCCCATAAACACCTAGGCCACCACAACCCCACATAAACACGCCTGTAGACACCTAGGATATAACAACTACTGCCATTTCTAAAGACACCTAGGTCTCAACAACCACTTACATGCAACAAAATACCAGGTCCTCCCCCCAAAGACACTTGGGAAACAAAATTTCTCATACACAACTAGAAAAAACACCATAATACACCCTGGTCAAAGACTCTTGGGCCATAGTGAACCTTAGTCTATCACAGCTTGCCCAGAGAATCTTGGGCTGCCGAGGAGATGGAGCAGAAATGAGCTAATAATCATCCGCTTATAAGAATGTTGGGAAAAAATATCACCCCCATGAAATGGGGGTGTTTGGAACAAATTGATCACATGGGTGGGGTGCATATAAAAAACAAAAGAACCAAATACTATACATATAAGTAAACAAGCACTCATCCCAACCTAAGGGTTCCAAAATAGACAACCATATTGTATGCAACCACTCTAACTACTATCGCTACATACAAAATTTCCCAACGACCATAACAAGAGAATATCCCATTTTTGTCAAAAAACAATTCCCCCATTGTACCAGTTCTTGTTATTGTATTCATGTGATTCCATTTAAATATTTCTCCAACTATCGGAAAACTAACAGGCATAACCATAATCCAAGAACAAAAACTGAAACAAAATATCCTAGATGACATTTAAGCATTCACACTCAGTTCTCATATAATTTCACAACAACAAAAGGGATCTGTGAGGTCCCATGAAGTACTGGAACCAATCCAGGCCCCAACATGTCAGCTCAGCACAGCCTTAGATTCACAGGCCAAAAACATCCCAACCGAAATATTCCATCCCCCTCTATATCACCCCATAAGAAACCAAACAGAACACCCAAGCATAAAACTAGAACATAGTAAGGTAGTTTTCATATTTAATTACACCATTAATTAAGTTCTTACTTTCCATTTGGTTAACTACGGTGATCACACAAGGATTCATATTCATCAAAACCCATTTAATCAACCAAATTTACATGGTTAACTAGTTTCCATGTTACATCAAATAAATAACATGATTAACTAAAAAAATATAGGATCATTAGTTCACAAGGAACGACCAACAACTTCAATGATTCTTAGTGGAAAAAAACCCATACAATTCACAACATAACAAAAAAGATATAACATAGAAACAACATCATCATTCCTACCCCTTAATTTTTTAAATGTTTTTTTATTATCTTCGTTAAATTTTTTTTATCTACATCCTGAGGTAACAACATCATAACCACCCCACATGATACATAGTAAAAAGATATAAAGGAAAACCCTAATTGGATGACCAAGGATCAAAGTTTTTCTCCCCACATCAAGAACTAGGGATGTGCAACTTGAAGAAGAACTACAAGGACTCAAAGGGTGATCCTGAAGGCTCCAACACAGGTTCACTATTCTTCTTTATAAAAGGGACTCCAGAAGAACCAAGGAAAGGAATGAGATAAGGGAAAAAGATGATCTCTGGTGATAAAAGGACAGATCCTAGAGTTATGTGATATGCAATCTCAAAGTGCTTAAAATGCAGATTGTGGTTTAACGATGTGGTAATGTGGTTTAAAATTTTAGAAAAACTATTTATAATTAATAAATATCCTTAAAGATGGTTCAGATAATGGTTTTGAGTTAATAGATTTCCTTTAAATGGAGAAAAACACGTAACAGGTTCAAAACATAAAACACAAGAAAATAGAAAACACAGAAAAATGGTATGATAGGCCACACGTTTTGGTAAATCAAGGGTTACACCACTCTTAGGGAATTTAAGATATCATTTATGGGATTTAAAATAGGGTTAATCCACTTTAAAAGGGTGATAAGACTTAAAAGAGGCGTTAGGGGAAAATGGGGGGGGGACCCTGAAAACCCACGGTGGAACTGATCGGAGGAACCGATTGGTGACACACCAATCGGTTTCATTGATAGGTGACACCTCGGTGACAGCCTTCCACTAACACTGATGCCCTCTTCACTCACTGATGGGATCTAGGACACACCAAACACCAGAATTTGGAAATTTAATGGACCTAGAGGTTCCAGGACATTACCTTGGATACCTCTGAAACTATTCTCATCCTCTATAATACAAGGGAAAACCAAAACAACATAGACAGGTCTGAATAACCACATTACAAAATACCTCTCATAGAAAACCCACCTTAGAGTTTTTGGAAAGTCGTAACAAGACTCGATACCTAGCAACACCTCTCCCTCAACTATCTCCAAACCAACTAGGAAACATTAATTCTTTACAATGATGCCTCCTCAACATCCCAGAAACACGTCTCCCTTATCTATCTCTTGAATGACAGGGGAAACACTAAGGCTTCACAAGGATTCCTCTTAGACATCCTAGGAACACCTCTCCCTAAATTTGATCAAATATAGAAGAAAAACACCCCTCACCCCAAAGAATCCACATAGACATATAAAGTTTACACTATCTAGACTCATAGATTAGAGAGTCTCTTTTTCCATGTCAGGATACTATATGCTTTGGGTGGAACAGACACTTCTGCATGAAATTCACCACATACTCCTTAATTCTTCTTGATTATGGATCACGTCCTCCCCTCCCCACATCCTGGACATTCAAACACATTTATAGAGAAAGGAAAATAGTCAATCTCATGGCTAATAAGGTCAAGAATTACATCATATTCAAGTAAAAAACGACACAAAACAAAACTCAAAACAGCTCTGGGTATTGGGAATGCATATGTGCCTCCCATTCATAGGAACTCTCCTTGAGTTTGTCATTCCTCCATAACATACGAACCAAGGGAATGGTTCATCCATGAAGAACCTTCTCCTCATGATCCTTGATCCTCACTAGTTTTTCGACGAATGTTTCATCATCCTCGATATCTATCTCTCCCCAGTCGAGGACGTTTGAATCATCATGTAGGCACTAAATAAGATGAGACACATTGAAGACATCATAGACCCTCTGTAGTGGCGGTGGTAGCACCAGCTGATAAGGCACTTCGCTGACCCGCTGCAACACCTCAAAGGGTCCAACGAACCTGGGAGAAAACTTACTCTCCCTGAAGAACCTCTATTTCCCATGCCGAGGGGAGACCTTTATGAAAACATGGTCCCCAAAATCAAACTCCAATGTTGCCTCCTATAATCGGAATACGAATTTTGTTGGTCCTATGATGCCTTCATCCTCTCACACACAAGCTAAACATTCACCATCAAGATTTTCACTATCATGGGGACAATAACACTTGCTTCCCCAAAGTTGGTCCAATACATGGATGAATGACATATACTTCAATCTAAGGCTTCGAACAGATCCATGAAAATTGTAGAGTGACAGATATTATTGTGGGAAAACTATGCTAGAGGAATATTTCATATCCACGATCCTTTGAATCCCAAACCACATGCATGTAGAAAATCCTCTAATGTCTGGATGTTCATCTCTGTCTTCCCATCTATCTAGGGGTGGAAAGAAATGATAAAGAACAGTTGGGTCACAAAAGAACATTGCAATCCCATCCAGACTCGTGAGGTAAACTGATCATCTCAATCCGAGACTATGGACATCAGAACTTCATACAACTGCACCTCCAAATCCACATACCTCTGTGCTATGGTATCCACCACACTCGGCTCTTTGATTTCTAGGAAGTGAGCTCATTATGTCTGCCTATCTACCACTACCCAGATAGCATCACAGCCTCCTTAAACCCTGGGTAGTCCTGTGAAAAAATCCATTAAGATATCTTTCCACTTCCACTTTGGGACATATAAAGGCTGAAACATACTACCCAGAACATGGTTCTCATCCTTCAACTACTAAAACATTAGGCACTTTTCCACAAACTCTACCACTGTCTGTTTTACCCTGGACCACAAAAATTGGACCCTTAAGCCTCAGTGCATCTTGGAATCTCCTGGGTGCACTTCCAGGTGTGAGTTATGGAACTCACTGAGAACTCTCTCATGCATTGTATTTGGGAAAACAATTCCCATAGAAAATAATCTAATGTTGACTATCTTCCGACCATCCATCCGGAGCATTACCCTGGCTAACGCGATCATGCATTACTTCAACCTCTAAGTCCCCCCACTGAGACTCCTCCACTCACTGTACCAAGGAAGACTACACCATCATCTCAAATGGGCATCCTCTGCCTTCCTCCACCCTTGAATCTAGGTGAATGTTATCCAACTCCTACATTTATTCCTAATCATCTGCAGACTCTCAAACCACATCCTTCGGTGACTTCCTGCATAGGGCATCAGCCACCACATCCCCCTTTTCTTCAGTGTAAGAGATCTTGAATTCATAGTCAGAAACTCCATCTATCTTCATTGTAACAAGTTTAGGTCCCACTGGTTAAGTATATTACTCAAACTCTTGTGATCTGTGAAGACCAAAAAGTGCTTCCCAATTAGGTAATGAGGCCACAACTTTAATGCGAACACTAATGTTTCAAGATCTAGGTCATGGGTGGCACAGTTACCCTCATAAAGAACATCCTAGACCCTTATGAGATAAATCCCTATGACTTCATCATCACACACCCCAAGAAAATACTAGAAGCACCACAAAACACCTCAAAAAACACCCCTTCCCCTAGAAACCTAAGCACTGGAGCACTAACCAACATTTACTTCATATAGTTGAAAGCTTCCTCACATTTCTCACTCCACATGAAGGCCTAGTAATTTTTTGTCAAAGAAGACAAAGTAGATACAACTCAAGAGAATTCAGATACGAACCTCTGATAATAGCCTTCCAGACTCAGGAAAATACGATCCTATGTCACGTTCTTGGGTGTTTCCCAAGAAAAAACTACTTCAACCTTTGACGGATCTACTATTACCCCTTGCTGAGACACCATGTGTCAAAGAAATTGCACTTCTTGTGTCAAAAAAATTCTATTGGATAACTTCCCATATATATGGTGGTTTAGAAGGATCTCTCAGACCATCCTAAGGTGCTCAGTATGCTCCTCATATGATATTGAGTGGACCTGGATGTCATCGAGGAACACAATGACTAATCGGAAGAGGAACTCATGGAAAATAGAGTTCATGAGACCCATGAACACTATAGGTGCGTTCAGAACACCAAAAGGAATGAATACCAAATCTGAGATCCAATACCTGCAACTAAAAGCATTCTTTGGGATATCACTGTCTTTCACTTTTAACTGGTGATACCCAGACCACAAATCGATCATAGAGAACCAACATGTTCTCCTTAGTGGTTCAATGAGATCGTATATCCTTGGGAGAGGGTAAAGTTCTCGACAGTTGCCTGATTTAGTCTTCGGTAGTCTATACATAGCCTGATACCACCATCTTCCTTCTTCATGAATAATACAAGAGCACCTAATGGTGATATGCTTGGTTGGCCGAAGCCCTTCTCCATCATATTGTTAATCTATATCTGCACCCCCCACAAATCAGAAGGCGGCATCTGATAGGGATCCATTGAAATTTTACAGGAACTAGTTTTTAAGTCTATCACAAAATCAACATTGCATCGAGGGGGTAGAGTCATAACCACTTCCAAAAAATGTCTAGGAACTCTATGAAAACTCTCAGAACTTCCACCATCTATGAGTCTACTGATTTCACTGACATCTTAGCTAACAATGAAAGAAGGGGCTCCATATGCCAGTTTCCCTCTTAGAAACCTTGCTCGCCCACAAAAAGATACATGTCATCCACCCTTTTCAGAGAACATGAATCCTCTTTGAAATCAGTCAATGATAGCATTCAAGGTAAACAAAGAATGCCTAGGCCCGAGTAGTGTATAAGATTCCTATATATTTTTCTTAAAAAAAATTATTTTAAATTTCAAAAACACCCAAGAAACACAAAAACACAAGTCATTATGATGCATGTAACATTCCTAGGGTATCTATCTGGAAATCAGTGTAGCCTCACCTAGTCATTTGGTAGGCATACAGTCCTTACATCAAATCATGGGGGGCCTAAAATTTCATGTCCTAGCTAGTCTTCCCTGGCCTATTTCATGCACTAAGAATTCCTAACACTATTTCCCCACCATCCCATGAAGTCCTCAATATGCCTAACCCCAAACTCCATCCTATCTCTCAACCATTACCTCTGATACCATTCTATCACAATCGAAATTGTCCAAGATTAGGAAAGGGACAGAAAACTACCAGACCCTTCCTTCTTCAAGTGAAGAAGAGATAATGACCCCCGAGTTCTGCCTTCAAAATTCCCTTGAGTAGTGACTAGCACCAACGGTATAGAATCTCATATAAAATGGAAGGTATTTACCTTTTTATTTAATATGATCGTGATATAAGATGGTAAATCCCAAAAAAACGAAAAACTGAAAGTAAATTTAATGAAAAATATCAATTCCCATATGCATGTTCAAAATAAACTGATACAATGTATAATAAAACATTGATGAAAAAACCAAAAGAATGAAAATCCGCAAAGACAAATCCTCAAGCCTTAGCTAGTAAGGTCTGGGATGCTCCTCAAAGTCCTCATAGAAACCTAAAATCAGTTTTATATATGTAGGGTGAGTATACAACTATAATCAGTAAGGAAAACCAAAATCACTCATGAACAAGTAGGGAGGCATTCTAATGCCTTGTGAGAAATAAAGATAACCAAAGAACCTACCAAGGAAATTATCCACCTTGCCTCACCAAGGAACACACCCCAAATAATGCAAGTCAAGTAAAGTAATAGTAATAGAACATTGATATTTTGGTACCTCGAACTAGTTTCTCACTAGTTATTTATGACATCCTACACATCAAACCTCCCACACAGGTTCCACTACAGTCCTACTGTCTCCGCCAAAAACAACCATATGGGCCATCCCAACTACACATATATTCTGCATGAAAGCACCTGAGCCACCACAAAGACATATAACCACGCTCGCAGACACCTGGTCCACAACAACCACTACCATTCCCAAAGACACCTAGGCCTCAACAACCACTTCCATGCCCAAAAACACCTAGGCCTCATCCAATAGACACATAGGAAACAAACGTACCTACACACACTTGGCCTAACCACCAAAACAAGCCCTTCCTGAAGATTCTTGGGCCATAATGAACCTTAGGCCATCAATACCTACCCGAAGAATCTCTGGAAACCTGGGAGAGGGAGCATAAAAAATCTAATAACTAGTAACTCATAAGAATGGTAGGAAAAACAACCTCCCCCATGAAATGGGGGAGTTAGTCAATAAGTTCTCAATATGGGTGGCTGCGTATAAGAAACCAAACAACTAAATACAACACATGTAGGTTAATAATCACTCAACCCAACCTAATGGTTTAGAATTAGATAACCATCCCATACACAACCACTCTTACTATTGTCCCTACATGCATAGTTTCACAAAAACCATAACTAGATCACAACCCATTTCTGTCAAAAAAATTACCCCATTGTATTAGTTCTCAGTATAGTATTCAGGTGATTTTATTTAAATATTTCCCCCACTATCAGGAAACTAATAGTAAAAACCATAATCCAAGAACAATAACTGAAACAAAATAGCCAAGAAGAAATTTAAGAATTCATGCCTGGTTGTCTTATAAAGTCACAACAACAAAAGGGATCTATTAGATCCCTTGAAATACTGGAATGAAACCAGGCACCAATATGTTAGCTTCACATGGCTACAGATTCAGAGGCCAAAAACTTCCAAACCATAATATTCCATCCCCCACTATATCACCCCACAAGGCACCAAAAAAACAACCATACATAATATAATAACATAGTAAGGGAGTTTTCAGATTTAATTAAAATATTCATTAAGTTCCTTCTTTATATTTGGTTAACTGGGGTGATCCCACAAGGATTATTATTCACCAGGCATACATTTAATCAACTATTTTTTTGTGATTAACCAGTTTCCATGTTACATCCAATAAATCATAGGATCAACCAGAAAAATATAGGATCGTTAGTGCGCAAAGAAGGGCTAACAATGGACATGATTTTCTATGTAGAAAATCCCATAAAATTCATAACATGATAAAATGGTATAACACAGGAACAACATCATCATTACCACCCCTTAAATATTTAAATATTCTTTTATTATCTTCATTAAATTTGGTTTCATCTATATCCTGAGGTATCATCACCATACCCACCCCACATGATACGTAGTAAATAAAGACAAAGGAAAACCCTACTAGGATGATCAAGGATCGCAGTTTTTCTCCTCGTGCCATAAACTGGGGATGCGGGACTTGTAGAAGATCTCCAAGAACTCCAAGTGTGATCACAAAGGCTCCATCATGGGTGCATTATTCATCTTTCGAAGAGGGACTCCATATGCACCAAGGAAAGGAAAGAGAATAGGAAGGAAAAAGATCTCAGGTGATAAAAGGCCAGATCCTAGAGTTATAGGATGTGCAATCTCAAAGTTCTTAAATAGAGGATCTTGTTTTAACAACTTTGAGTATTAATCATTATTCTTACATATGGTAGAGATAACAACTATGAGTTAATAGATTTCCATTAGATGAACAAAAACATGTAACAAGCGCAAAACTAGAAGCACGAAAGGTTGGAAAACATAGAAAAAGGGTACAATAGTCCACACATTTTTATTACTCAAGGGTCTCCCAACTCTTAGGGGATTTAAGATATCATTTATGGGCTTTAAAATGGGTTTAAACTACTTCAAAAGTGTAAAAAGACATAAAAAGAGGCATTACGGGAAAACTATGGAAGGAAATCCTAAGAACCCCCAGTGGCACTAATTAGTGCCACTGATAAGTAACACCACGGTGACACCCTACAACTGACACTAACACCCTCCTCACTCACTGATTGGATCAAGGACACCCTAAAAACCATAATATGGAAAAGTAGTGGACCAAGAGGGTTCGGGCCATTACAAAAAATCCTAAATAAATTTGAAAAAAATTGACATTGAAAAAAATATTTTCAAACATTAAAAAGGAAATTTTAATAAATATTTAACTATAAAATTTATAATCAAATCCCATTTTTAATTAATGAACATGTTATGAAAAATAAAATTTCATTTTAATAAAATTTTAGGGATATTATATTTCAAATATGGAGTTTCTACACTATATAAATGAATAGAGTTAAATGATGAAAAACATGTCTTTTAGATAGAGGATATAGATTAAACCCCCTAAAAAATTGGTAAATATTGAATCAAAAATATCTTTAATGAAGGAAAATTATATGATTCAATAAAAAACATTATTTTAATGAAATAATATTCCAAAATAGATTATTGGGTAATAAAGTAGGCTATATAAAATAAATCAAGGTTTACAATATGAAACATTCCTTAGGGAATTGAATATTGAGACTTATAACCCTTATGAAGATCGTAACATTTGATTTAAGAATCCATAAATGATCTAATTATGTGAGAAAATTGTATATAAAAATAAAAAATGGGTAAATAAAACTTAAAACTTTCTAGGATTAAAATGAAATAGGCATTCAATAACATAGTTAGTAAAGTAATGATATAACCAAATGAAATAAAATTTAGTTAAAAATACCCTACATCAGACTTCCTCATTTTCAGGAATGATATAACCTCCGGTATAATAAATTTTTTATATTTTCAATTAAATATTTGACCTATATTTATATTTATCTTACATTATACTACTCACTTTTCATTTATTATTTTCTACTTATCAGTAATACATTTTTTAAAACAATGTTACATGTCAATTTTGTAGTTTACCATCCAAGTTTCAATTCAATGCCTTTATTTCATTAACATTGGTCATGTTTTCATCATGAACATAATTAAAAAAAATTATAAAAATCATGGTAATCTATTGAATATTATTTTATAACTATACTTATATGGTAGTTGTAAAATTTTAAATGCTTCATTTTATAGAGTTTGAAGTCCATAAATACACATGACAGACATTTCATTTTTTATAATGGATAAAAAATAAATAAATTAGATAAATGACTAAAAATATTAAATCATAATAATTTGGTAAATTTAATATTTATTTAAAAAATTCATCCTTATGACGATCTCGGCAATACAATAATGAAATAAAAAATGCACTTTTATAAAGATGGTAGAATGAACATACTTATCTAAGATGTTTCCATTTTACAATGCATGTAATGGTAAGAAATTATATAATAATATTCCATTTAATAACACCAAATATATCATAATTATCATATTTATTCCTTAATTATACATATATAACCCTCCAGGTGATGTGGTGTTGAAAAATTAAATACAACGCTTTATGGTGGTGGTATTCTGCATGTATGTTTGAGTAATGTTATCATAATTTATAATATTGAATATATATATAAATTTATAATTATAAAAAATAAAATAATTTTTTTAATTTAATTATACTAGTTTTGTAATATTATTATAGTTATAAAATAACTGATGGTTTTAGAAATAGAATGAAATAGTAAATAATATTTAAAACATAATTAGCTCTTATTTTGATATTTTTTCATTATATTGATATGATGATCTTTGTATGATATTTATATGGTCACGCTAGGGGTATAGGAATGTAATATGGTAATTATTAAGAGGTATTTTGTAATTTTATTTGAAAAAATAGAACACAAATGTGTCTTCATAATGGTTAAAGTGAGAGCCCTTTTATAGGGAGGAATCAATGAGGTTTTGAAAACATTTATTTTTTATGGGTTAATAATGTAATTATGAAAATACCATGTGGGTCAAAAATGAAACATTGATGAATATTTGGAACATTTATTAAAACATATTTTCTTTTGAGGGATTTTAAAATTTTTAAATCTATTAATAATATATTGTTTTACAATATATATCA
This sequence comes from Viscum album, assembly GCA_963277665.1. Taxonomy (NCBI): domain Eukaryota; kingdom Viridiplantae; phylum Streptophyta; class Magnoliopsida; order Santalales; family Viscaceae; genus Viscum; species Viscum album. The sequence goes on from OY728128.1 coordinate 894,028,861, forward strand.
TTAAATTATTTTTTATGAATATTCAAATAATTTATCATTAATAACATGTACAAATCAATGGAGTTAAAATATTAAACTTATATAAAAAATTATTTATGAAATTCATGTTAAACATGAATTCATTCAAATAGTATCACTTATTTACTTGTTTTTTTTTACTTCTTGAACAAGAATTTTATAAGAATAGAGCCAGAATTTTAGATAATTATATTATTTTTAAAATTAAAAATATACTAAAAATAAATATAATTTTATTATATAATTATTTTAAATAATATTAATCATTAATTTAATTTAATCCTTATGATGAATAAAATACATATTTAGAATATTATGTCAGAGAGACTATATTTTTAAAAAAATTATTGTATGTTATGAATATAAATTTTATTCTCATGGAAATTAAGTCCAAATTTGAAAACTATGGAATTCATACTAATGGTTTGGTAGTTAAAGATATCATTCAAATATTTAATTATAATATTTATTAATATTTTCTGAAATTAACTAATTATTTTATACTTTTACAGTATTTTACCATTTCTCTGGTAACTCGATTATTGCATTGGTAATTTGTTTTAAAGACTGAAAATAATATCAAAAATATTAACTAATTTGAATATTTTGATAAAAAATACTAAATCAATTTTCAAGGGAATATTTTCTATGAGCTATAGAAAATACTAAAAAATTAATTACAAAAGGAAAAATAAAAATAGGATTTAGAGAAGTTCTTTTTAAAATAATAAAGATAAATTTTCAAAAGAAACATGAATAAATTTTATTAAAACAATTTATTTGGATTATAATGAATTAATAAATGTTTCTTTTTAATTTACATCAAGTAAAAAATTAATTTCATCAAAGTTCCATTTCATTTAAATTAAGGAATGAGGACTAGTTTTTTATTATAAAAAATATAACATAGTTTCCAAAATGAAAATCATGGGTTTCCAAATTAAAAATAATATTTTAAAATAATTTATTATACTATTAAAATAAATATTTGGTTGAGAGAAAAAGTTTTATAAATTTTTAACCTAATGTTAAATGATGATGGAATCATTAAAATTTCAGAATTTAGTAAAATAATATTCTTCACTATTCACAAAAAACAAAAAATTCCAAAAAAATAGAACGTGTGAAATTTTTTACATGCTAAATTCCACTTTTTAGTTTGTTTCATCAATTAATCATTTTAAAATTAATAAATATATAATTTAAATGGACACATGTAATAAAAACTACTTTCATTTAAAATTTTCCATTTTAATCTTTAAGTGTCCTTAAACATATTTCATATCATTTACTAATGAGATTTGATTCATTTACAAAAAAAGGTATATTAATAATTTTTGGATATTTAATATTCATTTTAGTAAAATATTACCCACATTGGTTTAGTGTTTTGTATATCACCTGCTATTAAATAGGATATTTACTTAAATTAACACGTACTTAAAATCTTAGGTAGTTACATTATCCCATATAATGATATTTCATCATTGAATTATTAAAATTATCGTAGTCAATTATCTCTATGATTACATATTAATAAAATATGATTTATATTTTATCATATAAATTAATTTCAATCTTACATAATTATAACAAAAATAATACTTTTTAAAAATTTATTAAGAATCATAAAATTATTTCTAAAAGATATTTCCCTACAAAGACTCGATAGTTTTATATTACTCTTTAATGAGTTGAGGAATTCCATAATAAAAAATATGATGATTATGAAAGAAAATATAATTGATTTAATTCTTTCCATTCGGTAATCATTATCTCATCCTTATATTGTTCATTGATTGTATTTTTTCCTTGATTAACCTCTTATTTATAATGATGAATATCAAAGTTGAATTTTCATGATTTATTACCTATAATTAACATTAAATGGATCATTAGAATCAAAAGGGGTGAAATTTTATTTCTCTTGAATTTATCTATTATCCAAAACCAAAAATTTTAATGAAAGTTATCATAATCCCTAATATGAATAAACCTTCATATTAAAAAATATTATATTAATTTCCAAAACATAAATAACAATACAATTATTTGAAACTATAATATTCTGCAAAAATATTGTCCCTGAAACACTTCTGTATATGCATAAGAAAATTCAAAATAAAAAAATCAGAATAAATAGATCATGTACTCCCCCATATTTAATTTAACAATTATGATTATACAATATTAATCCCCTATAATATCTTATATTTTAAGAAAAATATATTCTCTAACCATATATTTTCTAAAATATGCTTATCATTTACTAAAATATCTTGAATATCCATAATGGAAAAATAAAATCATATATTCATTTTTAAGATAACATAATCTTTATTCCTAAAATAATATCAAGAACATTAACATAAATTCTCATCTAAGGAAAAAAATTCCCATTTACTTTAATATATATAATGCTTTAAGAAATAATGAGCACAATCCAAAAAACTATTAAACACCGATATATAAAATCACTTTTTAATCCACCAATTATCTATTTGATAAAATATGTTTTCCCTAAAATATAGTAATAATTTTTCCAGTTTAACTATAATTACCAATATGAAAAATATAAAATTCTTCCAAATTTTTATCTTTACCTAAAAAATATTATCCCCAAAATAATAAAAATCTACCAATATTAAAAACATAGTAAATTTCATTATAATCCTATAGGTTATATTTAACTCAATATTATATTCCTCATAAAACTCTATAAATTTACCTAACAATATACTTTATCATTTTAAACTCCAACAAAAACCTTAAACGTGTATATATTCCATTAAACATATGACCATCCTCAAAATAATTAACCCTTGATTGTATTTTTGACTCATAAATTTTCCTCAGTTGAAAATATCCTAATATCTATTGTTATCATAACCCTTTACTAGATAAAATATATAACAACTTGTACCCATACACCCAGACCTGATGTTAAAAACATATTCATTACATACTATCTTTGATACTAACCTAGGAGACCCAAGCATAGTATTCCAATATATTAAAGTCATTAACCAAAAATAAGTCACTTACATTCTCAATAAAATTTAGGACTATAGTTCTATCTAAATAAAAAAATACATTACATAATTAAAAATATATCATTCACAATAAATGATTAATTTTTCTATTATACACAAGTACTCATATACCCAAGGAAGAATTAAAAATATACAACATAATTCTCAACACATGATGATTTTCTAGAAATATCATATGTACTACTCATCTTCATAACCATGTGAAATGGAATCATAATAATTGTGTTCTTCAATTCCCATTAAGTTTTAAAATCGGTGTTAACAATCAATGATCATATAAGGGAATAATATTATCATATGAGTATAAAATCATAATCAATGTCCATGGGAATCACCTTTGAGAATTAATACTCCTAAAACCATGGATATTAAATCCTAAGTCATTGAATAATGTTCTAATAATAGATATAAGTCATATGATTTGATAATAATTATCCATGTTAAGTTACCCATCACTCAAGGGAACTATTAAAACCCATAAAAATTACAAAAACATGTATTTATCTAGGGACATTGTATTCATAAACATGATAAAATCATTCACAAAACCCTTTCAATAAGCTTAACCCATAATCTTCCATAATTCAAATGAACTAGTAAATGAAGAAAAATCATGAGTATTTCATTTAAATAAACAAAGCATTAAAACCCGATCATTAGATTATTGATTTATTAACCCATTAAAAGGAACGTTTTTCATGTTCATTATCATAAAATATCAACATAATATATCCAATAAATGAAGGGGACTAAATCTTTAGAACATAATCCTTGTGAAATATATGAATAATATAAATGATACGTCCAAAAGTTGAAAAAATGTATTACCAATAATTAGGAAAAAAATTTAAATAAAAGTAGGTATTTAAATTTATTTTTATACAATTAAAAAATTCAAAATCAATGAAAAATTAATTTTCATTAAATAAAAATAAAAATAAAAATTATTGTTTCCTCATACGAAAAATGTTCAATGTGATTGGATAATCCATTTATGTTGTATATCTTACAATATATATTTTCAAAATTTTGCAATGTATTTGAAAAGAATTCATGAGAATTTTTTTTTTGAAATGATTCCATTTAGTAATTTTTAATGAAAAGACATTAAAATATACATTTCCTTTATAAAACATATTTTTAGATGAAAACATTTTTATTACAATTTAAACAATATGGACAAATAAGAGAGAGTGTCATGACCCATCACCTGGGGCCCGCATCATGACTACTCCAAATCTGCCTTCCATAGGCCAAGGGTTGGCGACTAGCACCAAAGGCGTAATTCCCTAAAACTGCGGAGGAGTTGCCTTCATAAATCATAAACATACACAACCAGAGTACAAGAGGAAACAAACACTAACTAAAACTTGTATAACAAGTGTGCTAAAAGTAAAGGGGGCCAGAATACAAGCCAAACTGTAATGTACAAATACAACTGAAAGCAAGTACAACTAAAAAGGGACAAATAGCTGAAGGTGAAAACAGCTCCTAGATCGTCCTCCGGGGTTCCTACCGGAAGGGTTGGTATAGATGGCCTCCTCATCACTCCTCGTCTTTCATACTACACCGTGTTCCAATACTTCGTAAGTCCCTCCTCCGGGTACAGTCCAGTCCTCGCGCTCTCGGCCTCCGTCAGCACTATCTGTCGCCTGCATCCAACACAATGAGGTGCAGGCATAGCCTGTGCATGGGTGAGTATAAGGATGCTCAGTAGGGACCCCGAGACCCTCAAGGTCTCACAAAATCTAATAAGTATAAACCAAAAGGCATTAATTCAACGGATAACCATTACTTAGGTATATGCCCATACATATACCTAACTTATCAAGTAACACATCTCAATCATGAGGAAAACACAAAGTTCATTGACTCAGCTTAAACCAGGATTTTCATTATCAAAACCATGGCTACTGGAGAACTCTTATTATGTCAAGTACAGTGGCTATTTCGCGACTCTGAGGTGCTACTCCCTAACCTTGGACTGCTGAGGTACTCCTCCTGTCGAGTACCGCGGTTCTGCTGCCAAACTGGGTGCTCCATCCGCTGTGGGTCTGCCGCCAAACCGGGCGCTCCCCCTAATAGCCTACATAGGTATTCCTCCTGTCGAGTATCGTGGGTCTGCTAACAAAATAGGCTCTCTACCCACCGTGGGTCTACCACCGAACCGGGTGCTCCGTCCACTGGGATATTCGAATCACTCTAAGTCAAATCAGTCATGCAGTCGTCAGGTCTATAGCTTCTAGGTCTCCACACTCTATCTTCTCATCTCCGAGAGGATCTTCTCCACGAGTTGATGTTAGATACTCTAATTTTCATTAATTCATAGTTGGAATTATCTTAAAGGAAATCCACGTCATAGGGGTCTCAACGCAATAGACAGCGCGTCAATCGGACACCCAGTTTGTGAGTTATTATCATTTTAGTCTCGGGGGCCCGATTGGATTCATGTACAAACCAACCTGACCGTAACTCTACTATACCCCAAACTCCAGTGGGGTATACACAAAGGGATGGCTATGCTCCAACAAAACTGGTGCCGCTGACGGTTCGTCAAACGGACGTCCGGTGCCAAAGATATGACCCAAGAAGGTGAAGGGTCAGTAATGGGCCCGGGTCCAGTCCGACTCGGTCGGACTGGCTTGGCCCAACCCAGTCTAGGCCGACCCACCGTGGGTCGACTCGGTCAGACCTGGCCCATTGGACGGGTCCACCCATTATGTTTTTTCCCTGTCCGTTGGGCCCGGCTCAGCGGACCTCGGGGGCGGTTCGGTCCGTTATTCGCCACGTATGTGGCTCGAAAACTCGGCTCGGGAGACTGGGCCGGTTTGACCAGAAACACTGCGGGGGCACCACGGGTCGGTTCAGTAGTCCAGTGGCCAGGACTCCAGCGGGTAGGCCACACGGCGCGCGGGCAGGCCGTCTTGTCTCCGGCAGGCTTCGGGCACACCGGGTAGGTCGCGGCAGAAGTCAGGCAGCGCACCGGTAGGGGGCGCGGGGCGTCGGTAGAGACTCAGGGCGCCGGGAGAACACCGGCAGGGGCGCGGGGTGCCGGGAGCATGCTGTAAGGGGCATGAGGTGCTTCGCGGCAGCACGTTGGGAGTGGCGCGGGGCGCCGGGTGCGCGCCGGCAGAGGCGCGGGGTGCCGGGAGCACGCCGGCAGGGGCGTAGGGCACCAGGAGCGCGCCGGTAGGGGCGCTGGGTGCCAGGAGCTCACCACTAGGGGCATGGGGAACCGGTCAGTGCGCCAGTAGGGGTGCAGGACCCCGAGCAGCATGCTGGAAGGGGCGCGGGGCGCCGGGATCATGCCAGCTGCGGCGCGGGGGTGCGTGCAGTGCACCGGGGCGCCATGGGGGTGGCGCAGTTCACAGAGGTCGTGGGTAGCACGGCCTTTGTTCACCGCCTTCGCTGCATGTACCGCCTTTAATGTCTTTGATTCTTCGCCATGCCTTAGGGAATCACAAGAAAGTAAAAGGACGGAGGATGCCGGGCCATGTTAGGTTGGCCCGCATCCTCCGCGTTTAGAGAGGAAAATCAAAAGGCTCAACGAGATAAGCAGTTGAGTAAAACATGCCAGAAACAAACCCTTTCTATCTGATGAAGGGGATTAAGAAAAATTATAACAACTTCAAGAAATAAAAACCCCTACCTTTGATTCTCCGGTAGACGTTCGTTGATATCGCAGAAAGATGGTCGTCGTTTCGAGGTCGATGATTATGTCCCACGTCGAAGAAGCCCGGGGAAGTAGGTCAGAGGAGAAGAGTGTCACCAAAGTTCTTCACGTTCTTCATTGGAAATATTCTCCCAAGATCCTATTAAAAGCTCCAACCAAATAGAATTATTCCAATAGAATAATAAGAGTTACTTATTGTTTTATTGTTGGCATGAAATTCAAATTGGTGAATTAAAACCCAGCTCCACCAATTAAATTCATGTGTGGTGGCACATTAATTGGTGTGGAATTTAAGAGGCTCTTCCTCATTAATGAGGGAGAGTTGAGAGGTTTTACCCTCCTCCATTAATAGGGGTTAGGTGGTCCCCACCCCTACTATTTAATAGAGATTTTATGCGCGGGTGGTCCCCGCCATAATTATCTTCCCAAGGGAGGTTATGCGTGGGTGGGCCCTACCACCATAACCTCTCATGGAAGGTTTTGCTGTGGTGGACCCCACCACCAACCTCCACTTGGTGGTTTTAACCTCCAACAAAAAAATAAATAAAGTTTACACTTTATTTTATTCAAAAAAAAAGAACCTTCCAAAAACCATCTTCCACTCATGTCAAAACGCAACTGCGGTGAAGGTCTCACTAAGCAATCACTGACGCTACAAGTTCAACGGTGCCCTCTGAATTCGATTCTAGGAACTGGTTCAAAAGTTATAAAATCTCACACGTACGTTTACTGAACGTACCCAAAAAAAACTTCATAAAATTATTCCAGGCACACTGGGCCTCAAAATCAGGCGCCGTAACAAACTGCGGACTCGTAAAATTCCCAGGTATTTAAAAAAAATTCCCCCGGAATTTCAGGTCTTTAAATTCTCCTCACCTCAGCGATTTACATCCCCGTAAGCTACAACTCACACTAAGGGAACAAAAGGGGGTTTTGAGCATGCATCTGAGCCTCCCGCTCCCAGGTGCTCCCCTTGAGGTTCCCGTGCTGCAAGCGAACGTGTACCAAAGGAGTCAACCATCCACACAGGACCCGCTCCTATTGATCCTCAATCTCCACTAGAACCTCTGTGAAAGTCGCCCCATCATCAATGTACATCTCCCCATGGTCGATGATGTGGGACAGGTCATGCACGTATCTCCTCAGCTGAGATATGTGGAAGACGTCGTGCACCTGATATAGCTGAGGTGTAAGAGACAAGCGGTACTCCACCTCACCTACAATACTATGTACTTGGAAAGGTACGATGAATCTTGGAGATAGCTTTCCACCTCGGCCAAATCTCCGTAGGCCTCTTCGAGGTGAGACCCATAGAAAGACATGGTCGCCATCCTGGAACTCTAGAGGTCATCATCTCCTATCCACATAAGACTTTTGTCTGCTCTGTGCAGTCTTCATTCGCTCCTGGATAATCTGTACCTTCTCTGTGGTAGCCCGTATCATCTCTGGTCCCACTAGTGCTGACTCCCCTGGGTCTGTTCAGCACAGTGGAAATCTACAAGGTCGGCCATACATGGCCTCAAAAGGTGTCATACCTATGGTGGAATGATAGCTGTTGTTGTAGGCAAACTCCACCAAGGGAAGGTGGTCCTCTTATCTATGACCGAAGTCGAGGACACATGCACGGAGCAAGTCCTCGAGGGTCTGGATGGTTCTCTCGGTCTAACCATCAGTCTGAGGAAGGAAGGTGGTGCTCAAACGAAGCTATGTACCGAAAGCTTCCTGCAACCCCTTCCATAGCCGGGAAGTAAAGCGTGCATCACGGTAGAGACAATAGAAGAAGGTACTCCATGAAAACACACAATCTCCTGCACGTAAAGGCATCTCAAGCTCTCAACTGAGGCTTTCTCTTTGGTCAGTAGAAAGTGGACCGACTTGGTGAGTTGGTCAACGATCACCCAAATCGAGTCGTGACACCTGGATATACGTGGAAGACCCGTCACGAAGTCCATGGATATCCCATCCCACCTCCACTTAGAGACCTCTAAGGGATGAACCAAGACTGCTGGTACTTGGTGCTCTGCCTTCATTTGCTGACAAGTGAGGTACTGTGAGACAAACTCTGCTACAGCCTTCTTCATACCTGGCCACCAATGCTGTCGTCGAAGGTCCTGGTACATCTTCCCTACTTATGGATGCACCGCTATAGGGGAAGTGTGTAACTCCCTCAACACCTCCTCCCAAAGTGCAACTCGTACCATGGTACATCCTATGAAGAGGATTATGTGCCCCCCACCTTCAGAAAATCTATCAGGTGTTTGTCTTGTGGATATCTGAGCATGTCGTGTCTCACGGTCAGCATCCCCAAGCTGTGCCTCCCTCCTAAATCCTTTTTTTTTCATTTTCAAAGTACCACTTTTGGGTGAGTGGGAACCTCACAAAACCTGAACATCACCAACTTACACGATCCAAACCAAAAGCCACATTCAAATTTTAAAATTCAAATTTTCGAATTGAAAACATCAAAACGTGGTTAAAGTGTGCCGCCCGAGAAACCCTACATCGAGGTAAGCCACATCATTGGGCCGCTATCATCACATCTCCATCCAAAGCGTTCTATCACTGGCACCATCGAACCATCATCACTTCACCGCCATCATCAAAATCAACGGCTCGTCACCGTCTTCCAATCGGAATCCATCATCGTTGTTGAGGAAGCCATCATCGTCGTCGTCGACACACAAAAACCCACCATCATTGTCGTTTTCATGGTCACCGCCCCACTAGAGATGGCTCGGGAGAAAAAACTTCCTCACCGAAGAACCTCCCGGAGCATACCAGCAGAAAAAATACCCATTCACAAAAATCACCTTCTTCTCCACAGGCCAAAAAAGCAACAACACGGGATCAAACCAAACAAATAGCAAGATGAAACCATCGAAAAATCATTCCAAAATAGAAAACCGAAATGAAACATCATACATTCCAGAATCAACAAGATATCAACCCAGTAGAACCAAAAACCATAATATCATCGCCTTCGTCACAACACACCAAATTATTCAAAATGCAAATCATCGGAAACCATGATGTTGCTCGAAGAAGGACCTAGTCTCTCACCAAACCATCAAATCAGAACCACTAACCTGAGAAAAATCATCACCTCAAAGAAAAAAACCTTCAACAGTCAAGAAACAGACCATGCCGCTTGCTTCAGAGCCGCACCCGAAGACCAGAACTACCAAAAGCACTCTCAGACTTTGTGAAAGTGACAACACCCCCAAATCGCTATATCTGAAACACATACCCTGGTTCGTATCATGCCGCCTTGGGAAACCCTAGCCGAAACATCAAGCTGTAGTGGGAAGAAGGCCAAGCATCGATGTTGTACACCAAGGGTGAAAACTAGTCCATGTGACACCGCCACTGGGAGAAACTGCATCGCAAGCGCACTGAGAAAATTGTCGAGGGGAAGACAGGCCTACCGGGGATATGGAAGAGGAAGGCGGCGGTGAGGGGAATCCAAGCACTACAGCGCCCTTTACGGGCTCATCCTCATACTCTTTTAATAACTCATCCCAAGTTGCGCCTCCCTGAATTGCTGAAGAAGTGGGGGAGGGACTGTAAGAGACATTAAATAGGCTGCTCCATCCCTATCCACAAAGGATATCTACAATGCAGCCAACTGCTCTGTCGCCTCACCTAGCAGTTGAATTTCAGATCTCCTGCTGAGCGCATCTGCTACTACGTTCCCCTTCCTATGAGTATAGACTATCTCAAAGTCATAGTCCTGAAGGAACTCAAGCCATCGTCACTATCTCAGGTCCAGGTGCTTCTGAGAGAAGATATACCTGAGACTCTTGTGATCAGATTACATGGTAAAATGTTCATCCATAAGATATTGCTGCCACATCTTCAATGCAAAGACCACTGCTTCTAAATCTGGTTCATGGGTAGCGTGGTTCTACTCATGTTGTCTCAACTGTCGAGAACCATACATGATCACATCTCGCTCCTGCATCAGGACACACCCGAGTCTAGTCCCTGATGCATTGTAGTAGACTAGGTACCCAATTCCTTCCTCTAGAAGCCTCAAGATGGGGGCACTAGTTATCCTCTGCCTCAGCTCCTGAAAGCTCTGTTGGCATCTCTCCGATCACACGAAGGGGTTTCCCTTCTTCATCAAGGCTGAAAGCGGTCCCGCAACTCTGGATAAGTCTAGAAAAAATCTCTGGTAGTAGCCAGCCAAACCCAGGAAACTCTATACCTCTGTCACACTTATGTGTGGCTCCAATGCAAGTACCACCTCAATCTTTTTTGGATCCACTATAACTCCTGCCTTCGATATGATGTGTCCCAACAACTGAACCACTCGAATCCAAAACTGGCACTTCAAGAGATTTCCATAAAGTCGGTGCTCTCAGAGTTGGTCCAGTACTACCTACAAATGGTAGGAATTCTCCTCCTCAGTAGTCTAGTAAATCTGTATGTCGTCGATAAAGACTACGACAAAGAGATAAAGGTATGGCTGGATGATCATGTTTATGAGACTCATGAACACTTCTGGAGCGTTGGTTACGCCGAAGGGCATAAAAAAGAACTCTTAGTGGCCGTAACGACACCTGAAGGTTGTCCTCTGTACATCCTCATCCCAATCTCTGAGCTGGTGATAGCCTGATCTGAGGTCTATCTTCGAGAACCATCATGATCCCTTGAGCAGATCAAAGAGGTCTTCAATCCCCGGGAGTGGGTACTTGTTCTTCACAGTCACCTGGTTTAGGCGACGGTAGTCGACACAGATCCTTAAGCTCCCATCCGCCTTCTTGGTGAACAGAATCGGGGCTGCCCAGGGAGAAACACTAGGCCGGATGAATCCCTTTCACTACAAGTCCTCTAGCTGTACCAGCATCTCGCGATGCTCAACAGGAGCCATCTAATATGCTCGAGTAGATATCGGTGTCGTCTCGGGGTACAGGACAATGTATAAGTCCTCCTCTGTATGAGGAGGTAGTCCTGGAACATCATCAGGGAAAACACCTGTGTACTGATCCACCACTACAGGATAAGTTCGACTCTCCACACCTACTACCCTGAGGGTAAGGCAATCCAACTAGTGAGTGATCGGCAATACCCTCCTCCGAGTAAGTTTGTCCTGTGATGCAAAGGTTCCCTTATCACCGGTGAAGGTGAACCTGGTCCCATCCGTGCGGACACACCATAATTTTCACCAAATATAGTCAATCTGAGCATGGACGGTAGATAACTCGTCCATAGCCAAGATGACATCGTAAGGCCTCGACGCCGCTACGAGGAGATCCTAGCTGAAGCTCTCACCTCCTAGAGTAAGCTCACACTGCCGGCACCAGTGCGTAATCGTAGAGTCTTCTCCCGTAGAAGTCTCTAGCTGTAAGGATCGAGCCAACAGCTCCGTCAGAACCTCCGATATCCGAACGAGGGTAGTGGCTATGAAAGAGTGACTATCACCTCTGTATATAAGAATTGTAGCTAGGGTGGAGTAGACATAGATCGTACCTTGAATCATCTCTGTAGTGCCTTTATTGTAGGCCTCAGCTTCCCAAAGCTGTGCTCTGCCCTGTCCACCCACTCCCTGTGGTCAAGGTGGACCTCCTAGTGGTGGTGGTGGTGGTAACACCTCATAACGTCATCCACCACCAGCTGCCTCCTCAGCACTCCTTGTCCGTCAGACTCCACCATGTTCTAATACTTCGTAAGGCCCTCCTCCGGTACCATCCAGTCCTGGATCTCTTAGCCTCTGTCAGCGTTGTCCGTCATCTGTATCCAACACAACGAGGTGCGGGCATAGCCCGTGCAGGGGTGAGTATAACGATACTCAGTAGGGACCCCGAGACCCTCAAGGTCTCACAAAATCTATTAAGGATAAAACAAAAATCATGAATTCAAAGGATAACCTTTACTTAGGTATATTCCCATACATATACCTAAGTTATCATGTAACCCATCTCAATCATGAGGAAAACACAAAGGTCATTGACTCATCTCAAACCAGAATTTTCATTATCAAAACAATGGCTACTAGAGAACTCCACCTATTTCAAGTACATTGGCCCTGTCATGACTCCTAGGTGCTACTCACTAATCTTGGAATGCTGAGGTAATCCTTCTGTTGAGTATCATGTGTCTGTTGCCAAACTGGGCGCTCCGTACACTGTGGGTCTACTGCTAAACCGGGAACTCCCCCTAATAGCCTATAGAGGTACTCCTCCTATTGAGTACTGCGGTTCTGCTACCAAACCAGGTGCTCCGCCCACCGTGGGTCTGCCACCAAACCAGGCGCTCATTCCACTAGGCTAGTTGAATAACTTCGAGTCGAATCGGTTAAGTAGTCGTCAGGTCTACAGCTACTAGGTATCTGCACTCCGTCTTCTCTTCTCTAGAAGGATCTTCTCCACAAGCTACTGGTCGATACTCCATGTGTCCTATAGTCATTGGTGGAAGTATCTCAAAGGACCGCCACATCATAGGGGTCTCAACGCAATCGATAACGCATCAATCGGACACTCGGTCTGTGAGATATTAGCATTTTAGTCCTGGTGGCCTGGTTGGATTCATGTACGAACCAACCTGATTGCAACTCAACTATACCCCGAACTCCACTGGGGTATACTCATAGGGACGGCTATGCTCCAAGAAAACTGGCATCACTGATGGTTTGTCAAACGGACATCTGGTGCCAAAGATATGGCCCAAAAAGATGAAGGGTCAATAATGGACCCGAGTCCGGTCCAACCCAGTTTGGGCTCACCCAGCCTGGGTCGACCCGGTTAGACTCGATGAGTCTGAACCGGCCCATTGGGTGGGTCCGCCCGCTATGTTTTTGCCCCGGTCCGCTGGGCCGCGCCCAGCGGACCATGAGGGCAGTTCTGTCCGTTAGTCACCACATAGGTGGCTCGGGAACTCGGCTCCGGAGACCGGTCCGGTTTGACCAGTGAAACTGCGGGGGTACCACGGGTCGGTTCAGCAGGCTTGTGGCTGGGATGCCAGCGGGCAGGCCGCATAGGGACTATTCTAGATTATTTATTCAAGAAGATATCTACAAAATTACTATTTAACCCTTATTAAACTGATGGATTATTTATTATATCATGAACTGGGTAAGGAATGTATTTAGGGTCTAATTTTATAATGAAAATATATTTTTTAAATGAGTAATTGAGAAATTCATTATTTTATAGTTATTCTATATTGTATGTATGGACATAGTATATTCTGCGATTGTTTTTTTTTTGATATTTTGAGAAAAAATTATTGTTGAAATAGAATTATGATTTATAAAACAAAATATAATCAAGTGTAAAATATTAAAGAGGATGTGGTAAAAAGTTTATTAGTCTAAAATATGTTGAAATAAATTAGGATCATTCTCTATGATTTTGGTTAGTGAATAATATCGAATTCTAAACTAAAAAATTATTAAAATAATTAAAATAATTATAACACTATTTGACTCCCAAAAATTATTTTTGTCACGACCCGTCCTCGGGGCCCGTTCCGTGACTACCCCATGCCCGCCTTCCATAGGCTAGGGGATGGCAACTAGAACCAAAGGCGTAAATCCCAATAAAAAGGGAAGGAATTTCCTTTATAAAAGTAAACAACACAACATAGTACAATCAGAAGCTAACACTAATAAAGCAGAAAGGTACAACTACAACTGAAAGTAAAGTACAACTCAATGGACAATAGCTGAAAGGTGACAAGAAGCTCCTGGATCGTCCACCACAGATCCTACCTGAAGGGTAGGTACATATGTCCTCCACAGCACTCCGTGTTCGACCGTCCGTCTGTCCGTCTCCTCCGGGTACCGACTCTTCGTGAGATCCACCTCTGAGTACCGTTCGACTCAACAAGCCTCAACAATGATCAGTGATGTATGTCGTCTGCAACCAATACAACGAGTTGCGGGCATAGCCCATGCAGGGGTGAGTATAACGATACTCAATAGGGACCCTGAGACCCTCAAGGTCTCACTAAAATCCAACAAGGATAAACCACAAATAAAGATCTCAACAGATAACCTTTACTTAGGTGTATGCCCTTACACACACCTATGTTATCAAGTTACCCATCTCAATCATGAGAAAACACAAAGGTTATGAAATCAATGGATAACCAATACTTAGGTATATGCCCATACATATACCTAAGTTATCAAGTGACCCATCTCAATCATGATGTAAACACAAAAGTCATTGACTCAGCTCAAACCAGGATTTTATTCATGATGTCGAAACCACGGCTACTGGAGAACACCTCCTCTATCGAGCACAGTAGTCATGTCACGACTCTGAGGTGCTACTCACTAACCTTAGACTGCTGAAGTATTCCTCTTGTCGAGTACTGCGGGTATGCCACCTTACAAAGTAGTTCTCCCCGCCATGGGTCTGCCACCTCACACAGCAGTGCTCCCCCTCATAGCCTACAGAGGTACTCCTCTTGTTGAGTACCACAGGTCTGCCACCTCACAAAGTAGTGATCTTCCGCTATGAGTCTGCCACCTCACAATGTAGTGCTCCCTACTGGGCTATACAAGTCACTCCGAATCGAATCGGACAAGCAGTAATCAGGTCCAAAGATACTAGGTCTCTGTACTCCGTACACTTGTCTCTAGGAGGATCCGCTCCATGAGCTACTAGTCGATACTCCAAGTATCACAAAGTCTCACGAATAAGTACCACAAAGGACCGTCTCGTCATAGGGGTCTCAACGCAACAGACGACGCGTCAATCGGGCGCCCGGTCTGTGAGTTATTAGCCTTTTAGTCCCGGGGGCCCGGTTGGTTTTGTGTACGAACCAACTTGGCCACATCTCAACTGTACCCCGAACTCACATAAGGTATACTCATAGGTACCATTTCTCAACATGATCACCAATGCCGCTGACGGTTCGTCAAACGGTCATCCTGTCTGAAAGTTATCAGCTTTTCCGTTCCAGGGGCCCGGTTTGATTTCGGGTACAATCCAACCCGGCCATATTCCAACTGCATCCAATCCTCAGGTGAAATATTCCAGAAGAACCGTCTAATCAAGAGGAATCCAAAAAAGTCGACGGCACGTCAATCGGACGTCCGGTGCTTAAGTTATAAGTGTTTTCGCCCTGAGGGCCCGGTTGGTTTTGGGTTCGAACCAACCCGGTCGTACTTCAATTGACACCGGTTAGACAAACTTGTCACACCATTGCGATCCATACGAAAAAACACACGAGATGGACTACCCATTGGACCAAAACGGATAGCCGGTGAAAAAGTTGAATTTCACCGCAATAGGCGCGAACCGGGCCTTGTGGGGCCCGTGCCTCGACCTCGACATAAATATCCAAAATTGGTCTTGAAACATCCGTCTTAATTCCAGGGTGACAATGTCGTAGATGGTTCGTCATTTCGACACCGTATGAGAGAGATGTGTCTGATACAAGATTCCGTATTAATAATAATATTATTATTATTCGGTGTTTCATGGGACCGAGCCACGAACCAGAATTTAGTATCCAACATTAGACTTGAACCGACCATATTAAAGACAGTATTACATCACCACTGACGGCAAGACAATCGTACGTCGCACGCATGAGTTATGGCGGGTCAAAGATTTAATAATATTATTAAATCTATTATTTTCCAAGTGCTTCGGGTACCCGATCCAAAAACACGAAAAAGACATCCAATATTGGGCTCCTAAATTCCGTCTCGAAGTCAGGGTCGCACTGCCGTTGACGGTTCATGAAACCGAGATCGCACGATGAAGTTACAGTCGAATTATGGTTTTGACAACCATAAATAATAATAATAATATTATATGATTATTATTTCATTTGATTGGAAATTCTCTCTCCAATCTCATTTGAAATTCATGCTTAAGGTTTTGCGGCATGTGGGTAACGCCTCCCTTTATACGTATCTTCTTCCTTCTCTTTTTATTTTCCTTTTAATTTATTTCTCTTATTTTATATCCTCTCTCCAATATTATTTCATTCATCTCTATTCATCACGCTCAAAAATTAATAAATACAACTCCTTCCCCAGAATCACGCCTCCTCAACCAAAATATTCAGTCGCGGATGAAACCCAACCCGCCAAGGGTCTTGCGCACCCGCCGCCTACGGACAGTTGCGCCTCCAGTCCGCTCAATCATATCGTTGGACCGCCGTACCGGCCGCCTACCTGCGATGTCTTGCTCGTGTTGTTATCCCGGCCTCGACCTCGCATCGGCCGCCCCAACTCTGCGCACAAGAAAACAACCAGCGGAGGGTCGTCGGGCCATGTTTGTTCAGCCTACGCTCTCCACGTTAGGCGTTATCAATTGGCAATAATCAAACACTTGAATTCAACTACGACAAGGGTATAATTTATTCAAGAATAAATTTTACAACCGTCATATAAATAAATGCTCATGCTCGTGAGATAAAACCACTTAAATGTGAAACAAACAATATTCCCCTACCTCGATAATTTTCGTCGCACGTCGGGCATCGCGGAGATCGGACGTTGATTCCACGGAGGTTGGGGTGCATCCAAGGAGGAATCGGCATTGGCGACTTCACGTTCTTCGAATCATAGAGCGTTCTACGTCGAGGTAGAAAGTCGTTCTTCGTTGAAGAGAGGAACACTTTTCTCTCCTTCTCAAGAGCTCTCTCCAAACACTTCTTAACACAATGAAAGTCCCAAACTAAAATAATAGACTATGACTATTATTTTATTAACCCATGTAATTCAAAATTCAAACCACTTTAATTAAATAAAGTGTTGGAATAATTAATGGGAGTGGGGAATGTGAAGAGATCTCTTAATTAGGGGGGAGTTGGCACATTTAAATGCAAGGGAGTGTTAAAGGGGGGTTTAAGGGAGGTGGAGGGTTAGGCCTTGTGTGGGCCCCACCTCAAAAAATATCCTCCCATGGGAGGTTATGTGGGGTGTGGGCCCCACCCCTAACTTCCTCTTAGAGGATATAACCACCCAAATAAATAAAATGCTGCACAACCATTTTATTTATTTTTTTTCACAAATCCCCAAAAATTAACATTCAAACCGCATGAAACGAAACTGCAGTAAAGGCCCCTTTAAGTGAATACCAGCACTGCGAGTTCATCGGTGTCCTCATATTTCAATTCCGAGCAACGGTTCAAAAGTTATAAAACATCGAATGTATGTTTACTGAACGTACCCGAAAAAAAGTTTGGAAAATTAATATCAGTCACCCTCGACCCACTGCAGTCAAGGTTAGGCTCTTCCTAGGTAAAACACGCTCCAAAGAACCCAACGGTAATCTCGGATTTTCAATCCGAGTTACCGTTTAGAAGTTATGAATTTTACAATAAAATAATTGTCATTTAATTATTTTTTTGTGGCCAAAATATAACTTTTTCTGGTGGCCCGCGCCGGCCAAAGTTCGTATCTGCTTAAATAAAGCATGCCCTCACGAGTTCAGCGGTGGTCTCGGATTTTTAATCCAAGCTACTGTTTATGAGTTATAAGCATTTTAAAAATATAATAATTTATTTTATTATTTTATTTATGGTTAAGACATTTTTTAGGATTTCTCATAGGAGGCCCGCGCTAACTAAACTTTAGTCACGCCTACGGTAATCCCACCATCCTGAGCGCAACGGTGCACTCATATTTCTGATCCAAGAAACCATTCAAGAGTTATTCCACTTTTTCAGGAAAAATTCTTACGCATGTTAATTTAAGTTTAACAAAACTTCGACGGATCATTTCGGGCTCTCCGGGCCTCGATATCAGATGCCGTCAGAAACCGCAGACTCGTAAAATTCCAAAGTATTTAAGAAAAAAATTCCTTGAAATTTCCGGGTTTTTACATTACTCGCACCTCAGGGATTTACGTCCCCGTAAAGCTTCAACACATACTAGGGAAACCAAAGGGGTACTGAGTACGCATCTGAGCCTTCCGCTCCCATGTGATCTCCTAGTGGTTCATGTTCTACCAGGGGTTTCCTTTTCACTGACCAAGGAAAAACCATCCCATCCTTGTAAGTAAACCACAACCTTTTTCCTAATATCGTCAATCTGTGTATGAACTGTGGTTTCCCAGTCCATACCCAAACTAGCGTCGTAAGGCCTCAATGATGCCACCAATAGGTTCCAACCGAAACTCTCGCCTCAAGGGTCAGATCACACCTGTCGGCTTAAGTGTTTTTATCGAGTCTCCTCTAAAAGGTATCTCCAGACATGAGGGTCAAGTAAACGGTTTTAACCGGAAACTCTAGGTCTGGGACAAGATTCGTGGAAGGAAGGAATGATTGGTACCAATGTATATTGATATGGAAGCTCGTAGTAGACGCAGATTGTACCTAAAATGATTCTTAGAGCCCTTGGGTCACACTCTGTGACCAGATGCATCTATTCTCTTCCCCTTCCATTCAGCTCCCTGAGCCTGGCGGGGAGTACAAAGGCGGGTGGTTGTAAAATGTCGAAATGTACACAACCTCATGCTACTCTACATGATCTGCTTCCACGTCTGCTGCTCTGCAGATTCATCTCTCCATAAAACTTCCTCTTCTTGAAACATTTTACAAGCCCAAGTCTCTGAGACTGGTGCCAGTTTTCATCTTCACACTGCTGACATTCACTGGCTATAACCGATCAGCCAAAGAACATTCGACCACAAAGGTTCTCTCTAGAACCCTAACATTAGTAGGAATGCATAAGAGAAAGAGTGCTTACTCGGATATCCTTAAACACACCTCGTTCAGAGGTCCAATCCCTAAAGCACTGATCATATCATATTCATCAGGTACCAAGAACGATCGGTACACCTCGACGAATACACAGTTATTGACATGTCGTCCTGCCGAAGCTGTATAAGCTCTAGAAAACTCTCAGCCACCTCCTCAGGCTAGTCCTTAGCCGCCTGTGAGTCGGGCACGCCTCGGAACTTGAGGTATATCTGATGCTGCAACACGTGTAAGGCACTAATCCTACATGTGTCATCTACTAGTACTTCCGGTTGTAACTGTTGTCCAATAGGTAGTGATATAGCTGGCACACTACCCGAAGGTACTATCTCAGGAATCGTTCCACGAACCAAAGCCTCATCACTATGTGGACCAACCGTATGGTCACTCACTGGGAAACACGATTATATATGATCTCTATCTGCTCTACTAGTGTCTAAACTAGGTGTAGAACTCTAGAAATCACCTCCATCCAGTCCACTACTTCCTGGAAATCTATCTCGCCTCGTAACCTCGGAGGCCTCTGTTGTCGGAACTCGTGCAACACGCTATGCCAGTGTGCACCGTCCACTAGTACGGCTGGTGGAATCTGCTACCTAACGGGTGGTGGTGCTGCTGGTACACCACTGAAGGAGCCAACATAGAAAAAGGGCCCTACACCGGAGCCTCATCGCTCGGTGAGCCGTCATCGAGTACTCTCTCGGAAACTCCAACTGACTATCTGCGTGGAGACATCCTCAACAGATGTGACACGGTCAAATGATTTAAACCAGGTGAGCTGACCTGGTTTGAGCTGACTTGTTGAAAACTTTTGTAACAGACACCCAATCAGTGCTTTCTTGCACTAAGTAAGAAATCAGTAGTCACGGTCCTGGTGTACGGATACGTCAGTCTCCGCACCAACACTGGCCTCCCTGAACTGAAAACCACACTTATTACCCTTAACACTAATACTTCACATAAAGAAAATATCATAGTCCTATGTTCTGCGGTATAACTGACTCCTTTGATACCAATTTGTCACGACCTGTCCTCGGGGCCCGTGCCGTGACTACCCCAAGCCCGCCTTCCATAGGCCAGGGGCTGGTGACTAGTACCAAAGGCATAAATCCCAATAAAAAGGAAAGGCATTGCCTTTATAAAAGTAAACAACACAAAAGATTACAAGCGGAAGCTAACACTATGTAAATCAGTAAACAAGTGTGTTGGAAATACAAAAGGGGCCGGAAAAACAATCCCAACAGAAAGGTACAGCTACAACTGAACGTAAAGTAAAACTTAAAGGACAACAGCTGAAAGGTGACAAGCATCTCCTGGATCGTCCACCATGGATCCTACCTGAAGGGTAGGTACATATGTCGTCCATCGCACTCCGCGTTCGACTATCTGTCCATCCGTCTCCTCCAGGTACCGACTCGTCGTGAGATCCACCTCCGGGTACCGTCCGACTCAACAAGCCTCAACTACGATCAGTGTTGTCTGTCGCCTGCAACCAACACAACAAGGTGCGTGCATAGCCCATGCAGGGGTGAGTATAATGATACCCAATAGGGACCCCGAGACCCTCAAAGTATCACTAAAATCCAACAAGGATAAACCACAAATAAAGATCTCAACAGATAACCTTTACATAGGTGTATACCCTTACAAACACCTAAGTTATCATGTAACCCATCACAATCATGAGGAAAACACAAACATTCTGAAATCAACGGATAACCACTACTTAGGTATATGCCCATACATATACCAAAGTTATCAAGTGACCCATCTCAATCATGAGGTAAACACAAATTTCATTGACTCCGCTCAAACCAAGATTTTATTCATGATGTTGAAACCACGGATTCTTGAGAACACCTCCTCTGTCGAGCACAGTAGTCTTGTCACGACTCTGAGGCACTACTCACTAACCTCAGACTGTTGAAGTACTCCTCCTGTCAAGTACTGTGGGTCTTCCACCTCACAAAATAGTGCTCCCCGCCATGGGTCTGCCACCTCACACAGTAGTGCTCTCCCTCATAGCCTACAGAGGTACTCCTCCTATTGAGTACCATGGGTCTGCCACCTCACAAAGTAGTTTTCTTCCTCCATGGGTCTCCCACCTCATAAATTAGTGCTCCCCACTGGGCTATACAAGTCACTCCGAATCGAATCGGACAAGCAGTCATCATGGCCAAAGCAACTAGGTCTCCGCACTCCGTATGCTCGTCTTCAGGAGGATCCTCTCCACAAGCTACTAGTCGATACTCCAAGTATCACAAAGTCTTACTAATAAGTACCTCAAAGGACCGCCTCATCATAGGGGTATCAACGCAATAGACGACGCGTCAATCGGACTCTCGGTCTGTGAGTTATTAGCCTTTTAGTCCTGGGGGCCCGCTTGGTTTTGTGTACGAACCAACTCGACCATATCTCAACTGTACCCCGAACTCACATAGGGTATACTCATAGGGACCGTTTCTCAATGTGATCACCAGGGGCCCGGTTGTATTTTGGGTACAATCCAACCCGACCATATTCCAACTACATCCAAACCTTAGGTGAAGTATGCCAGAAGAACCATCTCATCAAGAGGAATCCAACAAAGTCTACGGCACGTCAATTGGACGTCCGGTCCTTAAGTTATAAGTGTTTCCGCTCCGAGGGCCCGGTTGGTTTCGGGTTCGAACCAACCCGTTTGTACTTCAATTGACACCAGTTAACCAAACCGGTCACACCATTGTGATCAATATGGAAAAACACACGAGATGGACTACCCATTGGTCCAAAATGGATACCCGGTGAAAAAGTTGTATTTCACCGTAACAGGCGTGAACCGGGCCTCATGGGGCCCGTGCCTAAACCTCAACATAAATATCTAAAATTGGTCTTGAAACATCTGTCTTAATTCCAGGGTCGCAACGTCGCAGACGGTTCATCATTCCGACACTGTATGAGAGAGATATGTTTGATACAATATTCCGTATTAATAATAATAATAATATTATTTGGTGTTTCGTGGGCCCGAGCCACGAACCAGAATTTAGTATCCAACAATAGACTTGAACCAACCATATTAATGACAGGATTACATCGCCACTGACGGCAATCCAATCGGACGTCACACGCATGAGTTATGGCGGGTCAAAGATTTAATAATAATATTAAATCTATTATTTTCTGAGCGCTTCAGGTACCCGATCCAAAAACCCAAAAAAGACATCCAATATTAGGCTCATAAATTCCATCTCAAAGTTAGAGTCGCACTGCCGCTGACGGTTCATGAAACCGAGATCACATGAAGAAGTTACAGTCGAATTATGGTTTTGACAACCATAAATAATAATAATAATATATTATTTTTATTATTTAATTTGATTGGAAATTCTCTCTCCAATCTCATTTGAAATTCGCGCTTAAGGTTTTGCTGCATGTTGGTAACGCCTCCCTTTATACATATCTTTTTCCTTCTCTTTTTATTTTCCTTTTAATTTATTTATCTTATTTTCTATCCTCTCTCCAATCTTATTTCATTCATCTCGATTCATCACGCTCAAAAATAAATAAATAAAACTCCTTCCCCAAAATCATGCCTCCTCAACCCAAATATTCAGTCGCGGATGAAACCCAACCCACCAAGGGTCTTGCACACCTGCCACCTCTGGACAACTGTGCCTCCTTTCCACTCAATCATATCGTTGGACCGTCGTACCGACCGCTTACCTGCGATGTCCTGCTTGTGTCGTTATCCCGGCCTCGCCCTCGCATCGGCTGCCCCGACTCCGCGCACAAACAAACAACCAGCGGAGGGTCTTCGGGCCATGTTTTTTCAGCCCACGCTCTCCACGTTAGGATTTATCAATTGGAAATAATCAAACACTTTCTTTTAACTACGACAAGTGTATAATTTATTCAAGAATAAATTATACAAACATCATATAAATAAACTCTCATGCTCATGAGATAAAACCACTTAAATGTGAAACAAACAATATTCCCCTACCTCGATAATTTTCGTCGCACGTCAGGTGTTGCGGAGATTGGACGTCGATTCCGTGGACATCGGGGTGCAACCAAGGAGGAATCGGCGATGGCGAATTCATGTTCTTCGAATCGCAGAGTGTTCTTCGTCGAGGTAGAAAGTCGTTCTTCGTTGAAGAGACGAACACCTTTCTCTCCTTCTCAAGAACTCTCTCCCAACTCTTCTTAACACAATGAAAGTCCAAAACTAAACTAATAGACTATGGATATTATTTTATTAACACATGTAATTCAAAATTCAAACCACTTTAAATAAATAAAGTGTTGGCATAATCAATGGGAGGGGGGAATGTGAAGAGATCTCTTAATTAGGGGGGAGTTGGCACATTTAAATGCAAGGGAGTGTTAAAGGGGGGTTTATGGGAGGTGGAGGGTTGGGCCTCGTGTGGGCCCCACCTCAAAAAATATCCTCCCATGGGAGGTTATGTGGGGTGTGGGCCCTACCCCTAACTTTCTCTTAGAGGATATAACCACCCAAATAAATAAAATTGTGCACAACCATTTAGTTCATTTTTTTTAACAAATCCCCAAAAATTAACTTTCAATTCGCATAAAATGCAATTGGATTAATGGTCCCCTTAAGTGAATACCGGCGCTGCGAGTTCATCGGTGTCCTCAGATTTCAATTCTGAGCACCGGTTCAAAAGTCATAAAATTTCGAACGTACGTTTACTAAACGAACTCGAAAAGAAGTTTTGAAAATTAATATCAGTCACCCTCGACCCACTGCAGTCAAGGTAAGGCTATTCCTAGGTAAAACACGCCCCAAAGAACCCAACGGTACTCTCGTATTTTCAATCCGAGTTACCATTTAGAAGTTATGAATTTTACAATAAAATAATTTCCGTTTAATTATTTTATTTGCGGCCAAAAGCTAACTTTTTCTGGTGGCCTGCACTAGTCAAACTTAGTATCTGCTTTAATAAATAATGCCCTCACGAGTTCAATGGTGGTCTCGGATTTTTAATCCGAGCTACCATTTGTGAGTTATAATCATTTGAAAAATAAAATAATTTATTTAATTATTTTATTTACGGTTAAGCCATTTTTGGGATTTCTCATAGGAATCCATTGCTTACTAAACTTAAGTCATGCCTAGTGTAATCCTGCCATCCTGAGCGCAACGGTGTACTCGAATTTCTGATCCGAGCAACCGTTCAAGATTTATTCCTCTTTTTCATGAAAACTGCTTACGTGCGTTAATTTAAGTTTAACAAAATTTTGATGGATCATTCTTGGCACTCCGGGCCTCGGAATCAGGCGCCGCCAGAAACCGCAGACTCATAAAATTCCAAAGTATTTAAGAAAAAAATTTCATTGAAATTTCCTGGTTTTTACAATTTTTTATTTAAACATAGGATATATTACATCCTGGATATTGATATAGTAAAAATAAGGAGTATGGGAATGGCTATGTGACACACTGATATTTTTTGAAATCTTCTTTTTGCAAATAAACTTAACATTTTCATTATTTTACATTAACTGCAACACTAATATTAAATGAAACATAACATGATATAGTAATATTATTATATAATAATTATCACCTTGTAATTTGGATTGCGGGTATGAAATCGATTAACTAAATTATGAAAATATTGTTTACACATGTATATAAATTGAATTCATTGGTTAATAATTATTTATAAATTAAAAAAAAAAATAAAAGAATTGTTTCTCTAAGAAACTCTTTCTATATGTAGAAATTTTTTTAAATCAATAAATTATCCAAAAAAAATTTAGTGTCTTAATTTAAATGACTGTATATTTTATATGTTATACCAACTATCTACCATTCATCTTATGTCACGCCTGTGGGATTAATTTGGAATAAAATTTCTCCACTTTTATTACTTGAATTTTGAATAATTGGTTTCATATTTGGATTCATAATAAATTATATTACATAATAAGGTCAACCTAATTTTTTACCATAATTAATTATAAAAATTGTAAAATTTAGGTATTGTGTTGAAGGTAGAAATGGGTTAGTTAGGGGTTAAACTAAATTATAATGGTTAAAGATGAACCAAAAAATTTACACACCTATTTTTTGGAAATATTTCTACCATATCTCTTATTTCATTGAAAATGGTCCATATTTAAGCCTTGTTTCATATGAAAAATATGGATACAACATTTTTATTTAAAAAAATACTAGTGTTCTATACACCTCAACTATAAAAGGCCACCACATCTCATCTCCTCTTAAAAATATAAAAAATATGTTCCTATTAAAATATATTCCCAAATTAAATAATTAATTCCATAATATCATACTATACTCTTAATTATTGGATCAAATTAATCGAAGGACTATTATTGGTGAAACCCAAAGGAGGTTACCCGATAAAGAGGGAACATTCTTCAATAAGAATTTTTATTTCCCTTCATCCTCTAAATCCTTAGTATATTATAAAAACATTATTATATAATAACCTCATTTTATTACATATAATGATATGTTTTTATTTTAATTAATTAAACTACAACCATTTAAACTTCCGTCAAATGGGTTATGAAATCATCATTTGTGTGTGCGGATGACTGTCGACTCACAAACTCAATGTCATTTATTCCATAACCACCACTCGTGAAGTGATTTGATTTAGTCATGTTTTAAATCGAAATTAATATCAGTTATTTTATGAAAATATGTGATATATCGAACATAGAAATTATTATATAATGTTAATACATTATTTAATTTTCTTTCATTCAATCCATTGATGAAATGGAAATATCATTCATGTATACGTATATTTTATCATCTCCATGAACTGGATATTTATTTTTATATCCCAATGTTTTATGGATTACTCAAAATACATATATAATAAATATATTTTATTATTATCATGGTTAAAATTATATATATTATGGATCCATTACAAAATTAAAAAGACTAAAAATAATAAATCAAAACATACATGGAAAACAAAGCAGTTATTCCTCGTAATCTGACATTAACATGGAATCATTATTATACGGGTAATAAAATCTCATAAGTAAATAATATATGGTATAATATATATTTTTATCCTTCAATAATAGATTTATAATATTGTTTTATTTATTTTAAAATATTTTTGAACTTTTAAAATCGATGTCGAGACTTAAGGTAAAGGATATGTTTCTCACTTTTTAATTATGTGAGACACCATCCATATTCACCAAATATTAATTTTATGTATTGTACACACAGAAAATGAATGTATTTTATGAATGTAATCATGATTTATTTTACTTGCATATTCATTTGGGTATGAATATTTATGGTGTATTTGGTTCAAATGTTACTAAATCAGCAAGG
Organism: Viscum album; assembly: GCA_963277665.1. NCBI lineage: Eukaryota > Viridiplantae > Streptophyta > Magnoliopsida > Santalales > Viscaceae > Viscum > Viscum album. The sequence goes on from OY728128.1 coordinate 894,055,613, forward strand.
GGTTTTGTCTCATTGCACCTTCTTTCATACATATGTTATCTTATGCACCTATCTTTTTTTATGTGGTGCGTATACATACCATTGGATTTGTAATATAATTTATTTATTTATACTCAATAAATTATATGTTTCATTTAATTTTATTCTTTCATGGCTTAAAATTCAATGTTACTGAAGAAGTAAGGATTTTATGATAAAATGTCATAATTTATTATTATTGTTTATGATTATGATTCTAAAGATTAAATATTATAATGTATTCCTAAATAAAAACATTAATTATATAATCCAATAGTTATGATAATGTAATATATATTTTTCATCATTTTCCTCTCTTTATGGACTCAATAGTTGAATATAATGTTGTTTTTAAAATATCATGGTTATTTCTCTCTTCGATTGAAGTTCATTTTTGTACAATATCAATTTTATAAAAAAAATTCAAAATTTTTTTTAAAATATCAAAAGAATTTATTAAATAATTTTTTTACAATGTTAGGCTTCTTAAAAAAATTATGAAAGGAATTTCCATGTTCTATTTAAAAGTAATTTTGATTTTTCTTTTACTAAAAATATGAATTGAACCCTTGACTTAACCCATAAAACATGAATGTTATTTTTTGATATCATGACCAATTAATGATTTAAAATCTTAATATATAATTTTTATTGTATTATTCAAAAAAAATTATATTGAAAAAGTTTTAATTAAAAAAAATCAAAGTAGAAATTATATTTTTCACAAAAAAAACATTCCAGGTGATTTTTATTTTAAAATAATATTCCTTATAATATGGACCCATTTATGATACATATGATTTACATGGGATATGATAAAAGGATATAATTATTTTTTTTCCCTAAATGGTTTATTTTTATGAAAACAATATTTTTTTGAAACCTGTATCATTTTCAATGGTCATATTATGATGAAATGATGAACTTATTATGAATCCTATTTCTTTTCTATGGGTTATTTTACGATGAAATGTTTTTTGATGCCCATTTATTTTCATGGTTTATAATGGGAATATTGATCTAGGATATTGTGGAAAACGAAAATATTGATTATGTTATGGGTACCACCTATATATCCCCTAATTAAATCTGAAATTATTAATTTTATATGATCTCAAAGGGTACAAGTAAGGTTATTCCAAGTCTGAAATAATATGTTACATGAGAAGTTATCCCAATCCCGAAAGAAGAGGGTACGCGAGAAGTTATTCCAAGACATGAAAAATATGTTACATAAGTGGTTATCCCAAGCCTAAAACAAGATTGTATAAGGTATTTTAAACCATTCACAAAACCATAGGGTACACCGAAGGTTATCCAAATCCCAAAATTTGTAAATGGGTGATTAAATGAAGCCAAAAATGTTATGAATGTCTTGGTATATAGCATATAAAGAATATTTTTTAGTCTTATCTGTATTCCAAAATTCTATGTCTTATGAAAATTATTTTTCTTCATTTATCATGTTCTTTAATTCCTATATGATTCATGTCTTATGACATTCCTACCATTCTTCTATGACTCAGGATTTTGATCTTTGACACGCATGGTATAGTTTTAAAATTTTATCATCATGTTGTCAGACAATAATTCTCATTTAATGATAATGTATATATTTATATCTCACATGCTTACCTTTACTAAGCATCTGAGATATCCATTTCTTATGTTTCCTTCCCCCTTATTATGAAAAAATTATTTAAGTAAGGTATTTTTAGGCGGAGTACCAAAGGAGAAGATCATTATGGGAAATGTTAAAGATGTTTCACCAAATTAGTCGACAATGTACATTATCACTAAAGACACTATAATATTAAGGCCACCAATAATGTGCTTGTGTAATGTATTGAATATTCATCTAAAAATATGTAATATCAATGTATGAAAATATTGGGTCATTATAGTTGGTATTAAAGGAACGGTTTAGTTAACCAAGGGAAACTAGGATAAAAAAACATTACTGATATCCCTAAGGATGTTAATAAGTATATTTCCAGGTAAACATATAAGGATAAATCTATTATTGAGTCAATGTTTATGAAAATTTCATAAGATTTTTCTTAAGGATGGAGTTATTGGAATCTATGAAATTATATCCCATTATAGATAGTACAAGTTCGCTCTAGAAAAGAGGTTTCTAGGGGTAATAACTCTAAAATGGGGTATTGAGTTAGACTCAATCATCACCTTCTGCATGACAATTATCCTTGATGCACACCTAGTTTGAGACTCCCAGGGGATAAGTTTTATAAATTCAAAAAATCTTTATAAACCATTAAGAATTATTTTAAAAATGACCAAGAATGTCCTAGGTTAAGCCTATAGTGTCATATATTAAAAATAAGGTGTCAAGAATTAGATATATTATAAAATATATCTCATGATTATTTCATTTTAAACTATGATTACCATTTCTAAGACTATTATTTCAATTTTTATTTAATATATAGAACCCCAAGGAGTAGTGTTTATGGTGAATGAAATAAACAATGAAATAGTTATCCTCTTGAGAAATAGTACTTTATAGGAGATAGAATGAAAAATCTCATTGTTATTCTCACAAAAGATTCTCAATCTATAGATCATACTGATCATCCAAATAATAAAATTAGTGAACAAAGTTTTTTTGATTTTTTTATGAGGCAATGACTGCCTTATTTTTTTGGTTACACTTATCCTCTAATTATTGAGTGATATATCAGTACTACTGAAAATATATTCCTCATTGTCCAATGTTCATAATGTGAAAAGGTCATTTTTTATTCCTATAGTTTTGAAGGAGAAGTTGATCAATGGTTTAACAATATTAATAATATGTCTTAATAGGATGTAATTTAATCCATGGAATGGGAAGAGTTTAAGATGATATTTTTTCAGTAAGTACTTCCCTCACATTCTATGAATAGGAATGGAGAATGTGACACCCTGGTATTTTTTGAAATATTTTTTTTAAAAATAAATTTAATCAATTAAACATTTAACATTACACTAGGTATAGCTTCCATTACATGCAACAAAAAAAATTATTTTGTTTCACTCAACACTGAGTTTGGCTTATATTACACGAAACTCTAGGTTTAAACGAAACATGTAACATTATTAAAAAAATATTATAGGTGTCACCTAGCCATTCAAATATAAATTATGATTAAGATTAAATAAATTATGAAAGTATGCTTTAATAATTTTTATAAAATTAATTCTTTGTTAACATATTAATTAAGAATGAAATTAAGAACTTTTTGAAAATAAATAAATTTTCTGTTCTAAAAACTATCTTTTTTATTTACAAAAATATCATATCATAATAAATAAAAAAATTATTTTTATGAATTATTTTAATTAAATTTTTATATTATATATTCATTAATATTTTTAATACTCTTAATATGTGTTTTTTGAAAAGGAGAAAAAAGAAAATCCAATTTTATTCATAAAAAGATGTAAATTTATAATAAGATGTTTCAACCTTTTAATGTCAAAATTATTATTTTTGAAAAAATTAAAACATTTATAAAAAATTACAAAATATTATTCATTTTTCAAATTGGAACGTAAAAATTAACTTAGGGTGAAATTTTGGAAAATTTCTGGATAGTTTCATTTTTTGATGAATAAAAAAAAGTAATGAAAACAGCCTTTTCGTTTAATTTATTTATATAGCTAAATTATATGATGAATTTTTCTTTAAGAATAATTATTTCACTTTTACATCTATTAACAAAATTAATATCATTGTAATTAGTTTCATATTGAAATTGGGTATAATAACTTTGTAATGTTTTGATCATTTTCCCTTTAAAAACATGGTTTCCCAACAAGTGTGTAGGATTAATTTTAAATTTATTTTCTCCAATTATTTGAATTGATATTTTTAAAAAGAAATTACATATTTGTACTCATCATAATTTTAAATTTCTAAAAATTCCAACTAAATTTTTGAAAAAAAAATCGTGATAATAGTTTAAATTAATCACAGCAATTAAGAAGAAAAAGAGATTACCAAGGGACTAAACATTAAATATTAGGGGTTAAATGACATAGAAACATGTCCATAAACAATTTTATGATCATATTTTGAAGTTATACCTTATATGAGATTCAATGTTTTATTATTTTATCTACATGAGATAGAAAAAATGTGGGTGGAATTCTCTCTTTTCAAAAATTACAAGAGTGTCACTTGCCACACTTATAAAATGTTGGTCGATCAACTCACCTCTACACACTTTAAAACCAAATTGGATCAGACAATAAATTTTAAAATCACCTTTAAAAATTTTTATCCTCATACTAGAAGCCTTACATTGGGTATAAATATAACCTGGGTGGGATTTTAGTTCAAACCGACGAAGGATACCTGAAAAAAATGTAATGTTTATCAATAAACTTTTTTGTTTTATTTCCTCCTTAAACACCTTAAATTATTTTATTATAATGAATATATAATAACATAAATTACTTACATATAAATATATTTATTTATGTTAATTTTATGACCTAGAAAACACACATCCATCAAATTGGTTATGAAATCATCATTCATGTGTATGGCGGTTTACCGCATCGTGGACTGATATCGTTCGTTTTTTCATTACCACCTATCAAGAATGGTAATAATGATGAAAATAATTATTAATTATGATATTAATAATATTTTATATATTATTATTCATATTTTATTATTATATCACACATAAAATCATTCATTCCATTTTTTTGGAATACAATAACAATGCTCATGTGTACGAAAGACTATCACCTTGTGAAGTGATGTGACTCGTTCAAGATTTGCATGGAATGAATTAAATATGGGATTAACAAAAATATGTGATACATATTTCATAAAACAATTATTTGTATTATATATATATATATTATTTACCTTACTTTCTTTCAATTACATAATAAAATAGAAACAACATCCTTGCATACATATGGCCTACTGTCTCTATGAACGATGTATTTTATTTTCTACCAATAAATTTATTAATTACTATAAACAAATATTAATGAATATATATGATATTTATATCATGATTATAATTCTGTAGAAGATTAAACCACGATCCTTGTAAAATGAACAAAATATAACTAACCAATACTAATATGAAAAAAGAAGTTATTACCCAAAACAACTCTATTATAGAATTGTAACAAACGGTTAACAAAAGAAAATAATTAAATAATATATGGTATGATATTTATGAATATGGTTCTTTAATATATTTATAATAATAATATATTTATTATCCATGATGTTTCAATGACTATGTAATAATTTAAGACTTAAGGTATGGGATTTTTGTCTAAATTTTATTTTCTATGAGACACATCCCATGTTCACTATGTATTTCTCTGATGTGGTGTATATAATTTCAATAAATTTATATTATGATGAATATATTTAAATTTATGGGGATTTACATATCCATTTATGTATCTCTCTTTCATGGGGTTTATCGTTTCAAATTTACCAAAGTAGTAAGGGAATTCTGTCTTAATTTTCATTTATTGGGAGATTTGTTATGTTATGCACCTATGTTATTTTATGAGGTGTAATTACTTCCAATTTGATATGTAATATCATGTGTTTATTCATCCTCATGATATTTTATCGTTCATTTTATATTTTCCCTTCATGTGGATCTTGATTCAATGGTACCAAAGTAGAAAATATTTTATGTCTCAATTTCATAATTTATCAGTATTATTTATGATTAAGTTTTTAATGTTGAAATACCATTATATAATGCTCAATAATTATTATTAATTTCATTATAATTGTGTTATTCATGATATATTCTAATCTCAATACCAATTTTACACTCATTGGATCTTAATATAATTTTGGAAATATTTTTATTAAAATATGACTTTATTTTTATCTTCAGTCAAAAATATGTTTTATTACAAAACCATATTTTCTAAAAATGTTCTCAAAAAAATTAAACGAATTTCTATGGTTATTTAAAAATATAGATTTTAAAAATGTTTTATGTTTCAAAAAAAATAAATTATTTTCAAAGATTTATTTGTATGATTTAAAAATTATTTTCAATGAAATGGATTTCAAAAAAATGTTTCTAAAAGAATTTTTAACTAAATTTAAACGGTTCCTTTCTAATTTTTCAGATTTATTTTAAAATAAATTTTTTTGAAAAGTTTTTATTTTTTAAAAATATATTTCAAATAATAATGGATATTTTCCTTATGAGATTTTTTAAACGATCATTCAAAATTATTTTCTATATAATATGATATTATTTAAGGTGACTTGTGATTTACTAGGGATATAATCCAAGGATACCATTCTCATTATTTCTTTTAATGGTTTATGTTTATGATAATAGGATGTTTATGATTCCCTTTTCTATTAAAATGGTTATACCCTGATAAAATTATTATGATACCCACTTAATTTAATAGGTTATGATATGATTAAATTATTATGAAACTTGTATATTCTTCATAGGGTATGATATGATGAAATTTTTATAGTACCCATTTCATGTGTTATGATATGATGAATGTTTATGATCTTATCACACACATGTGTATGACTTCAGTATATGATGGGTGGGACCTTTATCTCCCTCTTATTAATTAGCTAAATATTAATATCTCATGAGATGAAAATGGAAAACAAGTTGTCAAGATTGATCAACAATGGAAAATGGGTGTGCTCAGATACAAAATTGTAAATAGGTGTTTTATGATCCATAATGAGAAATGAGTGTGTCCTGATCCACAATGGGAAACATGTGTGTTCTAATCCACTATAGGAAATAGGTGTATCCTAATCCACTTTAAGAAGTGGGTGAATCCTGGTCCACTATGTTGATGGTCATGGAAGTTAACCTAGACACATGAAATGGATTTATAAATTTATGATGTTTCCATAATTTAATTTAATTGGCATATTGTTCCTGATTGACTTATGATGATTTCTCACCATTAAAGTCCATATATTATGAAATGATACTCTTTTATTTCATGACCCATTTTACTGATCTATGACAGTTTGGGAATGAACTTTATATGCTTTTCTCACTATAATGTACCCTTATGCTTATCTAATGCTTTAATATGATCATTGATTTATTTTTATTTTGTTTACCCTTACTGATATTATGAGCTCACCCTTTCTTATACTTCCTTTATATAGTTTATAAAGAAAGGTTTTATATAGGGTATGTATATGAAGAGTAGTAAATGGGAATATATTTGAAGTAAGAAAATTGAATATCATTTACTAGATTAGAAAATTTTGATTCTAAGTTTCCTAACCCACTAAATTTTTATATACCTCAGAAATGTGTTAGTTTTATATAATGTAAATTCATCATAAAGTTTATAATATCCTTGTATGAAATCTTGGGTCACTATAGTGGGTATCAAAGGAATAGTTTAGTTAACATTTGGAAAATTGGCTGATAAAATAGTAATGATGTATCTATGGATATTGAAAACGATATGTTTAGGGATATCTCTAAGGATAAGTCTAAGGATGATTTAATATTTAGGAAAATTTCCTCGAATTTTGGTAAAGGATTTAGAGAGTGGTTTCCATGAAATTTCATCCATGTAGGGATTCTACAAGTAGATGTCGGTTTGGAACAGATGTACCTAGAGGTAACAACCCTAAAAAAACTATTGTAAGCTATACTTGATTAGGAACTGGTACATGACATTGGGCCTTTCTACACACCTGGTTTGACACTCATGGGGGATATGCTCTGGAAATTCATAAACTCGTTATGAACCATAGTGAAGGATTTAAATATAATATGACAATTAATGACCAATGATAAACCTAATGTTTCATATATTAATGAATGTTTTATTATTTATATATCCTATATGTTATTTTTCATGATCATTCGGTTTCCCATTTGGAATATTATTTCTTACACTATGATTTTAGGTTTTATTCAATATATGGATCCCAAATGAACCATGTAAATACTGAATATAATAGAAAATTCAATGAATATCCTCATAAGAAACCAAATAATATGGGATCTAGACTGTAAAATATTATTTACATGATAAAAACAATGTCAACCTATGAATCATTTTGACCTTCTAAAATGGAAAATAGAAAAAAAAACATTATTTTGATCCCTTTATTAGGTAACTCCAACCTTTATTTAGTGGATATTATTATCCAATAGTTTCTACATAATTTATTAGCACCACTAAAAATATATTATCCATCCTTCAATGTTTAGAGAATGATAAAATCATTTTGGATACCTATTGTTTTAAAGGTGAATCAAGTCTGTGGTCAAATCATTTTAACAATACAAACGAACAAGAAGAAATTGAGTATAGGTAATGGGAAGAGATTATGGAGATATTATTCAGTATGAAATTCCATTATATTCTAATAATAAATATAGAGAAGGATTTCCTCTAGATTTTGAAAAAGGTTTATGAAAATATTAGTACCTATGAATATAATTTTACAATACACTCATGGTATGCTTCTAGTTTAATCATCATACCTAAAAGATAAATTAATATATTATTCAGTGTCCTAAAACCAATTATTTAAAATTATATTGCTATAGGATACTTTAGAATATACGAAGAAGTCATTTGATGTGCCCTAAAGGTATAAATTGAAATTGGATATTCCCATAATTCCTATTATTTTTATAAGAAAAGGAAGATTGAGTCACAAGAAAAGTAAAATGGTGTAATTAAATTCTAATTATATACATTCACGAATTTTGCGAAGAAGCATTAAGGGAATTTATTGAATAGAAGTGTGAGGTTCTTTAAATGTGTAATTTAACATTATAATGTTTATTAATATCAAAAAATGATTATTGGGATGGTTAAGGAAATAAATGAGAAGGAAACACTATATAATTCTCCACCCACACAGAAGTGATTCAAGTGCAAGGTGGTCGGGATTTATGAGAATCAATTCCCCAAGCGAAGGGATAATATAAATTATAAGGTACAAAAACCTATAAGGACAATGGAGAAAGGGGGAACTTATTCAATCATAATGGATGAAGATAATCATGATAATTAGGTCACACTTATCCTCATTAATTAGTTGTGAATTTCATTTTTGATTTCATATGATAATTACCTATTAAAATTTTATTTTTAATCATTTTGTGAAAGATTATGTGATTATCTCCCTTTACATGGATTCTAGAATAATAAAATCATAGTTCATAATAAGTCGGTACTGGGATTAACTCAAGTTTCCAATGAAAATGTTTTTTGTATAATATAAGATATTATTTAAGGAATAATGGGTGAATTATATTTTTGAATGCTATATGTTTCAAGGAATGATTAACTTAATAGTTATGCATACCATCATGGGTTTATTAGTTTATAGTTGATCATAATTTCTGAGTTATTGGCACCTCATCCCTAGGTTTTATGTGATGTGATCTTATCATGATTAACATTATTTTAAGGGATATTTATAATAATGAAAACCTTTGGTATTATATGTAGTAGCAATGTAATTTAAAGAGGAATGACTTTAAAACTTGTTGACATATGATTAAAGGATACTATAAGATATCATCTTATAGACTTAAAAGGTGTTTAGGATCAAAAGCTCCATCAAGTTGAGTTTTCATAAAACATTATATTTCACAAGACCTCTTTATGATTCCCTTTAAGGAAGGAAGTATATAAATCCATCATACATGAATGAAGTTGCATAATGAAATCTTTATAGACCTAAGAAAGATGATGAGATGGAAGAGATGGTTAAATCCATTAAGAAATATGTAATTACTGTAGAATGTCAATAGGGATGTTATGCGGATAATCACTAATGCAATCTATAATTTTAAATTTTTTATAAGGCATTTCTATGAATTTATCTATTGAATAAATTAGGGAAAACTAACCCCTAGGTATATCTATCCCACTAAAATGAATGATCATATCAGGATAGGTGGTTATATGTTGGATCTTCCACCAAACTACACTTAGGATCACAATTTGTTCAATGTATCTCTCCTTAGGAAGTACATAATTTAACCATCATATGTATTTTACTCTAAATTCATACAACTAGACTAATATAATTCTTATAAGGAAAAATTGGTGGATATTATAGATTATACAAAGAAATTTCTATGAAAGAAGACCACTCACTAGGTCAATATTTATGAAAAATCCACCTTCTTGAGATTCTATCGGATAATTATAGTTATTATGAGGTATAATTATCCACAATTATGTTATCATAATGATGAATTTACATGGAGAAATTCATTCTATGGGGTTAAAATATAATGCCCCCTGATTTGGTGAAATAATATTTTCTCAAATGAATTTATTATTTTTGATATTTTACATTACAAGGTTTATATCTTGTGTTAAATGAAATACTATTTTTTTTCTTTTGTCACATACTGCATAAAGTTTATCTTGTGTTATACACAACACTAAGTTCAAATGGAATATGACCTGTTATTAAAATATTATTATAGTAATCAACTAGTTATTGGAATGTAAGGTATGAATATGATTTACTGAATAATTAAAATATGGTTTACACATGTTTAGAAAATGAATTATTTGGTTACTAATTAATTATGACTGAAATTATGAACTATTTGAAAATAACGAAATTTCCTTTTCTAAAAGATTTTTTCTATGCACGAACATGTTTTATCACAATAAATTAAACAAAACAATTTTCATGAATGATTTTAATTAAATTTATACATTATATATTTAATCAAATATTTAACATTCATCTAATATTTTTTTTTTAAATGAGATAATAATAAATCCAACTTTATGCATAAATATATATATATTGGTTAAAGGTTGTTTTCCTCCTTTTAATGGTACACTTATTTTAAAAATAATTTTGAAACCATTATAAATTTTATTTTATAAAATAAACATATTTGTTCAAAACATAATATAAAATTTATCTTAGGGTCAATTGTTTTTGTATTTTTCTGAAAAATTTCAATTTGTGATTAATAGAGAAAAATATATAATTTTTATTAAAAAATAAATATTTTATTAATATATTAATACAGACAAATTATATGGAAAATTGGGTTTAAAGTATAATTAGTTAAATTGTACATATAGAAATCCAATTATGGATATTTTAATCATTTTCATATTGAAATTGGATATACGGTCTTTGTAATATTTGGAATATTTTCATATTAAAACCCTATTTCCATGACATGTTTGTGGGATTAATGTAAAATAAAATTATTCCACAAATAATAATTTAATTTTGAAAAATGCATTCCATATTTTGGATCCGAATTATTTATAATTTATAATTTAAAATAAGGAAATATTTTTTTAATAAAATGATTTGTGAAAACATTTAAAATAAATCATGATGATTAAGACTAAATCAAGTTTACCAAGGGAATAAACATTAAACTTAAGGTGAAAAATGATAATGAAACTTGTAAAAACATATTTTATGGCCATATTTCTACCTTATATCTTCTTGGATCAATATTTTTTTATAATTGGTTACATATGATCAGGAAAACACATGGGTGGAATTTTCTATTTTCAAGAATTACAAGAGTGCGACTCACCTCACTTATAAAATGCCTCCCAATCTTCTCCCCTATTCACACATTACAAATCCTTTGTTTCATCCAATAACTTTACAAATAACATCTAAAATTACATATACTCATCATATAATCCTTAATTTTGACATAAATCCAACAAATAAATCCTTTTAGTTCAAATATAAAGTGGATACCCAAAGAAGAGGTAATATTTATCTATGAATGTTTTTATTTTATTTATTTCGCAAACAACATCAATTATTTTTATATAATGTTTATATAAGAACATAAATATATTAAATATATTTATATTTTGTAAATATAAGGGTATTACCTACAATCAAACACCCTACCATCAAAAAAATTATAAAATCATCATTCGTGTGTATGGAGGACAATAGCCTCGCAAACTGATTTTGTTCATTTTTTCATTACCATATATCAAGGTTGGTAAAAATGATGGAAATAGTTTTTATATGTGATATTTGTGATATTTATGATATTATTATTCTTATTTCATTATTATATCAAACATAAATTCATGCTTTCCATTTTTTGTGATTATGAAAATATCGATCATGTGCACGGAGAACTACCGCCTCACAAAGCGATGTCATTCATTCATGTTTTACATTGAATATATTGAGGATCAGTTTAATAAAAATATATCATAAATAAATAATAAAAATTATTCTGAAATTGAAATATATATCCTTTAATTTATTTTTTTCAGTTTGATAAGAGTAAATAAACAAAGATCATGCGTATGTGCGACCTATTATCTCAATGAAAGATGTATTTTTCTTTAACATATAAAATTTAGGAATTAATATAAATACATATATATTAAATATATATGATATTTATGTCATGTTTATTATTATTAATATCACTAAATCATGGTCAATATAAGAGGACAAAAATTATAACAAATTAAGACATATATGAAAAACAAAGCGGTTATTACCCGAAACGTAACTCTAACATAAAATTTTTAATAAACATATAATAAAATGGAATATGTAATCATATATGGAATGGGATATATAATTATGGTTATATAATATATATTTATATATAATAAACTAATATTTATTAAAAATTATATTTCAATAATTGCGATGAATATCAAGACTTATGGTAAGGATTCCCATCTCACCTTTATTTTTTATGAGAAAAATTTCACGTTCACTATTTATTTAATTGATGTCTTGTATATTATGGCCATAATTATATTTTATTTTTATCATATTTAAATTTATGGGTATTTACAAATCCATTTTATGATATCTCTTTCAAGTGGTTTACGGTTTCAATGTTACCAATGTTGTAAGGTATTTTTGTCTCAATTTTCCCTCTTTAAGTCGTTTGTTATGTTAGGAATATATATTAGTTTCCATTGTTTATATACAACCCATTTTATAAGTAATATAATAAATTTATTTATCCTCGTGATATTTTATTTTTCATTTTATTTTATTCCTTCAAGGTGATTATTATTCACTGTTACCAAATTGGTAATGTTTTTATGTTCAAATCTCACGATTTATTAGGATTATTTTTTATTATGCCTCCATTTTTGAAACCTAATGATATTCCTCTAATTAATTTTAATTAATTTTCGTATCCTTTGTTTATTAATTTTATTATCATGTAATTTTATTTTTTTTAAACTTTTTGGGACTTAATAAAATTAATATTTTTTTATTAAAAATCTTACTTTATTTCCCTCTTCTATTAGAAATCTATTTTATTTCAAAAACAATTATAAAAAATGTTTCTAAATAAAAATTTGATGTTATTTTCAAAGAAAAATATTTTTTAATTTTTTTATCTTTTAGGAATTTTTCTAAATTATTTTCAAACATTATTTTATATGTTTCAAAGGAAATTTTAAATTAAAATGATTTAAATTTTTTTAAATGTTCTAAAAATGGTTTAAATGATTTTAAGGGAATACTTTTTAAGTTTTAAACTTTATTTAAAAAAACAATATCAAAATGTTTTATTTCTCGAAAATGTATTTCAAATTAAAAAATATATTTTCGAAAAGAAATGTTTTTAAATTATCTTCCAAAATTATATTACATTTAAGATGACATTCTTTGGGATAAAATATTCTTGATTAGTGATAAGATCCAAGGATACCATAATTATTTTTTCTATAAATGGTTTATTATTATAATGAAAATATGTTTATCAATAGAATTTCCATTCCAAGATTTATACCGTTATATAATTCTTATGAAACTTGATTCCACTCACGAGTTGTGCTATGATGAAATTATTATGAAACTTGTCTCTTATCCACATGTTATAATATGAAGAAATGTTTTTTATACACATTTCATGGGTTATCATAGGATGAATGTTTATGCTGTTATAGAACACATGTTTTTTGTTTCATTATATGATGGTTGGGACTGATAATTCATAAAAATTAATTGGGTATTGATTTACATATCATGAGATGAAAATGGTAAAAATTATAATGTATGTATTAGGAAATGGGTGTCTCCTGAACCACAATGGGAAGCAGGTGCATCCTGATCTATAATAGGAAATGAGTACTTCCTGAACCAAAATGGGAAACATTTGTGTATCGATGCAATATGAGAAATAGGTGTGTCTTGATCTACTATAGGAAACAAGTTCTTCCTAGTCCACTATATTGATGGTTTTGGTTGTTAACCTTAGAAAAAAATGATTTTTCTATATATAGGATGGTTCTATACTTTAATACATGAGACTATAGTTCATGATTAATTAATGACTATTTCTCAAACATATGACCCATGTTCTCTGAAATGATATGTTTCTACGCCAAGACTCATGTTTGGGATCTATGATAGGTTGGTTATGAACTTTATATGTTATGATCATTTTCATATAGCCTAATTATTATCTTATGATATAATATGATCATTTACTTATATCTCTTATATTTTCCCTTACTAAGTATCTCATCTCACATGTTCTTATGATTCATTTCCCTAGGTTATGTTCAAATATTTTAAATAGGTTTTGAAAATGAAGAGTAAAAAATGGAATGATAGTTTTGGGAAACATTGTATATATTTCTATAGATAAGAAGATTATGTCTCCAAGATTCCAATAGCACTAAACTATTATGATATTTATACATATTCATAAAAAAATTATCTAATATCCATGTACTAGAATCCTTATTCTCTATAAAGAAAAAATTTATTGATTTAAAATAGTGGAATGGTGAATCTATTTTCACATAAGAAGTAAATTTTATAATACTTTCATGGTGTTTTCTAGATTAATCATCTTTCCAGAAAGAAAATTTTACCGATTCATTATAGGATTTATAAAAAGTAATATAATAGAATTATATATAAGATATATTAGTTAATATTAAGAAGTTATTAAATTTGCACTAAAGGTACAACTGTAAATTTTAGATTCAAACCATTCTAGTTTTTTATAAGAACATAAAGATTGAGTCTCATGATAACTCATATAAATCACATGGTGGAAATAAATTTCCACAACCCACATTCCAAAAAAATGTGGGAAGAAGCACACATGTTAATTAGTAAAAGGAAGAATAGTGATTAACAATTTTGGGAAGCCTATACATCAATAAAAATAATAAAAAATTGATTAGAAGATTTATTTAAATTAAATTAATTGAGATATTGCTCAAGAGAATGAACCACTCATGCTTCAATGTTTCAATTGAATAGAGTTCAGTAATTATATCAATAAATTCACCAATCCAAGGGTCAATGTGGATGATAAACCATAAAAACATCTGAATAAAAAAAACAATGGATTTATTATGCAATAAAAATGGTTTATGTGAATCCTAATAATTATGGCACACATATCATTTCCTCCTTAGTTGGGATTTTGATGTGGGATTTTTTTAAAATGAACCATATGAAAATCTTATTGTTCATCCTTTTGTGAAATTACATGTCATTATCTCCCTTGATAAGGAATCTAGAATATTGAAATCATATTTGATATTCTATTAGTACAATGATGAACCCAAAAATCAATAGGATATATGTTTGTAAAAGATAAGTTCTTTTATATGGAATTAAGGGTCAGTTAACATTTGGAATTACATATATCTCCATGTAATATTTACTTAAGAGATATGGATATAAACCTGGGATTAGGGGTTTAAGGTTGATCATAATTTCAATGTCACAAAATACCCTTTTTATGTTTTATGTGTTTTGATTTAATCAAGACTAAGGAAACTTTAAGAGACATTTATGGGAATACAAACCTATGGTTTTGAATATGTTTTACAAAAATAGTTATTCAAGGAGTAATGTCTTTAAAACATGAGGGTATGTGATTAAATGTAATGGTAACCTTTAGGATTTATATAATATTTTATGTTTAGGAAATAATAAGTTTTCTTTCATGGAATTACACATTTATAACACTTCACTGTAATTAGTGAATATTTAACTCTTTATCTACATTTCATAATATGTATTAACGAAGAGTTAAGGTTACATGGAGTAGTAAATTCAATTATATCTAATTGGGAACTAATTTTTACATCAAATTTTTATTGAATAATTCTGTAATATATTGATATGAAGTTATGTTTCATAATTATGTATTGTTATCATAAAGATAATCATTCTAGGAGAATAATTAAAAACCTAGAGGATATACAATAATAATGTTATATAGAGTTAATAGGTTGTCAGACCAATACTTGCCTCTATTTGAGATTTCAAACAATAATAGATTTTTCTCAATCATTTATATGGCTACTTATTAATTCGTTTTTTTAATTAAGTGTAAAATTTCAATATACTATAAATATTTTGAAGAAATAAATATATTTGGACCTCATCTAGTCGATGAAATGGAAGATAAGGTTAGATCCCTTTAGCAACACACAATAGAAGCACATTTTTAATAGAAATTTTATACTGATAATCATTGATTTGATCTATAATTTGAAGATAGTGAGAGGTGTTTCTATGAATTTATCCGTTTATGAATGAATGGGAAACGAAGACCTAAGTATATCAGTCCCTCTAATTTTTTTTATCATATTTGGATCATAGTATATCAATTAACACATCCACCAACCCTCTATAAAATTAACGATTTGTCTCATGTATATCTCTTTAGGAATTCCATACTTAATCCATCACATTTACTAATCGCATAGTTCTAACTACTAGAGCATGATCTTTCGTATAAGGTATAGTAAATTTTGATTTAGGATCGAATATAGAATGTTCTATGAAATAAAGCCACTAACCTGGAAAATGTTTGGTGGAAAACCCACATACTTGTGGATTTTATGTAGGAACCAGAGGATGTAATGAGGAACAAGTAACCTTAGTTGTTGGTACTTAAAATGTGAGTTTAAATTGATAAATTAAATTTTTTATGGGTTATAACATAACACTCCCTATTTTGTGAAATATTTTTTCCAAATAAATTTAATATTTTTAATATTTTTCATTACACTCAACAATAGGTTTAAATAAAATGTAACATACTATTGAAATATTATTCAATAATAATTATCAACTATCCATTGGGATAGAAGGTATTAATTTTTTAAATAAATTATAAAAATATAGTTTATACTTGTATCTATAATTAATTCCTTAGTGACCAAATAATTAAAAATGAGAAATATTATTTTTAAAGGAAGGAAATCTAGTTTTTGTAACACCCCAAGCTTCCCCGGTACGCTTCTCATTAAATAATGCAATAGCTTGCATTGTACGCGACTTCGAGATTATAACACACCACAACCAATCAAACTAGCCGTTATGAATAGTAATAACCACTTTTTGAAATTTTATACATTTTTATATTTCAAAATTGACTTCATTTTTGGATTCATAATATCAAAATTAGCTTAGGGTGAATTTTTGGCACTTTCCTGATAATGTTCATATTTTGATTAATAGTGACAATTACTAAATTATAATTAAAAAAAAATTTAATCGAAATAATTAATAGTGATACATTATGAATTTTAGTGGTTTTAAAGTATATTTAGAATATATTTTTACCATTTAATACAATTTTGTTCATTGGATGTAATTTCACATTTAAATAGGACATAAAGAAGTGGCAATCTTTTGATAGTTATTATTTCTTAAAAACACGCTTTTTGTTTTGATAGGGGGAATTAATTTTAAATTAATTTCTACCAATTCTATGTTTTCAAATTGGAAAAATGGATTCAATATTTTGAATCAGGATGTCCAAATTTTTAAAACAGTTAACTCTTATTTTTAGACATTTTGAATAATTACTTCAGTAAATATTTTTATTTACCGTTGTTAAATGCTAAATCCGGTAAATAAGGGTAAAAAAATAATTTTCAAATAATATTAATTAAACCTAAAACGTGCCATAACCCTATTGGATGATGCATTTCCAACCATGGGAATCTTTGGGTCGATTTTGGGACCCCATGGATCCACTTGTAAGTGATAATGACACCTTATATTAATTAAGTTAAAGTAAATACAAAAATGACAAAAACATATATCTTTTAGAAAAAAAATTATAAATATGGTTATATATGTTATATTTTTTTACTATAAATATTAATTAGAAATATAAAAATATTTCCTACATAATTGTATTTTATTTATAATTTTTAGAAATTTAATAATTAAATATATTTATGACACAATAATGATGTTGTATTTTCCTTATTAATGAAAGGATCAAATAATTGGTATTATAAATGTTAAAATAAATATAATTTGAAATGTTTGATGAAATCCAAGAATTTTATTGATTAATATGACATGTTATTATTGCTTAAATTAATTTAGTTCAAATTAATTATGTTTTTAAGACTTTAACAAAAATCAATTATTGAATACTGTCAAAACCGACATAAATGAGTTTTTAAAACAAATATAATATTATTAGTTAATATTCTATTCCTAAAAATCTAAGGTTCGTCCAAATGACTTATATAATGATAGGTTTGTTATTAATGGACCACATGGAGGTCTCTTAGAATTATATAGTAATTTTATTAACTATATAATATAAAAATACAAAGAGACATCGTAAATGTCAAACTATTTAACTAAGAGTAAAATCTAAATGATAAGGCTACTATAGTGAACCAAACCTATATAAAATATATTTTTTGAGTTTTTTTTGACCCAGACCCACCATAGACTTTGAATAATCCACTTTGGAGCCATTAGAAACAAAATATTAATTTATCATGAATTAATACTTTATGTTTTTCCTAAAGAGCCCCTCCTCCCCCTTATAAAAGGAAACCACTTCTAACCAATTCCTTACACCTCTCAAGCCTTTTAGCTCGTCCAAAATCTTCCCAATTAAGCTCCATACATCCCTATCCTCATCTTATAAGCCTTACCTTAGGCAGAATGCACTTCAAGAGTCCTTTTTGGTTCAAATCCAAGGGAGTTACCCAAATTAAAGGTAACGATTTCTCTTAGCTTCTTTTATTTTATTTTACTTCTCCAATCCCTAAAATCTTCTCATTATTTTCTTTTGTAACAAAACAAGTATCCTAAATATACTAGGATATTTTTATGATAAGTATTAGAACTATACTTACACAAACCTCCATCTAATGGGTGAAGAACATAATGTTTCTGTGGATGGCAACCAAACGCCTCACGAAACGATGATTGTTCAATTATCTCCTACTGCCTCTCATGGTGGCCATTATGATGGTAATATAATTAAATATAATATTAATGATATTTATTTTATATATAAGCTTCTGTAATTCCATTTTTTTCATACCATTACTCATTTAATGTTGTAATTATATACGATAAATTTATTTGAGGAAGTGCGGACTACCGCCCCCTCAAAGTGATATGACTCGTTCATAACATACATGAAACGTATAAAGGATGGTATTAATGAACTTAAGTAAAAAATATAAGATATTTATTATACTGTAATAAAAATATACCTATTTATCATTTGGTTTTTATTACTTTTAAAATGAAAAATGAAATGGAAGTAGTGTATGTGCGTACGTACGGACTACCGTCTCCACGAACGTGATGAGATTCATTCCCCATCATATCCATTCAAGTATAATTCTCATTTTATGATTAAAAATAATTTTTATGGACATTATATCATTTTGGATATGAATAAGATACAACCTATCCATAACAAAAACGGCTTATGTAACAAAACATATAAAATCAAATGAGTAAGTTAACACCTGAAACGACGGTAATACTAAGATATTATTAACAAAGCAATGTTAAAAGATCATATATGATATCATATTAACATATATGATTATTTTATAATTTAATAAAAATTATTTAAATATTACATAGGAGGATAACCTACATTATATCAAGGAAAAGTACGAGGTAAGGGTTTTCTTATCTCACTTTTAGTTCTGTGAGATTTCCATTGTTCACCACTTATTTATTGCATGTGGTGTGTGTACTTCCAATGATTGTATTAATTGTGTAATATACTATAATTTATGAATATTTACATCATCCTTGTATGATCCTTCTTTCATGGTTTTATGTTTCATAAGTTACAAAATGAATAAGGGAATTTAAAATTTCAATTTCCACTCATTCGGCTTTACGCATACTTCATTTATTATTTTTCTCAAGATTATGTGTGGAATCACTATTCATTTTCTTATGTTATAATTTCCACTCCCCTTTATATGGATATACTTTTGATACACATAATCACTCCATTGATAAATTCTCAAGTCATCAGTATGAACTTGATAAGAGTAATTTTTACTCAATCTCCATTTTTTGAGTTAAACATCCAATTCATTGGTGTTGTTTTTACAAGAATATGTGTGAATGTCCTTTGATTGTTTTACACTGAATATCCAATCATATTGAGTGTATTTATATTTTTCCCACATAATTATGTCGTTGATTTATCCTTAACCTAAGGATACAGCCTTTATGAGAAATTTCATCTCAATTTACATTCCATTGAGACTCCTTTGTTGTTATACACCAAAACACTTTTATATGGTGTATATAATGTACTTTGACATAGTATATCATGAATACCTTTATTATCAATATATTATAATGTTTTGATTACCTCAATTATTTGTATTCAAGTTTGTCTCTTTTGGTTAGGAACTCTAACTAAAATACCATTTTAAAATGTTTTAAAGATTTATTATTCTAAATATTTCTCATTAATTTACATGTTTTAAAAATGGTTTTAAGGATTTATTTATATGGACATTAAAGTTTTCAAATCAAAATTCCTTTTAAAAGTTTCAAAGTGGTATGGGAAACTTTGATTCAAAAATCGAGTTTAAATGGCTTCTTGACAAGTAGTGTGACTTTTAAATATTTTCAATAAAAGGGGGATATTTCCCTCAATATTTTTATGATTATTTTAATATATGTCAATATACTTCATTATTATTGATTGAGGTTAATCTGATACAAATAAAATCTTCCATATTGTATCGAATGAGTTATGTTTGACTATGGATGTGCTATTTTTATACCATTCATGGTTTGTGGTTAAAGTATTGACATTTCATATGCTAGTTTTAATATTAATGTTTATGTTATGTTTCAAACATTTCATATGTGGAATGAATTGGACTTATTAAGTGACAGGTGGAGCCCGCTATAGATCCTTGATGCGTATGTAGGTCTCATGAGACAAACCAGTGTCTTGGAACAAGGCCTTGACAAAATCTTATTTGTAGTCTTGGCACGAGGCCTTGGATACATGGTTATGATAGTCTAGTATTATAAATTCCGTCATTATGAAAGTGGTTATTGATATTTCATGTGGTTATTAGACTAGTATAATATCCATGTGAATAATTAAATTTCATAATTTCATTTTACCTTTTCCATATTATGTTGAAGTTCATGTTTAAAAGGATTTTGTTTTAGTAATAAATTGCCTTAAATGTTTATGCTTATTTATGAATGTTTCTACTATATTGTTATCCTTACTGAAAATATGAGCTCACCCCTTTCAATGTTTTATTTTTCCCAGGACGTGAAATAGTAATTTATGAATGACCTGCAGGAATAGTATGAGGGGATATGAAGACAATATGTTGTTGTAGTTTTTTTACATTATGATGTAATATAATACTTATGAATATATCTAGTGTTTCCAAGACTAATAACCTAATCGGTCTTCCGAGACTTGATCTTTTGTGATCATGCCAATGTTATGTAATAATTCACCGACTCTGGGTAACGAGGGTTGGGGCGTTACAGTTAGTATTAGAGGAATTTTAGTACAAACCTTGGAAGCTAGATTTAGATAAACTCTAATTAGAGAACATCGCACTAAGATAGACTTTGTGGATTAGTATAGAAGAACTTCCTAGAATATTGGTATTTTTTAGATTTTGTGAGTTTTCCAAGCAATACATCCCTGTCTAGAGACTAGTAGGTAGAGGTTACTCTGGTACAGATATACATAGGAATAAAACTTGAAAACGCCGCTTTGATCAAGAATCAAACGGAAACTGGTGCACAACAATGGGCCTTGATGCACTCTTGGTTACGACACTCCCGAGGGATATGCTTAGGATAATTTACATTTTATATAAAAAACCAATTTGAAGTATTTTAATATAATATGAGAATAAATAACCTTGGTTAATCCTAAGGTGTTTCAAATTGAGAATATGATGTCATGATATTCTCTAAATGATTTTATGACTACTGTTACTCATGCAATGCTTTCTGGTTTTAGTCAATGGCTGGAGTCCAAGGAAGTCATAGTAACTTTGATAATGATGTACAAGGTGAGAACGGTGGTGGAAATGAGTAAAAAATGGAATGTTGATAGGCATAAAAGATATCATGTTCATGCCGAATCAGTTTTTAAAAAATATGATCAACAACATATATATTAACAAACTCCCAGACTCAACAAAGAAGAGAAAGGTGATGAATGATAAGAGCTCTAGTAGTGGATACCATAGAGAAAATAATCCTAAATTTCCATAACGTAGGAAATGTGGAAGTAGACACCCAAGAAAGTGTCGCAAAGGAACAAATAAATGCTTTACATGAGGAAAAGAAGGACATAAAGTGAATAATTACCGAAGAAAAATGAATAGTACTATGGAAGGAAATAAAAATGGTCCCAAAAATCCATTTACAGTCATTTTCCATAAATTTAGGGGACTTGGACATTACTCGAGTGAATGCCCTATTCTATAGGATATTTTCTTGGTCAAAGAAGAAGCTATGTGGAAATAAATGGTTTGAGAAATGTTTAAATGTATTAGTGCTCCTTGTTGATGAGATTACATTGGAATAATTTTTTTTGTATTTGTAACCCTGCAGTTTTCCATTGGAGAATGATATTTGAGGAACACTTGTCTTTTCCCTTGTGGATGTAGTTATAAATAACCATTTGGTTTTATATGATCATTAGGTTTGAGGCAATTATAAGTTATTATATTTTGGGATGAAAATGAAAGGTATGAGATAACATTTCTGGTTAAAATTATGTTATGATTATTTTGAATAATTTATCTCATTTTGGTAATGTTATAAAATATAGTTTTTGAAAAAGGACAACACGCAGACCGTGTGACAACCCGTCGTGCCGGACAAAGCTGTGGGAATCGAACCCACAACCAAAGTGTGATTTGGATTTATCGCCTACCACTGGACTACGTGAATTCCTTGGTTAGTGTGACTATTTATTTTTAGTTAAATGATTTTATTGATCAATAATAAGTTGATTTGGGTTCTTATGTCTTATCAAATAAATACCCTTAGTATAGGAAAATGATTTGGTGATTAAGTGATAAATTTTATTTTGTAAGATATTCACTTTGTTGGTAACACTATATGCCCAAGGAAACTAGAATACTATGGGATTTCATTTGAGGAGTAATGGTGGATTTTTATCTATGTTTTTATTGTGGATTTATAGTGATTTGGGTTATTTATGGAAATGATTAACCTATAATAGAGAATATGTTATTAGGTTAATTACTTTTAAGTATGTGACTTTAAGAGTAGTTGATGTCATTTGGAGATACAATTTAACGGGGAAGACTACATAACAAAATTCTTCTAAGTTTTTGGTTTCAATATTAGTTTGGATTTTATTGAAGGATTTTAAGGACAATTGTTTATTGAGTGGTATTTATTTAACTTTGGGGTATTGTTGGTTTAATTTTAGAAATTAAGATTAGTTTTTCTTTCTCTAAAGAAATATCTTTTTGGGAGATCATCAGATCATGTACTAACCATTTTGGTTTTGATTAATCTCTGAAGACAAGGTAAATATATAGTTTATCCTTCATGTATAAGGTGATTCTATAGAAGTTTATTCTAGCTCTTCCAATGTGACCAAGTCTTCTTGAATACTCATTGTTTAAAAAAATGAGTTAGTGGTGGAAATTTATTAATGAATGAAACTCTACTTAAATAGTAAGTATATCTCTTTATTTTCTTATTCAATCTCATAAATGAATTCCTCATCTTTATGTAATGTAACCTAAAAAATGTTTCCCGTATGCGTTTCCTACTGGGAAACTAATGACCGTTTGTCCCATCACAAGTTTGTGGCTTTCTTGTTGTTAAATTTATCTTGATCATGTTTTCTATCCCTCTCCATCAGAACTTGACACTTAGTTTATCTTTCATATCCTTGTTTTCCTACATTGAATCCTAGTATAAGTTATCTTGGGAGACCTTTGTACTTCTCTTTATTTATTTTAAGGTGATAGTTTTATGGACTCTTTTTTCGATGTGGGACTTTCCATTATATTCCCAAGACTAATTTTAAAACTTTTGAGGAAAAAATTAATTGAAGGGGGGAGAATGTAACACCCCAAGCTTCCATGGTACGCTTCTCTTTGAATAATGCAATGGCTTGCATTGTACGCCACTTCGAGATTCTAACACACCGCAACCAATCAAACTAGCCATTATGAATAGTAATAAACACTTTTTAAGATTTTATACATTGTATATTTCAAAATTGACTTCATTTTTGGATTCGGAATATCGAAATTAACTTAGGGTGAATTTTTGGTCCTTTTCTGATAACTTTCATATTTTGATGAATATTGAAAATTATTAAATTTTAATTAAAAACAACTTTTTTAATCAAAATAATTAATATTGATAAGTTATAAATTTTAGTGGTTTTAAAGTATATTTAGAATAGAATTTTACCATTTAATAAAATTTTGTTCATTGGATGTAATTTTACATTTAAACCGGACATAAACAAGTGTTAATCTTTTGATAGTTATTATTTCTTAAAAACACGCTTTTTTGTTTTGACAGCGGGAATTAATTTTAAATTAATTTCTTCCACTTATGTGTTTTGAATTTGTAAAAATGGATTCAATATTTATAATTAGTAAGTCCAAATTGTGTAAATTGGTAAAACTTATATTTAGACATTTTGAATAATTACTTCGGTAAATATTTTATTAACCATTGTTAAAGGGTAAATTCGGTAAATAAGGGTAAAAAAATAATATTATAATAATACTAATTTACCCTAAAAAGTGTCCGAAACCTATTGGTTGACATATGTCCGAACATGGCAATCTTTGGGTTGATTTTGGGACCCCATGGATCCACTTGTAAGTGATAATGACACCCTATATTAATTACGTTAAAGTAAATACAAAAATGACATAAACATATATCTTTTCGAAAAACAATTTTTACATATGGTTAACTATTTTATATTTTTGACTATAAATATTAATTATAAAGATAAAAATATTTCCTACATAATGGTATTTTATTTATAATTTTTATAAATTTAATAATTAAATATATTTATGACACAACAATGATGCGGTATTTTCCTTATTAATGAAAGAATCAAATAATTGGTATTATAAATGTTAAAATAATTATAATTTGAAAGTTTTGATAAAATCCCTGAATTTTATTGGTTAATATGACATGTTAGTATTGATTAAAGGAATTGTTTTGGAATTAATAAATTTGTTATGACTTTAACAAAAATCAATTGTGGAATAGTGTCAAAAATGACATAAATGAGTTTTTAAAACAAATATTATATTATTAATTGATATTCTATTCCTAAAAATCTAAGGTTCGTCCAAAGGACTTATATAATGATAGTTGTATTATTAATCGACCACTTTGAGGTCCCTTGAAGTATATAGTAAGTTTATAAACTATATAACATAAATGTACAAAGAGACATGGTAAATATAAAACTATTTAACTAAGAGTTAAATCTAAAAGATAAGGTTACTATAGTGACCCAAACCTATCTAAAATATATTGGTTGAGTTTTATTTCCCCATAAAAACCTTATACTTTGAATAATCCACTTTGGAGCCACTAGAAACCAAATATTAATTTATTATAAATTAATACTTTAAGTTTTTTCTAAAGAGCCCCTAAACTCTTCTTATTCTTTTCTTTTGTAACAAAACCATTATTTTAAATTTACTAGGATATTTTTATGATAATTATTTGAACTACACTTACACAAACCTCCATATAATGGGTTAAGAACATAATGTTTTTGTCGATGGAAACCAAATGCTTCATGAAACGATGATTGTTCAATTATCTTTTACCGCCTCTTATGGTGGCCATTAGGATGGAACTATAATTAAATATGATATTTATGATATTTATTTTATATATAAGATTCTGTAATTCCATTTTATATCATTCCATT
This sequence comes from Viscum album, assembly GCA_963277665.1. Lineage (NCBI taxonomy): Eukaryota > Viridiplantae > Streptophyta > Magnoliopsida > Santalales > Viscaceae > Viscum > Viscum album. The sequence continues at coordinate 894,081,865 of OY728128.1, forward strand.
ATTCATTTCATGTTGTATATATATAAATATAATTTCATTTGAGGAAGTGCGGACTACCGCCCCCTCAAAGTGATATGACTCGTTAATACCATACATCGAACGTATAAAGGACGCTATTAATGAACTTAAGTAACAAATATAAGATATTATATTATACTAGAATAATAATATACCTATGTATCATTTGTTTTTTATTCCATTTAAAATGAAAAATGAAATGTAAGTAGCGTACGTGCATACGTACGGACTACCGTCTCCACGAACGCGATGAGATTCATTCCTCATCGTATCCATTCAAGTATAATTATCATTTTATGATTAAAATAATGTTTAAGTACTTGATATCGTTCGGTATATGAATAACATTCAACATATCCATAACAAACACGACTTATGTAACAAAACATATAAAATAAAACGAGTATGTTAACACCTGAAACGACGATAATACTAAGATATTATTAACAAAGCAATGTTAAAAGATCATATATGATATAATATTAACATATATGATTCTTGTATAATTTAATAACAATTATTTAACTATTATACATGAGGTTAACCTACACACTATCAAGGAAAAGTACAAGGTAAGGGGTTTTTTATCTCACTTTTAATTCCGTGAGATTTCTATTTTTCTCCAGTTATTTATTGCATGTGGTGTGTGTACTTACCATGATTGTATTAATTGTGTAATATACTATAATTTATGGATATTTACATCATCATTGTATGATCCTTCTTTCATGGGTGTATTTTTCGTAAGTTACCAAATCAATAAGGGATTTTGAAATTTTAATTTCCACTCATTCGGATTTACGCATACTTCATTGATTATTTTACTCCAAGATTATGTGTGGAATCATTATTCATTTTCTTATGTCATAATTTCCACTAACATTTCTGTGGATATACTTTTGATACACATAATCACTCCATTAATAAATTCTCAAGTAATCGGTATGAACTTGATAAGAGTAATTTTTACTCAATCTTCATATGTTGAGTTAAACATCCAATTCATTTGTGTTGTTTTTACAAGAATGTGTGAATGTCCTTTGATTGTTTTACACTTAATATCCAATAATATTTAGTGTATTTATATCTTTCACACATAATTATGTCTTTGATTTATCCTTAACCTAAGGATACAACCTTTATGAGAGATTTCATCTCAATTTACATTCCATTTAGACTCCTTTGTTATTATACACCAAATCACTTTTATATGGTGTATATAATGTAATTTGACATAGTATATCATGAATAGATTTATTATCAAGAAATTATAATGTTTTTATTACCTCAATTATTTGTATTCGTGTCTCTCTCTTTTGGTTATGAACTCTAACTAAAATACCATTTTAAAATGTTTTAAATATTTATTATTCTAAATCATTATCATTAATGTCCATGTTTTAAAAATGGTTTTAAGGATTCATTTATATGGACATTAAATTTTTCAAATAAAAATTCATTTTAAAAGTTTCAAAGTGGTGTTGGATACTTTGATTCAAAAATCAAGTTTAAATGGCTTCTTGACAAATAGTGTGACTTTTAAATGTTTTCAAGAAAAAGGGGGATATTTCTCTCAATAGTTTTATGATTATTTTAATCTATGTCAATATCCATCATTATTCTCGATTGAGGTTAATTTGATACACTAAAATCATCAATATTTTATCGAATGAGTTATGTTTGACTGTGGATGTTCTATTTTTATACCATTCATGGTTTGTGGTTAAAGTATTGACATTTCGTATGACAGTTTTAATACGAATGTTTATGTTATGTTTCAAACTTTTCATATGAGGAATTCATTAGACGTAGTAAGTGACGGGTGGAGCCGGCTATAGCTCCTAGATGCTTCGGTAGGTCTCTTGAGACAAACTAGTGTCTTGGCACGAGGCCTTAACAAAATCTTATTTGTAGTCTTGGCACGAGGCCTTGGCTACGTGGTTATGATAGTCTGGCATTATGCATTCCATCATTATGAAAGTTGTTATTGATATTTCATGAGTTTATTATACTAGTAGAATATCCATGTGAATAAGTAAATGGATTTGTTTCAATTAATATTTTCCATATTATGCTTTAGTTCAAGTTTAAAAGTATTTTGTTTTAGTTATGCATTGCCTTAAATGTTTATGCTTATTTATGAAAGTTTCTGTTATATTGTTATCCTTACTGAGCATCTGAGCTCACCCCTTTCAATGTTTTATTTTTTACCGGATGTGAAGAAGTAATTTATGAATGACCTACAGGAATAGTATGATGGGATATAAAGACAATATTTTGTTGTAGTTTTTTTTACTTTATGCGGTAATATAAGACTTATGATTATATCTAGTGTTTCCAAGACTACTAAACTAATCGGTCTTTTGAGAATTGATCTTTTGTGATCATGCCAATGTTATGTAATAATGCACCGACTCTGGGTAACTAGGGTCGGGGCGTTACAGTTTTGAAGAAGAATTTTAATGCACACAAATTTTTTTTACATAAATAAAACAAAAATATAAATTTTTGTGTATGAAATTAAATAAATTAATATATTATTATTCAATAAAATATTTAAAATTCAAATTATGAGTTTTCAAAACAATAGATAAGAATACTTCCAATTTTATGCTTAACTATAAATTTTTCTAAAAATAATTTCTGTGAACTTTGGCTCAATTATGTTAAAATTAATGATTCATGATTTTATGAATTTTTTTTTTAAATATTGATATTTGTAATCATAATGTAAAAAATATTATGAAGTAATGTTTTGGAATTATTATGAAATCATAAATGTTTTGATGAATAGTGAAAAATAAAAGGTTATTTTAGGAATATTCATTCATATTAAATAGTTTAAAAACATTAAAAATATTTAAATACATTATTAAAAGTGAAATTTTTTCTATTATGTATAAATTAGACAAATTAAGTTCTTTGTAAATATTTTAAAATTTAATTTTGATATTAAAATGTTTTAAACATTTAAAAATTTTCCCATTGAAAACTTGATTTCTAATCACATCCATGGGGTTAATTTTAAATAAACTTTTTTTCATTAATATATATGGAATTTAGAAAAAAATAATTTCATATTTTGAATTAAAATAATATATATTATCTAATATGTCCTTCTTAAATTTTTCCATGATAAATAATAAAAATGTAAAAATTATTTAACAGAGATAATGTAAAAATTCTGTTTTCTGGGGGTTAAATTAAAATAATAAGGTTTAAAAGTTACTACGTAAAAGATAAAAACCATTTTAACAGATATTTTTGGACCTTATATATTTTTTCTTTGATAATGGTTCATTTTGGATCTTTCTGAAATTTGAAAAACACGTGTATACATTTTTATTTTCAAAAAATACAAGTGTGCCACTCACCTCACATATAAAAGGCCACTCACTCTCCTCTCCTATTTAGAAATTTAAAAAGTAATTTTTTGGGGACTTAAATGCCTAAAAACATCCTTATTTACATCCTATAATCTCATAATCCATTGGTTTTGAAAAAAAAATGTAGGAATTCCTTTGGAACAAACCTAAGGAGTTTATGGGAAGAAGAGGTAGTGTTATTCAATGTGTGTTTTTATTTTATTTATTCCACCATATCATTAAATTATTATTAAACTATTATGATATAATATCTTAATTTTATTAAATATACTGAGTTTTTTATGTTAATTATCTACAACCATATCCACTTCCATCAAATGGTTTACGAAATCATTCTTCATATATATAGAAGACTACCTCTTCACGAACTCATGTTATTCGTTTTCTATCACCACCTCACATGGATTGATATAATAATTGATTAAATGTTTATATATGATATTTATGATGTTATTAATATAATTATGGATTTATTATATCACATATGCTTTCATGAATTCCATTATGCGGGAATACGATAACATTACTCTTGTGTCTGACGAAGTATTTCCTTGTAAAATGATGTGATTCATTCATGCATTAACAGTAAAGTAATAACCATCATTTATATAAAAATACATTATTGATATGAAATATAATTTATTCTAATATGGTAATATATTATTTTCAATTATTTATTTTTATCCATCACGAAAATGGAAACGGTGGTCTTGCGTACATACGGCATACTGTCTTTATGAACTATGTTTTTCATTTTTTTTTTGCCTCTAAATTTAAGGGATTACTCTAAAAATATATATACTATATATATAGGATATTTTTTCATGTTTAAAATTATAGTTATTATCAATCCATGATCAATGTAATAAGAATAAAAATAAAAAATGAAAACATTAATGAGAAATGAGGTAGTTGTTTCTCGAAACAATAATTTAACATGGAATTGTATATAAACTGGTATTAAAAGGGAATAAGAAAAAACATATGGGGTGATATATATAATAATGGTTCCATTTTATATTTATAATAATATAATTTTTATTATACATGATATTTAAACATTCTTGAAGGAAGTTGATACTTAAGGTAAGGGATTTTTGTCTCACTTTTTACTTCTGTGAGACACATTCCATATTGTCAACCTATTTATTTTAAATGGTGTATATAATACCTAAATATGTATATTAAATTTTTTTCAGGAAAATTATTATTTTTGAAAATAAATTTGGGGATTTAACTTTCATGGGTTTTATAGTTCAACAGTTATCAAAGTTCTAAGGTGTTCCTCTCTCAATTTTACTTCTTTAAGACATTTTCTATGTTATGAACCTATATTCTTTTATAAGTATCATATACCACCCCATTGACATGTAATATCTTGAATTTTTTTGTGATCATTATATTATATGTCTTATTTAATTTTATTTATTCATGTGGTATACAATTCAATGTTTACTAAGTGGTATAGGTTTTATGATAAAATCCCTTCGTTTATTGGTATTGATAATGATTATGATATAAATTAAGAAATATTATGATATATCTATCCAAAAATTCATGAATTTTATTATAATCTACTTTGGGCCAAACAAAACCTTCAAAAGGTACCTCTAAAAATGATGATGAACCAGATCATTATGATTTGAAAAAATGTTCTTCATATATGATAAATTTAACTGGTATACTTAGTTTAATATTCACTATATCATCTTTGAAAAAATGAAGTTATCATACTAAATCCCAGTAACTAAACTAATGAAACTAACTTTCCATGTAAACATATAAACAAGTTTCCACATGCACACCTTTTATTATTTACTAAGTAATGAATTGATGTAATTTATTCCTTATGAAAATAACATATATATATATATATATAATACTCGATCCTATATTCCACTTACTTAATGGTTTCACACCATCATGCTCCAATTTATAAATTTTGTGCTCATACCATGAATAAATTTATCCTCCATGATATTAGACAGGCCTCAGACTTATATACATGAGTCCTACATCGGCCCCAATATCTCATATTGGAGTCTGTCCACATATTAATCGCATCATCAACATCATCCCATATTTCTATAGGTAAATATCTGTAAGACTCTTCATCTATTATAAATTAATTACACTTAAATAAATCAAAAACCATGAACATACACCAGTTGGAATCCTTATCCACTTTGAATGGGTAAAATAACATAACATACCACATTCCATTACAACCAACAAAGAAAATAATATTAATAGTGGAAACTATCCTAACATGGGTTGGAACACACCCTATATGGTAATCAATTATAGACAAGTATGTTCCTAAAAATATCTACTTTAATAGGGGGAGTAACGGAGAATGAGAAGTAAACCATATATTTATTCACCATCTAAGATATTAGAGAAAACAACCCCAAAACATTTGGTAGTTAGTTTCCCTAATGATGAAGGTAGGGTAGCATGTAAAATCTGAAAATATAAATATATCATGCACAAACAACACTAAATGTAACTACCTAGACATAGAATCAATTAAACTTATCGACACAAATGACTCCCAACATCAATTCCTAATGAATAGATATCAAAAATTCATATAATAATCATATATCTATATTAATTATTTATATAAACACTAATAAATTCACATTAATATTTTCCAATATTACCAATTTAATTTTAATAATATAAATATAGAAGGTCCAAATAATATACTTTCTTATATTGTCAAGTGTATCACTATAATTAGCAACATAAAATCCATATTTCAATACATAATAAATTGATTGTCCCACTCAAACATCCCATTGATTCCAGTTATATGATATAATTAATTTAGTATTTCATTATTCAACAACACTCCATTCAATGCATTAGTTTATCCATTTATTTATTATTCTAAATTTGTTCAGTTACATAAGGAAATTTATAAATATATCACATCAATGATTATCTCAAAGTGAATATAGTCTAGCAGCATCAAAGATTGATATCCCAATAAAAAGAAGCATTTTTCCACAACAACATATAGTAATAATAAACAAAAAAATTAATAGTAGTTTAGAAAGATCATCTATGATATAATCTTGATGGAATCAGCGTACCAAAACATTTTTCATAAAATAAATCAGTTAATCTATCATCAGTAATGAATAATTTCACCCTGAGAAATAGACTAATTTTACTTTCATATTAAAAATCATCATTCAAACATCCTCAGGTATCCATCATAATGGTCATCAATAAAACAAAAAAAATCAGACATGGATATCACAAAGTAACATAAAGGATCTATAAATTCATAGAGCACACCTAAATTTCAAATGTATTTTCCTCACATAGAAATAAGAACTAAGCCTATATAATTTTGGAATACAATCCTTCAAAAATAAGAATAGGATCGATCACTACTAAAACACTTGTATTTTGTAAATAGACATTTTAATTCTCATTTTGATATAATTATTTTATAATATATAGGATTTCAGTTTCAATAATCTTATAAATTATCTTCTATAAAAAAACAACTAATAAATATAAACTTTAATTTGTAATAAATTTTCAACAAAATATAAACCAATGAAGAATACTTAATAATTTATATGAAGCTTTTTTAAAATCTGGTCATGTTGATTCCAAAATTACATTTTTTTAATGATTCCAGAAAAATTAAATAAGCAGGGGTGAGCCCTAAACACAATATAATGAAAGACCATTATCCAGGAAAAATAAAGGGAATCAACAATCCTCAAACCAAAATCGATCACAAAGATAATAAATGACATCCTTCTCCTTATAAATTTAAAAATTATTATCTTTATTAAGTTAATTTTGGAATTTCTAAAAGTATTAAAATATGATATTCACACAAAATGACCTTAAATAAAGGTAGGGGTAACAAATATTTGGCCTCTAGACCAAACACAGATAATAAATATGAAAAATAATGAATACAAGGGAAACTCTAATGTTAATCATGAATCCAAATCGATGTTATCAATTTTAGGATAAAAGAAATAAAAGCTTATTATAAATAGGGGTAAAAATATACCATAAAATTTAATGGAATAACATAACAGAATAAAGCGTAAATAGATAGGTAAAACTAACCTTATTCACTTTAGTTCGATCTATAGAATATGGGGTATAATTTGATCTAATAGTATTCAAATGGAACTCAAAATTTCTCTTTGGGTCACCATGGGTATGAGAGGGAAAAAGAAAAATATGAGAAATTAGAGGGAGATCATGAACTAATAACCAAGATATAAAAATCTCTATTGATATAATGAAAGTCCAATTCAAGTTTTGAATTCCATGGGCTATAACATAACTCAAATTTAAGTCACCTATTACCAATAAAACTGAAAATACTTTCTTTCTGTAAATCATTAATTCACACTAAAAATACCTTTATTGTATGAATTTTTAATTCCATGCATAATCAATTCAGTCGATGAACCATAATTCAATCCAAAAATCATAATTCTTATTTTTAATGTTGATTTTACACTATAATTTGTTTTTCTTTAACTAGATTTCCATCTTCTAACTACTAACTCATTAGTTTATTGTATCAAAACTCATCATGGAAAGACATAAGAAAAACTAGTCCCATAATTATCTCTCAATCAATTATTATACTTTATAATTAAAATCAAAAAAAAAGGGAAGGTTTGCGAATGGATACCCCATGAGATAGATCTCAAGGGTCTTGATATATTATATTCTCAAACATCCCACCAAAGTAATAAGGTACATAAAAATTAGAACCACTAATATATTGATCATAAATATTCAACTCCCGCTCTCAAGTTCTCTCCTCAATGAAGCCCTGAAATCACATGAAAAAAATGTAATAACCTTTACATAAAACCATTAACTTAATGGTATCAAATCTCAATTGATCGTTCAATAAAGGTTTCACAATCCTAAATATCAGGTTCACCTCGATTGATTTCATGAGAGACTTCTTGAAAATACCAAATAGACTATGAAATTTTAAAAACTAAACAACTCCATTAAATTTATAGGGGGCCTATGAAACGAAAAATATATAACTCTAAAAAAATCCAACACCTCAAAAGATCAAGGATTCCTTAGAGAAATATTTAAACAAATATTGAACATTCACTTCCCATGATGAGTATAATCCTTTAGGAACACATGATCTCAAATTTATAGATATATCGGCCTTATATTATGATCAAAATAAAACATCTGATGATATTATTCTACCTTAATTTTCCCATAAATCACATTGAACTTATCTATTATATTGTCCATAAATAATGGTCTATGAACATATGAATCTATAATATCAGTCTAGAATAATACATATCTTAATGGTTGTCCTTGTAGTGATTTGAATGCTACTATACCAATAGTGTAGTTGTAACTATTGTAATAAGAACAATCCAACAATTATAGGTACCACACTAATGAACCTATGAAATCTTGAATTAATATGCATAATAATTCCCCTAGAGTATGGATTGTCCACTCTATTTGGAAAACATTTTTCGGATGAATACTGTTTCGAAGGAATAACTATGAGCCAAAATGATGATAGAGACATATTTATACCCTTGTGGTAAAATTATGATCATAATTAGAGATGATTATATTTTGGACCCCTTGAATCCTTAGTACCTCCTCCATGTAATTACTATAATAAACATCCACTGATCTAGACTAATTAACTAGTAAGAAGTGATTTTACTTCATCACGTTTTCAATGATCACTCATATAGAATCATAACCCTATAACACATGGTAAACTCTTCAGAGAGTATATCCAAATTTACTCCCAATATAAATAAGGAATATCAAATACCTAAAGAAACCCATCATGAACCTAATTCATTTATACACCTTCTATAAGGAAAAAAATTAAGGGACAATCGCTGCAACTAATTATATCAGACTATCCCAACAAAACCAATTCCTAAAAGAATGATAAATCATTAACACACCCAGACATACCACAAATAGTGATCAATAAAACTCAGGAGAACCCCATCAATAATCAAAAAAGGAATGAAAATATTCTGATAATACATCACCATATGTTATCCATTCTTAGACAAAACCCCATGGAAAATACTAAAAACAGCTGAATATCTCCAAAATCTATATCTTAGCATCCTCTATTATTAACTCCTCTATATGTTTCACTAAGGAAAAATACACTATCATCTGGTAAAAAACATCTTCCCTCAACTTCTCCCATATCAAGGTGCATTGTATCCAATTATTCCATCCCTCTCAAAGAGGCTCCAAACATAGACTCAAAACCACCTCAATATTTACGATATCGGTATCCCCCATAACATTACCATTACCATGTATGCTATGTATATTGAATTCATAGTCGTTTATCAACTCCACTTTCCACCACTATCTTATATTAAAGCCTCTTTGATATAATATTTACTTGAAAATCTTATGATCCATGAGGGCGACAAAGCATTTACAGATATAAAAGTGTCTACTCGCTATCAGATAAAACAATATCACAATAAGATGAAGGTCATCTGTGAAATAATTAAATGTCTGATGAAATAATTAATGAGACCCATACGAAATAATAGACTTATATTAAATCAATATATAACCTAATCTAAGGCAAAAATAATCATAGTAAAACATGAATAAAATTCCCTCCTCAATTAGATTATAAATGAGATAAGTAACCAAATTATATTTATAATACTTGATTGAAAAATGGAAATTTTTATTGTCCCTAAATGAATTATTTTTTTTATTAAATGATATAATTATATTCAAATTATAGTAGAGGTTAGGTATAAACCTCATATAATATCTAGTTATACAAAAGGAACTTTTCACCACTAAATTATTCTAGGGGTTAACCCGAAACTATTACCTTAATATACCATTGATTTTTCACTATTCAATATTGATAAATTTCTTATATAATTAAATGAAACTAAAGGTACCATAACAACACATCAAAATATTCTTGAATGTTTTAATAAACATAATAAATATGAATGTGATATCCATATTCTCTTCATCATACTCCATTTATGCTAAAAACAAATGATGTCATCAATAAACACCTCTATGAATAATTCTAGATACTGACATCACAATACATTCATTAACCCTATGAAAAAATCTATAGAATTCTTTACACTGATTGATATCACAATGAAGTCATAATACCAATAAAAACATTTAAAAATATTCATTTGGATATCCTCATTCATTAGTCAAATATAATAATATCTAGACCAAATTTTGATTATTAAGAACCTTCTATAATCCTTTAAATGATATAATATATCATCTTTTTTTGTGAGAACATAGAATTTATTCAATGTTACCTTATTCAAATTTCAATAATTGATTCACAGTTGTAAACATCCACCTACATTCCTCACAACTGGAATATGAGAACCATATAGAGACACACTAGATTGAATGAATCTAAATTTTATGAGATCAAAAACATAAATATGTAGCTATTGAAACATGGAAGGGAACATATGATAATGATAAATTAATATCAAGTAATCACATTATTTTAGCTCAATCCAAAACTAATTCACTCATCAAGAGGGTAGTTCCATAACATATTTAGGAGAGAAATCATTTTAATATTTTTCAAATTTATGAAACAACATCGAATGATCCTCCACAAAACATAGAATCAAATCATTCTTCAAAGAAGATAGTTCATAAACAAGACTCTAACTTGTTATAGGAGAATTATTACTAAAAATACATTTATATTCTCAATTTATGTAATATAAATGGATTCATGTACTTTTGAAATCCATAATATCCATCAAAAAATATATCTAATCCATGTTGATGACTATATTTTATAGTTTTGCCAATAAATATAGGAAGTATCCAAAATAATTTTGTTTCCATAGAACAAACACATATTATCTTCACAAATCAAGAATTCTAGCTCAAACTCCATCTAGATTAGTAAATGAGAAGTGAACTAGAATCATATGTACCTCATGTTCTAAATCGTGGAAAAGTGTCTAGGAAGCAAAGAAGTGAATAGATCTAGAATAAAATATGGTGTAGAAACATGTAGAAAACTTTCAGATATTACCTTGTACAGTGTCAGGATCACTCTATGATGGTAAGAATAAGTCATTTATACAATTATTTCATACTCCATTCTCTCTCTAGACCTGATGGAGAACACCACCATGTATGCACTCAGCCCATTTTCCCAAAGTAAAAAATGATATAATAGAGATTTCCCCTACCTACAATATCCCCTGTATTTTTTTTATAATCCAAAATGATTATCTAGTGATACTTCCACAATTGATAATATTTCAAATCCATGGATTGAAATAAAACACAACCCAAAAAATAACTTCTAAGGATAGTTGGGAACTCTTATATCTATTTGACATGAATTATATACAAACAAACCACACCTAACCTACATGAAATGGCCCTTGGGCTTATATCTCTGGTGAAGTGAGATGGAGAGGGATGAAACAATATATTTTCTAACTTAAACATCTTCTAAATTAGAAATAGTGGAACCTTAATCATTTTTATACTCATCATAGAGCATGGATGACTCCCATTTTTAGCAATTTGGTCTTAAAAAAAATTCCCTGAATGAAATTTTCCTTCCCCAGTACATTTTGAAATTACATAAATATAAATGAGGTGACATGTCACAATATTTATATGAAAATATCCTCATTGAAATATCACTCCCTTTCCTCTTGATTTGGAAAGTGGTTTGAATCATAAATTCTGAATTTCTTATAGCTAATATTGAACTCTCAAACAATGGAAGACCCATAATAAAGGCCAAGGATATCCTAATAATATGAAAGAATAATGGTAGAAGATAAAATATTATCCAATAATTATTCCCTAAATGTTTCCCACACAATATATGTCTCATCGTGATAGTCAAGAAAAAAATACCCAACAAATGAGGTAATTCATGCAACATCATCAATTCTAATGAAACACAATTTTCTTATTGAGAACATGTTAAATAAGAGTATATATTTAACTCATTTATCCTCTCCAATTACATGAGATATGAAAATCAACCAACAATCATTTTCGTACCTTAACACCTTAAATCTAAGAGGGTAATACTATATGGTTCCTCATCATGGACCTCCACTCTATGGTGATCCACGAAAACACCCTACTAATTGCATTCAACATAAACATGATGGGGACGTTGACCAAGTTCATTGTCTATAAATGAAAAAATATCAGTAACTCACAAACATATGATGAAACAGAATATTATTTTTTATTAATAAATTCAATAATTCCATTTAAAAATACCATTTTCCACCTAAATTCAAAAATTTGAAAAAAATGTCATTATTTTTTTCCATTATAGGTTTTATAAATTACTTGAATAATTTTCCCAATTTTATTGTCTTATAAACATCATGTTACAAGAATTTAATCATAATTTAAAACAAAATAACATTTCCTATAAGGTTTTCTAATTTTATAGCATGAACTAAACATGGTTGATACCATTTCCCTAACAATTCATGAATTATCACAACAAAATAACTTGTAACTATGTCTAATATCTCAACTATATAATTTTATACTAATTTATCATGAATCATCCCTCTATTGTTTGCCTATTAGGATTGACAATTACGAATGTTAGAAAATGACCCTCAATGAAAACCTATAATAGGGCACAGTTTGGATACTAGGACTAATTCCATATAAATAACACACATAGAAGTCACTACTCTCATATAGATATAATAAGTAAGAGATATTATGGAAAAATAGGTAACCAACAATGAGTATAAAAAATAAAAAGTCGCTATGGTTGTAATGTCATACATAAACTGAACAAATGAGAAGAAAATTTTAAGAGTACTAAAAGGAAAACATCCTCGGTGACCATGAATCCTAATTTACTACTGAAAAACACCCTAAACTAGTGCTTCAATTTTTAATCACCAACAAGGTCCCTATAAACTATAAAAAATAGTTTATATATGTAGGTTGAGTATAATAGTTATTCTCATTATGATCTTCCATGAAACATATTGTGAAAATTGTGATAGAACCACACTAAACTCTTTTGAATAAAAAACATAACTAAATCGTAACCTAAATTGGTAATAAAACTACCCCCATCATCATCATGTATTTATAAACACTTAACAAATAAAATTAAATCATTAATTTTGAAAATAATATATATATATATATATATAATATAGGTAACATTCTTCTAATTCCCCATTAGTTTTTCACTCTCACGCACTAATGCCAATAAAAACTTATTAACCCATTATATTAGTAACTCATGTCAGATGTGAGTAAGGTATCAGACCTAAAAACTTCAATCCCACATATGTACCAACATATAATATTGTTTTTAGTCCACAAATTTCACCCATGACCCTCATATTCCCATATGTAACCATGTTTATGTTTGAAATACAATATAACCTATATAAATTAATTATACCTTAATCCGTCATAGCTCGTAAACTTCCATTAACAAGAAAATGGAGACCCCGCTACTTGATAAATTTATGCATTATACCTAAATCCATTATATCCTAAAATTAATACATAGTAAAATAAAATTCATCATAGATTAGGTAGAAACACACCCTATACTGTAAGCCAATATATCTTTAGATAAGCCTGTTGATGTCTTCATCTAATGGGATAACATCAGAGAGGAATAAGTTATCTAACCATTTCTTGACCATATATATATTATAGAATACACCCCTAAATAATTTTTATTTCATCTTCCCAAAAAAAATAGGTAGATTTTATATGATGTCAGAAAAGGTAATAACATCATAGAAAAGAAACACTTTGGGAAACAACCTAGTCTTACTTTAATATGTCTCTATAATCACATGTAATCCCCTAATTCCACTAATAATAACTACATATCAATGTATCACACAATCATAAGAGTTATTTCTCAATTATTTAATTAACCAATAAATAATTAACTTTAACATTTTAAATTATTATCATTTTAATATTTTAATGTTAAGTGTTCATGACAATATTTATTCATTTCTATATATTTTTACATGTGTATTTGTAATTAACCACTTATAAAATTCCATGTTTAATCCCTTTATCCTTGGATAATAAAAGTCACCCATCCCATAGTTACAATAAATATGATATAAATAATTAATCATTACTTTCCTTTGAAACTCCTTATCCAATGTGTTCATTTATCTATTCATTTATCATTTAAAAATTTTCATGGAACTACAAGAATATACCTTTGATAACACATCAAAGACAAACTTATAGTGTATATAATCCAACTAAGTTGAGTAATGGATGAACCAAAATTGGTATAGTCTGTCCACCGAATCATATGCAAGAAACAAGAATGAGTAATAATCATTGAGAAAGCTTCACTCTTAACTCGACTAAACCACACTGATGTCCCAAATCATTATTTATAACTTTAATCAGTATTAATATCATCATTATCAACCATCACACCTCTATGAGATCTTAGCCCATTTCTTATCCCTACAAAAAAATAGTCAATCAAATATACATTTTCCATAAGTCCATTCTAAATATCAAAACTAATAAAACATTGTTATTAAATAATCACTTCAAGGATCTATAAATTCATAAAACATGAATATATTGGAATTAATTTTCCACTCTCATGAAATCGTATTATAGAAATAGAACTAAGGTATACATTATTTCCACAAAAGGAATGGCATACTAAGAACTAAAAAACAATTTCTTTTTCATAGAATCATTTTAATTCACATATTCAATTAACTAATATATTATACATAGATATTAATTATTAATAATCCTATAAATTTTCTTAAATCAATATTTATGAATAAAACATATAATTATATTTTTAATTACATTCTTATTCCATGAAATTTATGGAAGAACCAGTATTCATTTACTTGCATATCTCTTCAACTCACATCCCTGTGATTCCAAAATAATGTTGTTTATTGTTTTTCATGAAAAATTTATCATGTATCTTAATAAAAAGAAATATATATATATATCAAACTATTATATAACAAAAAGGATTTAATAAGTATAAAATAAAAATAGATCACAATACCATATCATAATAAAAATATTCTATTAAATTATCTTTATCTTATCTTCCCTAGGTAAATTCCATCAATACCCAAAAAATTAAAACATGATAATTTCAAGAATTCACAATATATCAAGTGATAGGTAATAGATCCAAATAATTAATATTTAACATAAAAAATTATCAAAAAAGTGTTTTGAAAAGTAATCTTTAAAGATAATCATAAATAGGAATCAAAATAGTCTAGATTAGGAAAAAAATATTTAAACCAAAGGGAGATAATTTAAAAATGAAATAATAACATGATATGATAGAACATAAGTGAAACACAACTCAATAAAAGGGTAAAACTCTCCTTGTATTCATATAAATTGATTTCTAGAATATTAGGGATTATTATACTCGGTGAGAATTCAAAGGCCTTCAAAAAATGTTCCCCTTGTCACATTGGTTTTATGATTGTAGAAATAAAATATGGGATGTATGAGGGGGATCCCAAACATATATCCAAGTTACAAAAAACCCCATTCATGGAAAATTATAGTTTAATTCGTATATATTATGGGTTATTAATCCACTTATATTTATATATTCTCATTTCTAAAATATAATGAAAAAAATCAATGATTCAATAATTAATAGCATGATTTCTTACTTGGAATAACTACTAAATTCCACCATTAAACCCTTAAATTCGTTTACCATATGTCATGATTAAATTCCTAGTTTTTTCAATGAAGATTTAATACTATATATTGCTCCATCTACTAGATATTAAGCACCTGAACATCTAGTCCTCCATCTCCTGCAACCAAACATGAAAAAAATTCTTAAAAAAATTTCCCCCTACATAGATTATCTAAAAAAAAATTTAATCATCATTATCATCTAGTATATCTTGAGAATACAAATCGATAATCTCATATTTATAGGAAATTTCCTTTGGATATTCTAGAAAATAAAATTTGTTTCAAAATTTGATTGAAGGCTCTTTGAGGGATATTTTATTCTACAATTTCAAAATAAACTATAATATCATGAATATCATTCTCTTCTTAGTTAAATAATCTATTTAAATTATGTTTGAAATTGTATATTATTGTGTGACTCTAGATTTCCATGATGTAACTCTACGAGAACACTAAAATCATTTGGTTTTTTATTGCATACGTAGTAGATTCCAAATTTGTTCAGATTAACCAAACAAAGTAAATATTAAATTACCCATTATGGGTACAAACCTTTTAGAATTACTTATGTATGTTTACTATGAATTTTTTATATACATTAGTGTGGAAGAGAAAAAATATTTGACTGAGTCAAATCTCAATATTTTTCATTTAATGAATTAATATAGATGAAACCCTAATAATTATACTCAATTAATTAAACCCCCTATTAGGTTGAGTTACATCATCTTAGGTACATCAAATTAAATAAAAAGATTTTTAATCTATTTAATTTGTTCAAGTGATTAAAATATATAATATCAATTATTTTAACATTATTGGTGTGCCAACATTTAATATTAAAATTTATCATAGTTGAAAGAGCATAATTTTTACATATCTCTTATTACTTGTATTGGAACTTATAAATTATCTTTTCAGTGGTTATCTATACAATGATTGACATTCTCAAATAAACCTAACCAAAAAAATAAATATAGAGAATAATGGAAAATAAAAAAGATATTCTTTATATCACCTTGTCAGAAAAGGTATATAAAAAATTGATAAGTCATCAATTAGTTAATAAATTATGGGATATGTTTGGAAAATACGTGAAGGAAATGTGAATTTGAAGGAGGATAAATTAATATTTTATAGATTAAAGTTTGAATACATCGATATAGATGGGAAAGAAAATATTTATTATTACATAAATCTTTTAAATGATGTTTTTATTATAATATTGGTGTCTTTTAAAAAACATGGTGACTCTATAATTTTTAAGTTGATCATAAGGAATTTTCCTACATGGTTTAGTCATAAAATATTATCTCTATTTGATAAAGAGGATCATTCCATTTTTTTAATTTCATTATATTATTATATCCTATTAAATGGAAAAAATTCATGCCTTTGTGAAATGGTAAAATATGGACTTTCACTTATAGCTAGGAGAGTTATAAAAATTGTTTAACATTTTGTAATTAATCATTTCAATGACTTAAAAAAACAAAGAGAATAAATATGTTTATTAACAAGTAATTTAATTTATTTCAAAGAGGTTAAATAAGGTAAAGAATGTTGGAAAATTCATGTATCATATAAGATTATATTAATGAGATTGTATTGAAAACATATCAATTAATTATCTAAAAAGTTGGTTCCATATTTGAATCTAAATATTATGATTAACCATATAAAATTGTGTGGAATTAGACTTTATTAGAATCATCTAATGTTGGAGGATACATTAATTAATTATTTAGATGAATGAGAATAAATATGATGAGAAAGGAAGAAAGTGAAAGATTAAAAAAATGTATTGAATCAAAAAGTGAGTTCTTAAGATATTTACTTATTTTGTATCATTTTTTATAAAAAATTTGAAATATAATTTAGGTAATAAGATGATTTAAAAATAAAATATTTAGAGAACATATTGATGGGTGAGATTAAATTTTTTCCATTTATGATCATTATTCTATATAATTAAAATAAAATAGTGGGAAAAGAAAAACATAAAACTAAATGAAGAAAATAGTTAGTATTTAAAAGAAGAAGAAAATATTTTTTATGATGTTAATAAACATTGATTGAAATCTTGAAAGCTTAAAAGGTTCATAATAGGTCATGATGGAATTTATTCTTTGAATGAAAAAATATATATATGTCACTGTCAAGGTGTCTTATAGCTGAAAATGAGATGAAGAATTTAATGAAAAACTTAAAAATTTCTATTTATGTTTATAATGATTCCACTAAGTTAGATGAGCGAAAATTATCATGAGATCAAGTCTAATATAAATATGGAAATCAATTTTAAATTATATTTACATAAATAATATTGGATATAACTTAATGAGGAATCATTCATGGGAAAAGAAAAGTTGGGGGAAACATTTTCCATCCTTTTCAGTGGAAAAGAACAACTCAATATTCACTTCTACTCCTAAAAAGAAGAAACTACGTTAATAATTTATATAATAATAATTAAAATTTGGAAAACATTATGCCTATAATTATTATGAACAAAGAATATTATTGTATCTACCTAATATTTAAATGCATTTAACCATAAAAAATATAATAAATAGCACGTTTCACACACTATAAAAAACTAAAAGAACTTTGATATATATTTTTCATATTTATTATGGTAGTTAATATTTATCTATTTATTTAAATGGTTTTAATTTAAATAAACATCTAAAAAAATTTCTAGAAAAGTGGGAATAAATGGAATCGAGAAGCTGATGTATTTTTATGAATCCCATTTACCTTGAATTGGAAGGGGGGTAGATTCACTAGGGGTATCCCTTTACCATCCCAATTTGAACTCAAAAAAACCCCATGGCTTAAACAAAATTGTATCCAATAATATATTACCTATGTAGAAATCACTATGAAATCCCAGCTAGCTGAATCACCCCTTGAAACTACCATTTTCAATTAAACATAGTTCTTTTATGGAGTTCATAATGGTATTTTTATGTTGAAATTATTATTATATCAATATGTAATAATTTTCTATATTATCAAAGGAGCAAATCAACATCAATGTAATATTAAGAATAATAAATTTGTTTTCTATATTCTACATTCTGAAACAAAATTAACAAATCGATATTTTTCATCTGAATTTAATATATATATATATATATATAATTTATAATTCATACGATTGATTTTTAATGACACCAAAAAATAATACATTCACTTCATTGAGGCATGGTTTGACATTATACACCAGTTTTATTTTGAATGGTGTAACTAATACCCCCATTAACTACAATAATAAAAATTATTTTTAAAATTTTAAAGATCACTTTTATCCATGATCATCATTTGTTTGGTCTAAAATTGATATACTCCCTATAATATAATGGAATTTTATATCCTATTATGGTTTATATAGATATTTATTTTGTCCTTAAATTTATTCATTCAATTCATATTGTATCCCTATTTTCCATCATTGAAGTGAAAATTTTATTCAATTATTCATTACTAATGATTTCTAATCCTTTTTTAAAATTAATTTTTATAATTATAATTCACATATATTTAAAAAAAAATTTCTCTTCCTTTATTATAATTTCACTTCCTGTAAATGTTCTATTTTTTAATTGGAAACCAAATTATGGGATATCTCGTGTTACCTACCTAATTCACTTATTCATTGGTCAAAAGGAAGATTCATGTTCCATTTTTTAATCTGTTTTTTTAATAAGGGTAATTTAAAAAAAATTAATTTTTTTATTGTTTTTTTATTTTTCTATACCGTTTTCATTACATTTCATTAATGATTTATCATTTTTTACAAAATATTATACAATATTAATATAATGTACTTATTTAAATATAGTGAACCTATTCTCTATAAAGGATCTCTATGTTCATGAGATATATAAATTTTTCGATTCTGAAAATTTAGAATAATTTAATTCCTTATTCTATTAGAGTATTTGTGATTTATTATTTGTTTATGTTGTCAATATTGATTATGAAATTAATTTCATTATCATTAGAAAGATCATAATTATGATTTATATATGGTTTATTTTCCTCATGTGGAATGCATATGTCAAATTTTTATTTATGCGACATGTTGAACTTAGATTATATATCTCTCTAATGCATTTTTAAATTCATTATATATCATGAGATGTTATGAATCAAATTAGGTTGTATATCTAATCCAACATGAAACTTGTCGACATTATAATGATATACTTAAGCTACCCTTGACATCTATTTACTATGTCATAGTTAATGTTATTTCTATATGATTATTATACCATGACCATATGACATGTTTTACTTATATACCATGTATCTATTCTTATGATCATCCACTTTATGATAGCATGTAATTTCATTTGACTCAATTATTCTTTACTTTCATGTTTACTTCCTTACTAGGATTTGTATCTCACACCTTTCTTTATGAATTTTCCTTAGGATATAATATACAATTTTGGAAGATCTTTGGGAGTTTAAAGTGGTATTTAGAGATTTAAATAAATCATATGATGTTTTTATGTTTCAAATAATTTAATGAGATTCAAAATATTCCAATGATTATAGACCTATAGAACTTTTTCATGTATTATTAGAAAATTATGTTAAGAATCATGAAATAATATATATTTTTATCCTGCATCAATTTATTTGGTATTAGATAAATTTGTTCTTATATAATTATAATAAGAATAAAGAATATTACTGAAAACCATAGGGACTGTTATAATGGATAATATTATGAATTATATGAAATCAAAATATTTTGTTAAAGTTGAGATTATTTAATTTTCCTTGACATAACACTGTTTGTCAATAGAATCATGTGTACACTAATTTGGAACATATAAATCTAGGTGTAATCAACCTAAAACAGTTTGTTAAGCATTGAATCGATAATCCCTCTGATTAAAGATGTGTGGGCCTAAGACTGTACAAGTAGCTAGACACTTTTGGTGGATTTTTTTTGGTTAATCATATGTTTCTATTAACCATTATAAATGATTAATTTTCTTGTAAAATTTAGGGATGAGGTTAAGAAATATATATTAACCCAAAATAAAGTAAGAATGGTTGAACCAAGAGAGCTAAAATATAAACCATGTGTAAAATTTTATAAAGTAAAGTATCATATGTTGAAATAACAGTGTTATTGGAGACTTCATAAGAGGATTAAGCTTTAATATTCATTTAATCATTTATTATGATCATAATGATAAATATTTTGAGTTATTGTATTTTAATGAAGTGTGATCAAGGAAGTGAATATGAGAATAGAATGTATCTAGATTCCAATATGTATATAACCAAATAATGGAGGGTGCTAAAATGATTGAGAAATATGGTCTATACATATTATGAAGGAAAGATACCAAAGGCAGTGAGGATGATATATTAATAAAAATATAATCTTGATACTCAAAGATATTTTTAGTATAAATTGATACTTATTAATGATATTCACAGATATTATAAACATTATGAGTTTTATGTGAAACATCTAATGATTTTTATTTAGTATCTTTTATTTAATAGTATGGAATCATATATTAAATGGTATCAATAACCTTTAAAAAGATTTTATGATAAGGTAATGTTTTTTTGGATAAATATTGAATAATACATGATTCAGTTATTTATAACTCTTAGGTTTAATATATGTTTGATTTTAAAGTAAAAAATGGTTTATTTATTTTAAAAATGTAAGTTACATGGTATCATTAACCATGTGATTGAAAATTAATTCATGATACTTTTGGTGATTTTATATCATTTTGGGGGATTTTGATATATATATATATATATAATATTGTATGAATTTATGAACTATTTTTTATACAAATTTTTTTTTAAATAGAGGGTTAATTTTTTTAGGGAAAAATAATTTCTCAATTTTTTAATTTCATGGAGATCCATACAGTTTTAGAATAGTGTGTAATAGAGTATATAGAATTAGAGTATATACATACAGGGACATATTATTTTATGAAATATCAATGTTTTTTAGGAAATATTTGAAACTTTATTTAGACCATGAATGAAAGTTATATGTCATATTATTAGTTATATATCACGTGATTAATATTTTCAGAATAACCTCACATACATTAAATAAATATCAAATAAATAAAATTATGAGGACAAAAATATTTATTGGATAGAATGTAAAGACCTAATATTTCATTGAATATCTCCAATAATTAATAAAATAATAAATATTTTCATTCAAAAAAATTTTAAATCTAAAAAAACCTTGCTATATTTTTTATATTAATTATGAACATTGAAAATTAGATTTTAAATTATTTGATAGTAATTAAACTAACCATATTGAAAAATTAATAAATTAGGATGAAATAGACTCCAGAAATAGATGTCGCCCATATGAATCCAATTTTTATATGCTCATATGGAAGGTAACTTAACTAAAGTTTTCACAAGAGAAATTCAGATCCAAAATCAAGTAATTACGGCTTGATCAATATTGTTTACAAGAAATGAATAAGATTATAGATCTCACTATGAAATCCATACTGTGTGAATCAATACCTATGACTTCCACAAGTAGTTATCTTAACCTTATATCCTATGAAGATATTATAAGTGGGTTCTATGTATTAATTATTATTATATAATCATTTAATTATTATCAACTAATTTGAATGAGTTTATCAATATAAAATCAATTTTAAAATAAAAAACTCTTGATTTTAAAGTTATTTTTTACATTATTAAAATGAAATTTTAACACTTTTAGATATTAATTAATTAAATATAAGAATAATTTAGGATCCATACATTATAAATATCATGAAACTAAATATTTATATATTCACATTATACAAAATAAAATATTATTTTATAAAAAATTCATTTGTGAGCCTTGCACATTTTTATTATAAAAAATTAAATGAATTTTAGAGTTTAAAATTAATAAAATTAACAATTTTTTTGAATTAATCATATCAAAAATTATTTAGTAAATTTGTTTAGATTGTATAAAATAATTAAATTTTTGGTGAATAGTGAAAAAACAATTTTTATTATACTGCCACTAAAATATGAAACATACTTTTTTTAAAACATTTTGATGTAAAAAATATATTTAAGAATTAAAATAAATAATTTCAAATTACTATGATCAGTTTTTGAAACCTAATAATATCATTTTAGAAAATCAATTATTTCATGATAATTATTCCCCTTTTGTATATTTAATTAAATTTATGCATGCGGAAATTAGGTTTTAGTATTTATATTGATGTCACAATAATATTAATTGAATAAAAATAATCTTCTTAATATCGTCATAATCACTAAAATTGACAATTCTTTCTATATATAAACATTAGGCTTAAAATTGTAGTTTTTTATAAACATGTTTTTCTGTGAAATGTTGTGGTTAATTTACATGAAAATATAAAGATAATTTGACAAGAAGATTATTTTTTAGATAATAATTATCATATTGTTTACAATTAAAAATTTAATTTTTATGTATAGAAATTAGAATGTTATTTTTAATGTTAGTTAACATGAAAATGATTAATCAAATTTTTTATAATTATTATTATATTGAAATCATTGAATTTATATTAAATAAATTAAAATAGTTAAAAGTATAAGATAAATAATATATGATTTTTAAAACCATAAATAAATATATTAACTCTTATTTAATTTTAAATCAATACTAAATAGATTTAAGAATCCATAATGTTCAAAATGTACTTTTTATACTAAACTAGTTTTTTTTACACAATAGTTATTTGTATTTAAGATTAAATTTTATAATATTTATTAATTTAATAAGATTAAATATAGCATAAATTTATTACCAGAAAACATAAATTTGTTTATATGGGATGTGGTATATTTATAACAAAACATAAAATCACTTAGTCAAAAACATAATACCTAGTTTAAATGTAAAAGAGTAAAATGTAATGATTTAACTATAAAAACCTGGTCAATTTTTTAAAAATGTATGGAGAGCCTTTTTTGATTATATATAAACCATATATAGAATTATTTTAAAAAATTATATCCATTGATCATGGAATTGAATCATGGAATAATTATAATATAAAGTGTGTTTCCAAAAGATTCAATTACATATCTTATAAAATGGGGTGATGTATACCCTACACCACCCAAGTAAAATAACCTCTAAAATCATCCCAAATATACTATCCTATATATACCTAAAAATTTATAAGACCATTTTCAAACTATGTTTGTCAAACCAATTCATTTCTAATGAGATCTCTATGATAAGATCAAGACTCCAACATAAGTATTTCCTTCTTTTTAACTATTTCTCAATAATATTCCTTCTAAAAATATCTTATATATTTATATTAACATACCGAAATAATTATAATTATTCAATTTATAATATATTATATTAATTAAATAACTATTATTTATTCCGATCCATCCTCTAAGAAATAAAAAAAATTGTTAGAGCATTGTGTAGACTACCACAACTATAATGGGAAGTCTACTGTTCTTTACACCGCCACTCATTGATTTTATTAATATTGATATTATTTATTAAATATGATATTATTCATTAAATATGATATAAATAATATAAATTTTATTCTATTATTTAAATTTACTATATAAAATATATACTTCTCATTTTTTGAGAAATGAAAGTTTAATTATGCGTAAATGCGAACTATCACCTCCACAAGAAATGAGATTCACTTTCCATCAGCATCCATCATGGTTTGAATTAAAAATATATCTATAATGTAAAAAATATTACCATTCAACTATTATTGTTATTTATATTTTTAAACTATCTTACAATGTATTCTACCCTGGCCAAAAAATATAAGGAGATATGAAGTAATTGTCTGAACAACCTCAAGTAAGTATTGTGGGAAAGTAAACTATATTATAAATAAATAAAATATGATATTTAATAGACCAAATAATATGTAATATATACTAATAATTTTATTGAATATATATATAAGGGACGCAATTTATGTTTTAATGATGCTAATTTCATGTGACAATCACTTTTTTATGGGGCGTAAGGGTTTCATCACAAAGTTTTCTTCTTTAAGACATGTTTTCTTTTAAGAATAATTTTTCATACAAATGGTGTTTATACATAAAATTTTTTTTATACAAGAATGAATAATATTTTCTTATTTTACTTTTTAACTTCAATTTCAATCACTAACACTTTCTAGGGGTTTTATTAGAATATTTCTTCAGCCAAAAGGGTATTATCTCAAACACCGTTCATTGAAGCATGATTTATTATTACGCAAAAATATTTATTTTTATTGTATAAATAAAACCAACAAGAAATATAATAACATAAACTATTGTTTAGGATTGAAAATTTAATTCAATTCATTATATTCCTTATATTTGAATATGATTGATTCCTTATCTATAATATAAGGTTATTTTATAACTCAATTTGATTTGTCGAGTTATCTTTTCACTATAAGTTTCATCATTCATTTCATATGATATATCATATACCTATATTAGAAGATCAATTTTTATACAAATAATATTTACTTACAAGTTTTGATAATATTTAAATATTTAACTATGTTTTGAATAATTAACATCTATTTAAATGATGGTTTCACCACAATTCTAATAATTCCCATTCCCACTAATGTGATATTTTTTAATTGGAAACCTTATTACGGGTTATCAAATTTAAAATTAATAATTTATTTATTACATTTTCAAAATGAAGTTTCATCATCCATTTTTCAATGTGGATTTTCATCAAATGTATTGTAAATTTTTTTTACCTACATGATCATTTATTTGATCTTCAGTTCCTGCTTCATGGATTTTCAGTTACACAGTATCCTTTTTTAATCCTTTTATAAAATATTAGATTCTTGTAACTCTTATATTTTTGTATATATATCCCTTATATATATACAAATTTAAACATTCTTTTCATTTTTGGTTTTATACTTTTTTTTAGTTCCCTTCAAAATTACCATATTTATGTAAACTTGGTCAAAAGAACATTCTTTTTTCTTGCCTCATGCTAAGAATCACAGGAATAAGAATTTAAACAATGATTAGATTTTATAAATCCTCAATATTTTCTTGTACTACTGTATTAGTTCAATTATGGTTTTATATTAACCATTAATTTTTTCATACTTTAAAAATTTCCCATGATATTTTCATAAATAAATATCCATGTGATACATTTATATTCTTTTGTCTCCTATATACTATTAAGGAATTTTCTATGTTAGATCTCCATGTACAATACCTATGTTTCTTTTTAAGTTATAAAAGATAAAAATGAGTAAAATTTTCACTTGGTAACCTCCATGATTTAACCTTTATTTATTCTATAGATCGGGATTATGATACTAATTTCTTTCAAATGGGTTGGACCACTATTCAGATTTATTTGTCATTTATTTTACTCATGTTCAACACATATATATGATTTTAACTTATGTGATTAGTGTTATTAGAATTAAATATCCCTTAAATTTACTATGTAATTATTTATATCCCATGAGATCTTATATAAGGGATTAATTAGTGATCATAATCTATTATGAGGCATTTTTTACTATAAAATGATAGTTTGTGGAGTGACCCTTGACTTATGTTTATTATGTCGTATTATATGTTTTTGTCACATTTTTATGATTCCATTACACTATGATATAATTTATTTAAGATATATATTCCCACATGTGATCATCCTCTTTATAAAAACATTTTATTCTTTTTTCCCCACATGTTACATTTTATTAATTCGTTTACTCACTTAATTTGATTTTTATCTCATCATTATCCTTAGGTAACATCCCCGTAATATTATATAAAGTATTAAAATATCATTTGGAGTGATGATCACTATATAGAATTTTATATTATAATAGGAATTTATAGTTTTTTAATTTGATGTCTTTTAATTTTTCATATTATAAAGACAATAAACCTCATGATTGTTGGATATTATTTTTGTAAAAGTATGTTACGAATCATTAAATAAAGTATTTTTTATGATAATATCCCTATAATTTAGGTTTCATGGGTACTACCATAACTATGTGGTAATCAATTAAATTTCCTATGTATTTTGGTACACTTTTTTAATTATAAGGATAGATCATAGACTTTGGGTTATTCATCTGGAGAATAGATAATTGAAGGAGTACAGTATACAAGATGTAATTCCAAATTTCTATGTTTCATAATATCATGATAGAAATTAATGTCTCGAAGAGTTATGTGGATGGTGTCTACAACAAGGTCACTACACATAACAATTAATGAAAATATTAAAAATAATAACTATAAATATTGAGAATATAAATGTAATTTTGAAACCTATAGAATTTATATTGTATCAACTTAGTATATTATAAGAATATTATATTTGATATAGTATATAATATGTAACACGATGAAATAAAGAACAATAAAATATTATATAAATATGACCATTATATACTACATGATCACTTATAGGGGATAAACAATATTATCCACTATATTACATATATAAATTTGTTACTGAATAAAAAAGTAATGATAAAGTCTTTGTAAATAATCACTAAATTTTTTGCAATGCACTTTTATTCATGAAGAATTCATTTTCTACAGAAATTATTTTCTTATTGGAAAATTGAGAAATTTTATTTGACAATGTGGATATCATTTTAGAAATAAGTTTATGAAAATTATCATATGCTGAAAAATTTTGGATTTTTTGGTAAAGATCGTTTTTTAATGAATAGTGAAAAATATAATGTTTCATAAAATATCATTTCTTTTTATTTAAATTTAATATTATTATTTAAATATGATGATAAAATAATATATTTATCTTATAATTATATATAATCTATTTAATATCATTATAATTATCATTATATTATATTTTAGTATAAAATAATTATTGAGCCTATAAATATGGTTTCTAATAATTTGTTTTATTATTTCTCAGATATTTATATTAAAATTGATTTATTCGACATATAGATATTAAATCTTGAAAATTGGACTCAAAATAAAGAATTAATGGACCAAATTAGGTAAATATTAACATTTTATTTTTGTTCAAAATGAATAGTAACCATATTAAATATTGGTCACCTCAATAAGAGAAGATTGGAAAATTAAAGTTATAAATAATATGATAGGACTAAAATTAAACCTAAAAATTTATTTTATTTTATTTTATTGGTGGGGTTCGATTTTCCTTATTCAATAATCTAATTTTTCCAAAAAATTTCCCTTTTTTAATTGAAAAATGAACTATATATTACTTTGAAGAATATGATGAAAAAAAATGTCACTCTTTTTCTTTTAAAATCTATAATATTTAGTGATAGGGATAAAAACCAATTAAGTTTGGTTTTAAAGGTATATATGAAATATAAATGAATTTTTATCATGGTATTTTATTTCCAATTTTTAATGATGTCATAATTAACAAAAATACATACACAACATTGATACAATTCTTGTAAAAAAAATAGAAAAATAAAGTAAATTATTTTTAAAATAATAAGGGGAATATTTCGTTAAATTTTAATAGTTTAAAAAAAATTATAAAGAATAATATAACATATTGTAAATATTTTTTAGGATTAAATTTAAATTTGATTACTATTATATAGTTTTTGATGTCAAATTATGTGAATAGATCTTGGAATTTTATTGATATAATTTTATTTTCATAAAATTTTATTAATTTATAAAAAGTCATCAAAATATATAAATAAGAAAATTAGGAATAAAATGGTCTAAAATTTCATTAATTGTTCTTTTATTATCCAATTTTTATTGTATATGTAAAATTATATCACATTAATATTGAAGATTTCATTATCATAGTTAGGATGAGAATTTGAAAACTTGTAGTCTAATCTAAATGATTAGGAGTAAAATGATAAATAAATAATTAAAAATTTAATTGGGTAACTATATTAATACCATTTAATTCTTTTCCTCAAATACATGTAATTTTTAAACAAATTATCTTGATTTATACACATATTATGTTATAATTTTTCATGTATATAAAATGTATCATTTATAATGTTTTATAATAAAAAATATTTTGTGAAATGACGTAAAATTATTTTAAATCTAATATCAGGCCATGTGATTATGATATAGTTTAAAATATCAATCATTTAAAATTGATGGGTTATTTTTCTATTTGTAGTATATTTCTTGACCCCATAATTTCAAGAAACATTGATTTAATTGTAATTGTTAAAAGGGGTAAAATATGGTTAATACTAACAGATAAGAGTAAAAAAATCACCTAAATTTATAAAACAAAATATTGGATGAAAGGTTTTAAACTCATAATCATCCAATAAACTCATTATTTCATTTAGGAACCATTATTCCATGAAAATTAATTTAAATTAATTTAATAATTTAAGATTTCCAAGAGAGCCCCTCACTTCACTTATAAAAGGAAACCTCCTCATGAATTTTTTTCACAATTCCAAATCCATTTGGTCAAAAACATTACTACCCAAATACCATAATAAAATCATTAAACATGTTATATTGGTATTATTTTTGGAATAATAACAACTATATATGTATTAAGTTGTAAATAAGTGTTGGTTTTCCAATGAAAAGGTATAACCTTTAAAAGAATATTTAAGATTTATTTCATCTTCAATATCCATTAAATCAATATCAACTATAAAGAAATTATAAAATCAGTATAATCCATATAATTAGATGTTATTATGTTACTTTAATAACCTATATCTATCTCTTATTCTATCTAATGGGAGAAAAAATCATCATTTTTCTATATGGTAGACTACCTCCTCACGAACCAATGAAATTATTTTTCCACCATTGTCTCTCATGAATGGTTATAATAAAGGATTTTATATATATATATATATATATATATATATATATTAATGAGTTATTTATCCTTTTTAAATTATATTATATAATATAATTTCTTACAAATCCATCCAATGAAAAATGATAATGTAGTTTGTGTGTACATGTGGATTACCACAACCAAGAAGCGATGTGATTCATTTTTCATGAACACGTCACTTGCATACTATATATAAGTAATTTAAAGATATAATATGATATATGTGTGTCTGTGTGATATAGTACTCATTTTGTAATGATAAAATGATACATACATTATTCTAATCATATTCTTTAAAAAATGGATACATTACTCATGTGTAAATAAAGATTACAGTCTCCATGATTGTAACATTATTCAACTTTCATTACATTTTTAAAATGTTTTGTTTTGATATTTTAATTCGTTTATTGTTTTTTTAACGGTTAAATGATCATTATTCAGGATAATTTAGAAGAATTTTTTCTTTAACCACGGTCAACATACCAAATCCATTTTGAACTTATCAAATGAACATCCTTAAAACACTCAATATATACATAAAAGGTTAAGTAATTATAAATATCAGTGAAATTAATTAATTAAATGGTTTAAGGATATATTATTAATACTAGAAATGGTTTTTTTGATATTAAATAATTTATATATGTTTATTATATAGTTTTTAAAGTACATACATGTCTAATTTTATTTGAGATAAGGGTTTACATCTCACTTTCATTTTATAGAGGCATAATTTAATGTTATGAACTTATATTCTTATTTATAGACTATATATTACACCTTTCACATGTTATATCATGTATCAATCATAAATCATGGTATTTTGTATCATAATTAAAATTATATCTTTTATAATAATTTGAATTCAATTTTAAAGTCTTGTAATGGGTTTCTTAAATTATTTTTCTTTCTTGGAGTTATAACTTATACAGTAATAACTTTTTTATACCACTATTATGTTTGAATTTAAATAAAGAGAATTTATAATGTATTTTCACTATTTTCATTTGAATTTATATATATAAACATAATAAGTTCATTAATAAATTATCACATAAATATTTATGAACTTTGTAAGGTGTTTTTTTCTTTAAATCTCATTTACATGAGAGATGTTTAAT
This sequence comes from Viscum album, assembly GCA_963277665.1. Classification (NCBI taxonomy): domain Eukaryota; kingdom Viridiplantae; phylum Streptophyta; class Magnoliopsida; order Santalales; family Viscaceae; genus Viscum; species Viscum album. The sequence continues at coordinate 894,113,067 of OY728128.1, forward strand.
CTTGTAAACCATGGATTCTTTATATGGTGTACTTTTTTTCCACGAAATAATTTTTTAATATAAAATAATGAAATTCATGGGATTTACATATTAATATAATACTCTTGGATTCAATTACTTTATATTTTAATGTTACCAAGGTGGTAAAGTAATTATGTTACAATATACTTTATTTTTAATATTTTTATGTTCAAGGATACATTGGAAAAACATATTAAATTATTTTCATGAACAAAAAATTAAATATTTTCCATTATTTAATAGTTTTTTTTTAATTTATATTTTTTATTTCCCCCTTATTTAATATGAAAACATCATGAATTTTCTTTATATGTGATTAATTTATTGTATTTTATTTTAGATCAAGAATCTTTCCCTTGTAAATCAATGTGTTCTAAAATGATTTAAAGATTTATTTTCTTCATCAAATAATTTTTTTCATAAATGTATTTTAAATTATCTTTGACCATCAATGAATGTGTTTTGAAAAGAACTTTCTTAACATTTCTTGTGTGTTTAACCTTTTTTATTATTTACAAAATTTTGGAAAGAATGCTTGTATTGTTTACTACATAAATGTAATTTACCAATTTCATGAAAACTCGATGATTTTAGACTTCCATTAAAAGTTTACTGGTATATTTTTTCATTATAATACATAAATTTCTATTTCTTAAGAGTTGTTTTCCATGGGAAAGTCATGCTTTCATCAAAAATGTTTTTAAATAACATTTAATGGTATTTATATTCATCAAAATCAATAACCATTTATGTTATATATAAGATATTGGGGATATGTTCTAATTATATCATCCTTATTCTTTATATTGATTGATTATGATTGTTTCAAAGATATTGTCATTAAACCCATTCTTTTCTATTTGTTATTTATTTTATTAAAAGAATAAGGGTTTTTTATATGAGTCTTGTGATAAAAATAAAGTTCTATAGGATTTTTTATGTTATGGTTCTTGGAAATTGTTCATGATGTTGAGTGGTTTTGTTATAAACCAATGTCGAGCTATTCTTCTATAAATCAAGTATGTGTTGTTGAATTATAAACCAAGGATTGATGTATATGTTATATCCCACCAATAAATTAGGTATTGATTATGGTCTCATGATAAATATGTTGTTAGTTGACCATATTAGTTATTCCTATTGTAATAGTGTTTTTAAGAGTGATATAAATATAATGTTTCAAGATATGAACATGTTTTATATATGATTTCGATTAGTTTTTTATGATTTTAGTGATTGTGATTGAGGTAACATGGATCATTATTTTTAATTATCATGTTTATTTCCTTTGATAAACCATTATTCCATGTCATATGTTGTATGTTATAAGTTTGGATAGGTTTTAATTCTCATATTTCAAACCCATGCACTTTTATTTTGTCATCATACCCTTATGATCATATTATGCTCAATTATGAAATTATTTTGTTAATGATTATGTTTACTAAGAATTTGGTATCACTTTTATAATGATTCCCTTTCCTCATGATTTAAGGAATGGTTTTATGTATGATATTCCTGATAAGGTTGTTAGATTTAAAGAGCGTAGAGATAAATGATGTAGATTTTTATGAACCATTTATTTATGTATCCAAGTTGAATGTAAGAATTTTTCCTAATTCACTAATTTTATAAACATAAAAGTAAAATTTTTATGTAATGGATCTAATAATACCTTTAATGTTGTATAGATTGGATGTTTGAAATTAGGGTTCACTTATTGGCACCAAATACTTAAATTTAATGATTATTTTTAAGAACTAGATCCAAAAATGTGGCATTAAAGTTGTAATTTTAGGTATAGGAGGAAGGTTTAGATAAAAAAGGGGAATATGATGTTTTCATGGGGTTAACATAAGTAATATGGATACAATCAGGGGTATTTATATTTATAATTTATAGTGAGTTTACTAACGTCACCACCAGATTATCAATTTTACATAATTGAATTTTTAGATATATAATGTCATTTTGGGATACATTTTCTTGGATTTAGGTACATGTGACCATTATGCTTAACATGAATGATAATTATTGAAAAATTATTGTACATTGTGGGGTTAGAATATTATATGAATAAGAATAATTTTAAATATAAGATATTTTAATTCTCAATTTATTAACTTTAATTGGGATATGGGGTAATTTATTTTTGGAAATATCTTCATTGATCTTTTTGTGTAATTATTGAATTTTTTAGATTAATGTATTATTTTTTCATATGAATATTTATAAATTATGTATGTTAGCTTACCCTATGATAAATATTTTAGTTTTGGTAAATATATAATTATATAAGAGATATCATGTTTTCCTTTGTAGATTATATGATTCGATAGAAATTTATTTTAGTTCATCAAATAAGAAAAATTAATCTTGAATTCTCATTGATTGGAAAAAAGATGATATTATTTTTGAAATAGATTAATTTATTAAATTAAGCATGTCAATTAATTATATTCACATATTTTTTTAGTAAATATGTTAATGGAATTACACATATCCATGAAAAGGATCATATAAGGAAATGTTTTTCATATTTTCTTCATTTTTGATGAGTCGATAGCCCTTTCAAACATAATTGATTTATAGTTCTTTGGTCATTATCATTTTCTTGATAAATCTTTTATAGTAAATGTATTTATCACTCTCCATAATTTTTTGGACATTAATTTTTCCTCCATGCACAACTTTTCTCTTCCCACAAATGTTCTCCTACTTCCAATCCTGGTTATGTGTTATTTCAGATGACCTTCGTATTTCCTTTCCCCAATTTTCAAGAGGGAATTTTTTATCATTTCATGATTTGGGGTTTTCAAAAATGGAATATAAAAATTTCATACCCATTTTTTATAAGTGCAATTCATCTTGTGAGGAATAAATTTTTTAAATGGGGATAATGCAACACCCTGAGATTTTAAAGGAAGACTATTTTTTATGGAGTATATAGCATTAAAAATTAAGATTAAACAAAACATAAAATATTTTTACTTAAATATGAACCATATAAAAATGAGTTTATGTGTATGAATAGGATTACCCGATCTATGAAATATTTATAATGGACATACTCAAGAAAAATTTATTGAAAAATTCATAGTAGATAATAACACAATTTTTTTATAATTCATTTAAATTTTGAAAAACATGTTTTCATCAATAATTTTTTTTATTTTCAGATAAAATATTAATTTTATTGACAAAAATGATATAAATTTTTCACTTCCACATATCAATATTATCTTAGGGGGAAATTTAAGGTTTTTTCTAAAAAGATTGATTATTTAGTGAATAACTAAATGTATGGATTTTGAAAAAATGCCACTTCATTTAATTTAGATTTAAAATTATAATTTTTATAATATATTAAGATAAAATAATTATTATATAAATTCATATAATATTATTAAATACGTTAAAATCGTCATTAAACCAAATTCTGGTTTAAGTTCATTTTTTAGTTTATAAATAATTTTTTCTAAAAAGTTTTTTTCATTGCGTTTTGTAAATTTATATTAAAATTGATTTTTTTTACATTTAAAAATTGCATCTATACAAATGGATTCTATATTTTTAATCATTATACCCAAATTAGGTTAGTATATATCTTTTTTATGTATATGAATATTAACTTTAATAAATATTTCACCTTGATAAAGATAAATTGACATATTAAGGTAAAAGTAATATTATAATGACTAAAAATTAACCTAACATGAGAATATTATATATTTTATTGGTGGGTATCTTACATAATAATTTATTATTTGAATTTAACATAATTTCCTGTCATTTATATTTTTAAATGATTTATATATTACATTAAATGACTATAATTACAAAAAAGTCATTCTCTTGAATTTAATATCTATGATATTTTTTTATAAGGATAAAACCAACTAATTTTTGGTAATAAATTTTTATTTTAAATATAAATTATTTATTTTTATCATAGTATTTATTTTAAATTTTTAATGTTGAAAGAATTTCCTAAAATACATACCAAACAGTAGAACAGTTTGTGTATAAGTAGTTAAAAAGTCATGTAACTAATTTTAGAAAACCTAATAGTGATATTTATATTTCATGTGTATTTTACAGAGAATTTTTTGATGCATATAACATATTATAGATGTGTAATAGGTTTAGATTTGAATTCAATGGATGAATTTTTTTTCAGAGTTGAATTGTGTGAATTGATCTAAAAATATGATTCCAAGTATTTTTCGATAAATAATATTTCATTAAATTATTCAAAAATCCAAAAAATAATAAAATAAAAAAATTGGGATAATAAATGATATAAAATTTCATATCTTATCTTTTCATGATCCCATTTTTGTCTTATATGTAAAATTATAACCCCTTAATATTAAAAAATTAATTATCAGAGTTAAGGTTATAATAGGTCAACCAATGGGTTTATCAAAAAGATAAGAACTAAAATGATATTAAAACCATGAAAAATATCATTTTGTAACTATATGAAGACCATAAACTCATTTTATAATAATTCATTTTATTTTCAAACCATTCGAAATTAGTTTGACATGTATTATATTATATTATTTCATGTATTTGCAATTAGTACATTAATGATATTTCATAATGATATTTTCTTAAATGATTAAAAATTTATAAAAAAATATATTCTAAAAATGAATGGGATATGGTTTAAAATAACAAAAAAAATTCATTTATGTGACATTTTTTCTTTTAAAATAAAATTGATGATAATAATGAGTAATAAACATTGATACTGTAATTAGTTTCAAAATGGATAATTGGGGATTAAAACAAATAGATGAGGGGAAAACATCATCAAAATTTTTATAAAGTTTATTGTATAGGATTATATATACGAAAAATTATCCTATATTATAAAAATATCATTGATTATCCATGTTACCATGAATATTAATTAATATTAATTTAATACATTAAATACTTCTAATAGTTTTCATCCCCTCACTAACAAAATGGTATAATGTATTCTCTTTTAGATACAAATAATGTTCCATTTTTTCAACATATTACTACACTAATCCTTTACTAAAATGGCACCCCTTGTTTTATAAGGATTATTTTTTTAGAATACCAACCATTGATGGAATGTGTTGTAATGTGAATAATATTTTTAGAAGAATAGGGATAGCTTTCAACTAGATGTTTTAGATTTATTTCGTCTTCTACCTCTATAAAATACTTTTCAACCCTGATGAAATAATACCATTGGTATATTACATATAATTATATGTTATTTTGATAAGTTAATATCCAATTTCTATCTATTATTTCATCAAATGGGTTACAAAAATATCATGTATGTGTACGGTAGACTATCACTTCATGAACTAATGTAATTCATATTCCATCACCACCTCTCATGTATGGCTATAAAGATGGATTTAATATATTTATATACATATATATTATTCAAGACATATTATAAATTCTATAATAATATTACATCATCTACTTTTTTACCACTCAATCCATCGAATATAGATAATTTCATTCACGCATAAGTGTGGATAACAACATTCACGAAGATATCTGAATCATTTTTCAAGATAAAATCACTAAGATATTATATATATGAATATTTAAATAATTAATATGATATATATATATATATGATATAATCATCATTCTATGATAATAAAATGATATATTCTTTCTTTCTATCATGTTTTTTGAAAAATATAAATGTTATTCCAGAATAAGTATGGACTACGGTTTTGTTGATTTTAATTTAATTAATTTTTATAAACGATATTTTATAACACCTTTAGGTTTTATAAAAATAAATTCAAATAAATTTAATTTCCTCAATAGTTTTCATTACACTCACCACTGATTGTTAATGAAATTTCAATATACTATTTGTAATAATATTTAAATATGAATGCTATAAAATATAAATATGATAATTTTTAAAATTAATTATATTGGTTTTAGATAAGGAAAATATATTTATAAATAAGTTCTCAATTTTTAGAAAATTAATTATATGATTTGAAAATTCCTTTTCTCAAAAAAAAATTCTATTAATTTTTGTGAAGAGATTATAATTTTTATTTTCGACACTTTTTAAAAATTTATTTCAAAAAACTATCTTCATTTTTTTTAATCAAAATGTAAAAAGAATCTTAGAGTTAAATATTGATAATTTTCTAAAAAGATTAATTTTTGGTGAAAACTAATAAAATAATGGTTTTTAATAAAAATATTGATTTCAATTGATGAATTGACAAAGTTTCACCAGGGTGAAAAAGTATTTTAAGTATATTATGTTATGAATAGACTAATTTATTTTATTTTAATCAATATAATTTGGAATTTTGATATTAAATTTCTCTATACTTATTGAAATTTTAACTTCGGAAAACTTTTTTCATCGCATTTGTAGGCTTAATATTAAATTAATAATTTTAACCAATGAAAATAGAATTTTAACAAATGTATTTTATATCTTGAATACACTTGTTTAATATTATAAAATATGGTAAACATGGTTTTTTGTTAAAATTAATAGAAATAACATTAAAAATTCATTATATTTGTTATAATAAAAATTGGTTTACTACTGGGTTAACAAAAATGAGAATGGGTAAAATTTCCTAAAAACATGTAAAAATTAAATTTTATGGAAATATTTTGACCTTTAAAAATATATGTTTCAAAAATGTTAAATTTTGGATCCGTGTGACATGTTTTAAATATGGGTATAACTTTTTCATTTCAAAAAATACAAATGTGTCCTCTCCCCCACTTATAATAGGGAACCTCTATCCTCTCCACATCACACTTTAAAAACCCTATTTAATTTCTAATACATTTAAAAAGTAATTACATACATTCCTCCAGACATCATATAGGAATTATTTTTATTATAAAATAATAATAAGTCTTTTAGTTCTAACCTATGGACCTTGTCAAAAGAAGAGGTATTGTTCGTCATCGAGTGTTTTTATATTATTTATTCTTCAATATCCAAATAAATCATCAACTATGGTTATATAATAACGATATTATCTACAATATGTTTATATTTTATTATCTTATATGCATCACTTAAATCCATCTCATCTCTCATAAAATGAGAAATGAAACTATCGGTCATGTGTACAGCAGACTACCACCTCACAAACATATGCTTTTAGTTTTCAACCACCACCTCTCAAGGATAAAGATAATGTTTGAATTAATTTTTAAATATTATATTTATGGCATATTTATACTCCTATAATTATAATTTCATATTTTTTTATTATCTTTATATACATTGAAAAATGATAACATCATTTTTGCTTATAGGTGGAATACCGCCACCACGAAGCTATGTGATACATTTTTCGTTTTATTTAATAATTTTTGGTAATAAGAACAAATTTAATTAATATATATTAAAAATTATATATTTTGATTAGTATATAAATGGTAATTAAAATTTACCCTTCTTTTATTCCATATGTCATAAAAATGGAAATAGTGTTTATGCATACATATGTTCTACCATCTCAATGGATAGTGTAATTCATATTATATATCTAACATTAATGGATAACTATAAATACATATATAATTAATATATGTGATATTAATTTCATGTTTAACATTTTGAATATTATTGTACCATGATTAACGTAAAACGACTAAAAATATCAAATTGGAAAATACATGAAAAATGAAGCGGTTATTACCAAAAATGTGATTTTAACATGGAATTGTTAATAAAATATATCTAAAAGTTAATAAGTAAATATTATATGGTATGATATATATTATTGTAGTTTTTAATGTATTTTTATTAATACAATATTTATTATACATCATCTTTTAATATAAATGAAAATATTTGAGATGTGAGGTAGGATATTTTTTTTTGTAGTTTTCTTCTTTGGATCATATATTATGTCATGACACTATATTAGTCTATAAGATGTATATATATACCATTTAACATATTATTTAATGAATTAATTTATTCTATGTATATTTAATTTTTCATTTAATGTTGTTATTTCTTGTAGTATATGATTCAAAAGATACCAATGTGGTAATGATTTTATGTTACAATTTCACTGTCTAATAGGATTATTTATGATTATTTTCCATATGATGAAATAAGATGGTCTATATCTAGTTTTTTTTTTAATTTTTATCCTCTATAGTTATTTTTTCAATATAAAATTTTTCCTTTAATTTTTTCCCTTTAATAAGTCAACAGACTAAATGAATATTTTTAATGAAAATTTACATTATTCATTTCTTCATAAGAAAATCCTTTTTCATCCATGACCACATTTTATAAAAATGTTTTAAAGAATTTTTTACTATTATACAATGATTTTTTAAATGCATTTTTACAAATGTTTTACTTTTTATAAATTGGTTAAAAATAAAACATTGTGGCATTTCTTGAATAAGGTTGTTTTGAATTTTTATGGAATATTGGAAAAACATATTTTATTTCAACGAGTGAGACATGATTTGAATTTTACAAATTCATGATCACTAAGTTATTTTATGCTTTATAATTTTCAAAGGTTTTTTTAAAAATAAAATATTTTCATTATTATTGTTGAAATTTTTATATTTTAATGGTATTATTTGAAATTGTGAATGAGATTTTCTTAAATATTGTTCTATTTATATTTTTATGGAATTTATATTCAAAAATGACACCAACCATGTGTTATTATTATGTTTTATGATGTATATGATCCAAAAAACAATGTAAATTATTTCTCAGCATTGTTTAAGTATATGACTCTAATGAATAAATTCGTATGAATCACTTTAATTTTCCACGAGTTATGATATGATGAATTAGTAAACATTTATGAATCCTATTTCTTTTCCATAGGCTATGATATGAATATTTTATGAGTATTTTATTAAACCTATTTCTTTTCTATATGTTAAGATATGATGAAGTGTTTATAATACCCATTTCTTTTCATGGGTTCTGATATGATGCATATTTTATGATTTCATGGAATTCATCTATATGATTTTTATTATGTGGCAGGGGATCTATATCTATTTTTAACGTATTTTTTAAACATTTATATGTCATCGGATAAATAGAACTAGAATTTTGTGTAAACATAGTTTAGTAATTGACTTTATCCACAATAATATTCATGGGAGTGAACCAAGACTACTGTAATGGTTTGGGGAGTATAGAAACCTAGGGATTATTATATATGTATATTAGCTCTTTTTATTTTAATATTTATTACATTATACAAACACAAACCTAAGGACCACAATAGTTTAGTTCCTTTAGAAACATAGAAGACATTCTTCTAATTTGGTGAAAGATCATTAACATCTCCCATAAAGACCAAACCCTTTAGTAATCCTACATTAAAAAATTAATTATTCACTGGGGAAAGTAAACATAAGAAAAGGTGTTCTCAGATTATCAGTAGGGGTAAAAAAATGATATATATATGCATAATATGAGAATAATTTCATGAGAACATGAGAATAACATTTGAAACCCATAACCTGCATATCAAAGATCATAAACATTCATGACATCATAACCCATGAATTGAAATGGGTATCATACACATATCATCATATTTTAACTTGTGGAAAATAAACAGGATTCATAATCATTTCATTATATAATATCCCTTGAAAATAATAAGGATTTATTATCATGTACCTCATAGAAGAAAAACAATTTTCATAAACATCATTCCATAAAAACATAAACCATTTAGAGAAAGAATATGAATGGTTCCCTTTGATCATATCCCCAGTAAGGAATGAGTTACAAAAAAAGTTTTCTTTTTATAATGAGAATAATTTTTAAATTTTATTTTAAAACATTTATCAATTAAAATATCAGTTCTTCTTAGAAAAATTATTTTTAAAACATAAATATTTTGAAACTGTTTTTAATTGAAAGTTTCCATTGAAACTTATAAAGAAATATTTTAAAACAATTCAAAATAATTTTTAAACCATAAATTATTTTCAAAATAATTTTTTCGAAAATTCACTTAAATGATCATTAAAAAAACATTATCTGAAAAATACAATTAGAAAATAAGGTTTTGGAAGAAAACAGATTTCCGACTCAATAAATAAATAAAGTTTAATTTTCTTAAAAAAAATATTAATTATCATTAGAACATAAGAGTTTAAAATAGTATCATTTCATGAATATATCATGAATAAATATATTATAAGATAATTCATTATATATCTTGAAATATGGTTCTTAATATTTCAATAATGGAAGCATAATCTTAAAAAATCTCAATACACAGTGAGAATGTAACAATAAACTATTACCACATTTCTAGCATGAATAAAAATACCCATGAAAGAATAAAATTAAATGAATCTTAAAATTTAATTAAAATATAGATATTCATGATATAACATGTCAAAGGGGTGGTTTATACACCTTTTATAATAATATAGGTTCATAACTAAACATGTGTCTCAAAGAATGAAAATTGAGAAGAAATTCGCTTACCACTTTGGTAAAATTTTAACCATAAACCCCATGAATGGGAGATCATAAAATTTATATTTAGATACTAATAATTTTAATTATAATAATCATAAAATAAAATCATGGAATGTATATACACCACATTAAATAAATGGGTTGTTAATATGACATGTGTCTCACTAAAGTAAAAAAAGTGAGATAGAAATCCCTTTCTACTTGAGTAACATTTGAATCATAAGATACATGAAATAATAACATAAATTGAAACTACTAATAACCAAAAAAATAATTAAAATTAATTATGATACATTATATAGGAAAATATATATTCCGCATAAAAGAAATGAGTGGGGAATATGGAATAAGTCTCGCAAAAATAAAAGTGAGACTTAAAATCCACTTATCGATTTGGTAATGTTTTAACTATAAACTCTATGAAATATAAATACTAAAAATTATATTTAAATGCCAATAATTTTATATAAAATAATAATAAAATACATTCTTGGGAATTATATACACCACATAAAATAAATAGGTGGGGAATATGACATGTATCTCAAGGAAGTACAAAGTGAGACGAAATTCCCGTACTACTTGAGTAACATTTGAATCTTGAGAACCAGGAAATAATAACATATATTTAAAATATTAATATAATTAAATAAATTATATTAATTATATTATGTTTCATATATTATCTTATTCACAACACAAAATAAATGGGTTGTGAATATGGCATAAGTCCCACATAAATAAAAGTGGGACAAGAAATCTCCTTACCTTAAGTCTAGAATTTCTTCATACACATTAAAACCTCCTTTATAAAAAATATATTTTCATTATAAATATGAAATATAAAAACATTATTATATATCATACAATAAATTATTTTATTATGACATTATATTACCTACATATTTACAATTCCATGTTAAAGTAATATTTTAGGGGATAACCGCATTGTTGTTTGTATATGTTATAAATTGTTACTTTTTGTCTTATTTCTATGAACTTTATTTATTAATTTACATAATTTAAACCATTATAAAAATATAATGTATATTTATTATATATTTATTTATAGTAATACAAAAAATATAGAAATATAGAATGAAATACATCATTCATGGTGACAATAGGTCGTAGGTATTCATGAACATTGTTTCCATTGAATTATCATATTAAAATAAAGAAAACTAAATGATATATATATATTATAATTAAATTATCATTATTATTTCATATATATCACATATTTCAAATAACCCCATACTTAATACATTCCGTGTAAAGAGTGAATGAATCACGTCGCTTCACGAGGGAGTAGTCCTCCATACACATGAACGATGTAATATTTATATCAAAAAATTATGAGCATGAATTCATGTGTTATATAAATATTAAATAATTATAATAAAATCATAAAAATTTTATATATCATATATAAACTATAAAACAACCATTATTATTAACCTTTAAAGGTGATCATCGAAGAACAAATGACATTGGTTCGCAAGGCGGTGTTCTACTATAAACACAAACGATGATTGTATATCCAATTATATAAAATTGTGTGATTATTTATGTTATAACCTTAACCAAAAAAATATATAATTATTTATAGGATACATATTTTATTATATAATCAATATATAAATTGAATTTATTAGGGTGTATAAGGAAAACAAAAAAATGAATGTTGATGAATGTTGCCTCTTCTTTGGGTAACTCCTTTTAGTTTAAACAAAAATAAATCCTTGTATAGATTTATAACCAATTTAATTTTTATAAGATAATAGAAGGTAAGTTGGGAATATATTTGGATATCTATTTTATGATCCAAAGGTCTTAAAAGGTGTGAATAAGTAAATCCCCTTTTATAATGGAGGAAGAGTAGATTATTATAAATACAAAAAGGTAAACACTGTTGGGAGTTATACATCACATCATGTGCCAGAAATAATGATAAATATTCAGAAAAATGGGGAATATAGTCTAAATATCACTATAAAATGGGTTTTTTAGAAGATCTTGGTTCATTTTTTCCCTTAAGAATTGATTTATTCCCCTAGTGAACTAATGTTTATCTTAATCATCGTGACTAATTTTAATTGTTTTACTTAATAATTATGGTCAAAAATTATGAAGTAATTTTTAGAAATTATAAATTATTCTTATTCCAAATATGGAATAATTTTTTTTAATTCTAATCATAGAAATAGAAGAAATTATTTTAAAAATAATCTCATAGACGGGACAAGAAATTGCGTTTTAAAATGAAAATATTTGAGAGATTGAATATAAACTTTCAATGTGAAATTGATTAAAATGGTTTAAATAAACATTATATATTTATAATTTAAACAACTATAATTTAAAAACAATTTAATATATAGTTTATCTATATAAATAAATTAGGTGAGAAAAGAAATTTTCAATTAGAATTCATTATTTTTCACTATTCATCAAAAATGAATCTTCTCAGAAAAATACCAAATATTGAACCTAAGTTAATTTTTATATTAAAATTTTAGAAATAAAGTTTATTTTTACAAATTAATATTCTAAAATTAGTTAAAATTAGTTTTAAAATGGGTCTACCTTAAAAAAGTGACCAAACCCCTTATTGAAAAAATATTGTTCTTAAGTATAAATCTAGATTTATAATTATATATTGTATAGAAAACTCTTATAATTAATGGTAAATAGATAATTGAAAAATTTCCATACTCAATTTATTAAAATAATTAAGCAATTTCGGTTTAATTATTTTAAAAAAAAATTTCTAGTAAATGATTTCCTATATCTTTAAAAGAGATTTATTTTAATTTATAGTTAATTGGTCACAATAGAATTAATCTTATATACATGTGTAAAACCAATTTTAATAGTTTAATTAATATTATTAATAACCTCCATTCCAATTTCTATGTGAAAACATTTATATTTCATAATAATAGTTTAATAATATGTTATGTTTCATTTAAATATTGTTTGGCATATTAATCAGGATAAACTTAGTGTTGTGTGTATCTAAATATGACCATAGTGTTGAGTATAACATAGGATAAGCTAGTACTTCATATATGTGAAGCTTAAATTTTTGTGGCATTTAGCGCAAGATTTACTTTTTGTTTCATGTAGTGTAATATTAACACGGTGTTTCATGTAGTAAATTCTTAACATGGTGTTATGTATAGTGAAAGCCTAATACAGTGTTGTGTGTAATGAAATCCCAAATTAATGAATTCATATAAAAAAGGTTATATTCATTGTTTCATGAAAATATAAATACCAAAAGGGTAACTTTAATTTGGAAAAAAAAATTATTTTACAAAATCTCAAAGTTATAGGTTATATTCATTGTTTCATGGAAAGATAAATACCAAAAGGGATAATTTAATTCGAAAAATGAAAATTATTTTAAAAAATCTCAAAGTGTTATAGGGAGTAAATTCAATCTCTTATGATAATAATGGGAGTGAAACATGACTACTGTGAAGGTTTTTAGAGTGAACCCAATACACTATAATGGTATTGGAAATGAGACAGGACTATTATGGAAATGATTTTTAATATATTTTTCTATGCCATAATTACATGTCTTATTCTATTTCCATTATTTGAATTCTTATGTTCCTTGATTCATTTATCATTAATGTATTATTAAAACCCATTATTTATTCCATGACTCTTGGTTTTTATGTATGATATGTAGGATGTGTATACCAAATTTTACTCTAATTTTATCATACCCTTATTCCCATGATATATTGAGATCTCCCTTGTTTACCCATACATAGAATATGATCTCTCCTTTTCTATTATTTTATTTCCCTAGATTTTATTTTTTATGATATTTATATGAATGGTTTTAGTTATGGAGAAAAAATTTGGAGTTGATGGTGTTAACTTGTGAACTAGTTTTTCATATATCCATGATTCCAAAGGCACTCAAAATAAATGATTCTGGGATGTATCATTATGTTATGTAATAGATATTCATATATTATGAAGTGATTTTTTTGAATATGAAGTGTGGGTCGCTATAGTTTTTATAAGAGAAAGGTTTAATTAAATATTTGAATATATAATGATAAATAATTAGTGAGATCCCATGGTATATGTATAAGGATATATATAAGGATAAGTAAATTTAAAAAAAACATCATGGAATTTTTCTTAAGAATAGAGTGAGTGGTTTCCATGAAATTAAAACCTTAATTATATACTAAAAGTTTATGGGACTTTGGAACATATTTACCTTTGGGTAATAAACCTAAAAAGGGTGGATTTTGATTTGACTTGATCGTCATCTTGTGTATGAAAATGTTCTTTTTTGCGTTAAAAGTTCTACATTCTTAGGTGACATTTTTCTAAAATTCATAATCTATTTAGGAATCATATGAAGGAATTGAATAGATAATTACCACATGTGGCCTATGTTAAACCTATATTTCCATATAATGTAAATAAGGGGTCATTATTTATACATAAAATAAGTGATTTTTTAGGATTATGTGGTTTCCCACTATGAATACTTTTTCTCAAACTATGATTTTTGTTTTTAGTCAGTGTTTAGAACGTAAATTGATCATATTAATTGTAAAAGTGATATATAATGAAATTATTTTATTCATATGAATCCAAAAAATATTGTATCTATAATGAAAAGTCTTATTTATATACTCACATAACTTTCTCAGTCTATGAAACATGCTGAAATTCGAAATAAGAAAAGAAGGAACAACTTTCTGTTGAGTCCTCAATGAGGCAATGTACTCATTATTTTAGTGGTTCCACTAATCTACATGTTTCTATGTAGTCGATCAGAAACATTTAAAATTTATTTAATTTTTTACATTTCTTAATTCATTAAAAAGTATTTTTGGTTTTTTATCCCATGGAAGATGAAGCAGATCATTGGTGGAGTCTTATAATGAATATGAGTCAAAAAGATGAAATTGACTCTACTGAATGGTATGAGTTTAAAAAATATTTTTAATAATTGATTTTTTTTATTTATAACATGAAAAGTAATAATTAATTCATTTAATTATAGAATAAGTATGATGTATCTATTGGTATATATGAGGTAAATTTTATAAGATAAGTGAGTTAGTTTTCAAGTATTATCATCCAACCTGAAATTAAAGCTGATCATTTATTGAGTGAATTAAAAATATGTCTCTAAAGGGCCTTATATATAAGTTAATTTATTTTATAAGATGAAATGAAACTATGTTCTTTTAATCTGGAAATGGATTTTGGATTTACCCCTCAATATAATGTTTTTTATAAGAAATGAATTATTTTATTTAAAGTGAAACTCTAAAAACTATGGAAAAAGAATATGAAATTTCTCTTATTCTCAATTTGTGGAATGAAAATAGGGGAAATTTCCACAAGGGGGGTGTTAAATGTCTAATGTGTGTAATGAAAGGTCATTAGACAATCGATTGTCAAATTAATTGTAATAAGTTAACTAGTTATGTCAATTGGGATAAATCTCCACGGAATACACTACCCACACTGTACTGTTAAAAATTAATGTATTATTGGCATTATGTTAACTAATTCTCAAATTCAATGGTAAATGATGATGATCTATATTATCATTTTTCTAATATTAGATACAATTGGAAATCTCATGAGATAAATATTTATGATGATGGGTATGATAACAATGTTGTGCAATGTAAACCTACCATCCACTACATAACTAATAATAACTTATTTGAATCTGGAATTTCCCACTCTTTTTTGTCTGTTGAATATTATATGGGTATCAAAATGACACTCGAATAATTTTATGTTTAATTTTATTTGAAAACACGTAATTATATGATGATCACATCAAAAGTATATGATTCATCTCTGGTTAATGTTTGTGGGAATGTTCTTTCAAAAAAACTTTTTGTTCTTCCTCTAGTTGACTTTTATATTATCTTAAGCATGGAATGGATTTTATTACATTAATATCACATCAATTAACAAGTAATATAAGTTAAATTTTATATTATAAAACAAAATATGATCATATAAAAGTGTTTTGACACATATTCACTTCCAATAGAGATCATGTACATTATATGGATATTCATTCCCATTAATAATGGGTATGTATCCTAGATGGTTTATGAGAAACTACACATCACTGATATGATTATTATGTGGTAATTTTTTTGATGACTTCCTATAAGTTTTTTTTATCCTTATAGTGACTCGTGATGTTGAGTTATCAATTGAACTCATACATGGCACCACGCTTAATTCAAACACTCTATATAGAATTCCCATGATTTATAGGTAGAGTTGAAGAATCGTATCAAATAGAATCATGAAAAGAGATTAATTCAGCCAAGTATGACTCCTTAGCATGAAACTATTATTTTGTTAAGAATAGTTAAGGATCAATTTGACTCTACATCAATTACCAAGAGGTGAGAAAGATCATATCCAAGAACAAGCATCTAGTACCCTATATTGATGAATTGTTTTATCAACTACACAAATCTTAATAATTGTCCATGATTAACCTTATATTTTCATATCTTTAATTGATAGTTATAATGGACGTTATATTAATGACAACATTATGTAGAGGTTATGGACACTATGAATATATATTAAGGTCACGTGGTCTTACAAATTTTCTAGATAACATCACATACTTAATGAATAGAGTCTTTACAGATTATCTTTATAAGTTTGTGGATGTAATTATAGATTATATTTTAAAATATTCAAATCAAAATAAAGAGAATGAATATCACAAGTGAGTTTCATTGGATATATTAATTAATGAAAAATGTATAAAAATTTTAAAAATGTGAATTTTGAATACAAGAGGTTTCATTTTTTGGTCATATAATCTCAAGAGAGTGTATATCATAAGATTAATAAATGTTAGTTCATATTAACCATTATCCTAAAACAATTGAAATGACTAAGATTTGATGTTTTAATACTTTTAATGGATATTATTAAAGTATTTTTTGAGAATTTCTCATAATAGATACATCCACTCACATTGTTAACTTGGAAGGGAGACAAGTTCCACTTGAAAGATTAATTTGAGAAAACATTCATATAACTAAAATAAATTTTAGTCATCACTCTTGATCTTATAGTACCATTCTATAGATAATGGTTTTTAATCTATAGTGATGCACCAAATAAAGGATTTTTATGTGTTCTCATGAAAATTGACATGTTTATAGCTTATGCCTCACAATAATTGTTAGTTCTTAAGAAATATTATCCAACTCATGATTTGAATTTATCTATAGTATATTTTATAATAAATATAGGGAAGAATTTTATTTATGTAGAATATTTTGATATGGACAATGATAATAGGAATTTATTGTATAAATTCACCCATAATGAGTTGAACATGAACCAAAGAAGACAGTTAGAGATGAATAATTATTATGAATGCTCAATACATTACCACCATGGGAATGAAAACAATGTGGTCATTGATTTCAGTCAAAAGGATCATGCTAGATTATCCATGATAAGGATGAAAAAATATCCAATATGTCTGGATTAGAAAATTTTGGTTCCTGAAATTTTGAAATAATTGGTGAAATCTTATCTTTCTCAAATAATCATTCAACCATGAATCCATTTGAAGAAAAACAGGGAACATAAAAAAAATGTATATCTCTAGAAAACATCGAGATATGTTATTTAATTTAAACATCATTATAATGGAATGATAGGGTTTAGTAACCTTGTATGTGTTCTATATATAATGTATTTGAAGAAGGAGATGTTAGAGGAAGATCAATTTTATTTACTCTCTTTTCATCTTTGATGTAAAAATATGTATAGAGATTTGAAAAGTATTTCTGGTTGGATAGAAAGAAGAGACAAATTATTGAGATTTCATATCGATTATTAGTATTTCATCATGTCAATTAGGAGTCGAAAAATTATAATTTTATGTTAAAATAATGACCTATACCATAATGGAAATTTTAAAAGATCACCATGGGTTTTGTTGTCAAACTCCCCAAAACATCTAAAGGGAACAATACTATATTAGTTATAGTTGAACACCATATTAACTCATAAAACTTAATTTCAAAAAAAAATGTATTTATATCTTAGTCAAATTATAATATTATACATTAATTAAGTTTTAAGGTTTCAAGAAGTTCCAAATTTTGTTTTATCTAATTGGGTATTTTTGTTTACCATGATGTTCTGGTGATGTCATCTGAAATATCTTAATACATTGTTTAGTTTCATCACTGAATATCATTAATAGATAAAATATTAGTCTCATTTAACTATTCAAACACAAGAGTATATGTTGTGATTTTGTTTTGTAGATTTCTAGGGTTTTTATGATCAACACCATCCTATAGTTGAGTTTTCAAAAAATAATCACAGTCAATCTATCATTCAGATGGATGATTATAAATACCTATAGTAATGATGTTTATATATCCCAAATTACAATATTAATTTAAAGAAAAATGGACTTGGGACCTTTTCTAGATGAGGAAATGGAATAAAAAGATAAATAAATTCAACAACACATGTAGGAAGCTCAGATTTGATAAATAGGTTATACTGAAAATTCTTTTTGTGATCCATTGTTTGAAGTTACAAATAATGTTATTCTTTGAATTTATATATTGAATAATTTTATGATACTTAGAAAGAATTTAAATATTTTGACATGGTATATTGACCCCTTCGGTATTCTTGATTGAGTAAGGAAAGATTCTTATGACATGGTGCATCCACAAAACCTCTCACAAGTCAATAATGTGTTCCATATATCTATTCTATTAAATTACATACCTAAACCTTCAAATGTAATAAACATACTGTTTTTACAAATAAATAATGATATTTTATAGGAACAACAACCTATATATATTTTTTATTATAGAGATAATGTTCTACGAAATAATATCGGACACCTAGCCATGGTTTTAGAGTAAAGCTACCAATATGAGGAAGTTACATGGGAACCTAAGGATATTATGAGGAATAATTATTCTCAATATTTTATATCAATATGATAGAATTTAAAAGAGAAATTAATTTTCATGGAATTAGAATGTAAAACCCGATATTTTATGATATATATTTTTTCAAATTAATTTAATTTCATTGATAGCCTACATTAAACACAACATTGAGTATTAAGGGAATCGTGATACAATATTAATATTATTATTTAAACATGAAATTTATACCTGATTCATTAAGTAATTTGTTTTTAATATGAATAAACATATATTTATTATTATTTATAATTTATTTATATAATTATAAAATATTTATTAATAATGACATATTTTTTAGTAAATTCTTCATATGCTTCAAAAATACTTTTTCTCAAAAAAATATTTTTATTTCTTTTTGTTAAAAAATTGAAAATTAAATTTTAAAACATTTTTAAAATTTATAGAAAAATATTAACTTCATTTTTTAAATTAACATGTTAAAATATCATTATGTTTTTTTTGATAATTTTTATAAAATAAAAACATTTCATTAAAAAGAGGAAAACACAATTTTTTTAGAAAAAAATCCTTTCTTTTAAATCATTTAAAAGGTTATATATTTTTTTTAAAAAAATAAAATAAAATTATATAAATTATGTAATTATTAATAAAAATTAGTTTATTTTAATTAAATTAAATTTGACTTTTTATATTAATACATTCTATACTAATGAGAATTTATTCTTTTAGAAACAACTTTTTCATCACCTTTAGAGGATAGATATCAAATTAAAAATTTCCACTTCTGTGAATGGAATTAAAAAAAAATAGATTCCATATTATAATTATTATAATTAAAATTATATAATAATTTTAACTTAATTATTATTTCAAATGAATAGTAAAAAAGAGTAATAATTAATTATTGTGGTTAAAGTAAAATCGGGTTTACAAGGGGTGAAACTAAAATGATTAGGGGTAAAATAACCTAAAAACATTCCCAAAGACAATTTTATGTTCATATTTTTACATTATATCATATTATATTCAATAATTTTCAATTATTGATTCATTTATAATGTTTAAAACGTGGTTACAGTTTGGTCATTTCAAAAATCCAAGTGTATCCTCTCTCTAACTTATAAAAGGGAAGCCACTCTCCACTCATATCTACACTACCAAAACCATTTGGTTTGGACCTAACTTGAAAAAATACCTTACTTAATTACATCCCCACATCATAGAGTAATTTTTTATTATAAATACCCCCTATTAATTCTTTTAGTGAAAACCTGTGGAGGTTTTCCGAAGAAGATGTATCATTCTTATCCAAGATTTTTTAGTTTAACTCTGATTCCACCTCCTTAAAATACTTTTTAAACTATGATGATAAAATAAAATCATAATACACCATGTATTTATATTTCATTTTTTTTATGAAATAACTTATATCCAAATCCTCTTCCATAAAATGGGAAATGAAACCGTTCATTGTGTGTACGCGAACTGAAACCTCAAGAACTGATGTAATTTGTTTTTTATCACCATCTGTAAAATATAGATATAATAATGAAATTTTATTTATTTATGATTCATATTAAATATTTATGATTCATATTATATATTTATACTATTATAATTGTAATATCACATATTCTTACCATCAAATATATTAGAAATAATAATAATTCTCATGTGTTTGTGAGGAATAATGCCTTCGGGAAGTGATGTGATATATTTATCATTTTATTTTAACATGGATGATTATAAGGATTTATTAAATGAATATATATGAAATATATAATATTAAAATTATTATGTAATTTTTAATTATAATTTAAATTTGTTTCATTTTATCCATCATGAAAGTGGAAATAACAGTCATGCGTATGCACAACATACTATCTCCATGAACGGTGAAATACATTTTATATGTCTTTTATAAATGTATTCATATAAATAAATATTAAAATTATATATGTAATATTTCTATCATGATTTAATTTATGGAATATATGGAACCACAATCAATTTAAAATGGCCAAAAATAAACAACCAAATCATACATAAAAAATGAATCAGTTGTTACCCAAAACATTGTTTTAATACAGAATTTTTTGTGAAAGGTTAATAAATAGACACAATTAAATAATATATGATATGATATATATTATTATGGTTACTAAATATATTTATATTCAATATATATTTATTATAAATTTGGTTCGAACATGTTTGAAGGAAGTTGTGACTTGGGGTAAGGGATTTTTACCAAAAAAAATTGTCTTTTTGGGACATATGTTATGTTATTAACCTATATTCTTTTTTATGGTTTATACACATTCCCCTTGAAAATATATTTCACGGATTAATATATTTTGATGATATTTTATTTTTTATTTAATGTTTTTTCCCTGGAAAAATGATTTAGATGATAAAAAATCAGTTAATAGTTTTATGTTACAATCTCATTATTTATCAAGATTATTTATGATTAATATTATAATGATGAAATATTATCACTATAACTCATGAAGCTCATTATTTTTCTTCTTATTTGGATATTTAAATAGAATACATTATTATTTTTAATATTATTCTCTTTATTAACTCAAGAGAGAAAAATAAGTGTTTTTATGAAAATTGACTTTATTTCTCACTTCGGTCGAAATGCTTTTCCATTGACCAATTTTTCAAAAATGTTTTAAATAATGTATTATTATTCCAAATTATTTCATAATTTAACATTTACCAATGATTGAATTTTTAAAAAATTATTTAAAATGAATCATATTTTTATTTTCAGAATCATATAGTTTTGGCTTTTTACTAAAAATGTGAAAGGAATATTTGTTTTTAACATGTACGACCTAAACGGTATATTTTTTTATCTTGAAAACACAATTATATGAATCATGATTTACAAGTTTCTATAGATATATTCAAATTAAATGTTTTCTTTAAAATTTGGTAATATTTAAAATTTAAAAGATTCAATTTAAATTTGTAAAGTATATTTTCCTCAGTAATGTTATTATGGTCATTTTATGGAATTTTATTAATCAATGACAAAAACCATTGGTGTTATATATGTTTTACTTAGAATGTGATCATATGGAACCATCATTATTATTTCGGTGGATGGATAATATTTATGATTATGATGAATATATCTTTATGAAAATAATTCCTTTTATTAAAAAAATTGATATTATGAATTCATGAAATGTTTATAAAACTTCTTTCCTTATACATGGTTTATGACCTGATGAATTTATGAATTGTATATGAACCCCATTTTTTCTATAGGTAATGGTAAAATTTAATGTTAATGAAAATCTTTTATTTTAATGGGTTCTGAAATAGTGAATGTGTGATTATATTATAACACAAATATGTGTGATTTTCATTACCTGAAGGGTGATACGTATATCTCCCTCCAATGAATTGGGTTTAGGTTAATATCTTAGGAGATAAACATGATTGGATTTGAGAGTGAACCCATGTATAATGAATCAAAATTAAACATTTTATGATTTTGTTTTTTATTCATGAATTCATTATCTTATATTTAAGGATCATTTAACATTGGTGTTTTAGAAAATTATGTCATAACTCATACAAAAAATACTATAAATTAAGAACTGGAAACTTCTTATTAGTATCATTGTCTTCCTTAATATATATAATTTAACATAAATCAGGATTATTTATAATGAAAATCATTATAATATTCATCTATAGTTCTTCCTTTATATTACCCATCATTAAAACCTATGATTTTTTTAAATGTATGATGAGAATAAAAATCTCAATACGAAACATAAAATGAAGAAATTGTTTGGTCTAGTGAAAAATATGAAGACCCATGAAACATATTCTCTAAAAAATAACTTTTTTTCTCATGATGGTAATAATTTTTCATTAAATGAAATTCCAATATAATTCATTTTAAAATTAAACAATTTCCATGAAAAGTCATAAGAAAACATACAAATTTTATGTTGGTGACTATGGAAATAATTTCAAAGAACCCTTATAGATTAATTACTAATAGTAATAAACACTAGTATAATATCTAATATAATTATCCATAGAACAAAATGAATACCCAATTCATTAGAGTTCTATCTTGGTGCAACCATCATATAATCTATATTGGGATCTCTGAGCATGATTTGGGCCCATCATTGTATATGTTATCCAAGAAACAAAAAATGAATAAAATAATTGATTATTTCACTTTTTAATCATATAATGTTTGAATGAAAATTGCAAACTCATTTGTAAATAATGTTCAGATATCAAAATACATGTTTCCTTTATACCACATTTTCAATACCAAAATACCCTTTTCATTTAAACTAATTTATTTAATGCCAATATTCCAAAAAAATGGTTAGGGGGTTTTTTATTTGATTAAATCATTAAATCATATAAATGAATCCATTCTTTCAATAATGGTTTGGGCGATGAGAAAATTCAATGTCTCCCAATACATTTGAATAAAACATTTCATTTTTCATTTCTAAAGAAAGTCAAACATTCCATAAAAATATTCCCTTTTTCAAAAAAAATAAAGGAAAGTAAAAAAACTTTCTTTATGAAACTCTCATTTCGATAATAAAATCAATTTAGAAACATGGACGTGGAAGAAGAAAATTTATAAGGAAAACATTAAAAGATAATTTTTTAAATGAAAATTGTGTTATCAAATTAAAAATATTATAATCATGAATACCATGAAAGATTAATATTAAAAAATTAAATACAATGATAATAGATAAATTAAAAATATAAAATTCTAATGGGGTTGTATATACACCTCATAAAATAATATAGGTGAATGACATCAAAATATACCTCAAGGAAACGAAATTAAGATGAAGTCCCATACCTTGAGTTCAATTCCTCATGTTCATTATTAATCTTCCTAAATGATAAACTTATGTAAACTATTTTATTTAATTACTTAAATTTTAATGTTTATTATTACTTTTATTTCACTCATTAACATGTCTTAAAAAATTACTTAATCAATTACAATTATGTTAGATGTCACAACAATAATTGAATTTTGTGCCGAAATGACTTTGCTAGGATGAAAATTTGTCTAAGAGGTCATTATTTTAGAATATATTGTATAATTATGATTAAATTTTTATCATATATATACATAAATTATAATTTTAAAACCAATAATGACTTATGGTTATAAAAATGAATGATTTTGCGATCATTGAGAAGGTATGTTGTATATACGCATGAGTAACATTTGCATTTTTCAATGATCCTTATAGAAATGGAGTAAGTAAAACTTTTCCTTTAAATAATGGTTATAATATCATATATATATAAATATATATTATTTTTTCTTTAAATATATTTATATATATACTTATAGGGATGTGTTGATTAAAATTAATCACATCGCTTCGTAGAGGTGGTAGTTCACACATACATCCATGATGTTATCATTACTCCATGTATTTAATAAAATGACATATTATATTTTTAGAATGATAAATATATCATGAATACAATTATTATTACATTTATATAACATATATTCTTTTATATTATTCTAATTACCTTCCATTTAAAGTGTTAGTGAAAAACAAATTATATTACTTCAGGAGGAGTTAGTCCGCCATATACACAAGTGATGTTTTCCTTTTCCCAAAAAAAATGGAATGTAAGAACGTTTATGTGATATCATAACTCCATAAGTACAAATATTTATAAATTATCATATATATATATATATATAATTTAAATCCATCACTAGAAAATCCATGACAGGTGACGATGGAAAAAAAATTACATCTGTTCACTAGGCGGTAGTCATCCGTACACACAAATGATGATTTAGTTTCCCATTTAATAAAAGAGACTAATGTTATAGATTTATCCATTAACTTAATAAAATATCATTTTATGGTATATAATTTTGATATTATATAATCATAATTAAATAATTTTTGAAGGTGGTGGCTGACAATATAAAATAAAGACGCTCAATTAATTATGATACATCTTCTTCGGTCAAACTAATTATATAGTCAGGGAAAGCCTTAATTGGATAGATTTGTGACCACAATAAGGGATATAGGTCATGGAAAGAAATTAATAAATATATATAGGAATATAGTTTTTGATAAAAATTGATTTTATAGTATTAAGAGGAGAGGATACTAGGAGGCCTTTTCTAGGTGAGGTGAGTGTCACACTTATAATTTATGAAATAGAAAAGGCATGGGAGCATTTTTGACATGTAAAAAGACACAAAAATGGGACATTAATGAAACTTAAACATTATAAGGTAGAAATATATCTATTAAATATATTTTATTAGTGTTTTTAAGTCATTTTATCCCTTATCATTTTATTTGAACCACATAGTAAATCCATTTTTACCTTAAACTCGGTGATTAATTTTTTCTGTTTTCACGATTCAATATGGTAAAAAATTAAGTTGAAAATAAGAGATAATATAAATTATCCTTATTTAAAAAATGTAATAAATTTTAACTAATTAAATTTACATTACCCCCAAAATTTAATTTTAAAATAAAACATATATATGCGATCAAAAAGCGGGAATTAAAGAAGTGTATTTTTTAAGAAATAGAATATTTACATTAACTATAAAACTATTATTAACAATTATATAAAATTTAATTAATATTTAATGATAAATAATCAAAATATTTTATTTAAAAAATCCCTAATAGGGATTATTTTAATTAATTAAAATGGATAATCATTACACACTTTAAAAGAGTTTTCAAAAAACCCATTTTTAAACCTTAAAAATCGTTTATAATAATCCAATTTAAATTTGATTAAAAAGGAATAAAGTATATTAAATATAACTAAATAATACTTTTCATAATTTAAATAATATTCAAAACATACTGTAAAGTTTATGTTACTTAATTTTATTGAAATCTAGTTGGTTTTTTTATAAGAATCGGTATTTTTAAGTATTCACTAAAAATCAATATTTTTTTATAAATCAAAAAAATTCTCCCTAAGATAATTCTAAAATGATTAATAAAAAATTAAATACATTTTAATCACATTCAATTTTTAAATTAATAATTTTAACTTTTTAATATGTATTTAAAAAAAAGGAGTTTAACTATAACTATTTCCTTTTTTATTTAGAAAATTTCTTAATATTTGTATGTTGAATATAACTACATCAATGAAAGTGGATATGATTAATTCTATCATTACCTCGATTTTTATAATATTCTCCATTTTAACATTTTCATCCTAAAAGTTTAATTCATATATTAAACAAGTGGGGATATATTTCCCCTATACCATTTCCATATTCATAGGTTTCAAGTTCATCCATATCGATTTAACATAAAATATTAAACTACTAAATCGCCTTATTTCGAAACACATTATCTATATGGACAAGAATATAAATAGGTTCTTCCTTATTAGAAATTTTTTCTTAAAACTATATTACTTCCAAGCTCAAAACATGAGATTAATCTAGCACATATCACCTTAATATCAAGATATAAACAATTTTTTTACCTAGTATAAACTTAGAGGCAAATCCACTCATTATTCAACTAATTTGACTTCCTTTAGGATTTCATATTATCTAATAATACATGTACATAAATTAAACATTTTCCCAAAACTCATATCACTTTTCCAGAGATATACTATGAGAAATATAGGAACACCAAACTCAAAAGTATGACCTTTCCTATAATTATATACATAATGTTTTTGTCTACTCTGAGATATCCTCTTATATTATTGATTCAACTTCACCTACTCATCTATTTCCTCTAAAAACCCTGGCCCCATAAATTTACTTTCAAATTCTTCATCCTAAAAATCTTGAGTCTAATATCATTTTGCATATAATTTATCAAATGTTTCCAGCTATATATTATAATGAAAACTATTGTTATTAGAAAACTCAAAAAAAGAATGAAGTTGATCCCAACAGCCCTAGTATTCCATTAAACACAAATGAATAATACCATATATAGTGTGAATTATCTGCTCAGAATTACCATCGAGTTGAGGATGAAAATATGTACTAAAATTTAATTTAGTACCCAAATATTTCTAAATACCTTTCAAAAAATTAGATGTAAACTTGGGATCCAGGTTTGAAATAATGGAGAGAAGAACTCAATATTGTCTGACTATATCCTCAAGATGAATTCAAGAATGCTGGCCAAATGAAATAGTATCTCTAATGGGAAAGAAATGTGTATCATTAGTAAATCAATCAAAAATAACCCCATTCATACTGTTACCATTGGATGTTTTTGGTAATGCCACCATGAAATCTACTAATATATATTTTCCAATATCTTGTCCAAAACTAGAAAAGAATGAAAAATTATCATTGGTAATTATCATTCTACATTAACCTTCTGAAAATTCACTCATCACATTGTAATGTTAGAAATATCTCATTTCATATCACCACACCAATAATACTTTTTATGGTCTTAGAACATATTTTTTCTTCACATATGAAAGAAAAATAAGAACTATGAGATTTACTAAACTGTAATTTATTCAAATGATAATCCCAAGGCATATATAATCTTTTTAAAAATCTGATAATATTGTCTTCATCACCATTAAAATAAGTAAACATTCCATTCTCATTAGATTCTAAATTTTTCTATGAAGTATGATACTCCATATGATCTTGCTTAAATCTTTCTGGAAATGTATATTGTACTAAAACCTAAAACCAAATTGGGGATTTCCTTATATCCACAACTTCTAGGAGAAAATTTATCAAATCATTATCAAAAGTGTCACATTGGAAATGTATCATTGTTAACATAGAATTATTTTTTCAACTCAAAGCATTGCTATAAGAACCCAGTTTATCCTATAAGGTAAAAATATTTATAATTTGGGTTTAAAAGATTTTTTACGGCCTAATGTGAATACCCTTTGTGATCATGGGGTTATCTTGGGTGTTGGGGGCTTGTTCAGAGCCCAAAACCCAACTTTTTAGAAAACAATCAGACATGATGCATGGTTACTTAAAACTATTCTGGACAATATTCATGTTTTGACTAATAGTTTGTGACTTGGGAATAGAGAAAGAGTAGCCTACAAAGTTTTTCAAACCATTTAGGTGGAGTTTCACACCCATGTGGGGGAACTTATAATTTTTAGTATGGATTTTTTACACAATTTTCACAAGGTTAGCTAAATTATACACAATGACCATGTGGGTGACCCCTTTGCACAGCAGAGGGTGCGTGGTTTAGTTAATCATGTGGCCAAGCCTTACGACCATGATTTTTTATTCAAATTGAAAACTATTTCCTTAAAAAAATTTAAACCTAAAAAAACATTCCCTTTTTGTTTCTAGTAGATATAACCTATTGTAGATCTCCTCTATGACCCAAAAACATAGGCTTTGATCCCATTATTCCAAATATACTTGGATTCAATCACCTTTAGTCTCATTGGATCTACAAAGTTCGGTAATCCGTTCCTTTTGTGTCATTATTTGTTTAACTTCATATCTAAATAGTTATTTATGTTCAAGCTTATATTCCTTATTTCTAGGTTATTCATCTCTTCTTCTTCTTTATCTCAATATGAGTCGAATACTGAGATGATACTGGAAGATCACTTCACCACAGATCTATGGTAGGTGGTCTTGTGTTTTTCCCTTATAGTTCGAAAGTTTATATATATGTTTTTATTATGTGTTTCTGATTTTCTAGGATACTCCCTTGAAATTGAATTTATTCCTTTACTTAAATGGATAAGTAAAACCTAAGTAATCAATGATACCTATTGATAAATAGTTAAAGGTTATGAACCCTAAATTGGAACTGCACCTTATGTGAATTTTTTTTAATTGGACAAACATGGGTGGAATATGAACTTGACTACCATTTTAGTGTAACATTTTCACCTTTCCTGAAGATTTTACACGATTAATTTTAATTGAAAATTAAATTTATTAATATATGGTAATGTAAGACAATGTTCTATGGCTTGGGACAAGTATTTTCTATCTTAATAATTGGTTTCTTATTTTTTTTATGTGTCAATATGATATAATTAAGAGGCTAAGTCTTTTAAGATTAACCTTTCTTTCGTCCACATTCTTAGGTGAGGTTTAAAAGAAATAATCACTATAATTACTTTTGAAATAATCAAATGGATTTGATTTAATGTTTATCAAAACGTTTTAATGAAACATGGGTTCTCATATGAATGCCATGGACAAACTCATTTGCATCTTTCTCTACTAATGTTGGGTAACACTTGGACTCCTTGTGGAGTGATAAGTAAATACTCATAGAATTTTATAATATGATCATGAGTTACACTTGAATATTTATATATCATTTCAAGGAAATACATAGAGGTATGATTCTATAAACACCAGGAGTGAGACTTGGGATCCCTTAGTGGACCGCAATAAACAAACTCAATTGGAAATGATATTAAACCACACCCTGAATGATAATATGATTCCAATGAGAAATTCTTAAGATGGGATTGTAATTTTCTTAGTTTATTCTATTCTAGATAAATACCAGGATTCCAAATATGGATTTCCAAGGATGGGTTCGGGTTATAAATTTAAAAATTAATGAAATGATTTATATGATGCTTCTTGCAATCCAAAGACCAAAATTGAATTCAGTCAGAGACTTAGAATTTATTGACGACCTAGTTAGGAATCTATAGGTAACATACCATTATAGTTGACACAGTGGTATATGCAGCATCCTAAGACATTATCTTAAATTGATACTGGACTAACTGTTTATTTAGAGACTTCTAGTTAAGGCTGAAGAAGGTAGAAGAGGAAGGGTGTCCATATGAACCGGAACCTTTATGGGTAGTTTACTTTCTGCACTTCTTTCACAAATTATATTACTACCTACAAACTGTTATTATTATATATTCACTGACTAAATGGAAATAGATTCTATTTGTGTTTTTCTATAGGGATTTTATCCCTCACCCTACTCAGATTAGATTTGGCATCCAAGAAGATTATATGCCTATAGGTAATGATATAGGAAAGCACCATGTTATATGTCTATAATTGGTACTAAAAAGAATGGAAGCACGGGACCAAACTGAGGATTGTTATGTGAGTAGGAGATATATCATTTTGGTATTTTTGGAATTTTGAAACTTGTATTGTACCATTACATGTGTACCAATTTCTGATACTTTTTAGACAAATTACATGAGCATCATTATATATGAGATCAGTTCTATAATTTTGTATGTCACTATATTTTGATGTTATATATTGTATAATTTATTTACTACCTCTATTAATTATCTATTATTATATATTTTTTATTCTTCACTCTAATGATGAGGTAATAGTCTCCCCACAAACACATCCTAGGCCCTTGCTGATAGTTTACAGCCAATGGAATTTAAGGAGATGCACTTGAGGTAATATGACCAACTAGGCTCGGGGAACCATTGAGTGGAATTTGGGGCCAATACATTACAAATTGGTATGAGAGGTTTCTTTATACCATAAAATTTAGAGATAATAGATAGGGGATAAAAAATTTTATCGAATTTGGTAATGAGATGTGCCTAAGAGTATCTTAACAAGGAACAAGGAAAGTCCAAATTTCCTCTAATGGAAATTATTATTTTATAGATTTCATGATATTATAGTTGATTTGATTCCACTATTGTATGATTAACATGAATTATGATTTTAACATTGAAATGATTGAGGGTTAAATTTTTTTAAACCTTATTAGATTAGATTATTCCATCTAAAGAATCATTTTAAGAACATGATATAATTCACATGTCATGCATTATTCTATTCTATATAGGAGGCATTTACCGATTTCATGATGATGTGATATGTTCCATGAATTTTATACCTACTACTTGATAAATGATTTTTTAGGGAATTGGGTGAAATTGTTGTTACTTAGAGTGTCTTCGGTAACCTAAGCATTGGTTTTTCAATTAAGATACAGAAAACACCCAAAGCTTCCAATTTTTTCACGTTGAAATATGGACTAAGAGTCGCATGGGTATGAATTCCTTATCATATTAATTTAATGGAATAGTAGTGTGATTCATATATAAGAAGGCTTATATCTATCCTATTTTAAATATATGTGCTTGTAGTTGATGTTAAATCTTGTTCTGGGGAATGAACTTGGCATCATAGAGATATTCCACTACGGCATCCTCTAGTATTTCACTAAGAGGGTAGTAGAGATCATTCTATAGAGGTGGTGGGATAGGATATACAATTAAATCATCAATTCAAGACATCTGAGGCACCAGTGATAGTATCAAACATAGGTATTTAGGCATAGTTCACAAAAAAACCTTATATGTTTCATGCATATTATTTAGGGTGTATGGAATCCTGCCCCGACTATGGAAGAGTGGACGCGTGAGTTCTGGAAGAAGCATCCACGGATGTTTTTGTAGTATGGAAGACCCTATGATGCAATGCCATGGATACAATCCATAATATTTATCTTTGAGAATATCAAGGAACCTCCAAAGAGGAGGGTAAATCATGCTAATTATATGTTGTGTTATTCCTCTAAGATATGGTTGGATGTTATTACCAAGATATATTTTCATTGGGAGATGTATTTTATGGATTTTAATATAGACTTATATGATTATTTCTATCCTAACACATTGAGAGATAATAGATCTTGAGAGTTCACGCACTTGGAGTAGTGTGCACTGTCAGTTATGGATTATTCGGTCTATTTTATTGAGCTCCATCACTTCACACCTATTATGATTGGTGGGGAGTTATATAAAGTTATGATATTTGAATATGTTATCAAGTACGACATCCCATAAAAGGTTAATTTATTTTAGCTGACTAATATTTCTAGAATAGTGAATCAGACAATTATCATAGAGAGTAACCTGAGAGAGTTTGGGGAAGCGATCTGGGGTGGTTAAATACCTAGATCAGGTACTGTGTAAACTAGTAGTAGGAAGTGTCATTTGGATATTCCACATAGTGATATTAGTATCCATATATTACACTCAGGTATCCATATGAGGATCCATCAGTGTAGTAGATCGGGACATACAAGACCTCAATGCATGAGATACCAATTTGTGTTCAAATTATGGAGCAAGTTATGAAATATACATCTCTATTGAATAAAATTTACTCTAGCATATAGTAAGAGAGGGTATTCACTAAATCCATTTCCAGGAGAAGGTTCATAAACTTCTCATCAAGAAGGGAACTAGAGTACATCGACCTATCCTGACAAGGCGGTGTTTATGGTCATGGTAGTAAGACCATAGATTTTCAATAACATTATTGTGGATCTCCTTAGGGTATCTAAGATATATCACAAGTTCAAATATTAGGATATATATATGTAGTGTAATGGAAACCTAAGGAGTTTAATTATGGACCTTATATTATGAGAGATATTATTCTTCTAGCCTCAACATTAGTATATACTCTTTTTGATATTGGCACTTCTCAGAGACTTATATTTGTGCATTTTGTAGATATCCTTGGGATTAGAGTTCAGTTTGTTGATGGAATTATAATTCTTGATACTCCGTTGGGATTTCTAATATAGGTGTACGTTGGTTCTGGGAGTTTCCCCTTGATATTGTAGGGCGTTACTTTGTATGTGACCTCTTTTTCCACAAGATTGAAGGTTTTGACGTCATTCTTTGGATGGATTGGTTGATATCCTATCATGTTTTCATTTATTTCTATCACTAAAGGGTGACCTTCACACCAGCAGAAGGAATAAAGTTTATTCACATGGGTGTATGAGATGTCCAGGTGAGCTGATCTAGACCTAAGTATCATGGGATTGGTGGGATAAAATTATAGATTGGGATTTTATATCTGGATGGTATGGGAACACATGAGGAATATTTCCTTCTAGTGGTTGATCATTTTAGGGAAGTTTTCCCAAGCTAAATTCTCGAACTACCTCAAGTGAGATAGGAAGAGTTCTCTATTGAGCTAGTTCCAGGAGTTTCACTGGTATTCAATCTTCCTAACAGGATGGCTACTACTGAGATAGAGGAGCACAATAGGCAGGTTAATGATTTATAGGCAAAGGGTTTTATCTAACCTAGTACTTCTCAATGGGGTTCATCGGTCATTTTATGGAAATAAACATACATAACTCATAGGATTTGTATGCATTATCAAAAATTGATCAAATTGATGATTAAGAATAGATATCCCATGTCATGAATAGATGATATAATTGACTAGCTCTGAGGATCTTGGGTGATATCAAATATTTACTTGAGATCAGTTGATCATCATGTGTGTGCTAAACCATTAGTCATACCTCGCACAGCATTTCATAGCAGGTATAGTCTATTTGAGTATTTGGTTTTGAAGTTCAGCATCAAAAATGTGATAGAAGTTTTCATAAAATAGATAAAACTCATTTTACAGCCTTTTATAGATTCATTTTCTATGGTATTCATGGATGATATCTCAATGTACTCTCACACTTAACAAGACCATTCCAAAATCATGAGATTCTATTATATGCACTAAGATAGCATGATTTATATGCTACGCTCATAAATTGACACTTTTAGATGGATTATATTCACTTAATCATTCAAATTATTTCAAATATAAGAGTATCAGTTTCCCTAGAAAAAGTGAGAACTGTAGTTTCCCGAGATCAGACCAAGATCTTATTTGAGATATGAATTTTCTTGGGTTTGGCTTGTTATTACAAGCATTTTATACTAGTCTTCTGACACTTGTCCAAACTTATTATGGTATTCACTAAGAATGGTTTGATGTTTATATTCACAAATTCATGTGAGTTATCCTTAAAAGAGATGAAATGAATAGATTTAATTCATCACCAATGCTGACATTTCTAGAACCAGGTAGGAGATACACTCTTTATTATAATAAATAAGGTATTGGTTTTGGATCTATTCTGATGCAAGAGGATAGAGTCTTGGCGTACGGATATCATTAGTTGTGGTCACATGAGAGGAACTAACTAACACATGATCTAGAATTAATTTTGGTTGATCATGAATTATACTATTAGAGACACTAGTTACTGGGAGATCATTATGTGGTGTTCAAAGACCAAAAAAGACTCAATTATATTTTTAGAAAGCATGGTCTAAATCTAAGATAGTAAAGGTGGTTTGAGTACCTACAGTACTTTTACATTGACCTTTCATATACATCTAGTAAGGGAAATGTAGTGGCTAATGCACTATATAGGAGGACTTAGATACAAGAATTTAAGGATTCCTGTGGTGAGTGGAATCTTAGGTTTTTCTTCTATGAGATGAACTTGTAGGTGCATGACATTCAAGGGAATATTTTATTTCAACCTTGGGGGTGACATATACCCTTTTGGATGGAGTGAGGATGAGGAAACTATCATATTTTTAGGTCATATTCTTATGGGAGAGAATGACAGTTGAGGACCCTACACATGGTTTTACCATAGGTGAGAATGAAATTCTTTATATAAATGGTCTTCTATTGGTTTCAACAGACATGTGCAAGGATCTGATGTGATACATTCATAATTTATCTTGGGCAATGCATCCTAGAATTACCAAGATGTATCAGGATTTATGTCGCCAAATCTAGAGGTCAGGTATGTAAATAGATGTAGCTGTTTTTTTGATGTGGTGTTCCTCTTATCACCAGGTGAACGAAAAACACTAGTGACATCCAGGACACTTACCATAGCTGTTCATTCCTAAGTGTAAATGTATTTATGTTACGATGGATTTCATGACTGGGTTATAGAGTTCACCATGAAGAAATGATGTCATTTGGGTTGTTAATAGAATCACAAAGTTTTCTCAATTCCTTCCTATCAAGGATAACATTTTCGTAGATGATACTGAGAGATTTTATATTTCTGACCCTCATTATATCATTTTAGGTAGGGATTCTTGGTTTACTTCACAATTATATAAAGGGTTACAGAGGGTTTTGGGTATAGTGGTTCTTCTAATAACATCATACCGCCCTCAGACCGATGGCCAAACAGAATGCATGATACAAGTGCTTAAGAAAATGAAGCTAGAATGCATCCTAGATTTTTGGGGCTCATGGGAGAGTCACCTACCCCTAGTTAAATTTACGTAAAATAATATCATTTAGGCTACTATCAGATGGATTCATATGAGGATTTTTATGGTTGGTCATGTAGATCACCCTTGTTCAAGATAGATGTAGTTGATAAGGCTATTATTGGGCCTTGTCTTGTATAAGATACTATAGAGAAGATTCTGTTAATTCTGAAGTGGATGGATACTCTGTTGTTTTGATAGAAATCTTAAGCTGATCTCCATAGAAGACCGCTATATTTTGATGTTGGGGATCAGGTATTTTTTATATCTCAATAAGGTTAGGACATATATAGAATAGGATATGGGGTAATTTTTTACCATGATATGAAAGGTTGTTCAAGATTTTGGAGAGAATCATGCAAGAATCCTATCGGTTGTAGTTGTCTCAAAGGTATCAATCCATACATGATCTCTTCCACATATCTCAGTTGTGAAGTTGTCATTCATACATGTCCCATGCTTTTCAACCTGATGAGGTTGAGTTAAAGTTATATGTTTCCTTTTAGGAGCATCCTATTCATATTATGGATCATATAACAAAGGTTCTCCATGGTCGGGAAGCTCCTATAGTTTGGGTGTTATGGTAGAATAGCTATGTACAAGATGAGACATGTGAGTGGGTGACCAACATATAAGAATAGTGGCTTATGTTGTTCATATAATATGATTCCTCGTCATTGTAAGTGAAATTCAGGGATGAATTGCATTGAGGGGAAATTTTGTAAGAACCTGGTTCTTCCTATGAGGTATGGATCTTTCTAATTTTGGTATAATTTCTTTTTTATAGCCTAATTGGAATTTCATTTGAGGTTATAGGGTATCTGGGGTGTTCAGATCTTGTTTAGATCTTGAAGCTCAAATTTTTAGAAAAATCATACACGTCGAACTATTATTAGAAACTATGTGGTACATGTTATATGGTATAACTAACCATATGAGACCTTGGAATAGGTAAAGGGAAGCCTACACAATTTTTCAAACCCTGTAGATGGAGTCACATTCCTATAAAGGGGCACCTGTAATTTTTAGTAGTGGTGTTTTGAAGGGTTTGTGCATAGTTAGTTAATTTGTATACAATGACCATGTGTGTGCCCCCTTAGCACAAAAAAGGGATCATGGCAGGTTCTTGGTTTGGCCAACCATGAAGACAAACTATAAACCCCGTATTTTTTAGTAAAACATGCCATTTTTAACTTAAATAACTTTAAACCTAAAACCATATTCCATTTTTGTTTCCAAATGATAGAACCTATAGGGTAGTTGTTCTTTAAGCCAAAAACATAGGATTTGATCCCAATATTTTGTCTAAACTCATATTTGAGAATCATCAGTCTTGTTGGATTCATGCCAGTGAGTACTCCATTCCTTTTGTGTCATTGTTAGATTAACTTTAGAACAACGGAGTTATTTATATACAAGATAATATTCCCCATTTCAAGGTTCTTCATCAGTTTTTCATTTTTTCTCAGATCTGAGTTGAATCATGAGATTATACTGTATGATAACTCCATTAAAGACCTAATATAGGTGGTAACATGATTTTCCTTCATCTTTGGGGTGTTTATATGTATTTCATTGTGTTGTGTGATCAATTTTCTGAGTGACACCCTTGAAATGGAATTTATTCCTTAATAAAAAATATAGGTATGGTCTATGTAATAAATGAAAACCATTGATAAATGGTTAAAGGTTATAAACCTTGAATTGAAACTACCCCTTGGGTGCATTTTTTATTTAAGTGGACCACCATGGGTGGTATAAAAACATAAATACCCTTTTGGGTGACATTTTTTCTATCCCTTATATGTTACATGATGAATTGTAATTGTAATTTGAGTTGATAAAAGTAATGTTATGGAAGTCAAACAACCCAAGTTTCATGTACATAGACATTACATTATTTTTGAAAAATCCTTAATACATTAAAAAAAACACACATCCAAATACCGTATTAGTTTAGTTCCTTTAGAAACTTCAAACACATTATTCTAATTTTTTGAAATCTCTTCAACAACTTCGATAAAGATATTCCCCTTTAGTTTTCCTACCTAAACAATTTTTTTATATCCTAGAGAAATCATATGAAAATAGTGATATTAGATTCTTAGTAAGGGTAAAAAAGGTAAATATCAAACAAAAAATGAATATAATAATGTAAAAACATGAACATATATTTTGAAAATCATACCATGTATAACATATATCAAAATGTTGAGTCATGGAATAATTCTTGGCAGTTCATAAGGCATAAATCATAAAGGAACATGAGCCATGAGAAAATAGAATCTGCATAAAACATGGTATTTTAGAAAGCACATAATAATATTAAATTATTTCCATATTATCCAAGTCTCATTACTAAGATCATCATACTAGAAAAGTTCCAGTATCGAACTGAGTTCACTACTTGTTCCAGCACTGTATTACTCAACTAGGTTTACATCCCATTACAACCTTATATTATTGAACCAATATCATTTCTTGTTCGATCCTTGTCAATATCATAAGATAAAAATATTTACCCAATGTATTGGAGGGAGATATAGGTCCCACACATCACATAATGAAAACCTTATATATGTGCTCTACAAGAACATATATAATGAAATGTATCATAACCCCTGAAAATAAATGGGTTTCTTAAACATCATTTGATCATAAACCAAGGAATGAAATGGGATTTATAAATATCATTCCATTATAAATATGAACCAAATATAGTAATAATATGGATATCATCCTTTAAAAATATCCACATTAAAACATATGTAACATTAGAGATATTACTTGAAAATAATTATTAAGTAAAATATTCTTTCTTCTTTGAAAATGTTTTCTTTTCTTAAAATGCCACATAATATTAAAATAAAAACACTTTCTTGGAAAATAACCTTGTAATATTTTATGGTAATATTCAAGGAAATAAATCATTATGAAAGCATAAAATTTCATTCATTCCATATAAGTTAAAAGAAAACATTCTTCTCGTACTTTTGCCAAAAAAGTCAAAAACTACCACGTTTGAAAAATGAATGGAATATTACTTTGAAATCATGTATTAAAAAGGTAAAAATGGGTAAAAAGTCTTTAAATATCCATATAATAAAATAAAAACATTTTGTGAAAACATTTTTATTAAACATGGACATGGATGATAAATATTCGCCAACGGAGACATAAAACGAAACAATTCTAAATGTTGAAGACATTGTGAAATAAAAACTCTTCAGTTTAGAATAATTAGAATAATATTCCCTATGAAAGAAATAAAATTATTAAAATAACATACTATTCTAGATAAGACTCATAAAAGTCATCCAAGGACAGTATATACACCGCTTAGAAGAAACAAGTAGTGTATATGGCATGTGTCTCGCAAAAATAATGGTGAGACAAAAATAATCCCCTACCTTATATTTGTTTACCTTGGTACATATCATAACCTCATTTATAATGGTTTAATAATTTCATTAACTTATTCATGAACCATGACTTTAAATATTATCATCTTATCACACATTTTTTAATAACATTTCATTATTACTAGTATTTCGGTTATTAACCACTTCATTTTTCTTATGCATATTTTATCTTATAAGTTATTTTTATTATTACTAGTTATATTACGTTAATTTACATAATTATATTAATGTAATATATATAATATTTATTAATTCTATACATTTATATGATCATGCTTTAATGAAGATCGTGTAGAATGAATCGCATTGTATCATAGAGAAGGTAGGTCGTACGAATGTACAGGAGATGATAAAATTTCTTTAATTATGGAATGGTATGGAAGTGTATGGTATATAATTTTTCAATATAATTAATATAATTTTATAATAATGAAATATAGTTTTCATTACCATCATTATACCCATCTATGTAAAGTGGTGGTGAAAACAGATTATGTTATGGTGTGGAGACGGAAAGTCGTACGTACTCACACATGGTAGATTTGTTTTTAATAAAATTAATAAAAGGTATAATATTGTTGTTAAATAATCATAATAACATCTATAAATAAATTTTAAACTAGATTTATTACTTTATAGTAGAATCAAAACATGAAAAGGATGTAGAAGCAGAAATTTTTTTGAGAGAGTCGATAAGAAGATTACCTCTTCTTCGACAATATCCCTCTAGATATACTCTTATGAACACTATAGTTGGTCTCTTGAGAAGAAAAACACATATATAAAATGTATATGAATGTTTATAATGGAATTTTTTAGGGGATGGATGATCTTGAAGGTTTAATGTGAAGTGAAGAAATGAGGGAGGAGGTGCCCCTTTATAAATGAGGTGAGGGGCACTTTTGGAATCTAGAAAAATATTAATTTATAATAAACTCAAAATCAAACCAAAAATATCATAAATATCATATATTCAAATATTATATGAGATAAGGTTTTAATATCATCAAAAAAATAAGATAAGTTTTTCTATCAATTTAAACCTTATTATTTTAATTAACCCTTAGTTATTCTATTTTAATTTTAACTAGGGTAACAAGTTTATAAATATTAAAGGAGTGTAATTTTTAAATATTTCATGTCAATTAAATCTTAAGTAAAAATTTTAGAATATTTTCTACCACATAATAATTATTTGGTATATTAAAAAAATATGATTTTTAAATAATTTAATCAAACATTATTTTGATAAACATTCAGTAGTGTCAATTTTGAAACTATTCAATTCATTTATATATAAAATCCTTAATATAACAAGTAAACATAAAAAAAAATTATTATATTACTAAGTGTTCAAGGTAATATAATAAATTCATTTTATATACTAATTATCCCAAATTATATTTATTTTAATACTTTTAAAAACATTTATTTGATATTTCTATTAATAAAATAATTACTACATAAATTTTGTGTAATTATTTAGTATAATTATTTTTTGATAAAAAATTAAAAATAAAATACTATAAAAAAGATAAATCCCTTACATTTCATAATAATACTTATATTCAAATATATATTATATAAAATACAACATTAAAAAGGTTATATTCATTAAAACATGCATGTGACAACTTTAACAACACTTTAAATAAAATATATAAATGTCATAACCTTTTCATGTGGATCCAAATTGTCATTAATTCAACACATTGATTTTAATGTCAAAGATATACCAGACTAATAATATTTGGAAATTTTTTTGGTGTTTTAATGGTTATTATCATTTTAATTAAAACTATTTTATTAATTTTTAATCGATTAAATAATTTCTACACCATCATTGTGTAAGCCTTTAAGATAATTATTTATTTCCTAAAAATTACAAATAAAGGAACATGATATAGAAAAAAAAATATTTCAAATGATATTTATAATAGAATTTTTCTTTTTTATATCCATATATTAAAAATAATATAGTGATTAAAATTTTGAGTAAGATATCTTTAACTTTTCTTTAAATAAAATATATTAATTTTCCAAATCTCATTCAAGTGGCTTCTAAAAGATACCATTTTTACCAAATTATTATTTAGGTTGAAACACACTCATACAATGATATTATAAAAAGTGTTAGGGTAGTTTTATAAGATTATTTTTACACTTAATTACCTAATTTACCTTTTTACTGTATTAATAAAAACTACTAAAGTTACTATTCATAATGCCTAAAAATAAAAGAAATAAATTTACATAATTTAAAAACAACATATTAAAAATATTTAATCCATTTTTCAAAATTAAAAACACACCCATTTTATTAATTAATTGAAATTAACCTCATTATCGAAATGAGAAAATGGGTTTTCGAAGTTAAAACATGCAAAATATCGAGAAAAAAAATTGTATCTAAATTTAATGTAAAATTATTGAAAATGAACTACATTATATTAAATGATAAAAATATAATATATTTATACTTTAAAACCACTTAATAATGAAATTTAAAAATATAAATTATATCGATGAAAAAAATTATTTTCAATTAAAATTTAATATGCTTTTATTATTCATCAAAACTTGAAACTTATCAGAAAAATATCAAAAAATCATCTCATGTAAATTTTTATATCACACATCTAAATAATAATTTTAGGCTTCCATAAAAAAATTATTATTTTGTCAAAATTTTAATTTAAAATGGGTTATCCATTAAATGGCGGTAAAATTACCATTTCGAAAAATATTGGTTTTTATGTATAAAATAATATTTATTCATATCCTATGACTAAAAAATCTATTGGTTGAAATTAAAAAAATTATTAAATATATAACATATATATTTCATTATTTTTATTTACTAATTGTAATTTATTTAGTTTATAAATACAAAACAACTTTAGGAGTATAAAAATAAAAATAAAAATATTGCATTTATATTCAATTGTTATGTATTTTCATCTATAAGTGATAAATTTATCTAATAAACCCAATATTTTTTTAAAGTTAGTAAATAATATTCATAATATCTAATTTAAAATCTAGGTTATTATAATATTTAAATAATAATAAAATTATGTTTTCTAGAAACTCGGTATTATGTGTAACACAAGCTAAGCTGGTGTTGCGTGTAGCAAAAGCCTAACATGGTGTAGCATGCAATGCAAGGTATCATATAAATTAGAAAATATATTTAATACAATTCATGGGGTGTTATAGTAAAACCATCTCCCTAAGCTATGTCCATGTGTTTTCTTGACTAATCATGAGTTTCTTCTTATATTGATGTTCTG
This sequence comes from Viscum album, assembly GCA_963277665.1. Lineage (NCBI taxonomy): Eukaryota > Viridiplantae > Streptophyta > Magnoliopsida > Santalales > Viscaceae > Viscum > Viscum album. The sequence goes on from OY728128.1 coordinate 894,155,395, forward strand.
ACACGAGATAATTAAAGGGCTAAGCCTTTTATGCATAGCCCTTATTTTGAGCCACCGTCTGAGGTGAATTTTAACTAAAATGATCACTGTAATGACTTTTGAATTAATTAAATGAATTTAATTGAATTTTTATCATATGTATTGGGTGACACGTGGGTTCTCATATGAACACCACAGATGGGATCATTTAGAGGTTTCTCTACTTATGTCGAGTGATACATGGATTGCTTAGTGGAATCACAAGGATTGACTCTGAGGATTTATTGATATGCACATGAGTGTCACTTGGACTCCTTATATGGATTTCCAAGGATAGACTCGTAGGGAAATTCTATATATTCTAGGAGTGAGTCTTGGGCTCCCTTAGTGGAATAACAAGGACAAACTCAAATGTAAATGATGTTATACCACACCAAGAGTGATTCTAGAATTCCAATGAGGAATTCATCTGATGGGATTTTAAGGTTCATGGTTCAGGTTATGCTAGAGTGATACCTGGATTACAAAAAGGAATTCCAAGGGTCTGTTCAGGTTCTTAATTAAATAATTAATGAAATGATTTATATAATTCTTATTCCTAGCCAAATCACAATCTTGGATTTGGTCTGATAATTATAACTTATTTATGGACTAGTTATGAATATCTTGGTCACTTATCATTACAGTGATGTTGGGATTAGCACTATGTTTGGAGACATGATATCGGACTAAATTGTTATACAGAGACTTCTAGCTAAGTCCAAAGTAGGTAGTAGAGGATTGGTGTCCATGCGAACCTAGACCTTTATGGTTTTTTTACATTCGGTACTTCCTTCACATATTATATTTCTATCTACACACTATAATTACTATAAATTCACAAACTATATGGAATTATACACCATTGTGTGTGGCCTTTTTGGATTTTATCTCACCCCCTACTCAGGCCACCCTTGGTACCAGATAAGATTATATATAGTTAGGTATAGATAAGGTAAGTTCCCTCATATACGTTCATGGTTTTTGATTATGAGAAAGAGAGAATATGACTAAGTTGAGCCTCATGATGCTACCTAGAGATAGATATTTTTTGTCATTTTGGTATTTTTATACATGTATAGTACCATTTACTATGTACCTATTTTGGTTGATTTGCAGGAAAATGGAAAGGATTATCATGGTATATGATATTACATCTGGATTTTTGTATATATTTATCTTTGGATGTTACCTATTATCTGATTGATTTATTGCTACTGTTACGTATCTGTTATTTTATATAGGCTATTCTACACTCTAGTAATGAGTTCATAGCCTCCCCACAAACAAGCCCTAGGCCCTCACTACTGTTTGGAAGCCTTTGGCATTTAGGGAGATACACTTGATGCCACGTGACCAACCAAGCTCGGGGCACCTTTTAGTGGAATCCGAGTCCGAGATGTTACAATTGGCCACTTATTTTTTTTCTAGAATGGTAACAAATTATGAAATCATGGTCCTTGATCAGTTATAACCATCTTCTCTATCTCATTTTTATTTCATTTCGAGTGAATATATATTTCAATTTTTTTTATCAGTTTAAATTTTCCACATTATTCTATACAAGTGATTTCATAAAAAATTAATGAAAAAATAGAAGATAATTCAAGGTCATTCATAGGATAATTTAACTCCAGAGGTTTTATCTAACATTATTGATAAGAAATTTTATAATCATTCTGCATTATGAAAAGTCAATTTTATTTTAATGAAGCATAGTTATATATGAAAAATTCTCTATTTATATAAGGTTGAGACAAAACTTTAGAACCTACCAATCTCTTTTTAGTTCATGAAAACAATAATCACAATCTTTATTTTAGATGAGATTAACTCTTTTTCGAGTTATCTTAGTCAGTTGTCCAGACAGCCAAATAATCTTTTCAAAAAATTGCATATAGTTACCTCACAAAACAAAAAACTTTAAATATTTGTGATATTTTTGGGTCATGTCCATCTGTCAAAAAAAATTGGTTCAGAAGGTTCAATAGTTATTTCGTCCTTAGAAACAATGTGTCCAAATAATATAATTTTTTCAACCCCAAATTCTCACATAATAAATTTACCATATGGTTTCTTTTCTTTGGAGGAATGAAAAACAATATTTTGTGTTTTCAAGATCCTATTTACTTTTAGAATATTTAGGGAGTAGGTGGACAGGGACGAGCTCAGCTTCAGGCATCAGAGGCCTACTCCCACGGCGCTCCAGAGATGATTGGAGGTACGATCTGTTTCTACTCCACCTTATATGTAGTACTTATAGACACAGATTCCAGTAACACTTTTATTTCCATGACCCTCGTTCGTATCTCGGATATTCCGATGGAGACATTGGATCGATCCTTACGGATAGATATTCCGATGGAGACATAGGCTCGATCCATATTCCATGCTCAGATTGGTTGTATTAGGCACAAAGTGTGGTGTTTCTGCGATGAGGGGACCAGGTTTTCCTTCACCCATGAGAAGGGAACCTTTGCAACACAGGATGGATTTACTCGGAGGAGGGTGCAGCCGATCACACACTAGTTGGCAATCCTTGCCCTTGGAGCAGTATATGTTGAGAGTCTGAGCTATCCTGCAGTGGTGGACCAGTATGCCAATGTCTTTCATGATGATGTTCCAGGACTACCTCCACACAGAGAGGTAGACTTTTACATCGACCTGGACCCCAGGACGAAACAGATATCTACACCAGCATATCGGATGTCTTCTGCAGAGCTTCATGGGTTATGGGTACAGTTGGAGGACCTGCAGAGAAAGGGGTTAATAAGACCAAGCGTTTCTCTATGTGCAGCCTCGATTTTGTTCGCCAAGACGGCATATGGGAGTTTGAGACTCAGTGTAGACTACCGGTGCCTAAACTAGGTGACCGTGAAGAACAGGTATAGACTTCCAAGGATTAATGATCTTTTTAATCATCTGATGGGATATCATTGGCTTTCAAAAACAAACCTCATATCAGGCTACCATCAGCTCAAGGTACGAGATGAGTATGTGCAGAAGATGGCCTTTAGATGTCGTTATGGCCACTATGAGTTCTTGGTTATGTCATTCGGCGTGACCAATTCCCCAGTTGTGTTCATGGGACTCATGAACAGCATCTTTCAGCTATACCTCGATCACTTTTTGGTGGTCTCCATCGATGACATCTTGATTTACTAAGTGATAGAGGATGATCATTCATATCATCAGCAGATAGATCTGGATACACTCTAAGAGTACCAGCTTTATGGTAAGCTCTCGAAGTTCCAGTTCTGGATAAGAGAGGTCCACATTATGGGAAAAATTATCTTAGAGGCAGGAGTTTCAACGGATCTGGAAAAGATAGAGGTTGTGCTTTCTTGGGATCCACCCAGGAGTGTGACCGAGGTGTGGAGTTTCCAAGGGTTGGTTGGATACTACCAAAGATTCATGCATGAATTTTCCAGATTTGTAGCACCCTTGTAGGCAACAATGAAGAATGGAAAGCCCTTCGTATGGATGGAGATATTCCAAAAAATATTCTAGGAGTTGAGTCATAGAGTGACAAGTCCCCTCATTTTGAGGCTACCAGAAGAGGGTGTTGGGTATGTAATCTATTGTGACGCATCAGGAACCATACTTGGGTGTGTCCTGATGTTGGAGTCAGCAGTGATCACCTACATCTCACGATAGCTAAGATAGCATGAGCAGAACTACTCTACCCATAACCTATAGTTAGCAGCAGTGGTCTTCACCTTGAAGATGTGGAAACATTACTTGATAGACAAACGTTTTATAGTATAGTCTGATCACAAGAGTTTCAAGTATATCTTTCCTCACAAGGACTAGAACCTGAGACAGTGGAGATGGCTAGACTTCCTCTAGGACTACTACTTTGAGATAGTCTATACTCTTAGGAAGGGGAATGTGGTAGCAGATGCACTCAGCAGGAGGTCTGGTCTGCAGATGCTCAGTGAGGCGATATAGTAGATAGCCACGTTGCAGATATCCTTCATGGATAATGATGGTGCAGTATACCTCCAGTCTATGATAGTCACTCCCCCACTCCTTCAGTGAGTCCGGGAGGCGCAACTTAGGGACATTGACTGTGAGGCTCAATGTGCTCAGATATCCTTAAGACAGGCACCTGATAGATTTTCTAAAGGTGGGGATCACATCATTATCTTTATAGGACTTACCATGGTAGTGGTGTCACTACGGGAGGAGTTGCTGAGGGAATTCCATACATCCCCTCTGGTAGTACATCGCGGTGTGGAGAAGATGTACCAGGACCTCCGATGTCAGCACATGTGTCTAGGGATGAAGAAAGCAGTGGTAGAGTTTTTTTCATGATGCCACACTTGTCAGCAAGTGGAGGTTGAGCATCATGTTCCAATAGGCTTAGATCAGCCAGTAGAGGTGCCAGAGTGGAAGTGGGATGGAATAACCATGGACTTTGTGATAGGGCTTCCATGTATATCCAGGGGGAATGACTCTATCTGGGTGATCATTAACCAACTCACCAATTCATCCCACCTCCTACCTATCCGAGAATAGGGATTAGTAGAGGTATTGGGAGGTATCTACATTTAGGAGATTTTGTGACTCTATGGGGTGCCATCGACGATCGTCTCTGACTGTGACGCACGTTTAACTTCCTGGTTGTGGAAGGGATACAGGAGGCATTCGGGACTCAGCTAAATTTGAGCACTGCCTTTCATCCATAGATGGATGGTCAGACATAGCAGACTATTCAGATGTTGGAGGAAATTATATGTGCTTGCATCCTAGATTTTGGTCTTAGTTGATAGGATCACCTGTCCTTGGTGGAGTTCTCATAAAACAACAATTATCACTCCACCATCGGTATGGCACCATTCAATTCCCTTTACGGTCGACCTTTCAGATCACTTCTATGCTGGAAAGACCCAGGGGAGTCAGCACTTATGGGTACAGAGTTTGTACGGGAAACCGCTGAGAAGGTGCAGATCATCCAGGAGCGGAGAAAGACTGCACAGAGAAGACAAAAGTATTGTGATGACAGGAGGCAGAGACGTCAAAAGTTCTAGGAGGGAGACCATGTCTTCCTACAAGTCTCACCTCGATGAGCTTTATAGAGATTTGGTCAAGGTAGAAAGTTATAACCGAGGTTTATCAGACCATTTCTGATACTTTAAAGGATAGGCGAGGTGGAATACCACTTGGCACTTCCACCACAGTTGGAGAGGGTTCACAAAGTCATCTGTGTATTTTAGCTGAGGAAATACGTGCATGACCCATATCATGTCATCGACTATAGCGAGCTGGACTTTAATGGTGGGGTGACGTTTACGTTGGTTCTAGTAGAGATTGAGGATCGACAGGAGTGGGTCCTTCATCGACAATTGATACCTTTAGTGCACATTCATTGGCAGCACAGAAACCTCTAGGAGAGCACATGGGAGAAGGAGGCTCATATTCGTGCACAGTATCCCCATTTGTTTTCTTAGTTTATGTTTTATATTTCCGGGATGAAAAGCCCTAATATGGGGAGAATGTAAAGTCCTGGAATTTCCATGTAATTTTTCTTAAATTATATGGAATTATTATGAGGCCACAAAATTTAAAGGTGCGTGATTTCAAGGCCTAGTGTGCCTAGAATGAATTTCTGAACTTTTTTTAAGGTACGTTTAGTAAACGCAAGAGCGGAGTTTTCTAACTTTTGAACCAGTGCTCGGATTAAAAATATGAGGGCACCGTTGAATCCATAGCATCAGGATTCGCTTAATGGAGGATTCACTTTGACCATATTATGTACAGATAAAAAGGTAGATTTTGGAACTTTTAAAGGAATAATACATATAACTTCGTTAATTTTTATTTTCTTTCATTCCCTCTAACGGACAACCGGAAATGTGGGACTAACGACGTGTCAAGACAATAAATGGTGTGACCTTTCAATCATAAGTAATAGATCCATTAGATAATTAGGAATGTTCCTAATTAATGAGAACCCATTAATTCCCAACGTCACTACATACCCTCCCCCACTTCAATTTATATGGAGCGTGGGGAGAGACGCTGCTTCACCAAGCAACGAAGTGCGAACAAAGTGCTGAGACACAAAACACTTGGAAGATGGAGTCAGTTCCGGTGAGCCGTGACGAGCGACACCAAAACCCCGAACTAAAGATTGAAAATCAAGTGATGTTGTTGGAGGATTATTTTGAGGATAGAAAACACCGAACCACTTTCTCAATTATGGGCGTTCTCCATCGTTATTGAGGTTAGGGTTTGATTTATACTTAATTCAAGTGTTTTTCTTGAACCCTCTCCATCCCCCTTGTGATTACAAGCTAATGCGGAGGGCACGGGCCTAACGAACCCGGCACAGACCCTCCGCTATCATGTTACCCTTTCGCCTCTGTGGAAGACTGTCGGTGCGGCAGCACCAACCGGCAATGTTGGAGGTGGCGCACCGTCGCGCGCCCCAAGAGGAGGCCGTAGTGGTCAGCGGAGCGGCCAGCACCAGCCAGCCGTAGAGGAGGTGTGGTTCGCCATCGCACACCGCCAGTGAGAAAGGGGACATGGCCTGTCTTCCATGGTGGTTGGTGGAGGCATTCGGCACCTCATTTGGCCGCGAAAGGGAATGGTGGTGTGACCAGTGCACTATCGGTTATCAAGAGGCCGCAGTGGAGGGGGAACTCGCGCCTTCGAAAGGTTCCATGGTGATCGGGAGGCACCCATGTGGAATCACCGTTTTACAAGCCAAACTAGCTTTGGTCTATTCGGGAGACCGGAGGAATCACCCCCCCCCCCCCCGTGCCGGCTAAGGCGGATCCCACCGCGGGCCAGGCTGGTGGGCTGGGCCGCCCTTTGTGGGCCTCCCCCTTGTGGGCCTCGCTTCCCACTTGAGGGTTGGGATGCCCTTTACGGGCCACCCCCTTGTAGGTCGGGATGCCCCCTTACAGATTGGGCTTCCCCCTTGAGGGTCGGGCTGGGTCAGTCCGACCGGGTCAGACCAGACACGGGCCCAACCGGACCTAGAAACACTTAAATGGTCATATATTGAGAACTGTACGTCCGTTGGTTGAACCCTCTGTGGAATTTGGATCCTTGGATCGAGATGGTCCTTTTGGTATACTCCAATTGAGTTTTGGAGAGAGTTGGATTATTCCCGGGTTGGTTGTAACTCGAATCCAACCGGGCCCTTGAAACTAAAACACTTATAACTCACAGACTGGGTGTCCGATTGACGCACTGTCTGTCGTGTTGGAACCCTTACGACATGGATGTCCTTAGATTTACTCCTTTGTGGAGCTTAGTGGTGGTCGATGTATGACTGATATCTTGGGGGGGGGGGGGAATTCTACAAAACTCGAGCACACTAGGTGCGAGGAATCTAGTGACAGGCTGTAATGTGAAGAAAGAACATCAATCCTATGTGGGTCAGCATCTATCGATCCTGTGTGGGTCAGATTCTATCAGATCCAATGTGGGCCAGCACTCAGTGATCCTGTGTGGGTCAGCGAATACCGATCCTGTGTGGGTCAGATCTTTTGTGGGTCAGCGGGGGTTAGTACCTATCGATCAAGTGTGGGTCAGAATCAGTGCTTCTTAATGGAAAAAGATGATCTAGATTACAATTAATCATATATGATTATGTACTTAAGTTATACTCGATTGTGAGATTAGTCTTCTAACTTCATGGTGTTACCTGTGTGGTACTTCTATCATTGTGGTGTTTCCTGTGTGGTACTTTTATCTTTGTGGTGATACTCTTCTGAAACTTTTATCTTTGTGGTGTTACATGTTTGGTACTTCTACCTTTGTGGTGTTGTCCTAGTGGTGTTACCTGTGTGGTACTTCTTCCTTTTTGGTGTTTTATTCGTGGTGTTACCTATCTGGTACTTCTATCTCAGTGGTGTTACCTGTTTGGAATTTCTACCTTCGTGGAGTTACCTTTTTGGTATTATTCCCCCATGTGTAAGATGGTCAAATCCTGATAACTTAGGTATATGTAGGGGAATATACCTAAGTAGAGTTGATGTCTATTGATTTTTTCCTTGAGATTGAGGTCTTTCTTTATGTTATATCCTTTGTGGAACTCTGGGAGACCTATGGGGTCTCGGGGTCCCTTTTCATTATCGTTATAATCACCCATGCATGGATTGTGACTGCACCTTGTTGTGTCTTGTACAGATGATGGACAACATTGATCGAGGTTGAGGGATCTAGGATTGGAAGATACTTAAAGGTGGACTATTTGGCGTGACGTGAAACAGGGACTACTAATCGTGAGTTGTGCCTACCCTTTAGGTAGGATCTGTGGTGGACAATCCAGGAGTTGTTTTTCACTTTTCAATTGTACTTGTACCTTTCAATTGTACTTGTAATTTTCAATTGGGGTTTTATTCTGGCCCCTTTACTTTCATCACACTTTTACTACACTAGTTTACTTCGTGGTTTCTTCTTGTTGTGTACTTGGACTCTGTGTCTGTACAAGTTAAAAGGCAATGCCTTCCCGTTTTATGGATATGCAATTCTGGTGCTAGTCGCCAGCCCCTGGCCTATTGAAGGCAGGCTTGGGGTAGTAATGGCATGGGCCCTGGGGGATGGGTCGTGATAGTAAAAATTATCCCCACCACAAAAACTTTCTTCTCCCAGAAATTCACCAAGCCCATAGTTAATCAAAATTTGAGTTCATCCCCAAACACAAAAAAAATGAAACAAGCAATTTTGGGGTTACTATTTATTTCCCAAGTCACACCTGACCGATCTAGATGAAATTGCAACCCAAAACAAGGGGAGAACATGAGAGGGTTCTCCCCACTATAAGGAATCTACTATCACAGAAATTAAAACCCAAACATACCACCCCTGGGAGGGGGTCCAACACGGGAATTCCCAATCAATCTAAACTAACTTTCATAGCATGAGTGACACAACCCCCCCCCCCCCATTATATCTAGGATCCTATATCACACAAACGGAACCCCCAGTATTAGGGTAAAACTCAAGAAAATAAAATCTAACTAAAACCCAACAACTAATCGGATTCAATTTTCACTTATTTCAAAAAACCCAATCATCTCCAAGTGAGCACAACTGAAACCAAAACTAGAACCATCCCACCCAAGGGGTAAACACATGTTAAGAAAAAAAATAGTTAAAAAGGGAAAATTTTAAATAGGTACAACTGATTCAATTTCAATGGATAAAGTCCATCACACATTCACAATGAACAATGAATTTTTGATAGAAGGAAAACAAGAGAAAAAAATTCTTTTATTTTTTCAATCCCAACATGAAACACAAAACTCGGACTAAGGATTTACACCCCTGGTAACTCCAGACTCTGTGTGAGCTTTACTCCATGACCTATGGCTGGAGCTCTGATGCATAAAGCATCTCCTACCTCAGAGTCAGGTACTGGCATCCCTTGGTCATAATATCTTCTTTAGGTTACACTTTATGAAAAACATCTCCAGATGACCCAGACAACAGCAATGATAGAACGTCTTCATAGGGATGCAGCAATATTTCTTCACGTGCCCGAACCATCCACACAGATGGAACAAATGAGTTTGATTCGATGAACTAGAAACTAGAACCATTGAAGGAGGCTCTTTAGAAGCTTGTTCCTCCGATGTGTGCTCCTCGATAGATGGAGAACTTTTACGCTAAACAAGGGGCACCAGATCACTAATTCCACAATCTCCAGAAACAAATTCATCTAGGAAAGATTCATTGACCATCTTCTTGAAATTATGATCCTTATAAGAGAAGACAAACTCCTTGATCTCTGGAAAAACACCCCCAATGAAGAGAGAAGTATTCATGAAATCATGTGATGCTACCTCCAGAGAAAAAGAAACTAGTTCCTTAAAGTGGTCTATGTAGGCCTTCACTGACTGCTAGCTTTGTTGAATACTTATGAGCCCTTCCCATTTCTTCATATTCACCTCCTTAGGTATGAACCATCAAACAAAGACAGACTTAAAAACTTCCCACTTCATCCCAAATTTCAATGATGGCGGGGTGAACAACTCCCATTCTTCTAGAGCTGGACCTTCGATCAGACCCAAAACGTCACACAATATGACATCATCAAGAGTTCCCAATACCCTGAAGACACGTTCAACCTCTTCAATCCACTCCACTACCTATAATAGACCTCAATCCCTCTGAAGGTTAGAAACAATTTTAGAATAATCAGAAACTGGAAATGAATAAATGGAAGCCTTGGGAACCTTTCTCGGAAAAATTTTCTGAAAAACATAAAAAACATAAAATCAAATCCAACATCAATCCAAAACATCATCAGAAATAATATCCCATTACAAAACAACAATCTGATAATCCAAACACATACAATAATAACCAAAAATTATCTTTTTCAATATCCCCTTTCCATTTTAAATTTTGAAACCCACATTCTTTCAAGGATACTTCCCAAAAACTGAAACCCACTTTCTAACCCAATTTCAATTTCCAAAAATCATTTCCCCATTTCAAAATCACTTTAAAAAACCAAGGCTAAGACTTTAATTTCAAACACACACACCCAATAAATCCTATGAACCATTTCACATGCGTTCATACACTTCCATCCATACCTGCCAACATGCACTTTCCATACAAACCCTCAAAATGTTCAAATTTTCATGAGGAGCACCCAAAGAATTCTTAGAAAGTACAAACAAACACAAAATTTTCAAGCTAAAATGACTTCAATTTCTAAACCCGCATTACCCATTTAAGACCATTTGAATGAAAAATTTTCATTTCTAAAACAATTTTCATTTTCAAAAACACACTTACACCTACTAAAACCACAAAAAAACACAACTTTCACCAAACCACCATAATGAGCAACTAGTAGTCATGCTTAACCTGAATACATGATAGTTATCCATGCCCCAAAAAAGAATCAATAACAAGAAGGAGCTTAAACCATGTACTCAGACCCCACGTGGGTCACTACTCTATGTGAAATCATGACGTAACACCGGATTGCCTCTATTTTCAACTCTCAATCACAAAACAAACCAATACAAGACAAGGACTCAATTCCTAGACTACCCAAGGAAACTCAAGGTTTAGAACGAGCAAGGGTTCATGACACCCATCCCATACCAACCACCTGAGTCATGACAGTCCTAATCTCCATCTACCGGACACCCCAAATAACAAGGGCCTCCTCTGATACAATTTTTTCATTAACCACCCTAGGTCGACCCAGAAAAAGTCACCCAAGCTGGTTTGCGGCATGGCCTGAAGAGAATTCCCAATCCCCATGGGTTGGAAGCTAGTGTAGGGCCTCAAAACATACAAGTGGGAACAATTTAATCCCAAAAGAAAAGAAAAATGAATAAAAATAACTAAACAAATAGATGACACTAAAAGTAGAAATAAAATAAATTCACACAGCCAAATATACCTCCAAGTGACCTTGTGGGTCACCACCTAACACAAAACCATGCACATTGCAAGAGTGATCCTACAATAGATAAATCTGAAAATGAAAAGTTAATGTCTTTGTGAGCACTGAAACTCGTAGTAGTAATTATAAAAGTAAACCATAGAATCCATGTATTTTTCTTTCCCAAAGCAATCTATTAAAACTTGTTTGAAATAAATTTATAATAATATGTTTTACATATTAATTAACAACACAAATTTTCTTTTAAAACAACCCATTCCACCCTTCCATTGTCAAATGATGAGTTTTCCATTTTAAAAACCAAAACCCCAAAAAAAAAATTGGCTAAGTAAGAAACGTATCAATAGGGAAAGATGACAGTAAACTAATAGTTTATTTAGAAAACCAAAAATAGATAGATAAAATAAGAAAATAAATATTGTAACCACGGGTGATCCTAAATATCCCTAGAATACATTTAGATGTACTCAATTCGAAACCACCTACCGGTGTATGGTGAAGCCCCTAAATAAATAACCAACAGGATACTCTAAACAACCTCACCAATGGAACAACCCACTTATCCTAACAGAAAATCCAGGGGGTACTAACCAGTCTAATTGGTGCTGATAAGAAACCATCCCTCGATCCCCTAAATAATGACCAGGAACCCATGGTAGATATGAATATACAGTGTAAGTAGGAGGCTCATGCATGCATGACACACCTTACCTGCAACCACCGCACTTTCCAACCCCAAACATAGACATCGCCGATACGATAACCCATAAAAGGGAAATCCTAGATAGGGGTGCCCATTATATACACACACACATATACATACATACGTACATATATATATACATATATATCATGACATATAAAGTTCCAATCAGACTGTCGCATCATATAAATATCAAATCCATTTTATGAGCACGTTGAAATTTTCAACCGGGCATTTACACTTGTTGAACCTCACTATTTTCTAAAATCAACACAAAACCACACTTTTTATTGTACAGCACCAAACAGGCCCTTAAGCATCACACACTTTAAAAGAAATTACCAAATACATTTCAAAAACGTTTCTAAACCCATGTGAAACACCACTTTTCCAAGAACTTACTAAACAAGCATTTCCAAACATTAGTAAAAATGTTGAATTCTTATAAAACATGTCAAGAATGCACTTTATTCCAAGTCCCACCTTATTTAAAAAAAAGATAAAAACATTCAAATCACTTAAATATGTCAAATGGTCTTATGTTACATCAAAGGATCCATCACTTTGAAAACCATACTAGATACTAATTTTTGATGAAACATCCAAAAGAACAAACACACCATTTGAGAAACCAAGGATCAAATTAAACACCACTTTTCCATGAAATCACCCCCAAAACATTTATAAAACCATGACATACTTTTTAAATCAAAACCCAACCCTACCTAAAACATTTTTCCAAGGCCATAAACAAAACAGGAATCCAAAGTTTACATTGACAATAATTCACAAATTAAAACTATGTTACCAAAATATTTCAAAGGTTCAGTCATCATAACTAGAATTTATTACATCTTAAGAAAACAATAGGTATTTGATCAAGATCCTTAAGGGCATCCAAACAAAGAAATATTTGATGAGATCATTCCAAAAACTAATTTCAACAGTTTCTACCAATGTCAAAACACGAAAATAATCCAAACAAAGGCACTATAAGGGTGAAAATCATGTTTACCAATTTATTGAAAATACCAAAGCATCATTTGATGTGAAAAAAAATTAATAAACAGGGAATCATCTCAAAACCTATCTTTAGTAAATTCAACTATCATGAAAATGCCACAATGAGAAAACAATAGGTCCCACCAAGGTGAGAATCATATCAAAATTTATTAAAACAATGTTTGTCACTTTATTAACATTTTTAGCATAGACACATATAGGCTTAAATAAATAATCACCTCAAACCCCATTTTTAAAAAATTCTAATAATTTGAAAACAACATAATATGTTAACCAAGATTATTGTGAGTATGAAAAACAAGTATAAAAATTATTTGAAACTAGTCAAGAATTAAAATATTGCTTCAAAATAAAAATAAATGGAATCACCTACCTCGTTGGCATGAAAATTACATAAAACTTAAAGAGAATAGAGGACTAATTCTATTGGACCCTTCATAAACCCTAGATTCGAAGGAAATATAAATCCTAGAAAACCTTTAACTGTTTGGATTAATCTACCAACAAAAACCCCATTAAAATCATAGAAATTAATGGAGATGGTAAAAGACTTATTGGATGTCACGTGAAAGGGAGAGAGGCACTAGGGAGGCTGGCCATAGCAGGGTCATATGTAAGAGAGTTTGTCCAGAGAAGGGAGCACTGGAATGAGATTCTGTTGGATGGAGGAGGATGGACCAGAAATCGAGGCCACTGAATAGAAAAGAGTGCACTATGAAGGGGACTACTTGAAAAAGGTCGCACCAGGAAGGGAGGTATGGTCGAAGTATGTTATCGGTGCAAGGGGGAAGCAGACTAGGTTTGGGTTCGTGTAGTGAAAACACGAGGGGGGTCGCGTCATGAAAGTGGAGGGGGAGGGGGAAACTAGGGTGTAAAACAAAATAAATTTATAATAATAATAATAATAATAATAATTTTATTAATTTTATATTAAATAATAAAAATATTAATAACAATTTCAATAGTAATAATAATAATTTAATAATTATAATAATGAAAATTTAATAATATTATTATTATTATCTATGATAATAAATTTATTATTATTAAAGTTTTAAAAATTTATAAAATTTATTTATTTTAAGATTTGGGTAGCCACACTCTCACATGGGCCGACCACAAGGTTACTTCTATCCATGCACTAGCCTAAAACCCCGCAAAAATTACAATCCTCCAAAAATTTAAACCATCACTCAACCGGAAACTTGACGAGAGTAACCAAATCCAAGAAATCATAAAATAAAATAATTTTAAAATTTCGGGTGTGACAGTCCATCAGGTATATTCATGTGCTGATCAGCAGGTTGGTTGGGTAGTCTCACGCCATCTAACCACACCTGTCACAAGTAAATAACCTCCCCTATAGAGGCTACCTCTGACCACGATCTTGATTCTAATAATGGAAAGATATCTTATACTAAGATCCAAACACTTGGTGTCTGCTAGCTACTGCAGACAAATAAGCTATGCGACTCCCACTGTCTGCTCTAGTTTTTTGGAATCCCTCTGAAAAAAATCTAAATTTCACTAGTACCCACTCCAACACTCCAGTATATTTGGGAATGCACAAGGGTACAATAATGGCTCAGATCTCTCTGTGGAGTCGCTTCCCAAACTTATGTGCTCAGAATTATCCATCCCAGATAATGTAAAGGGAGTAACACATAAGGTCTATGAACCTCACTACATACATATCCACTATCATCCCTCCCTGTTGTATCTCCAACAGCTTCTGGATATAGACTAATCATAATCATGATGGGTGGTACTCCTCATAGAATAGTTGTTGGAAGTCAGGCCCTGAGAGTGTTGACTCATCATGCATCTACATAACAAGAATCCACCAATTCCTAGATACTCGATGGAACTTTCTAGAGGCATGTGAAACTACCTAATCCATTGGGTTCCAAACAAGATTGGTGATATGGACCACCAAATCTAGCCAATCCTCACATGGCTAAGGATATGGCTTGTCATAGAACCTCATCAGTATCTGATGCTGGAATTCATAGAGTGCACTTAGCCTATGCGCGTCCTCATCCTACTCTACTAGAATAATTTTATACTCTATAGGGGGTGTACTACTACCTATACACCTAGAGGAAGTGGGTCATGGGATGGATCATGAACATATGCCTCATTTCCCATCTGTTCTTCATCACAAACTAGAGATGGTATCCTAGTTGGCTAGCATCGTGTAGGCATCCTGAAAGTTATTATGGTGTAATATGATCATATGAGAACATATATATATATATATATATTAAAAATAATATGGATGTAACACAAGAATCATAGTCAAATAATCAATCATAAATGATGTATGTATCATTAATACATGAAAAAAAAATGTCTCGGCATGCCGAGTTCACAATCTGGTAGTCAAGGTCCAGGAGAATAGAAAAAATGGTCATTGTACCATGACTATATTCCATGTCCGGAGATCCACAATCAAGATACATTGACATTATTACCCTAAACCCAAAACAATCCTCTTAAGTTGATACATATGAACAACATCCTAGGGAAAGAGATTTCTCTAATACCAATCTGTCATGACCCGGACCAAGTCGGGGCTTGAGCTGCAACTACCCCAAGGCTGCTTCCATAGACTAGGGGTTGAAACAAGAGCTGAATACATAACTAAATCTGGGAGGCCTTGACTAAGTACCTATATGAAAACACACAACCAACTCAATGAAAAAATTTAGAGGGAAAGAATAAAATATGAAACACTTCTATAAACTAAACCAAGTATCCATGAACCTCTAAACAATACAAAAGTACAGAACTGTAAACTAAAAGTAAATAGGAAAATTACGCACCTAACAAGATCTATGTCACAACCTAAAAAAACAAGAAAATTAAACAACTAAAAGAGGTCCCAGCTCCCAAATCCCAAGTTATGACCATTGTACGTGGTCTAAGCACTCAGGATCTGTAAGACCCTCTATAGTCACAGTTGACTTGTCTGTCATCTGCACAAGTCATGATACGTGTAGAAAAATCCCATACATGGGTGATTATTAACATACCCACTTGAATGTCAAGAAAGGTGAAAGGGGCATTAAGATATACAATATAAGATATTGATAGTAGATAACACAAGGTATAGTCAAAAAGGACAGCTCGTCCCAAAAAGAGAGAAAAGGTAACCTCATCCAAACAAATGGGGATCTACACATTGAGTAGATAAACTACTCATCAAGTCTTCATTGTTAATATCAGGAGAGTAGAATCATCCAAATAGGATATTCTAAACACTGAAAGCATGTGGCATTCCTCTCACATCCTCACCTCTCCGAGAAAGAGACTATCTAAATCCAAGGTGTGGATACACAATAAGCATAGATATATATATATATATATCCTCAGTCAATGAAGCCAAAAAAAGAGAGTAATGGGATATCCATCTCATAACTCAGCCCAAGAAGAAGAGTATCACTGTTCCAAAAGTCTGTCAATGATCCCCAGCATCCTAGGCATCTGCCTAAAAGTAACTATCTGAGTCAAAAAATGCCTAGTCCCTGGTCTTCATAGTTGAGGGGCACAAACTCAAAGTTGAGGACCCATGGCCCGGTATAAATAGAGGGTTCCACTGTGAAGGTGTCGAGGACCCACTGCCCATCCCAGATAAAGGGTACCACTCTAAAGACATTGAGGACCCACTGCCTGGCCTAGCTGGAGGGTACCACTCGGATGATGTCGAGGACCCACTACGCATCCCAAAAAAAGGGTACCACTCAGAAGAGGTTGAGGACCCACTACCCAACCCAACTGGAGAGTACCGCTCAGAAGGAGTCACTGGTGATCCCACCTGAAAACTACTATATGCAGGCATTGCCTTAGTAGGTTTCATGCCTATAATATTTCACGTCAAATATCAAAACCCACAACAGAGGTAACCATCGCCTTTTACGTAGGAAAACACTCAGGGTAGAATACTCATGAGAGAAAATATGAGTTCAAACAAAGGAGATATTGATGTTTACTATTTCCTTAAAAAGTATTACGCGACAAGTTAGGGTCCGACACAACATGTGGTCCCACTCTTATGACTAGTCGGGTCCTCACTAGAACATAGATTCTTGGCCATGTATCACTACAAAACATGTAAGGGTACTATAGGACTTATCCCAACCACAATCTTGATAAATTCCCAAGGCTTGTCACTGGCCCAAAAGAAAAAACATAATTTCACTAATTACACATCTTAAAATGGCCCAAGATGGTTAAACAGATTACACCGTTGTGATCCTCATGGGAAAATTCTTGAGATAGGCTATTTTACAGCCTTAATCGGACACCTGGTGTAAATTTTGTATTTAATTACATCAAGATAGAATGTAGTTTCAGGGGCCCAAGCCACAAGTCCAAATTAAATAACCAAAATTTTTCTTAAAATACACACCTTAATTTCATGTTCATAACATCATAGTCAGTTCATAATTCTAACACCATATGAGGGAGATATGTAGGATACAAGATCCCACAATAATAATAATTTTATTATTATTGGGTGTTTTGTTGAATAGAGGAATGAATCTGAAAAAATGTATCCAACATTGGTCTTAAAATGACCATCTCAATTCTAGGGTCACATTTCTACTAATGGTTCATCAATCGGACCTTGTATGAAGAAGTTACAGCCAAAATCGGGTTTTGATAATAATTATAATATTATTATATTATTATTATTATAATATTATTATAATTAATATTATTATATTATAAGAATTTTGAGGCATCCATTCTTTACGTTGGGTGCTAGAACCCCTCCTTCACAATTTGGCTCACCTGAAACACCTCCTACCATTTCATTTATTATAATATTGTTATTATTATATTACAATCAAGATGGAGAATATCTCACAATTCTTAAATGTGAGTGCACCCCCTCCCAAGTGGGATTCCTCATTTATGGTTTAAATTTCACAAAACATAAATTTCTCATATTATTAATATTTGGATAATATTAATAATAATACAACTCCTATTAAATTAAATCCAACTACACAATTTAATCCAATGTTATAATTATTATTTAATATAATTTTAATAATAACAAATCCTTATTTAAATTTTAGTAACTCATCACTATAATTATTATTATTAATATTAATTATCACCTTATTTACCATGTATGACCACCATGTTGAAGATTTGATTCCATACACCACCATGCCACGGCTGAGGATCACCCTCCATGAGACCTCATGCATGGCCTCTGCTCGAAACTGATCTTGTCACACCACATGTCATCATCGTACGTTAACCTAGAAAATGGGGATTACCAATCTAATATTGAACCATCTCTGATTATAAACCCCCACCCTCGATATTGAACCAATATGGTCCCAAAACACCATCCTACTAATTTATCAATCCATCCCAAACTATCGACCTACAAGCCATTCTTTCCACCACAACGAGTTTGGGGGTTCGACCATGCTCAAACCCACCTCAACAAAGTCGAATAATGACCCCACTGTCCACTGATAAATAACATAAAAAATATTGGTGGAAAATCACCAATAACAAAGGTAATAAAAATCATTGGCCAAGTATTCTTAGATAATGAATTCATAGTGGGAGATAATTGTGGTGAGAAATATGGAATGCACAATAAATAAATTGAAATAATAATTTATGTTGATTACACGGGATATTTAAAAGGCTCAAATTAACACATATCAAATAGAGGGAATTGATTATGATCAATATTTTAATTATTTTGGCATAAAACCACATATAATGAATCCTATAAATATTATATATCAATCTTTGGTGAAGAATGCATTCACTGGCAATGAGGAATACCCACTGCGATCAATTCTCATCGATCCAACTTGATCTGATCATTTTTTGTCATTTGATGATTATTTTCCAACAAAGAATAACATCCTCCTCCTCTTAGATATATCAAGGTTATGTGGCCAACCATTGTAAAATCATCACAAGTGGGTTTTTATAGACCATTTAATTTGGTCTCTTAATAAAACTAATAAATAAATTATATATTTTTTTTAATTAAATGTACCCACCAATGGCCACCACATCTGAACATCATGTGTCGACCAATTTTTGGTCGTGCCTAGGGTAAAAACTGAATTCCGAACTCAATGATTATCTAGGATTTACCATTCATGTCTTCATATATGTTTTATTTGGGTTAGGGTTATAAAATAAACTTATTTATTTATTTATTTATTTAATACACCCACTAATTGATTCCTCATTTGAATGCCCTGCTCTGACCAACTTTAGGTCACACTTAGGGTAAAATACATGTTATGGATTCAACAATGGACTTATATTTCTGATCAGAGACTCCTTTTATGAGATATTACACATTTTCAGGAAAACGTGTGTGAAAAATAAAAATATATTTAATAATTTCATAAAATTAATTTTGGACTCACCAGCCTTGGAATCGTGTACCGTATCAGTGGATCACTCAAAAAATATTCTTATGAATATTCTAAAGTCTTACAATACAAAACCAGAGTCTCTAAAAAATCCTAATACATAAACACATTGAAAAATCTATTCATGAGGTCTATAAAAAATGCAAGTTCATTATATAACCCAAATGGAATAAATGTAAACACAGAATGCCCATATGTAACCTAATTATCAATATTTGGAATAAAAATACCCTTCACATTTAACTAATGGTACCCATACCGCATATCAACATTTGGAAAATACTAAGCTCCCTAGTGTTGATCAAAAAATCATTTGGTATGAAGATTCTTGGATTTGAAATTTGAATTTGAAATTTGGATGTGTTTGAAAATGGGAACCGGTAACCCAAAAACCATCTATTTGAAAATGGGAAAAAATGGTTTCCCATATAATAAATGAAATTCCTTATTAAACCATATTTATTTAAAAAAAAATAGGATAACCCCATAGTGATGTGCTAGGTATAATGAACCCATTGTCTAGAAACACATACAAGTTGATTTTCAACCCCAAAAGTTATACTTGTGCCATTTGTTAAGGATTTTTTGAAATTATCCCTGCATAAAGAACAAATACAATAGAAAAATCAACCTCTTGATCATGAATAACACCGTGGAAATAATTTTAAAATACATCAATATACTCATTCACTACCAACACATCACTAATTTGAATAGTTTATTTCTTTTCAATAATATGATCTTGGTAACTCTCACACTTATATCTTACCAAATACTTAGCTTATTGATATGAAATAAAATGTATAAAACCATTAAATAAAACATTCTATGACCTAAAATCTATATTTTCATGATAAATTGAAATCCAATCCATATCAATAATGACGTCAAACATCAGTACGAATAGTTAAACAATATTTTTATGAATTAACATCACATTATTGAAAATAGAAATATTAAAATAAATCTTGGTTTATTTAATAATATCAATTTTTGTTTTACTAAAATTTATATATTAATTTCTTGAGTTGATATTCAAAATTTACTTCTTAATTTCTCAAAAATGAATGAATGAAAATTTCTTGAGTAAAATAGTGTATTGGCATAATTTTAATACAATAGTATCATACCTGTAAACACATAATTTGATGGCCAAACATCAACCATATTAGTAGAAAAAGATTTTATCATTCACTTTTTATTCTAATATTGTTGATTTATAGCTTGATTTACTATCTTTAGACACATATAAGCATAATGAACAATCACATTGCAACTAAAACACATCGCTATTAGATAGATTTTAGTTTCCTCATTATTTGATACTTTTTTATTCCTTTACATGAAATTATGAGCCATATAACAAAAAAATCCACATCGGTAACACTTACATAATTTAATAATACAATCTCCAGGGATTTTTTACCACTTAACATAATATGTGAATGTAATTTTCCTACATCTATATTTTTTTGATTTATATTTCTCCATTTTATTCCATCCTGAATGCTTCTAAATTTCATCATCAAGAGGAACATATGTGTTAGAAAACATCATCAAAACTTTTTCCACCTAACAAATAACTTTCTCATAGATTTCAAATTTTTTTATCCAAAATATTCAATGAATTGGTTTCAATGCTGAGAAATATATATTAATTTTACTATAAATGTTCTGAAAAAATACATTATATACCTGACAAGTCTTGTAAAATTGTCTTCATAGATGGACACCAAATAATAATCATGTTGCCTCAATTCTAGGAATTATTTTCCCATATAGAGTCAAATAGAATTATGGAAAAAAATTGAACAAAAATATCATTAAATGTTTCCCATTCCATGGGATCAAGATCACATTTTTCTTTTTTATTCTTAACTAAATACTACCATTGATTAGATACACCTTCAAAATGATAAATGGAAAGAGTTTCCTTTTGACATTTTGAACAACCCATGACTTAAAATATACTCTTCGTAGCAATAATCCATCCTTCATATTTCACAGGGTTAAAAGGAATATTGAATTGGGTGGGATTTTTTCTCATGAAATGATCCACTGTAGACATGTTCCATCATAGAAGATTGGTTTACTCTCTAGCATGTATACCACCAACATTTATATATTGTTTCTACTGATCCATCAAAGAATTAAATTGTTCTATTACCATACCAACCATATCAGGATGCTGATTTGGATGGATATTTTTCTCTCAATTCCTTCCCACTACAACTTCCTTATTTCCATTACAGAAACCCATTCTGAACTGAAATTTTTTAGATGAATCAATCTTGTTAATCTCAAAATTTCATATCATTACGAATTAACCATAAAGTATAATAACTAATAGGAAATATTTTATCATTATCCTAACATGTAAAGTTATCTAAATGACCTCTGATACAAGTTATAAGAACCTGTCCTGAAACATTACATAATCTAGAGTTATAAATCATGAATTCACTCTCTTACATTTTAGGATATTTTCGGGTTTAGAGTTTTAGATAATTATTTCATAACTTATACATAAAAATAGTAAATAAGAATATGGATACTTTCAATTAGAATCAAAATTTTACAAAATATTAAACATTTTAAAAATATCATGATTTATTTTCATGAAAAATATTTAGGACACTCAACATGACTTATTTCTTAAAAATACTTATTTTTAAATGATGTGAAAAACATTTTAAAAACTTGGTATGATAATAAAAATATAATTAAGGGAAAAAACATATTTCCATTTTTCTATAGGAAAAAATGAAAACTGATGAAAAACCCGTTCTTTAAAACATAATTTTTTTTCTAGAAATTGAATCATTTTTTCTGAAAACATTATCATTATCTTTAAATCTAAAATTAAATTATTTCTATGAAAACTCATCAGAAAAATATAGAAAATTCATTTAGGTTCCTTGTAATGTCATCTAATAGAAGCATTATAGAACCCATGTAGAACCCTTATAAATTGGAATAACTATAAATCTAACTTCATTTATTATTATCTAGATAATATAATCATTACCCAATGAAATGTAGCACTTTGGGGTAGACCGACATGTAAGTTATATAGGGATCACCCAGTGTTGTCTTGGAACACACATCACCTATATTCCTGAAGAACTATGACAAGAATATAAAACAATTATTTCCATTTTCATCAGAAAACTATTAAAAAATATTTAATCCTTGTATGAAAATAACTTTCTGATATCAAAATAGTTGTTTCTTTTAAAAAACCATTTCCTATTCAAATATAACATTTTATTTTAAAATCCAATTTTTAATACCAAAATACTTATATAAAGGGAATGAATTTTATTCTTTAAAGGAAACTTGAAATCTTGAAATTTAATACATGCTTCAAATAATGGTAACATCATTGGGAAACATTGTTTTCCCTTTATACATTAAAATTTAAAATCACTTTTATCATATGAAAAGAAAGTCAGACATTACAAATATAGATTCCTTTTTTCAAAAACATTCAATATAAGAAATAATTTCCAATATATAAATATCATTATGATAATAAAATCATTTTAAAAACAATGACATGGAATATAAATAGAGTTTGAAGGAAAACATTAAAATATATATTTTTAAAATAAAATTACCTTACCACTTTGGTATTTTTTTTAATCACAATCCCAAAGAAAGAATAACGTTAAAAAAATTAAATAACATAATAATAATAAAAAATTAATGTTATAAAATTTCAATGGTTATATACATACACCTTATAAAATAATATGGGTGTATAACCTCAAAATATGCATCAGTTAAAGAAAATTGAGACGAACTCCCATACCTTGACAATAATTCATCATGTTTTTTATTTATATTCCTGAATAATAAAACTATGTAAATTATTTAATTTTATAATAACCTTTTTCATGTTTAGTATTACTTTTATTTCACTTATTACCATTTCAAATAAAATTATTTAATCAATTAAGTTTACGTTGGATGTTTCAATGATATTTGGCTTATGTGTCAAAATGACTTTGGTATGTTGACTATTAGTCTAAGAGGTCATTAATTAAATATATATAGAACAAAAATAATGAAATATTTATCATATTTATAAATAAATTATACTCTTAAAAATAATCATGAATAATGGTTAAGAAAAATGAATTACATTACGATCATAGAGATGGTAGGTTGTATATATGCATGATTATGGTTTCCATATTTCAACGATCATTATGGAATGAGTATAAGTGATATTTTATATTTCAATAAATGTAATAATATCATATATATATATATAATATTATTATTTCATTAAATTCACTTATATATATCATTCATGGGATGTGGTTATGAAGAAATAAGTACACCGCTTAGTGTAGGCAGTAGTCCACACATACAAGAATGACATTATAATTTTTTAATGTAAGAAATAAAATAATATATTATCTTTTAATAATGAGAAATATTTCATAAATGTTATTATGAGGTCATTTATATCACATATATTGATTATATTTATACTTATTACCATCGATGTAAAGTGTTACTGAAAAATGAATGAAATCACTTCACGAGACAGTAGTCTGCCACCACATGAGAGGTGTTATCTTATCCCTCATGGAATGAAAATTAAGAAGCTATATGTTATATCATAACTAGAGAAATATATATAATTTAAAAATATCATATATATATATATATATATACTTTAAATCCAACATTATAATAATCCATGAGAGGTGATGTTGGAAAATGAATGATATTGGTTTACAAGGTTGTAGTCCGCCATACACATGAATTATGATTTTGTATTAAATTTCATGGAAGATTAAATGTATATAGGTTATTAAAATAAAATAATAACATATCCAGATATGGTAAAAGTTTTTTTATATAATCATTATCGAATAATATTTTTATGGAGGTGGAATATTAAATAAAATAAAGACACTCGGTTAAGCTTGATAACTGTTCTTCAGGCAACCTACTTAAGTAAGAACTCAAAAGCCTTCATTGGATGTAAGTATGATAAAAATATGAGATATAGGTTGTGGTTATTTAATAAATGGATATATTTGGGTAGTTATTTTCTAATAAAGTTTTAATTTAATGTTTTATGTGGGGAGAAGATAGGGTGTCATTTTATAGGTGAGTTGAGTGACACACTTGTTATTTTTTAAAAGAAAAAGGTGAACCCACATTTTTGACATGAAAAAAGTATAAAACATTCACTATTATAGAGAATTATAAATTATAGGGTAATAATATGGTCATAAAATATAATATATAATATTTTTACCTAATTCTAACCCTTCAAAATTTAGTTTAACATCCCTATAAATTTGTTATTACCTTAAATGTGTTAATAAATCTTTACAATTTTAACAATTAATTGTTAAATAATTATAGTTAAAATATTAGACAATATTAATTAATATGATTAAAAATATGTAATACATATTAATAAATTAAATCCACATAAGAGTAAAATTTAAAGTTAAATCAAAACCCACAAATGCGATGAAAATAAAGTTTTCAAGAAGGGTATTTTCGATCAAAAGATGATTTTATACTAACTCTATGATTATTAATAATAATTGTATGAATAAAAACTAATATATAATGATATATAATATATAAATTTAAATTAAAAAATTACTCATTAGGGGTTATTTATATAAATTAAAATGGTAAAAAAATTGTACTTTAAGATAACATTCGAAATCACCCCTTTTTTAAACCAAAACATTTATAATAAAATAAAACATAACTTTGCTTCCAAATTTATTATGGGGGTTAAATATAATTTAATAATGATTATATTACATGAAATCATTTTCAGAAAATATTTTACTTTTAAATTAATTAATTTTATTGAAAATAAATGACATTTTTATAAAAATATGTATTTTCAACTATTCATTGAAAAATCAATATTTTATAAAATACCCTTAAATTTTACCCTATTTTCAATTTTAAATGATTATTTTAGAAGTGAAATTATTATTTACAAATTGAAATTATATAATTTTGAATTTAACCATTCAAATAAAACCTTATAATAAAAATATTTTAATTAAAACTATTCCCTTTTTTATTAAAAAATGCTTAATATTTTTCATATTGTATATAATTATGTTAATAAACATAAAATTTATTTATTTTATAAATACCTAGATTTTCAAATAAGGTCGGTCATGGACTTTTTCCACTATTATTTTCATTGGAGTGAACCATGATTACTGTGATGATTTGGTGAGTAAATATAATCCTCTACGATAGACTTGGTAGTGTATCTTAACTACTATGATGGTTTGGGGAGTGAAAATAATTCACTATTATAGTCATGGAAATTATCCATCACTACTTAGGAAATAATTTTATATACTTATCGTTATACCAATATTCTCTATCATATGCCAATGTTATGCTTCCACTACTTCTGTTCTTTGATTACTTTATGATTCATGTCTTATGAACTTCCATTATTTATTCCATGAATCGCATTTATGATATATGATATTCATGGTATAGTTTTTTAACATTACCCTCAACCCCTTCCATTTATGTTATATTGATATCTCTATTGTTTACCCTTACTGATCATCTCAACTGACCCTTTATAATGTTTCCTTTCTCTAGGTCACAAAAAAAGGTAT
The DNA here is from genome assembly GCA_963277665.1 of Viscum album. Lineage (NCBI taxonomy): Eukaryota > Viridiplantae > Streptophyta > Magnoliopsida > Santalales > Viscaceae > Viscum > Viscum album. Next base: position 894,181,597 of record OY728128.1, read on the forward strand.
TGTGTATTATAAGTATAAGAAGTGTTCTAATTATTATAAAATCAGTGTAGGATTATGTACATTACTTATGAACCAGTGTTTTGTATCCATTTTCCTAAGGGCACTAGACCTAAACAATTATAATGTGGATCATTATGATATGTAATGAATATTCAACTATTATGATATAATATCTATATATGATAAGTGTGGGTAATTACATATTTAATGGTTGGTTTAAATGTTATTATTCGTTTATAAACATGATTATTATCTCATTATTATTATATTTTTGAGTAGGGAAATATTACCTCTTTGAACACACTCAACGTATCGAATCCATTTTAATGCTATGAACTGAACTTCCACAAAACACCCAACCTGAACTTCATTAAATAAGTAATTAATTATTTCATTGAAATAAATGGTTGAAGTATAAGGTAATAGTACTATAAAATTTTATTAATAAATAAAATAGCATATATAATTTTATTATATATGTGTTAAAGGATGTACATAGCTGGTCGAGTTTCAAGGAATGGGATTTTATCTCAATTTCCATATATTGAAGTATAATTTAATGTTATGAAACAGATTTTTTTTTATTGTGTATATAATAACACTTTAATATTTTATATCATGACTTATTCATATATCACGGTACTCTATGTTGTAATTAATATTAGTTCTTTTATGTGGATTTAACACGACTGTTACCAAGTGGTAAGCAATTTCTTAACTCAGCTTCCTTTAATTATGTTCAACCTTATGCATCATTGAATTTAATATGTGTGAATTGATATGAAAATAGATTTATTAGGTATTTAAAAATATTTTATTTAGACTTACATATGTTCACAAAATCACTTCATGGATTAATTGTATCAAAAGTTATGATCTTTCTTGGGGTTTTCATTTACTCAATATCATACTCAAGAAACATGGTTTAGGTCATATAATATGATTTCCTTGTATGGTGTAATTACTGTCTCATGATTGAATTTAGGAATATTATTTTAGGAAACTAATTGGAATTATAGATCCATATAATTATCTTATTTTTGATGAATTTTTATTCAAATGTTATTATGGTTGTAAAGAATTTATATTAATATCTCACTTATTTTTTAGATTTTTTATATTAAAGGTTCCTTTGGGGGAAATCATATGCCCTTATTTTCATAAACCAAATTTATTTTATTATCCACTTTATGTGGATATTTTTACATGTTCGGTTTGTTTACTCCTTTATTGAATAAAAAAATATCAAGAATGCTATTTGAAAGTGATGATAATCTTTTTTTTTCTTTTATAATGGGAATCATTCCCTTCAAATTTTATAAAATTATTTCACAAATATTCATTTGTAAAAATTAATGAGTTTCAATATCTATTTTAAAACATCCTTATCCTTATTATATAGGGTTTGAAAATGATATTTATTAACATTTTTCTGCTGGTTAACTATTTAACATTCCTTAAAAATATTGAAAATAGGTTTTTTAATGTTTATGTCATGAAAAAAATTTCTTGATTTCATGAACAAAAAATTATTTTAAGATTCAATTACCAGTTTCCAATTTTATTTTTAAAAAAAATCCTAATATTTATGAAATATTAATTTTTTAAAATTTATTTTCATAGTTAAAATGGTATTTTACTCAATAATGTTTTTAATGATATTTTCAGGACATTTTTTTCATCAAAATAAATAAACCATGATGTATCTTGTGATCCAATAAGGATGCCTTGTAATGATACCATCCTAATTATTTCCCTAGATATATTATTATTGATTCAAAAAAATACATTAAACCCATTATTTTTTAAGAGATAATCAAGATATAAATGCAATAATGGTTGATTCTATGAGTTTTATAGTGAAATGAAAGATATATATACTTTAATCATGATATGTTTCATAGAAATTGTTTATAATGATGGGTTTCTTTTTCATAAACAAAGGATATATTATTTTATTGAAAACCAAGTATGGGTGGTTATGTTTTAAATAGAGGATAGGTTGGTCTATTATATCCTTCAAATAAATTTGGTAGTATTTATATTTCTGAATAATCATATTAGATATCAATCGTATAATTTATTCCACATATAATAGGGATTGTAAGAGTTATATGAAGATAATGTTTCAATATGATAACATATTTCATTATGAATTCTATGAGTCTTTAATTATCCCTTTGATCAATATTGATAACACATCGATCCTAATTATTGATTCTCATGATTCTTCTGATTGACAGATTGTATGACATGCCAAATGTTGTATGGTCTTAGTTTTTATGGGTATGAATTCACTTAATTCATTCTCAATAAATTTGAATACATCAATATACCCCAATTATAATTGTATACTCCCAGATAAAATTCAGTTGTTAATTATTTTGTATACTGTTACTGATTATTTCATCTCACCCATTATATGTTTCTTCTACCCCATGTTTTAAATAATATTTTTAACTATGTTATGCCAAATAAGGATATTAGATATGAAGATTTTAGTGACAGACGATATATAATTTTATAAAAAAATTTATTGTGTGTCCAAGTGTTTGTGTAGTATATTATCCTAATTCTCTAAAACTATAAACATAAAATATTATTGGGTATGTGAGTGATCCAACATCTCCTTTAAATTAGTGTTATTTGGATTATTGAAATTGTATCATGATTTTCAGTATCAAATAGAGAAATATTAAGACTATGTTTTTAGTATTTTCTTTGGAAGTGTGTATTTGGGTTTGTTATAGGCAACATGACTTATTAAGGTTCCATTAAAGGCATTTAGTAAAACAAAATCACAGATTCCTGATAGATGGTGTTCCTCTTAAATTACTTTTTATATAATGATTTTATATAATTTTAAAAACCATGAAGTTATAAATGTATCTTTTAATAATGATTTTAGTTTAAAAATTAATGTTGTTGGCTCAGTGAGTATTAAACCTCAAAACATAAAATAAAATTATAACATCCAAAAAACATGTTTCAACTATGACCATTAGTTTAAGTTTTTCATTATTTTTTATCACATTGATCACATGTAATACATATTATATCGTGGTTGTTCTATTGTTGTTGGACACTTTTTAGGTGTTAGGAATGTTTTATAAATTATTTTTTCAAAGTCTGGGAGATATTTGAGAAGTTTATCTTGTGAATATAAATGGTACTGTAGAAAGAATAACTACATTATGTCCACCAAATTTTCAGAGAGGGTCACTAGTCATCCATTGGATGGATGGTGTAACACCCTGACAATTTGTGAAACTTTTTCTCCCAAAAAAATTATCATTTCGAAATTTTTAATTATGAGAAAAATTGATCCTAGAATTTTTTACATGAAACATTGATTTTATCTTGTATTATGCGCAACACTGAGTTTTTATTCCATTACATGGAACACTTAGATTGAACTAAACATGACATATTATTAAAATACTATAATGTAATATTATTTTTCTCACATAGACATTGTAATGGATGGTATTAATAAGATGGAATGAAAAATTAAACTATAATGTTTACACATGTATATAAAATTAATTCTTTTTTAATATATTATTTCTTGAATAAAGGAAATATTTTTTTAAAAATTATTTTTATGAAAACAAACATGTTTTACCTGAATAAATTAAACATATAAAATTAGTGAATGATTTCAATAAAATTTATTTATTATATATTAAATCGTTTATCTATCATTAAACTTATGTGTTTTTAATATAAGAGATTCTAATAAATCCAATTTTTCTCTTACTACGCAATCTTTCTAAAAATTAGTTTTGATTCCTTTTATGAACCTATTTTAAAAATAATTTATGAAAACTATAGAAATAAAATTTGATAAAAAATAATTTATTATATCATAATATAAAAATTATCTTAGGTTTAATTTTGTAAAATTTCTAAAAATTAAAATTTTCTAATGCGTACTAAAAAATACTAGATTTTAATTGGAAAATTCCTTTTTATTTAAATTATTTCTCAATAAAAAATATAGATTAAATTGATTTTAAAGTATCATTAGTTGAAATATATATATTAATATAATTTAGTTTTTTTAATAAATTTTATATTTAAATTTGATATAATAACATTGTAGACTTTTAAACATTATCTCTTTAAAAACCTACTTTATCTTCCAGTATGCGAGATTAATATTAAATTAATATATTTCATTTTTGTGAATTTTATTTGAAAAAATGGATTAAATGTTTGTATTCAGATTTATTTATACTATCTCATGAGGTGAACTTAAATTTTACCCAAATTAATTGTAACAAAAGTAAAAATTATTTACCATGGTTAATAAAAAATGGGTTTACAAGGGAGTTAAACTAAAACATCAAGGGTCAAAATCAACCCAAATCTTTCCCAAAACCCATTTTTTGCCCAGATTTTGACCTTATATTTTATATTCTATATAATCATATATTTATATTCCTTGTGACAAGGAAAAAAGTTGGTGGGATTCTTTCATTCAAAAAGATAAAATTGTGCCACTCACCCAACTTAAAAAAGACCACCTATTATCCTCTCATATTTAAACCTTAAAAGTATTTTTTTTAAATACCTATAAATATAACTTTTCAAATTCCCTCATCTCATTGTAAAATAATTATTTTTTATTTAAATCCAACCTTGGATGGATTTTGGTGAAAACATTTAGAGGATTCTCAAAAAAGAGGCAATGTTCAATAATCAGTGTTTTTTATTTCTTCTTCCAAATACTTAAATTAATATTATAACATTATGATATAATAATAAAATTATCTTACATAAAATTATATTTTTTTATTTTAATATCATGACCTACAATAATCTATACTTCTATCAAATGTGTTTCAAAATCATCATTCACGTGTAAAGAAGATTATTACATCCCGAAAAAATGTCATTCATTATTCAATTACAAAATCTCATAGTTGTAAATAATAATTTATTTATTATTAATATATATATATTTATGATATTATTATGATTATATATTTTTTATATCACACAAACCATCATTCTTTTTATTTTTGGGAATATATTAACATCGCTCTTTTGTATAATAAGCTACTACCTCTCGAAGCGATGTGATTCATTAACATTTTACATGAAATTTAATATGGATGGGTTAGATAAAAATATGTTATATATATGAAATAAAAATTAATATATATGTATAATATATCATTTACATTTATTTATTTCATTAATTTTAGAAAATGGAATCAATGTTCTTGCGTATGTATGGCCTATTGTCTCCATGAATGGTGTATTTGATTTTCTATCTCTATATTTTATAGATTAACAATATATATATGTATATAATTAATATTATTGATATTAATATAATTGATAATATTATAGATATTATGTAACCATGATGAAATTAAGTGGACCAAAAATAACCAATCAAAACATGCATGAAAAAAAACCATTAATGCTTGAAATGCGACTTTAACATGGATTTGATAATAAAAGGTTAATAAAAGGTAATACATAAATAATATATTGCATGATTTATATATTTAATATTCATTAATATATTTATGATAAACTTATATTTATTATACAGGAGGTTTGAACATGTACGATGGAAGTTGAGACTTAAGGAATGGGATTTCTAGTCTCCCTTTTATTTTAGGTAGAGAGTTGAATATTCACCACTAATTTATTTTGTGTTTTGTTCATATATTTTACATTTGACATGTCATATAATTATTCTATTTATTTTTATAATATTTAATGTTTCATTTAATGTTATATTTTATTATGGATTATGATTCCAAAATATTACTAAAGTGAGAATGGATTTTGGTCTCACTTTTTTATTCTCTGAGACATATGCCAGATTCACCACTTATTTATTTTATGTTTTGTATATACATCCCATTTATATATTTTATTAATATTATAAGTAAAATTTTTGGTACTTACATATCCATTTTAGTATCTCTCTTTCATGCGGTTTACAGTTCAAAAGTTTCCATATTGGTAAGGGGTTTTTTGTCACAATTTACTTTCTTTGAGACGTACATTTTGTTTGGAACCTATCATCTTGAATTATGTGTATAAAAAAAACCATTGAAATTTCATCTCATTAATTTATTTACCCACATTATATTTTAACTTTTATTTTATTATATTACTTCATGGGGTTTAAATTTCAATGTTACCAATGTGGTAAGAGTTTTATGTTACCATCTAATCGTTTATCTAAATTGTTTATGATTACGTTTCCAATTAAGAAGAATCATGGTATATCTCTCAAAAAACTCATTAATATTTTTATCATATATTTATTTCATAAAAATACATTTTTTTCATTCATTTTCCTCTATTTATATACTCAATATTTCAAAAGGAATGTTTTCAATAAAAATCAACTTTTCGGTCGATAAACCGTTTTGCTTCCAAAATTGTGTTTTCGAAAAATATTTTCCAAAATGTGATCAAATTATTAAAATGGATTATTAATCTTAGTTTTTTCAATGTTTTAATTTTTAAAAAATATTTCGAAAGGAATCTTTATATAAATTTCCAAAAAAATCCCCATTTGGATTTTAACAAAAAAATTAAAGGAATCTTTATTTTAATGTGTCTGACATGATTGGAAATTCCCAGAATCATGGCCATTATTTTATTAGAGGATTAATTTATATTATTCAAGTTTATTTTCTAGTGAAGTTATTATCAAAAAATTTTGTGTTTTAAAAAAAATCAAATCAGAAAGGATATTTCTTTAATAAATGTTTTAAATTATATGAAATCTTCCTTTATAGGTTTTCAAGAAAAATAATTTTCAAGTGTTTAATAAATTTTTAATTTTCAAGAAATTATTTTCAAATAAAGGTTATCTCCCCTGTTAAACATTCCAAGATACCTTCCTTTCAAAATCATTCTCTATCTATGATGAAATTCCTAGATTTATTTTATGATTTTTTGGGGATATGAACTAATGATACCATTATTATTATTTATCTTAATTTTTTATAATGATAATATTTTTATGAGACCTATTTCGATACCATGGGTTATACCTTGAAAAAAATTATTAAACCCACTTCTTTTCCATTGGTTATGATATGATGCAATAATGAAATGATTATATGATATTTATCTTTTCCATAGGTTATGATATGATTAAATGTTTATGAAACCCATTTCATTTGATGGTTTATTATATGATGAATGTTTTATGATATTGTAGAATGAATAAGTATAATTTTTATTATATGACTCGTGGGACCAATATCTCCCTCAAATTCATTGGGTGATGATAAATGTTCTATGATATCAGAGCATACACAATTGGTTATACTAAGACCAAAAGGGTAGGTACCCTAATGGCTAGCCTAAGCCCAAATAATTTGATACACAGGTGGTTAGACCAATCCCAAAGTAAGTTCATGGCTGGTTAGACCAATCCTAACATGTTATTAATGACATGGTGGGTAGACCTGACATATTATTTTCAATTATTATGTATATGAAAAAATACTATATCATAATACAATGTTATTCTATTATAGATTATGTTCATTGATTACCTTACAATTCATGTCTTATGAACTGTCAATCTTTTTTTTGTGAATCAATATTCTGAACTTTTATATATAGGTTATGGTTTTCAAATTTTTTATCATGTTTTGGTACCTTTAGGTTAATTTAATTATTACATACCAACCTTGTTTACCCTTATTGAGAATCTTAGCTCACCCTTTCTTATTTTTCCTTCCCCCAAGTTATTAATAATGGTTTTAATAGGGTATGTTTATAAACATAACTAATATGTAAGATCATTATGGTAGATATTGAAGATTCTTTACCAAATTAATAATATTTAGTTCCAAGGTTACAAAGGCACTGAACTATTATGGTAATTAGGGATGTGTTTATGAACTTTATTGAATATTAATCTAAATGCATATAATATCCATGTATGAAAATCATGGGTCAATATATTTGGTATCAAAGGAATTTTTTTTTAACCATTTGAAAAAAGGAAGAGAAAACTTTGGTGAGAGGTTTGGGTGTATTTATAAGGATATATCAAGTTATGTAAAAATGGATAAGTATAAGGACAAGTCAATGTTTAGGAAGATGTTAAGGAATTTTGTTGAAACATAGAGAAAGTGGTTACCAAGATATCACATCCTTTTTTAGAAACTACAAGTGGATATGGCTTTGGTATAGAGAAGCATAAGGGTATTAAATCCAAAAATAGTGCATTATGGGGGACTCGGTCATCACCTAGTGCACAAAAATGTGTCTTACCAAACATATGGTTTGACACACTCGAGGGATATGATTTGTAAATTCACAAACACTTTATGAACCATCATGGAGGATTTAAATAAATGATGTAAAGAAATAGACTATGATAAAACTATGGTTTCATATATTAAAAATAATTTGACATTATTTATACATCCTATAAAACATTTTTCCTGATTATTTGGTTTCCCTCTATGAATATTCTTAATCACACTATAGTTTTTGGTTTTAGTAAACTGTTGTAACTGTAAGGAATTATTTTAACACTAAATTAGTTGGAAAGGTATGTTACAAAGAGAAAAAAAAATTATATTTTTACTGGAGAAATGTATATTGTTATTATTCTTAATTACCTATCATGATATACGATTAAAAATGTAAAATTACCTATGATTTATAAAATTTCAAATAAGAGGAAGATAAACTTTTATGATTGTCCGTGTGGTAATGTATAATGTCGAAAGAAGATCTAGCTTCCCATATATGAATAAGGTGGGATGAATAATCTAGAAAAATATCTCAAATAGATCAAATGATGTTATACATATGGAAAACAAGGTTCTAGAGTGGAAAAAAATGAAGATTTTAATGTGTTTTGTGTGGGGAACATGGGAATTATCCAGAACAATACCCTAACATAACAATTAACTTATAAAAAAGTAAGGACCCATTCCATTGAAGTGTAAATATTTAAGTATTTATATATTTGGATTCATGGATTATGTTGTATAAGTAATTTCCCAATGGTATATAGGTTGTAAGAATCATGATGCGTCTAAGTATTAGATTATTTTGGAAGCATATATGTCTCCATGTAAGATTAATATACATGTTATGGATTCCATCAAGGGATTATATGTTTGAGGTTGATTATATGTTCAAATTATTGAGGTTTTACATGATGAGAGATTATCAAGATTATGTTTATTTTAAGAGACATTCATATAAATTAAACACTAAGGTTTTGAAAATAGTGACTAATTTATTTTAGAATGAATTCCTTTACACTTTTTGGATATATGATTAAAGGTACTGGTAAACTTTATGGTTTATCTTTTCATTGATTTTGAGATAATTATGGGTTATAGTCGATGATATTATGAATTAAGTACACTTTATTTCTATCATATATGATTTCTATTTAGATTTTATTTCTTGAATAAACATTAAGGATGTGTTTTGGTGTAATGGAGTACCATATTAAATTTTATTTTATATGAATCTAAAGTTTACCTAGATTTTTTGGATAAGTCTTCAATAATCTCTCGATACTGGTTTGTGTTTCATCCCTATGTATCATCCTAATGAATATGGTCATATTGAGAGAATAATTCAAAATCTATAGAATATTATAATATATTTATATGTGGAATTGAAATGTTTTTTGGGTTCCACACCTTCTACATGTTGAGTTTTCATGAAAAAAATATTTATCACTCGAACATTTACATTGATCCTTATAAATATTTTTATAGAGAGATGGGAAAAACTCAAATATACAAGAATGAAGTTACAGAACAAATGAAACTGGGACTTGAGTGAGATAATGAGATGGAAGAGAATATTAGAGCCATTCAGAAACCTGTATGAATTGTAAAAACTTGATTAAAGGTTATGTTAATAACCATAAATGTGTTCTAGAATTTGAAGTTAGAATAAAGGTCTTTATATTAATTTATTTGTGGAAGAAAGATGAGAAAACTAAGACCAAGGTATATTGGTCCCACTATAATACTTGACCAAATCAGGATAGTAGATTATAATTTAGAGCTTCCAATAAACCTCACTCAGTTTTAGGATGTATTCCACGTATCACTCCTAATAAAGTACATACTTGATCTATCACTTTTACTAAACTCAGAGGTCATACTACTCGAGCATGATATTTCTTATGAGGAAAAATGGTTGAGATTCTGGATCGAATTGAGAAAGATCCAAAAAAATAACACTCACTTATTCAGTTTTGTGGGGAAACTACCATATTGAAGAAGCTATCGGGGATCCTGAAGATGTAATTTTGTAGAATAATCCTTGGGTTTTTTTATGCCAAAGTGATGAATTAGAGGGATAAATTCAAGGGTTCAAGAATGTAAAACCCCTATATTTTATGATTTTTTTAATAAATTTAATATTTTATATATTTATCAACATCCAACATATCCAGATTACATTGTTTTACATAAAACAATGTTTTTAGCTTGTGATATACACAACACAAAGTTGGCTTGAGTGACACGCTACACAGAGTTTAAATGAAATGTGACATATTATTATTTAATATTATAGTTATCACATAGCTATTGGAATAGAGAATATTTATAGGATCAAATTAATTATGAAAATATATGGTTTACACATTTATATAAAATGAAATCTTTTATGACCAATTAATTTTTAAATAAATAAATTCTTTTTCTGAAAAACTATTTTTATGAAAACAAACAAGTTTTACATAAATAATTTAAAAACCCACTTTTTGTAAAATATTCTATTTAAATGAATACATTATATATTCATTAAACTATTTAAAATTAATCTTATGGATTTTCTAGACAGGGTATGAGAATAAATCTAATTTTTCACATAAAACAATATTTTTCTAAACACAGTTTTGTCACCTTTTTCTCCCTTATATTAAAATTAATTTTTGAAACATTTAGAAACTTTATTTGATAAAATAAAAACTATTTTTTAAAATAATAATATAAGAATTATCTTAGGGTAAATTATTTATAATTATATGAGAATTTTAAATTTTTTATGAATAGTGTAGAATGCAGATTTCTAATTAAAAAATATATTTCCATTTAAATTTTTCATAAAGTTAAATTATATTTTAAATTTATCTTAATATAATAGTCGGTTAATTATTTATCTATTTATGTAATTTAGTTCATTGAAATAAATTAAAAATTCAAATTGAATATAAAGACTTAGTAAAATTTTGATCATTTTCTCTTTAAAAAAACCCATTTTCTCTTTGCATTAGTGAAATTCATTTTTAATTAAATTTTTTCACTTATGTGAATGGTATTTTAAAAAATAGACACCATATTTAGAATAATAATAATATATATTATCTAATAAAGTCAACATAATTTTCTACCTAAATGAATTGTACAAAAAAGTATTATTATTTAACATGATTAAGGTTAAAATGGTTATTATAGGGTTTAAACTAAAAATATAAGCATCAAAAAACACCCAAAATTATTCCAACACCCATTATATTGTAATATATGGGCCTTATATCTTATAGAATTTAGAATATACAATTATTGAATCCTTTGGATATAATAGAAGGTGGGTGGAATTCATTCAAAATTTCAACCTCCCATCCTAGAATCCATAGTGTGGAAAGAAATCCATCCTAGGAAGGATATTAGTGCAAACCTAAGGAGGATAAGTCATGAACCATCCCCCAGGGCCCGTATTGTGACTACCCCAAGCCCGCCTTCCATTGGACAGGGGCTGGCGACTAGCACCAAAGGTATAAATCCCTAAACTAGGAAGGAATTTCCTTTATAACAGAAAACAAAAACAACAGAGTACGCGATTAGAATTAAAACACTAAGTGAAACTGTATAAAAAAGAGGGTTCTGAAAGTAAAGGGGCCAGAAATACAAGCCCAACAGTGAAGTACAATACAACTGAAAAGCTAGTACAAATGTAGTAAAGTAAAATAGTAACTACTGAGTCATCCTCTGGGATTCCCACCTGAAGGGTGGGAACAGATGGCCTCCTCAGCACCCCAAGTATGTCTGTCCACTCCATTTATGTATCGCCAAGTGGTCCACCTCCGGGTATCGTCCATCTCTACAACACTCTACCTCGATCATCATTGTCTGTCATCTGGAACCAACACAACGAGGTGCGGGCATAGCCCGTGCGGGGGTGAGTATATCGATACTCAGTAGGGACCCCGAGACCCTCAAGGTCTCACAATATCCAACCAGGATAAACCACAAAGAAAGATACAATCATCAAGTATCAACCAACCCTACTTAGGTATATGCCCATACATATACCTAAGTTATCAATCACAGTCCGGCTCCAACTCTCATGCCCAAGCACAACCCATTCCAGAAATGAAGTAAAGTCAATCATCTCGATGGTATCGACTGAAAGTCAAGACCCAGCTCACACAGGTATACATCTTTTGTAGAGTGATAGAGATGATCAAATATAGTATCTGACTCTTCTAAGCTATCGGAACCACACAGGATACAGGACCATCTAAGCGGCTGGACCCACACAAGATATAGGACCAGCTATTCTAGAGTGTAGTAGATCATCAGATGTAGTCACTGATTCATCTAAGCTGTCGGACCCACATAGGATACAGGACCATCTAAGATGTCAGACCCACACAGGATACAGGACTAGCTATTCTATAGTGTTATAGATGATCAGATTTATTCATCGATTCATCTAAGTTGTCGTACACACATAGGATAAAGGACCAGCTAAGTTGTCGGACCCACACAGGATATAGGACCAGCTATTCTATCGGACCCACACTGGATCCAGCAATAGAAGTCAGAACTGTCGGACCCACGGAGGATCCTGGTAGAGTAGTTATCACATTCGAACCCATGGAGGATTCTGGTACAGTAGTCATCGTTGTCGAACCCATGGAGGATTTCGGTGCAGAAGTCATTATAGTCGTAACCAACCCTAGGGTTCCCGCACACAGGCCGCTCGATTCCGGGATGGTCCGATCCTTGAGCCAGGTGTCGATAAATAAACTATCATTAATTCCTGAGTTTATGTATCTCGTAGTTCCGTCTCATCATAAAGGACCCAATGCGATAGATGGCACCTCAATCGGACGCCTGGTCTGAGAGTTATTGGCATTTCCATTCCAGGGGCCCGGTTGGATTTTACGCTCGATCCAACACATACATTTTACAAATTTTTCAAAACTCACTTAGAGTTTTGCAAAAGGACCGCCTCTTCGTGAGGGTCCCAGTGCCACAGATAGTGCGTCAATTGGGTGCACGGTCTAGGATATATTTTCCTTTAAGCGAATACGGGGCCCGGCCCGTCAGACCCAGTGGGCTGGCGGTTCGGTCTGATCCGGTCCGGTGGGTCCGACCTGGCTGGGGGTTGGCCCGGCCTGGTGCCCCCCCCCCCACGGACCCATCCCGTGCGCATGGGCCGGTCCGGTTCGGCTCGCCCGGTGGCGCCAAGTGGCGCTGCCTCCTCCTCTGCCCGGCCGGCCGTAGTGGGCCGGTTCGGCCCGGCGCATGTGGCTCGCGCTACGGGTCACGGTTCTCCCCACATGGCGCCTACGGGCGCCGTAGTTCTCCAGCCCAGCCGGGATGCGGCCGACCAGTTCTCCCAGCCGAGCGGCCCACGGACGCGGGCCGCGTCCTTCTCCAAGCGGCGCCTTCTACGCTGCGTTCTTCCAGTGGGCTTTCCGGATCGGTCGGTCAGTCGTCCCGTGGACCGGGAGGCTGGAGCGGCAGCCGGTACCTTCACATGGTCGTCTCTGCCTCCGGTCACTGGCACCGCCGCCTCTTCCATCTGCCACGGCCCGCTTGTTCGTGGCCCCCTTCCTCTGGCCGGGTGCGACGACACCACACCCTACCGGCTCCGCCTCCATCGTCAACACAAACAAGATTCAATGGAAGGACGTCGGGCCGTGTTTGTTTGGCATGCGCCCTTTGTGTTAAGTGATAACAATTTGGCCACCGTCAATCCAAAAAAAAATGTCGAAGTATGAGGGTATAAATCATACGTAAAAAAATCCAATTTCCTCTACCTCATAATGGGTGTTCGTTGATGACATCACAGGAAGAAGATGGAGTTGACGTCAACCGTCGCATCTCCCTCACACTTCAGATCTGAGCTCGAGTATCGGAGACTCGTTGGGATCTGATCTCCATTGAAGGATTGTTCTTCGTCGAATATCTTGGGAGATCCATTGTTGGAGAATAGTTCTTCATCAACAAGCCTTTCACAGAACTCTCTCCTTTCCAACGAATTATGACAACCCCCAAAAATGAAAAGGGATGGCCTCTTTTAATTCTTTCCCACAACAACACAAAGATGTGTTTAATTAAATGAGGGAACTCATTTAATTAATGTTAAGGGATGGTTCAAATTCAAATTTAGAGGAGGTGAAGAGTTTAATTAAAATAAGCTACCTTGCTTCATTAATGGGTGAATTGGCACCATTATGGGGGAAGGTGGAAGGTTTCAAGGGTTCCCCCCATTAATGGGGATCTCAAGGGTTTTAAAGGGGGGATAAGTGGAGTTAAAGGGTTCAGGTGGGCCCCACCCTAAAACATCCTCCCAAGGGTGGTTAGGGTGTGGTGGGTCCCACCTCCAACCTCCCTTTGGAGATTTTAACTACCTTTCCAATAAAAATATGTCACACATATTTTTATTTAATTTTCACTTAGAAAACCCAATAATTAACTCCCAATATCGATAAAATCAAACTATGGTAAAGGTCTCCTTAAGAAAATATCGGCGTTGTGAGTTCAATGGTACCCTTGGATTTCAATTCCGAGCACTGCTTCAAAAGATATATAATCCTGTATGTACATTTACTGAACGTACCGAACAAAACTTTAGAAAATGATTCCGGGCACACCAGGCCTCAGAATCAAGCGTCGTCAGAAACTATGGACTCGTAAAAATCCCATCTATTTAAAAAAAAATCACTGAATTTTCGGGTCTTTACATTCTCCCCACCTCAGGACTTTATGTCCCCATAAGCTACAACACACACTAAGGGAACAAATGGGGGTACTGAGCACACATCTGAGCCTCCTGCTCCCATGTGCTCTCATGTAGGTTCATGTGCTGCCAATGAACGTGCACCAGAGTAATCGACCATCCATGCAGGACCCGCTCCTGTCAATACTCAATCTCCACTGGAACCTCCATGAATGTATCTCCGTCATCGATGTCTAGATCCCCGTGTTTGATAATGTGGGATGGGTTGTGCACGTATCTCCTTAGCAGAGATAAGTGGAAGACGTCTTGCACCATGTACAAATGAGGTGGAAGAGCCAAGCGGTAAGACACCTCTCCTACCCTGCTGAGGACCTGAAAAGGTCCGATGAATCGCGGAGATAACTTGCCACCTGAGCCAAATCTCCATAGACCTCATTGAGTTAAGACCCATAGTAAGATGTGGTCTCCATCCTCGAACTCCATTGGTCTCTTTCTCCTATCAGTATAGGACTTCTGCATGCTCTGTGCAGTCTACATCTGCTCCTGGATGATCTGCACCTTCTTCGTCGTAGCCTGCACCATCTCTGGTCTTACAAGTGCTGAATCCCCTGGTTTAGTCCAGCACATAATAGATCTACATGGTTGTCCATACAGTGCCTCGTAAGGTTCCATCCTGATGGTGTAGTGGTAGCTATTGTTATACGAAAACTCCACCAAGTGTAAGTGATCCTCCCAACTGCGACCAATGTCAAGGACACATGCACGGAGCATGTCCTCGAGTGTCTGAATGGTCCTCTTAGTCTGACCATCTATCTGATGATGGAAGGCGGTGCTCAAATGAAGATGTGTTCTGAAAGCCTCATGCAACCCCTTCCAAAGCTGGGAAGTGAATCAATTATCTTGATAGGAGACGATCGTCGATGGCACACCATGAAGCCATATAACCTTATATAAATAGAGGCGTCCTAGGCTCTCTACTGATCCATGTTCTATGATTGGTAGGAAGTGGGCCGACTTGGTGAGTTGGTCTATGATCACTCATATAGAGTCGTGACCCCTCGATGTATGTGGAAGCCTCGTCCCGAAATCCATGGATATCCCATCCCACTTCTTCTCTGGGACCTCTAAGGGCTGAACCAAGCCTGCTGGAACCTGGTGCTCTGCCTTCACTTGCTGACAAGTGAGGCATCATGAAACAAACTCTGCTACTACCTTCTTCATACATGGCCACAAGTGCTATCGTTGGAGGTCCCGATACATCTTCACCACTCTTGGATGTACCGCTAAAGGATATGTTTGGCACTCCCTTAACACTTCCTCCTAAAGAGAAAATGGTACCATGGTCCGTCCTCTGAAGAGAATGAAGTGATCCCCACCTTCATAAAATCCATCAGGTGCCTGCCTTGAGGATATCTAAGCACGTCGCGTCCCACAGAAAACGTCCTCATGTTATGCCACCCTGACTTGCTTAAGAAGTGGAGGAGTGACTATGAGAGACTGCAAAAAGGCTACTCTGTCTCTATCCACAAAGGATATCTGCAACGCGACCAACTGTTTTTTCGCATCTCCTAGAAGCTGAATGCATGATCTCCTACTGAGAGCATCTGCTACAACGTTCCCTTTCCCAGGAGTATAGACTATCTCGAAGTCATAGTCCTGGAGGAACTCGAGCCATCGTCACTTTCTCAGGTTCAGTCCCTTCTACGAGAAGATGTACCTAAGACTCTGGTGATCAGAGTAGACTGTAAAACGCTCATCCATCAGATAGTTTCTCCGCATCTTCAAGGTGAATACCACTGCTGCTAACTCCAGGTCATGGGTAGCGCAGGTTTTCCTATGTTTTCTCAACTACCGAGAACCATTCGCGATCACTACTCGCTCCTACATTAGGACACACCCGAGTCTGGTCCCTGATGTGTCGCAGTAAACTACATACCCAACGCCCTCCTCCTGTATCCTCAAGATGGGAAAACTATTCAACCTCTGCCTCATATCCTGAAAGATCTGTTGGCATCTCTCTGACCACACAATGGGTTTCCCCTTCTTCGCCAAAGATGATAGTGGTGCTACAACTCTGGAGAAGTCTAGCACAAAGTAAAATTTGGCCGACTCATGATTGATCGACTGCACCCTCTTACGCATGATTCCATCCTGTGCATCTTGGGTTTTCCTTTTCACCGACCAAGGAAAACCCCCTCCCATCATTTTAGATAAACCACAACCTTTTTCCTAATACAGTCAATCTGTGTATGAACTGTGGTTGCCCAGTACATACCTAAACTAACATCATAAGGCCTCAACGCTGCCACCAAGAGGTTCCAACAAAAAATCTTGCCTCAAGGGTCAGATCACACCGTCGTTGTAAGTGTTATAATCGAGTCTCCTCCCAAAGGTATCTCCCAATGTGTGGTTTAAGTCAATGGTTTAACTATAAACTCTAGGTCTGGGAAAGATTCGTGGAAGGAAGGAATGATTGGTACATATGTCTATTGATACGGCAGCTAGTATTAGACACAGCCAGTACCTCAAATAATTCCTAGATCCCTTGGGTCACACTCCTTGACCGCATGTAGCTACTCTCTTCCCCAGACCTCCATCTCCCTGAGCCTAGCGGGGTCCACAAAGGCGAGTGGTTGCAACATGTCAAAATTTTCACCACCTCATGCTGCTCTCCTAACTCTGCTTCCATGTCTCCTGTCTTGCAGATTCATCAGTTCTTAACACTTCCTCTTCCTAAAAAATCTCACGTGCCCAAGTCTCTAAGACTGGCGCCAGTTTCATGCTTCCCAACTGCTAACATTCACTGGCTGTATCCGCTCAGCCAATGAAATTTCAACCACAAAGGTTCACTCTAACACCTTAACATAAGTAGGAATGCATAGAGGAAAAAGTTTTGGCTCTGATATCCTTAAACACACCTCGCTCAGAGTTCTGAGCTCTAAAGCACTGATCGAATCATATTCATCGAGTAGCAGGAAAGATCGGTATGCCTCGATGAATACTCAGCTACCGACACGTCATCCTGTCGAAGCTGTATAAGCTCTATAAAACTCGCATCCACGTCCTCAAGCCAGTCCTCAGCCGCCTGTGGGTTGGTTTCACCTCTTAACTTGAGGGATATCTGGTGCTGAAGCACATGTAAGGAACTAAACCTATAAGTGTCCTCTACTGGTACCACCGGTAGTATCTGCTAACCAATAGGCAATGATATAGTTGGCACACTGCCCGAAGGTACCATCTCGGAAAATGGTCCAAGTACTAAAACCTCATCACTATGCAGACCATCCTCATGGTCACTTACTGAAAAATATTAGTAGTTAAGATAAACTTCTTCTCTACTAGCGTCTCAACTAGGTGGAAAACTCCAGTAATCACATCCATCCAGTCCTCTGCTACCTGGGAATCTGTCTCGCCTCAAAACCTTGGAGGCCTCTGCCGTTGGAACTCGTGCAATGTGATCATTTGGTGTTAACTGTCCTCCAATATGTCTGGTGGTATCTTCTTCCCAAAGGGTGGTGGTGACGCTGGTACACCACCCGAAGGAGCCAACATAGTAAGAGGACCCTAAACCGGATCCCCGTCGCTCGGTGGGCCTTCATCGTGTACTCTCTCGGAAACCCTAGCTAGCTGTCTATACAGCAGCATCTTGATAAGGAATAGATGAGCCACATTCAATAAGTTATATTTGGTGATTTGACTCAAATAGTTCACAAGAAGACTCTTGAAAACACACTCACAATTAGTGTTTTCGTGCACTGAGTCGGAAATCAGAAGTCAGGGTCCTGGTGTATGGATATGTCGGTCGCCGCACCAACACCAGACTCCCTGGACTGAAAACCACACTCAATACTCTTAACACTATTGCTTTATAGTAATACAGATCAAATTACTATGTTCTGGGGCAGAACCAACTCCTCTAATACCAATTTTTCACAACCCATCCCCCGGGGCCCATATCGTGACTACCCCAAGCCTGCCTTCCATAGGTCAGGGGATGACGACTAGCACCAAAGGTGTAAATCCCTAAACTGGGAAGTCATTGCCTTTATAACAGAAAAAAACAACATAGTACACAACGATAATTAAAAAACTAAGTGAAACTATATACAAAAGAGGGTGCTAAAAGTAAAGGGGCCAGAAATACAAGACCAACAGTGAAGTACAATACAACTGAAAAGATAGTACAGCTGCAGTAATGTAAAATAGAAACTACTGAGTATTCCTATGGGATTCCCACCTGAAGGGTGGGTACATATGTCCTCCTCAGCACCCCAAGTCCGTCTGTATGCTCCATGTACGTCTCTCCAAGTGTTTCGCCTCTGGGTACCATCTAGCTCTACAACTCTCTACCTTGATCAGCATTGTCCGTCATCTTCAACCAACACAATGAGGTGCGGGCATATCCCGTGCAAGGGTGAGTATAACGATACTCCGTAGGGACCCCGAGACCCTCAAGGTCTCACAATATTAAACCAGGATAAACCACAAAGAAATATACAATCATGAAGTATCAAACAACCCAACTTAGGTATATTCCCATATATATACCTAAGTTATCAATCATAGTCCGGATCCAACTCTCTAGACCAAGCACAACCCATTCCACAAAGGAAGTAAATTCAATCATATCGATGATATCGACTGAAAGTCAAGACCCATCTCACACAGGTATACATATTATTTAGAGTGATAGAGATGATCAGATATAGTTACTGATTCTTTTAAGTTGTCGGACCCACATAGGATACAGGACCAACTAAGTTGTCGGACCCAAACAGAATACAAGACCAGCTATTCTAGAGTGTTGTAGATGATCAGATGTAGTCACTTATTCATCTAAGTTGTCAGACCCACACAGGATATAGGACCAACTAATCTGTCGGACCCACAAAGGATACAGCACCAGCTATTCTAGAGTTTTTTACATGATCAGATGTAGTCCTGGATTCATCTAAGTTGTCATACCCACACAAGATACAAAACCAGCTATGCTGTCAGGCCCACACAGGATACAGGACCAGCTATTCTGTCGGACCCACACAGGATCCAGGAATAGAAGTCAGAACTGTCAGACCCATGGAGGATCCTGGTAAAATAGTCATCACTATCAAACCAACAGAGGATTCAGGTACAGTAGCCATTGTTTTCAAACCCACTGAGGATTCCGGAACAGAAGCCATCATCGTCGCAGCAAGCCCTAGGGTTCATGCACACAGCACCCTCGATTCCGGGAGGGTCCGCCCCTTGAGCCAAGTGTCGATACATCAACTATCATGAAGTCTAGAGTTTATGTATCTCGTAGTTTTATCTCATCATAAGGAACCCAACGTGATAGATGACACGTCAATCGGACGCCCGGTCTGAGAGTTATTGGCATTTCCGTTCCAGGGGCTCGGTTGTATTTTACGCTCAATCCAACCCGGAAATTTTAAAATTTTGTTCAAAACTTACTTAAAGTATCATAAAATGACCGTATTGTCGCGAGGGTCCTAGTTCCGCAGACGGAATGTCAATCGGACGCACGGTCTAGGAGATATTTGACTTTAAGTGAAGACCGAGCCCGGCCCGTCAGACCTAGTGGGCTGGAGGGTCGGCCAGATCTGGTCTGGCGAGTCTGACCTGGATGGGGATCATCCCAGCCCGGTGGGGTGCTTCCAACCCATGGACCTAGCCCGCATGTGTGGGCTGGTCCGATTCGGCTCGCCCGACGGCACCAAGAGGCGCCGCCTCCTCCTCTGCCCAGTCGGCCGTTGCCGGCCTGTTCGGCCCGACGCACAGGGCCCGCACTGCGGGCAGTGGTTCTCATCACACGGCGCCTTCGAGCAACACAGTTCTCTAGCCTAGCCAGAATGTGGCCAGCTTTTTTACCCAACCCATCAGCCCGCGGACGCGGGCCGCGTCCTTCTCTACACGGCGCCTTGTGCGTCACGTTCTTCCAGCGGGTCGGCCGGATCGGTTGGCCGGTTGTCCTGTAGACTCTGCGGCCCGAGCGGCCATCATTCCCTTCATGCGGTCAGCGGGAAACTGCCTCTACTGCCACCGCCTTTGGTCACCGGCACCACCGCCTCTTCCGTCCGCCGCGGCCCGCATGGCCGCAGCCCCCTTCCTCCGGCGTGGTGCAACGGTACCACGCCCTTTTGGCTCCGCCTCCGTCATCAACATAAACAAGATTCAACGGAGGGACATCGGGTCGTGTTTGTTCGGCTCGCGTCCTCCACATTAGGTGATAATAATTTGGCCACCGTCAATCCAAAATTAAATTTCAAAGTACAAGGGTATAAATCATACGTAAAAATAATCCAATTTACCCCTACCTCATAATTGGTGTTCTATGACGACGTCACGGGAAGAAGATGGAGTTGACGTCAACCATCACGTCCGCCTCGCAGTTCAGATCTGAGCTCGAGTATTAGAGACTCATCGGGATCCGATCTCCATTAAAGTATTGTTCTTCGTCGAAGATCTTGTGAGATCCGTCATTGGAGAACTGTTCTTCATCAACAAACCTTTCAAAAAACTCTCTCCTTTCCAACGAATTATGCCAACCCCCAAAAATGAGAAAGCATGGCCTCTTTTAATTCTTTCCCACAACAACACAACGATGTTCTTAACTAAATGATTCAACTCATTTAATTAATGTTAAGGGATGGTTCAAATTCAAATTTAGAGGAGGTGAAGAGTTTAATTAAAATAAGCTACCTCACTTCATTAATGGGTGAATTGGCACCATTATGGGGGAAGGTGAAAGGTTTCAAGAGTTTCCCCCATTAAAGGTGTGCTCAAGGGTTTTAAAGGGTGGTTAATGGGAGTTAAAGGGTTCGGGTGGGCCCCACCCTAAAACATCCTCCCAAGGGTGGTTAGGGTGTGGTGGGTCCCACCTCCAACCACCCTTGGAGGTTTTAACTAACTTTCAAATAAAAATATGTCACACATATTTTTATTTAATTTTTATTTAGAAACCCCAATAATTAACTCCCAATATAAATAAAATGAAACTGCGGTAAAGGTCTCCTTAAGCGAATATCGGCATTGCAAGTTCAACGATGCCCTTGGATTTCAATTCCGAGCACTGCTTCAAAAGATATAAAATCATGCATGTAGGTTTACTGAACATACTGAACAAAAATTCAGAAATTAATTCTGGGCACACTGGGCCTCAGAATCAAGCGTCTTCATAAACTATGAACTCATAAAAATCCCATGTATTTATAAAAAAAATATCAGAATTTCTAGGTCTTTACAGGATACCCAAAGAAGAGGTAATGTTCATCAATAAGAAAATTTGTTATATTTCTTCTAAAGTTTCCTTAAATTATTATTATATCATACTGATACAAAAAACCTCATTATTTTCTATATATTGAGATGTTTTTTTGTTATGATCATGACCTGAAACCATCTCCACTTCCATCAAATAGGTTACAAAATCAATGTTCGTTAATACAGATGACTATCGTCTTATAAACCGATGTCATTAATTTTTCAATCACTTCATATAATCGTTTTATTGAATGATGGATAAACTAGTTATATATGATATTTAAGATATTATTATTCTTCTGTAATTAATTTACCAAACATACAATCATGGTTACCATTTTGTGGGAAGAACATGATGTCGCTCTTGTGAGTAGTAGTCTACCACCTCGCGCAGTGATGTGATTCATTCATGATTTACATAGAAACTAATAAGGATATGTTTAATGAACATGTGTGATATATATTACATAATAATGATTTTATAATAATAATATTTTATTTAAATTTCTTTATATCAATACATCAAGAAAATGGAAACATCATTCATGCGTATATATGGACTACCGTCTCCAAGAACATTATTTTTCATTTTTTATTTCTATATTTAATATATTACTATAAATAAATATATTTTGAATTCTTATGATATTTATATCAAGGTAAAATATATAGATATTATGGAACCATGACCAAATTAATAGCACCAAAAACAACCGATCAAATCATACACGAAAAACAATAGAGTTAATAGTCGAGATTTTAATTTAACATTGAAGTGTTAATAAATTGGTAATAAAAGGTCATAATTAAATAATATATGGTACAATATATATATATATATATGAATTTATGGATTAATAATATATTTGTAATAAACATATATTTATTATTCCAGAGTTTTGAATGTGTACAAAACATTCCAAGACTTATGGTAAGATATTTCTGGTCTCTCTTTTATTTCTGGTGGACAAGTGAAAATTCACCACTCGTTTATTTTGTGTGGTGTATATATACTGAAATATTGACTTGTTATATCATGAAAATATTTATTTTATGATATATAATGTCTCATTTGATATTATTCTTAAATGTGGGTCATTATTCAAATGATTACTTAATTAGTAATGGATTTATGTTTTAAATTTTACATCTGTGAGACACATGCTATATTAACCAACTATTTCAATTTTGTGGTGTATATACTGACCTTGAATGTATTTTTTATTATTATACTTATAATTAATACTATATAAATATCCATTTTATTATTTTTCTTTAATGGGGTATACAGTTCAAAAGATAACACATTAGTAAGGTAGTTTTGTCTTAATGTGTCTTCTTTGAGAATGACGTTATGTTATACACCTATCTTATTATACTCAGTGTATATATAGACCCTTTTAAATTAAATATCATGGATTTATTTATATTTGTTATATTTTATGTTTCATTAAATTATTTTCTTTCATGGGAATTACCTTTCAATGTTACTATTGTGGTAAAACATTTATGTTAATACCTCATCGTTTATCAGGATTGTTTATAAATATGCTTCCAATGATGAAATATCATGATTAATATCTCAATAAACACATGAATTTTCATATCCTATTCTATTTAATTATAATACATGTTTCCCTTCATTTTACATTGTTTATTTACTCTATAGTTTACAAATAAATTTTCAATAAAAATAAACTTTTCATTCGAAAACACATATTTCTTCCAAAACCATGTTTTCAAAGAATGTATTCAAAAATGTTTTAACATTATTCAAATTATTTATTAAAGAAATTTTTTCCCATTTCTGAATCTTTAACAAATATTATGAATGTAATATTCATCCTTTTTCTAAACAATTAATGTTTTTGTTTTACTAAAAATATGAAAGGAATCATTTTTTTAACATGTACAGAATATATATAAATTCCCATCATCATGGAAATTAATTTCTTTAAAGATTTCTTTGTATTCTTCTGGGTTGTTTTAAATGAAAATTCTTATCAAAATTTTTAATATTTTCAAAAATATTTCTCGATTTTGAATAGATATTTTCTTCAGAAATGTTTTATATTATTCTAATTCTTTATTTATAAGTTTTAATGACAAGAATTTTTAAAATGTTTTATGAATATTTAATATGGAAAAAATTATTTTCAAAGAAAATATATATTCCTCTATAAATGTTATAATTCATATACATTTAAAAATAATTCTCCATCTAAGATAACACCCCTGGATATAATTTTTTTTGGGGGATATAAACCATGGTTTTCATTTTTATTATTCATTTGAATGGTTTATGATGAAAAAATGATTATGAAACCTATTTATATTCTATGGTTTATACCATAAAAAAATATTATGAAACTCTCTTATTTTCCAAGAGTTACACTTTTATTAAATGATTAAATGATTACAAGACCTATATCTTTTCAATAGGTTGTGATATGATGAAGTGTTTATGAAACACTTTTCATTTTATGGGTTATGATATGATGGATGTTTTATAACATTATAGAATAAATATGTATAATTTTTGTTACATGATGGGTGGGACCTATATATCTTTTCAATTAATTGTGTTATGATAAATTTTATATGATCGCATAGGGTACATGGGTGGTTATCCCATGCCTAAAAAAATGGTACTTGGGTGGCTAGCCCAAGCCTAAAAAAAGGGTTCGCTAGTGGTATTATCAAGCCTAAATTAGTTACAAAAGTAGTTATCCCAATCATAACATGTTATTAAAGTATTTGTGGGTATCCTTGATATAATATTTTATAATATTATTTATATTCTAAAATAATATTTCTTATACCAATTTTATTCTCTCATGACTCATGTTCATTGATTCCCTTTTGATTCATTTCTTATAAAATGCCAATATGTATTCAATGATTAATTTTTCTGATCTTTTATATGAAGGGTGTGGTTTTCAAATGTTATTATCGTGTTCTCGTACCCTTATTTTCATGTTAATCTTACATATCACCCTTTTTTACCATTACTAAGTATCTATGCTCACACTTTTTATGTTTCCTTTCCCCAAGTTATGAATAAAGGTTTAAATTGGGTATGCTTATGAATATTACTAAAGAAAAATATCTTGGATAGATAAATTGAATATATTTCACCAAGTTAAGAATATTTTCTCTAGTTTACAAAGGTACTAAATTATTATGGTCCTTGGTCATGTGTTTGTTTAATGTATTGAATATTCGTCTAAAAATATGTAATATCCATTGATGAAAAAACTTGGTTCACTATTACACTAACAATATAGTGCGAGCCTATAGGAAATCCATTGTAGTGTCTAGTCATACATGAATCCAACCTATCCCACTATATAGTTGTTGGTACTTCAACTGACCAATGTACCCTAGTAAGAAAAAATTGCAAGCCAATGGAATCCAACATCTTAAAGGATATGTCGATTGAGAGAATTATGAAAATGGTAGTACCGTATCTCTATTTAATTTAATATATACTTAGATTCTAAAACTCATACCTCAAATATAATCATACCATAAATATATTGGTGGCTCTCTATTGGAGAATTTTCCCCTTCTAAACATTATTCCTTATGGATTTATTTTTAATTTGAGGTGTTGGTTGTCTTCTAATAAATTTATTTTGTATCTCATAATGATAACTTCATCCCATAGTGATTATTATTCTATGAGGGAAATGGATTCTTGGGATTTTTATGGATTCATGTTCTAATTTAGGGATTCTTATTCAATTATCCATTCTTGATAATTCTTTCATTTTATTCATCACCAATGAATCCCATGTCAGGTGATTGTTGATCTTGAATGTGGTGTGTGTCTCATATATTGGTTCTAACTCATGAATTACTCAATGTTATTGTAAATTACTTTGGTTTGGTTTGTGAAATAGATTTATTTGAAATAAATAATGAATTATATTTTCAAATTCATCTTGGGAGGTATGATTATATGTTTTTAAATAGTTATTATTTAAAATATATTTATACACTTTATGTGTTCAATGAAATGACTCAAAATGAATTTTAATATAAAGTGTATGTTAATATATTATTGTAGTGATTCATTTCTATAAGAATGATTCATAAATTGTGTGCATGATTTATTTAAATGTTTTAAAAAAACATGGTATAAAGGGAAACTTGGTTTCATAGGGTTATAGACATATCCAAGCAAGTATTTTTATATCCACTAGGGATTAATCATGTTATAATGATATAGTATGGTAGGAATAGATATCAGTATGTCTCTTGAGTATCCTATCTAAGAGTTTGATCACATGAACTAGTATGTAATATTATAGTCTATATCCCCCTTATAACTGGTTTTATAAATTATTGTATTGATTCATAATGTATTTTTAAAATTTTTGTGTTATTTTATTTCCAAGGATGGATCTATTTATGTTTTTACACAATCTTTTATATAATTTTAATATTGAAGGATATTTTGAATATGAACTACTATAAAAGAAACAAAGGGTTGATTTATAAAATTATATTTATTTTAAATTATATTATGATTTTTTTAGTTTTAAATCAAGAACTAATTGTTTCATAGTGATATATATTTTATAAATTCACTAGGGTGTTTTATAGTGTTTTTTATTCACACCTTTCAAATTGAATTAGGTTCATCAAGACCTAGTTTTGTAGGGAATAGGTAAAGGGTATGGAATCTTGTATCTCAATAGATTCTCTTGCCTGATGTTTTATCCATACTAGATTATGTCGGTGGTAATAGTTAATCACATAATGATTGTTTTTTGTACCTATTTTGGTTTTCATTCATATTTTTCTTCATTGGATTTTCACTATATGTCTCATAAAATAGTTCATTACTTCTGTATTATACTCTAATTAATTATCTCATTTCTACTACTCACAATACATGTTTGGGTTTTTTATCATTATTAATGTGGGGAGTTATCATGGGTGACGTGATATGTCTTAAATAGATGATCTTTTAGGAAAAGTTATTATATCCAATACCCATCCAAAAGTTTTATGAATCTCTAAGGGATTTATTTATGGTCTATGTTGGATATAGATTATGGACATTGTAATTTAGGTAGTAAGTGTGGATGGGTTCCTGGAGATCTTAGTTCCATTACTTTACTTAAGTTACCATGTGTGGTTAAGGAATATTTTGAAGAAATGTCTTTGTTTTCAAGGGTATTTAAATGAACATTATTTAGAGTTCATTTTTATAAAGTTGATCTTTTCTAATGTATTTTTACTTCATTTTCACATTCTTTATTTCATTATATTTACAATGTTTAAGTCTTTTTATATTCATTCTTAATGATTTTATTTAGATTAATAAATTTACTCTAACTCTAATTGGATATTTTGTTTGTTGTTTATTAGATAATTCCCCATAGAAGATATCTTCTGAATATAGGAGAGGAAACTGTAATGAATGTTTTGTAATCGAATTCTCTAGTAGACTCTTCATTACTAGAAGTTGTCATCATCCTACCTTAAACACTCAGTTAGGATAGAGATGGAAACTATTAATGGGTAGTGGATTATGGGTTGGAATATTATAAAAATATTTCATATTTTCATGTGATATGTGAAAACATGAATGTGAAGTGTATATAAATATTAATGGGGGATAATACATTTTTTGAGAACTCTATAGGACTCTATGGTTGGATATTTGACATATATATGTGAAGGGAGGGTGAGAAAATTGTGAGACTCTATCATTTAAGCTCTGTTACATGAGAATATTACCTATAATTATTTAAAGAGGATCTTAAACTATAATTTTTATCAGGATTTTTTTTGGGTGGAAATGACTTAATAATTTTAGTCCTTGGAATGAGGGGGAATTTTGTAATGGGGTATTCCATCCATTTTGTAAAGTTGATTCCCTAATGACTCATGATTGTTACTAAGGACTACCTTAATTCTTCTAGGATTGAGATAAAGAATCTTATGTCTTCCAACCATTTTTTATGTGGTTAATAAATAATCTTTGTATAAGGTAGATATAACTTGAAAAATGGGTTTGGGTGGTACTTCAGTTACTATAGGTGGTAGCTAGTGTGTGTATCGTAGATATAAAAGAATGCATAGGGGTTCTCAATTTTCATCGGGACTAGTTTCTTGGTATTTTACTGAATATGATTTACAATTTTTCTATAATTGTGCGAGTCCATTTTATACCAACCCTAACTTCAAGGAAGAACTCAGGAAATGTAATCATTATGAAAAATATGATCATATTAAGACTTATTTTAGATGAATTTCCCAAATAAATAGAGTCAGATCCACATTTTCCAAGGTCTTATAGGCTGGTTATGAAATAGAAAAGGGTGGTGGATCTCACTAACAAAAAATGGAGGATACTTAGGTGGTGCCGAATTATCATAGATGAGAAAATACAAGATATATTTTTTTATGGAAGGACACAATGTAGGAATACAATGTAGCTCTTTCTAATGATAGAGGCACATTATTTATTTCCTCCTCCATGTATCTAGATTTGATTGATATAGGCTTAACTCAATACATTATATTGTTGAAGTTGATTTATGTTTTGGGAATATATTCCATGATTATACCATTCATATTAGATCATTATAGGGATTTTTTAAATATTTCATATCATGGTTTTAAATGTCCAATTTGTCAGTTGATTATTGTCAAAAATGAATTTTTAATGGATTTTAGTGTTTTTTATCTTGATATATTAATCCTTATTAATGGTATGGATTGGAAAATTAGTGTTACAGTCCAGATCAAATTTTTCCATCATCAAGATCAATATCTATCTCCTATTGGATTCTACCATGTGTTTTAGGGGGAGATGGATTCTAGATTAGGAATAGCGAGGCATGTTGTTTCTTATAGTAGAATGATCTCATGAAAGTCGTTGGAAATGTTTCAAGATGTAGTTGATCAATGTTTTTACAGTCCAATTACTATATTTTTTAGTGAATAACCTAGGTTCTTTCCCTATTACATTTCTAGGTTACCTCTATATAAATATTCCAAATTCACTATCTAACTTCTCCCTAGGAAGATACCAATTTCTATTCCATCATATAGTACAAAACTCACAAATTTAAAGAAGATTAATATTATTTTTTAAATGCTTCAGTAAAAGGAATTTATTTATCATAGCATGTAAAAATTTTATTCACCATTACTATTAGAATAGAGGAAAATAGAAGCCTCATTCATTGTTTTTATTAATAAAATCTTAATAAGGTGATTATGAATAGAAAATACACACTTCATGGGATTGACTTTCTCTTTGATCAACTTAGAGGAGCATAATGGTTTTCAAAAATTGACTTATGTTCAGGCTACAATAATTTTTTATTCTAAAAAGATTATATAACTAAGTTATCATTTATGATTCAGAATGGAAATTTTAATTTTCTAGTTATATCATTCAGTATCAATAAAGATCATACAATATTTATGGAATTGATTAAAAATATTTTCCAATAACTATTTGAGTAATTTATAATTGTTTTATGGATGATATTTTGTGTACCCCATGTCATAGGATGTTAATAGGGATCATTTGGATATAATCCTTACCATATTTAAAGAACATATATTATATGATAATATTTCTAAATGTGAATATTGTATTAATGAATTTTTTTATCTTATAGGGAATATCAATAGATCCTAAAAAAGGTCAGGGTGGTAATTTCATGGAAGAAACATTGAAATATGTTTAAATTTTTTATTATTCTTGGGAATAGTTGGTTATTAATGGTATTTTAGTTAGGATTTATCTAACCATGTATCTATGATGATAAAATTTATGCAAAACGTGTTAAAATTTAATAGAATTGTAAATTTCATATATCTTTTGAATAATTAAAGCTAAATCTCACATCCAATCTAGTTGAGATTGGTTTTTGAACCAGGTTTAGGATTTTATGTTTTCAATGATACCACATGTATGTATGTGATGTGTATTGATGTAGGTACAATAAGTGGTTTCCAATGTCTCTCACCAATTATGCCATCATGAGAAGAACTATATTATCTATGATCAGGAATTAAAAGCTATGATGAACAATCTTAATAAATGGTTCCCCAAACTACTATGTGATTTTTTTATGATATATTCATGTCATAATTATGTGATTTATATATTAACTCATAAGGATCTAAACTTATGATAGAGACGTTGGGTTAACTAACTACTGAAAATAAACTTTGATATTTTTTATGCTATAATTAAGGGTAATATGGTCTCCAATACATTGGGTAGGTTGTTTCTGAATCAAGGAATGAAGGAATTAATTTTGGATTTATAACATCCTGATATTTTATAAAATATTTTTTCCAAATATATTTAATTTCTTCTATAGTTTTTGTTACATTCAACAAATTGTTTTAAATATTCTCAATATACTAATAATATTATTATTTAAACAAGATCATTGTATCTTATGAATTAAAATTTGTGGAAGGAATAGGAGTAACCTAATTTTTAAAACTAAGTATAAAGGATAAATTTAATATATAGATACATAAGTACTTATTTTTTGTTAATGTTCATATATGCTTCTTAAATAAATTTTTCCAAAAGGTATTTTTATAGAATTTTATGGAAAAACAATAAAATTATTTTACCTACATTAATAAAATTCATCTAAATTTTTTAAATAAAAATGTCAAAATTATATTGGGGAATTTTTTGATAATTTTTTGAAAAGATAAATTTTTCAATTAATGGTAAAAAATATAGATTTATATTAAAAAAATCCATTTTAAAAGTATTTAAAAAGTTATAAATTATTTTTAAATAGTTTAAAAGTAACATTATTTAAATTATACTATTATTATTACTAATTTATTTTTAATAAAATAAATTTAATGTGGGTTTTTGATATAATTTGTTTTAATAATTTTGAATGCTTTTCATTAGAAGCCCGTTTTTTATCACATCTGTGGGCTTCATATTAAATTATATTTTACCATATTGTTGAATTTAATTTGTAAAAAAAATAAATATTTCAAATTACTATAATTAAAATTATATAATATGTCCAACTTCATTTTATGGTCATAATGAATAGTAAAAACATAAAAAAAATTGTCATGACTATGGTTCAAATAGTTTTACTATGGGGTAATATAAAATGATAAGGGGTGAAATAACCAAAAAACATGTCCAGTTTCTATTTTATGACCATATATCAAATAGAATTCATAAATTTATTGACAATGATCCATTTTGGATCCTTTTTTCACTTATAAAACCCAAGTTTATCTTTTTTGATTAAAAAATTTCATGTGTGTCCTCCCTCCAACCTTTAAAAATGTACCTCAGATCTTCTTCTCATTACACTTTCAAATCCATTTGGATCAACCTACACATTTCCAAATCCACTAATTACGTCCCTATAAACATATTAGAGGCATTAAAATAATTTGAAAGCCCTGATAAGAAAGTGTTAGGTATAAATCTAAAGTTTCTTTCTCAAGAAGAGGTATTGTTCTTAACCATGTTTTTTTGATTTATTTAATCTTATACCTCCATCAAAAATTCTTAAACCATGATGATATAATAATATAATTATCAACCATATAACTAGATTTTATTATGTTAATGGAATAACATATATACATATCCTCTTTCATCAAATAGTAATTGAAACTATCGATTGTGTGTATGGAGGAGTACTACCTCACGAATTGTTGTAATTCATTTTCCTTCACTGTGATAACGCCTCGAGTTCGCTCCTCCTGACTCAATGCTTAAAAATTCTTTGTAATTTTTTTATAAAAATTAATAAAAAATTACACAACACTTTAACACAAAAAAGGAACTTTTACCAGTCTAGGTTATGGAGAATTAGACAAAAAATTGCATTTATCAGAGTTGAACAAAAAGATGACAAACACCTAATATGCTTGCGTGTGTGCTAACTCCAAAAGTGAAGACATCTGAATTTTTAACTTCTAAGATACCTATGAAAAATCATTTTAAAACATAGGGTGAGTATTCAATTTCCCAGTAAGGAGTTTTGAAAAATTTTGATAAATCCCATTAAAAATATCCCTTTGATAATTCATTTGAAAAAATAAATTAGAAATAAATTTTTAAAACATAAAAAATACAATAAGGATTTAAATAATAATAACTATACATTAAAAACACTTTTAAAATAATCCAGTGATTAAGTTAAAAATATTAGGAAAGCTCTTAAAAAAACAATAGAGGTTGATTGAAACTTTGAAGGTTATATTTCGCCTACCCAATTAATGGATGGATTCACTTTCCAATTCCCTATCATATTTACAAAGTTCAATTACCGGTGTTTTATAAAACATTTTTTGTTTATCTTACCTTAGATACATATAATTTTCACAAGAGTTTTATATTTGTAATTATATATTCATACATAAAATAAAAATATTCACTTTTATTTATATATAAATATATAAATAGTAATTTTCATTGGAAATTACATGGAAGATCAATTATTATTTACGTACATAAAATTTCATTCTTGATCCCATAGACACCCAACTTTGTAAATTTCATTCAATGATCAATCATACATGTATATACCTATATATATGTGTGTGAGTGTGTGTGTGTGTGTGAAATTTCAGGAAAATTTATCGATATATGGACATAATATTGATTTCTATATAACATGCACATGATAAAATTATGACATTATTAATTTATAAATTCATATGTGAATTAATACTTGGTTAATCATAATTTATATACAACAATTATTTACTTGAACATTATGCAAGTATATATATATATATATATATGACACATAATAATAGAATAAATTTATGTTTGAATAAAACAGCAATAAACAAAAACCTCTTGGAATAATTAACATGAAATCAAACTAAAACATAGGCATTGATACATATATACATATACATATACACAGATACATATACACATATACACACACACACACATATCTATATATATATCCTTCACAAGATTTTATATGAGATGACCCTTCCAAAAAAAGTTGGAATTATAAACATAAAATCATAAATTTAAAATAATTAAACGGATCTAAAAATTTAAGAACAATTTAATAAAAACATATAAAAATGTTTCAAAAGTGAAAACATGTTGATTTTTATTTAAAGAAACCATTAAAGAAACATTTGCAGCAATAATTTTCCCATACACAAAACAAAAAAAAAGAAACCATACTATTTAACATAAACACACTACCTTACAATAAAATAATAATAATAATAATATATTTCTAGGAGAATATAAAGGTATAGAAAATATCCCTTACACACAAACCCATAAAATTAAAGTCATAATAAACAAATTTTATTTCAAATAAATCAAATAATAATAATAATAATCCATTACCAATTTTATTTTCTGAAAACTCCCCCTCCCTAGTAGATGAATAAATCACCTACACACTTATTTTCCTCACATAGGGTGTGCCAAACATGAAGCATTTAGGTAGGTTAGTATAACACTTCATAAAATGAGGCATAGTTCTCCCCAAAACACTCAACATCAACACCTATTTATAATCCAAAACTTTCTATATATGTATTTTATTTCAACTTGTCGGGATATTTTATTGATTCAAGATGGTCAATAAATTAGAAAAGACTTTCATTAGAAATCAAAATACAGAAAACTATTATGTCATGTTCCTAGAAAGTGATATTTATATATTTATATGTTGCTGATAACTGCATATTGAAATCGAAAAATCACAAAATCCAAAAAACGTAGATTCTTATTTAATAAGAATCAATCTAAAACAAAAAAAAATGATCCTAATAGATACCAACATGAGAAAATACTATTGCATTCATAATTAGGAAGAAGAATTAAATAATATGAAAAAAAAATTAATACACTGAAAAAGTTTCAATAGGTATGATTAATATGTATTCGAATGGGTTCAATCTTCATCTTGAAGCATTAATTTATAACCACACAAACATAATAAAATGACTTCAACCGATGACAATAGAAAGATAAACAGACAAACATGCATTCAATAACAAGATAAGATTTTGGGTATAAAATAATCCCAATTGCAGATCTCAAAATCGAATCACATTGATTTCAGGAAGAAAAAAAAATAGATTGTCCACACATGTCACTATTGACCTGATTTTTTAATATTCAGTCATTAATCACACTAATTTTGGACATTAGAAACATTATTCATCCTAGCTCATGTGGATTGAAACCCTAGTCATGATAAATATGGTTTTTCCTTCAGTTCTTGATTCCTCAAACACCTATGACCTCGGACAAACCAGAGATCAATCTACCTTCATTCCCACTCGTGACCTCGCGTTGGACCTTCATTATCCGCGACACTTGGAAAAGAAGCTCCCTCTACTCTAAGCCCTACTGCAATGGTCTCCTCTTCATATCGACCTCGACTCCTGAACTCACGAACCCTCCCCAATTCATCTTCTATTTATTTCATTTTTTTATAACATTGTATATCATTTTAAGATATTTATCTTATAATGTTTTGTAATAATATTAATATGATAATTAATAATTTTTACATATTATAATATAAATTATTAATTTTTTAAGTTAAAATAATACTCTTATCTATATATAAAATACTCATATTAGTATCTTAATTTTAATAAATATTTCATAATAGTAATATTCACATAAATTTCAAATATATTTATTTTAATGATTAAAACATTATTTATTCTGAGAATAATTTATTGAATATATAAATTTTGTTTATTGTATAAAAATTAAAATTTTAATAATAATATCCAAATCAATATTGCTTCTATATATGTATTGTCACGACCCATCCTAGTGGGCCTCGTGCTGTGACTCCCCAATCCCACCCACAATAGGCCAACGGCTAGTGGCTAGCACTGAGTAGGCATATCACTAACATGGGAGGAATTGCCTAAGAACCTGTACACATGAAGACATCTCCAAACCCAAAAATGCTTAAATGAAAAAAACAACCACTAAGTTGCAAAATGCATGCATACAACTAAACCCAACCAACAGAATATGATGGAAAGTAAAGTGCTGAAAGTAAACTGGGCCAGAATAAAAGCCCACCAAAACAAGAGTCTGAAAAGTGCAAATTCTAACCTGTAAACACAAAGAGGTACTGGGACTGCAGCTCATAGTTTTAGGAACTCCTCAGCCTCAGAAAGCATGGTCTTGTCCTGGTCCACCCTGGACCCTGTCAAAAGGATGCACATTTTCACAAGACACAACACGTGCGGTAAAATCCCATGAAGGGGTGAGTATAACAATACTCACTAGAGGACCCTAAAAAACCACAAAGCAATACATGAAGTAAAGGTACATTCATCTCTACACATTATATGTTTACAAAACATATATCAGAGAAACACAAACCAAATATACTCAAAACCCAGACCCATAGTCTAGATACAAGTCACACAACCGCATACCCCCATCTAGGGATTCAGTTCAAATATTACACGAAGGACTCATTCTGGGAGAACACACTCCACGAGTCTGGTAGCATTGATGATGTCCCTCTGAGAAGTATTGTTCATCGGGAAATTTCACGAGAGGTAGTTACACTCACACTCCTGAGTGGGAATATCACGATAGATAAATACAATCATTATGGGAGACACACACTTGAGTGGGAAAGATCACAGTAGAGAGATACACTAATTATGGAAGGCACACTCTTGAGTGGGAAAGATCCTGATACACATATGAGGATCACTTCCAGGTCCATCGCGGATACTGCGACTCATCCGGATTCACTATCTAGGAAGAGGGTCAATGCCTGGTAGAGTTTTTCATGTTGATTCCTGACTCTACCTAGGTTCAAGAATGGTTATAGGATCTTTCTCTGGGCCTCTCGGAGGGATGGCTAAATCTATCACAGAAAGTACTGCTGAAGGGATCATACTCGTGTAAAAGGAAATAATTCCTGACCTTCTTAAGAATGATAATATGGGGCACTAACCCAAAGGAAACATGTCCAAGACATGATGGACAAGAGGAACAATCCATTTTCCAAAAAGTACATGTCATGTAGAAAAGTCACACATTGTGTCTTCTGCCCTTGGGTATTTCCCATGTACAATGGTCCATGTCGTAAGGATGATCGTGTAGAAAAATTCAGTACATGGCATGTGGTACAGATTACACGTTATGTCCGAGTATCTGGGGTCGGTTCCGTGTACGTTGTCCATGTGCCCACAAACGGCCCCAACTTGTGTATTCTAACCCGTGCAATTGGTACACAGGGTGACCCGTGCTACTGGCCTCACTTGGCCATGTGGTGTCACACACGTCCATGTACTACACCTCATGTCCATGTATCCCCTAGATACACGTTGAGTCCCACGTAGCCTCCTCTGCCATGCTGCGTAGAGAGTACACGCCATGTTCTGAATCCGTGTAGTCCATCCCTTGTCCGTGTACTTTCCAAAATACACGCTGAGATTCGGTGAAAGTCCAACACACCGTACGACTAGGGTCTCACACTGTGTGATTCCTCTCTGACCCCTGAAACACTAGCCGCCGCGGCAGGTACTACATGGCGTGTTCTTCTAAATTACATGTCGTGTACCCCATAATTTTCTATAAACGATGTTATTTGTTGACGTGTCTCCCGTGTTTCCCCATTCATTGATAGGGTCATATGATCACCACGAAACTTCATAATATAGTTCATCAAAACATCTTGATGTTGTTTCCATTGTTTGTAGGCCTCCGATCAGCCCTGAAAACAAGTTTTGATCCACCCTTATGACGAACAGTCGATGAACAGTAATTCCTGAACCGTGTCGATTTGTCTGTCGTCGTCACCGTCGCACCTCCGCTAGTTCGTCATGATTTCGGATCTCCAATTAGGGATCATTGTGTCACAAAACAGACGTGAAAAGATCCATTTTTCATTTCCCCATGAAGAATGTGAAGAAAGTGAATAACACTCGAGATAAGAAAGGGGGAGGAAATCTATAAAATAAATTGAGGAATGAACCTCTTTCTTCATTCATCACGAAGTTGATCCACTCCTGTTAGCAGGATCAAATGGAGCGGGATAAAAATAATAAATAATAATCATGGATCAATTCCCCATAAACATCCCAACAGAAACCCTCCCACAAGAATACATGATTACGTGGATCAACTTGTTCGTGGTTGATCTGTGTTCTTCGTTTAAATCAAAAACGGGGAAAAAGAATTTAAATAACAAACCCCTACCTCAAAAGGGATCAATCACTAATGAAGAGGTTGTGCTTTCGTCATCGTTGAGATCCTTCAACTTGTTGGCGCAATGATTCTCAGCTTTGATTCGTCATCATTCATCACTGAGATTTTTCTCCAAGGCTCGATGTATTCTCCAGAGTTTTCTCTAAATTTTCCGTCAACGACCATTGTTTGATTAACCCATTAAAAAGGGGAAGCGCGTTTTTGAATTCCATCACGTTGCGGAATTAATGAGTCAAGTTTTCATTTCTCAGCCATTATTACATGGCATTAATTATTAAAAAGTTATCCCATCTTTGCGCTACAGCGAATGTCTCCAAATAAAAATAAAATAAACTTTTGTATTTATTTTATTTTATTTTACTGAAAACGTTGGAAAATTAACTTTTTTTCCTCGACCCGTGCCGGTCAAGGATAGACCCGTTATTAGTTAAAGTCATCATCCAGGATGCAACGGTTCCCTCATATTTTTAATCTAGGCATCCTTTTGGAGACTGCCACAACAGCACACAAGTGCTGACTCACATAACTTAAAAAAATATCAAACCACCATTTTGGGATCAGCGGTCCTTGGAATGATGTGCCGTCTCTTTTCCTGGTCTCGTAATAATTACATATAATATTTAAAAATAATACCCATAAAATATGAGAAATTACATGTGTATTTATTTATTTATTTTATTTATATATCAACAGTTATCATATGTCATTTTTTAACATTAATTTAAAAGTTCTAACGGACAGTTTTTATAACAGTCGGATAAAACTTTATAAATATCAATATCTAAGGTCATTAAAACACAAAAAAATAATACATCGACGCTCACACCGCTACTTTTGTAAATGGTTTTATAAGTTCTTATTAATCTTAGTTTTGTTTCTATTGTTCTTTCTATAACCTTTGTGCTTATAAAAGATCTAAAAAATGTGAACTACCCGGTCAGCATCCTTTTGTTTCTCAGAGGAATTCCAGTTTTTTTTATCAATATCAATGGATTTAGTGGGTTATTTTTTGTGTTTCAGAGATGCATTATAGTCTTTTTATAAATAAAATTCTTACTACTTATATATCTACACTCATAAATTTATGTATTTTATTGAAATTTTGGAACATTGACAGTAGATAAAACTTACTTTTAAACCTGGGGTGTTACAACTGCCTCTCATGGATGGATATAAAGATAGATTTAAATAAAATATATGTGTTATTTTTTATTAATTATATATCTATAACATCGCTTATGCATACGTTTGGACTACCGACTTCATGGCATGATGTGATACATTTTTAACTTTATTTTTAGATTAATGGTAATAATAATATATTTAAGGAATATTTATTAAATCTACGATATAAAAAATACTATTAAATTTTGAAAAAAATCCCCTTTTCTTTCATTTCATCAATCGAGAAAAGGGAAATATCGTTCATTCGTATATATAGACTATTGTCTCTATTAATGGTGTAATTCATTTTCATATCTCTAACTATTATTGATGGTTCTAAATATGTATATAATAAATATAAATCATATTAATAACATTAATAACATTCTATGGATGATGGAACTACAATCAATATACAAGGACCAAAACTACTGAATTATAACATGCCTGAAAAATAAAGAAGTTATCTCCCAAAATAATGATTTTAATAATGAATTATTAATTAAATGGTGGTAAAAAGTTTTATGTAAATCATAAATAGTGTGATATGTATGTATATTGTTTATAA
The DNA here is from genome assembly GCA_963277665.1 of Viscum album. Classification (NCBI taxonomy): domain Eukaryota; kingdom Viridiplantae; phylum Streptophyta; class Magnoliopsida; order Santalales; family Viscaceae; genus Viscum; species Viscum album. The sequence goes on from OY728128.1 coordinate 894,220,778, forward strand.
AATATGTATAGTATACATATATTAATTATATTGGTGGTTATAATGTGTATAAAGAATGATGATACTTGAGTTAAGGGATTTTCATCAAACTTTTATTTATGTGGGAAAAACCATACTCACCAATTGATTATATTGTTTGGAAAACATGATACCCATTAATTTATTTTATGATTATACTCATAAAATTTATTTGACTTATAATTCCATTTAATGTTCTTACTTTCATGGGTCTTACAATTCAAATGTTACTAAAGTGTTAACAGTTTTATGATACAATCTCATGGTTTATCAGGATTTCTTGTGGTTATTCTTCTGGTGATGAAATAATATATTCTATCTCTCAATAAACACATGAATTTTCATATACTCCAATTATATAATGAAAGATCATGTTTTTAATTGATTTTCCCATCTTTAATAACTAATTATGCCAAAAGTCCTTTTTATGGAACATCAACCTCATTTCTCTCTTCAATCAAAAATACATTCTATTCCTTATCCATGTTTACTAAAAATGTTTTCTATAATTATTTTAAAATTATAAAATTATTTTTAATTTAATTTTTTAACCATGATTAAATTGTTTTAAAAAAATATAAATAAATTTATTATAGTTTTCGGAACGAGGCACTTTGGACTTTTTAAAACGAACATTTAAATGGAAACTCTATTTTAATGTGTATGTTATGAAAAATATTTACTACTACAATGACCAATAAATTATATAAATCTTCCCATACATGTTTTAATGGTTATTTTAAGATAAATTTTTTCTTTAATATTTGGGAAAAAAATTATTTTTAAAATAAGTTATTTCAAAATGGAAAGAATATTTCCCTCAAGAATGTTTTAATGATATTTTTATTGTATTTATATTCATTAATAAAAACAATCTCATATGATGATTATCATTTATAAATTATATAATCTAATGATACAATATTTATCCTTTCTTATGGTGGTTTATGATTATGATGACATGATATTTATAAATACCATTTGTTTCCACAAGTTATTCTATGATCAATTGATAAATTTAAATGAAATTCGTTTCTTTTCTATGCGTTATTCCTCGATGAAATGTTTATGAGACTAATTTCTTTTCCATGGGATATGAAATGTTTATAATTTTATTAAATCTATTCCTTTTTCATGGTTTACGATATGATGAATGTATTAGGATATTGTATAAAAAATATGTATGATTTTAATTATGTGATTGGTGGTCCCATAGTTAAATATCCCTCTAATGTATTAAGTAAAGATGAATATCTCATGATATAAATACTATTGGAATTGGTAGAGAACATAGTTCAGTAAGGTGTGTTTTACACTATGATAGTATTTGGAGTGAAATTTTAATACTACAACGTTCTAGGGAATAAACTGATTCCACTTTGATAATCTTGTAAATGGTCCTTGAATACTAAGGAAATTATTTTCATTGCTTATATGTATGCAATAAAATATTACTTATGACAATATTATATCATCATAGATTATTTACTTTGATATATTTATGACTCATTAATATACAAGATTTATTCATTATATCATGTTTATGATCAATGATATTAAAGATATCATTTTAAAATGTAATTCTCATGTTCTCAAACTGTCAACACATGTTATGTTGATATCTCCCTTTTTTACCCTTATTGAGCATCAAATCTCAAAATTTATTATGTTTCCATTATCAAAGTTATGATGAATGGTGTTATGTATGATATTTATTAAAAGGGTCCTAGTTGTGAATAACTTAATGGGAGATAATGTAGTTCACATGTGAACAAGTTGTTTATGTATCTATATTTTTAATGGTACTAGGAAAATGATATTCTTTAACAAATCAATATGTTATTTAATTAATATACAACGAAAATATAAAATATATATGAATGAAAAGTAATATTAACTAAATTTGGTATTATATAATGGTTTATTTAACAATTGGAAACTAGGATATGAAAACATTAGTGATAACCCTGATGATAAGACACGGTGTGTGGGAATGGCCATGGATTTTCATAAATGATAGAGTGAGAAGTTTCCATGGAATTAAATCTATTTCATGATACTAAAATTAGATTTTTATATAGTATATATTAACCTGGATTTAATAAATTTTAAAATTGTGCATTATGATATAACTAAAACATCACCTGGTTTACGATAATAGGCCTTGTTACACACCTAGTTTTACTCCCCTAGGAGATATGTTTTGTAAATTCAAAAAGTATTTATTAACCATCATGAGAGATTTTAATAGATTATGACCATGAATGAACAAGGTTAAACATAAGGTTATATAAATTTAGAATAAGGTTTCATGATTTATACATACTATGAATTATTAATCATGATTTATCACTCTTATTAATTATCTATGTTGTTTATGTGAGCCATTATCGTTTCTAAAGGAACTGAGGATACAATGATGAAGTTGAGGTGGTAATAGGCATTCTCAAATATTGAAGTACCTTATTAGAGCATTATAATATAAATTTAGGTATGTCATTACAAGTATTTAGGAAATATACTTCCTATCCTTAATGATTAGATATTGAATTAGTTGTAAAAACCTATAATGGTACAATGATCACATCTCAACCTGACCAATATTCTATAGTTGAAGATTTTGTTTCTTAAAAATATTGTTATTATACCTTTAATATAATTTGGTGTTATCATAGGCATGTATTATATTTCTCTATATAAAAACCACATAAATTGGCGAGTAAGGGAAGTCATGTTTGATATTCCAAACAAACCTATGATCATATATTAGTGCAACGATAATTATGAACATCCAATGGAAATCACATCTGTTGTATTGTGATGAATTCAAATTCAAAAATTTTTTCTCAAATGGTTAGGGAAAACTCAATATTTGTGATATACGTATTATGTGGCAGTTTATTAATGACATTATAAATGAGTTTCTGAGTCTTACACAAAATCATGATGTTTATTTTTCAATAAAATACATACTTTATGATACACCTATTTTAAATATTCCAAATAGAATGGCCCTGATCATGTTTCAAGAATTGAAGAATAAAATCTAAGAGAATCTTCATATGATATTTTTTCCACTAAGTGTGTCACCTTGGGGTGAAATTATTATTTTTATAAAGAAGAATAATGGATTGATGCGACTCTGTAATGATTATCAGGATATGAAAAACATCAAAGTCAAGAAAATGTATTTTATTCCCAATATTGATGACTTGTTTGACAAACTATATGGAGATCAATACATTCCCAAAATTGATCTTAATTCTAGATCATGTCAATTGAGGGTCAATAAGGAGGATATATCCAAGAAAACATTATGTACTAGGTTTGGAAACCATAAATATTTATAGTGATTCCATTTGGTCATACTAATGGATCATCAATCTTTTTGGATTTAAATATTAGAGTAATTAGATATTTCCTTGCTCAAATTTGGGTAGTCTATAGAGATGATATTATTATATTTTTAAAGAGTGAGTATGATCATGAAGATCACATGATAATAGTGATGAACACCATGGAGAGGGATTGGTTGTATAAGAAAATTACCATGTGATTATTTTGGATAAAAAATGTAAAGACCTAGAAATTTAAAATTAATTTTTTTTAAAATTATTTGGGATTATTACGAGTCTGTGAAAATTAACGGTTCTTGATTCTGAGGCCTGGTGTGCCCAAAACATAATTTTGAACTTTTTTAAGGTACGTTCAATAAATGTGCAGGTGGAATTTTCTATCTTTTGAACTGATGCTCGGATTAAAAATATGAGGTCACCGATGAATCCACAGTGTCGGGATTCGTGTAAGGGAGGCTTAACTTTGACCGTAATAGGTCGAGTGAAAAATTTAGTTTTCACGACTTTTAAAGAAAAATCAAATAACATAAAATTTTTATTTTATTTATCCAACCCCTTGCTGGGCGGAGGTAGTGGGACACATGGGTTGTCAATCCATTTAATGGATTGACTCTCCTATTTTGTAACCGCACCATCTAGAATTAAGAGGTTCATTCATTAATAAACCTCATTAATTCATTGTTCTGTTTCTCACCCCCCCCCCCCCCTCTATTTAAATGGAGATCAGATTGGAGTTTTTGACACGGCTTCACCAAGAGAGGAACCTCTGGCAAAGTACCACATCATCTTCCGTCGGTGGAGGATAGAAGCTTGGGAGGCAACGATCTGGGATCGACCAATGCCGGTGACTCCATCCAAAGAGGACTCTTCTCCCACCACAAATGTGACACCTCCAATGATTCTCGAGGTAGGGGCCTATGTTTGGAATGGGGTTTATCATTATTTTAATGTGATGTATAAATTACTCCCACTTCTTATAATTATAACCCAGAGGAAATGAGCTAAGAGAAAAAGGCCTAGACCCTTCACTGCTTGATTTTCATTGTGTTCTTCAGAGGCGTATTTTTTCAACTTGACGGAACCTTGAAACTGGTAGGTGCACAGTGATGGAAGCATCCTGGGAGGCTTATAGGCATGAACAGAAGGGAAAACTTGCCACCAGGGCTCACCCAGTGGCCAGCAGAAGTTCCGCCAGTGCAGCACCGGTGTCGCGGCACTGGTGACTGGCATTGGTGGTGATGGTAGCAGCTGGCGCTCGCTGTCCGCGACAGAAGGTGGCACCTCTTTGCGCCGCAGCCGACCCGAAGGGTTAGCCCGCTCACGGTCGGCCTCTTTGGTGGAAGGTGTCACGCTGTCGCACGCCACGGTGGGGAGGTCGTGGCTTCGAAGCCATGGTATAGGCAAAGATGACCCATGACTAGTGTCTCCCACTGGTAGGGGGAAGCGTTGTCGTTTCAAAGAACTGAATGGATAGCTGGTCCGTTTGGGAGGGAGGTTGTGCGACCCTTCGTGTGGGTCACGCCTAGCCGGCGGGCCAGGACGGTCCGTGGCTCAGCGGGCCGAGCCCGCCGTAACCCATCCCACTCGAGCTAGCCTGGGACGGTTCATGCAGGGCTAGGTTGGACCCAGGTTGGACCCTAACCGGGTCGGGTCAGGCCGGGTCGGTCTAATCAGGTTGGACCAGACTTAGACCCATTATGGATGAGTTTCACTTAAAAGCATGTATCTTAAAAACCAGATATCCATTTCATGAACCGTCTATAGCACTTCAATCCTTGGAAAAATGTGGTCCTTTTGAGATACTCGGCATTTTTTTGGACAAATTTGGAGTATGGTCAGGTTGGATCATACTCGAATCCAACTGGGCCCTTAGCAATAACATGCCTATAACACTCAAACCTGGTGTCTGATTGGCGCACCGTTTATTGCATTGGAACCCTTATGACATGATGGATCGTTGGGTTACTTTTTCATGGGACTTCGTGCCGGTTGAAATACGACTAATGGATTGAGGAGCTGATTCTTTCAGATCCTTCCGGCATCAAGCGTGCTTCGTGCGGAAATCCAGTGGTTGGATGTGAGGTGGAGATTGGAGGTGGATCTTTCAGAGGTCAGTACCTACCGATCCTGTGTGGATCATCACATAGAGATCATGTGTGTATCAGCACCTAGCGATAATGTGTGTATTATCACCTATCAATATTGTATGGGTCAGTGCATACCGATCTTGCGTGGGTCAGTGCTCAGTGATCCTATGTGGTTCAGCGCAAAACAATCCTATGTGGGTCAGATCCTCTGTGGGTCAGCACATAGTGATCCTGTGTGGGTCTGCGCATACTAGTCATGTGTGGTTCAGATCTTGTGTTGGTCAGCGGGGGTTAGTACCTATCGATCCTAGGCGGTTCGAATCCTGTATAGGTCAGCAGGGATTAGTACCTATCGATCTTGGGTGGGTCGGATCCTGTGTGGGTCAGCGAGGGTTAGTACCTATCGATCCTATGTGGTCAACAGTAGTTCCTCTTAATAGAATAATATGATCTAGCCTTATAACAAATCATATGTACTTCTGTACTTAAGTTATACTTGGTTTAAGCTGAGTCTTTTTCTTTGTGATTTGTGATTGAGATCATCCTTTGTGGTTTTCCTTTGTGTAATTATAAGAGACATTTGGGGGTCTCGAGGTCCCTACTAGGTATTTTGACACTAACTCATACATGGGCTTCACCCTCCCCTTGTTGTTTCTTGTGAAGATGATGGGCATCCTTGACTGGGACCCAGGGAGCTAGGACCTGACGGTTGTGATGGTTGACATATAGATCTGTGGAGAAGATCTTCGCCTACCCTTCAGGTAGTATCCTTGGCGGGCGATCTTAGGAGCTATTTTCTATTTTTCTGTTGTATTGTATCTTTCAGTTTAGATTTTATTTTGGCCCCTTTACTTTCAATACATACTTTTACTATGACAGTTTTACTTCGTAGTTGCATCTTCTTGTGTTCTTGGACTGTTTTTTTCTACAGGTTTAAAGGAAATGCCTTCCCATTTTTAGATACACCTTTCCGGTCCAACTTGCCAACCCCTAGCCTATGGAAGGTGGGATTGGGGTAGTCACAGCATGGGCACTGGGTGATGGGTCATGACAAAGTTGTATCAGAGGAGTAGGTTCTACCGAAGAACTAGGACTCTGATATTTTTAATGGTTCAATAGTGCTAAATGTTTTGAGTGTGGTTTTTAGTTTGGAGAGTCCAGTATTGGTGCAACGGCTAACGTATCCATACATCAGGACCTTGAATTATGATTTCTAATTTGGTGCATGAAAACACTGATTGCGTGTGTTTTGGAAATGTTTTACTATTGATCTCTTTTAATTTATCTCACAAGGTATAACTTATTGACTGTGGCGCACCTGTTGTTTTTAGGATTTCACTGCATAGATAGCCAGCCAGGACTACAGAAATAATATACCATGATGTCCCATCGAGCAATGAGGCTTTGGGTTAGGGCCCTCTTATGGTGATGGCACCTTCAGGTGGTGCACCAACAACACCACCACCCGTTGGGCAGCAGTTGACACCAGCCCCATGAGCAGACCGTGCATTCCGACTGAGTGAATTTCACGAGTTCCATAGACAGAGACCTCTAAGGTTTCGAGGAGAGATAGATCCACAAGCAGCTGAGGGATAACTTGAGGCTATGTCATAGGTTTTCCGCCTAGTTGAGACGCTAGCAGATCAGATGGTGATCCTAGCTGCTACCGTCTTCTAGGGAATAATAGCGAGATGGTGGAGTCTGACACTCCAAATTCATGACAAGATCACCCTCATCTGGATGGACTTCAAGTGCCTCTTTAGGGTGGAGTTTGTACCAGCGACTTTATGCTCAGAGCATATCCAGGAGCTCTTACACTTACAGCCGTACAGCCTATCAGTGGCCCAGTACTCGGTGAGATTCACTAACCTTTCATGCTACTCCACTGACATAATACGAGACCCTTTCTCCTGTTCTCAGACTTTTGATCTGGGTCTCCAGTGTGAGATCAGAGCATCGATGATATAACTCAATATCCAGACACAGGCTGGAGTGCTCGAGCGAGAATTATTGGTGGAGAGCTTATAATCTTATTTGGCACTAACAGTGATAGCCACCACCAGATGGCAGGTAGTCAAGTCATCTATAGTAGGTAGTAGGTAGATGACACAGAGGTCCAAGTGGGCCAGACCTTTTGAGGGATGACCCCAGGACGTAGGGTCGGATGTATGTTGCTCACGAGGTGGAGTAGGCTAGCAGAGGAGTAGACTATGCTTCACGTGCAGTGGGTAGGGCTACATGGATCGTGACTTCCCGACCCGTCGTACCGATGATCAGCAGATGGTTAAGGGACCACCGATGCAGAGGCATAGATTCAAGTGATGAGGTCCACAGGGTGGGGGACGTGGCAGAGGAGCAGGTCGTGTAGCAGGTGGTGGACAATAGTTTGAGGTTCTACCACCACCACCCCCATGTGGTCCACCCTGACCAAAGGGAGTAGGTGGATAAGGGAAACCTTAGCATCAGGTGGAAAGGGCCTAAAACCATGGTGCTCCAGAGATGATTATAGGTACAACCTGTTTTTATTCCACCCCAGCTACAGTTCTTATAGACATAGGTGTCATCCAATCTTTTATTTCCACGACACTCGTTCAGAGCTCAGAGAATCCGACAGAGTCTTTGGATCTATCCTTACGATTAGAGACTCCTATAGGAGAATATTCAATGATTACACACTCCTGTAGATAGTGTGAGATTGATCTAGGAGGCAAGATATTAGGTTGGGATCTTCTAGTAGCAACATCGAGTCTATATGACATCACCTTGGGTATGGACTGGCTATCCACAGTCCATGCTCAGATTGACTATTTTAGGTGCAATGTGCGGTGTGTCTGCGAGGATGGGATCAGGTTTACCTTCACCGATGAGAAGGGAACCTTTGTAGCATAGGATGGACTTACTCAGAGGGGGGGTGCAGCCAATCACACATCAGTTGGAAAGACTTACCCTTAGAGCAGTTGACGTGAGGAGTCCAAGTTATCCTATAGTAGTGGACCAGTATGCTGATGCCTTTCCTAATGATGTACCAGGACTACCTCCTCGTGTAGAGGTAGACTTCTACATTTATTTGTACACTTTTATGGCACTGATATCTACACCAACATATCGGATGTCTCTCGTGAAGCTTCATGAGTTTCGGGTATAGTTAGAGGACTTATAGTGGAAGGGGTTCATAAGGCCCAATGTTTCTCCGTGGGCATCTTCGATTTTGTTCACCAAAAAGGTGGATGGGAGTCTGAGGCTTTTTGTGGATTATCGGTGCCTAAACCAGGTAACCATGAAAAACAAGTATCCTCTTCCGAGGATTGATGATCTATTTGACCAACTGAAGGTAACCATGAAAAACAAGTATCCTCTTCATTGACGACATCTTGATACACTTGTCATCGTAGTAGGAGCACACCATGAACCTACAGATAGTTCTGGATACACTCCTAGAGAACCAATTTTAGGGAAATCTCTCGAAGTGCCAGTTCTAGATATGGGAAGTCCACTTCCTAAGGAACATTATCTTAGAGGTTGTAGTTGTAGTGGATCCAAAAAAGATAGAGGCAGATCTTGCTTGGTAGCCACCCAGGAGTGTGACTGAGGTGCGAAGTTTCATGGTATTGGTTTCGTACTACCGCATATTCGTACCCTACTATTCTAGAGTAGCTGCACCCTTTTCATCTTTTCAAATAAGGGATAGCCCTTTGTCTGGATGAAGAGATTCTAGTAGTGTTTTTAGGAGTTGAGGCATAGGCTGATGAGTGCCCCCATCTTGAGGCTACCAGAAGAGGGAGTTGGGTATATAGTCCACTATGATGCATCAGGGACCGTACTAGGTTGTGTCCTGATCCAGGAGCAAGTGGTGATCTCCTAAGGCTCACGGAATTTGAGATAGCATGAGGAGAACTACGCTACCCATGACTTGGAGTTAGAAATAGTGTTCTTTTCAATGAAGATGTGGCAGCGCTACTTGATGGGCGAACATTTTACAGTCTACTCTGATGAGAAGAGTCTCATGTATATCTTCACAAAACAGATATTTTTTATAATGTATATGTTATATTTTTTTTATAAAATCTAAAGTAACTTTTTCAAAAACTATTTACCTAGTTCAAAAGTAAATGAGTAAAATATAAAATATAATGGGGAAAATACTATACCATGTTTTAAATAGATGTATAAATCCTTGGATGAGTCTTTCATGACTCTAAGACATGAAAAAATATATTATTTCTAAAAATTGGAACACTTGACCTCAGAATAGTGTTATAAAATTTTTAAAATATAAATGATGTTTACAAAATTTTGATTCCCTCTCTTATATAAGTGGGTTACTTACTCCCTTTCAAACATAAACCTACCATAAAAATTTTCATTGAAACTATTTCCAAATATATTTTCCTAGATGTCAACCACACTTAACTAGGCCCCAGGTCATGCTAATTTAGCTTGATCCCTTCATGCCCAATGAGATCTCCAAGAGAAGATCATGTGTCCAATGTAAGCATTACATTCTTTGTAACATTTTTTCTATAATAATTCTCTTAAAAATATCTTATATAGATAAAAATAGAATTAAAATTTTATCATTATTATATGGATAGATTATTTTATTAATGGATTATCTATTATTTATCCTTCCCTTTCAACTATAAATGAAAAGGTATTGTTATAGTGTTTTAAAGACTACAACCACCAAAAAGAGACATCATATGATTTTCTTACACCCTCGCATGGATGTTTATAATAAAGATATTTCTTAATATTAATTATTTCGATAATATAATTATGATTATAAAATTTTAAAATACTATATACTTTATTTCCATCCCGTTATTTGAGAAATTAAATTGTTAATCATGCATATGTGAGAACTATCACCTGCATGAGTAGTGAGATTCATTTTATATCTCCACTCATCATGGTTATACATAAACAATAATTTTATATATGAACATTTTGTAAGTAAAAATATTAATATTAAGATAATATTGATGTATTTTATAACACAATCTATCATATTCAATATACAAACATTGTTAAAAATAAATTTATCGAAAAACCTCCTGAAACCAATGTAAAAAAATATTATAAATAAATAAAATTAGATATCTAACTGACATTGGAATAAAAAATAAATTTGAATATGGGTCTAGGGTATATATATATAATTAATTTAATTTAATTATTCAATATGTTATGTATAAGTGCACAATGCTTTTAGATAATATGTATAGGTTTGGTATTAAAATTTCCTTCATTATGAAATTTTTATTTTTTTAATATATTTATATTTAAATGATATGTATAATACCAATTAACTATATTACATCATGAATTATCATTTTTAATTGAATTTAAATTTTAGAATCAAACTCTCTATCTCTCTCTTTCTATGGTATTTATTATAATGCTTCTTAAGGTGAATGGGTACCATCTAAATTACCCTTCATTGAGGCATGGTTTGACATTATACACCAATTTTATTTTGAATGGTGTAACTAATACCCCCATGAACTACAATAATAAAAATTATTTTTGAAATTTTAAAGATCACTTTTATCCATGATTATTATTTGTTTGGTCTAAAATTGATATACTCTCTATAATATAATGGAATTTTATATCCTATTATGGTTTGTATAGATATTCATTTTCTCCTTAAATTTATTCATTCATTTCATATTGTATCCCTAATTTCCATAATTGAAGTGAAAATTTTATTCAATTATTCTTTACTAATGGTTTCTAATCCTTTTTTTAAAATTAATTTTTATAATTATAATTCAAATCTATTTAAAAAAACATTTTCCCTTACTTTCTCATAATTTCACTTCCTATAAATGTTCTATTTTTTAATTGGAAACCAAATTATGGGTTATATCATGTTACCTACCCAATTCACTTATTAATTGTTCAAAAGAAAGATTCATGGTCCATTTTTTAATTTGTTTTTTTAATAAGGGTAATTTAAAAAAATTACTTCTATTATTGTTTGTTGAATCTTCTATACCATTTTCATTACATTTCAGTAGTGAATTATCAATTTTTCCAAAATATTATACAATATTAATATAATGTACTTATTTAAATATAAGGAACATATTTTCTATAAAGTATCTCTATGTTCATGAGATATATAAATTTTTCGATTCTGAAAATTTAGAATAATTTAATTCCTTACTCTATTTGATTATTTGTGATTTATTATTTGTTTATGTTTTCAATATTGATTATGAAATTCATTTCATTCTCATGGGAATGATCATGATTATGATTTATATATGGTTTATTTTCTTCATGTGGAATGCATACGTCAAATTTTTATTTATGCGACATGTTGAACTTAAATTATATATCTCTCTAATGGATTTTTTTTAATTGATTATATATATTGAGATGTTATGAATGGAATTAGATTGTATATCTAATCCAAAATGAAACGTGTCGACATTATAATGATATACGTAGGAGTTACCCTTGACATCTATTTACTATGTCATAGTTAATGTTATTGCTATATGATTATTATACCATGACCATATAACATAATTTACCTATATACCATGTATCTATTCTTATGACCATCCACTTTATGATAGCATGTAATTACATTTGACTCAATTATTCTTGACTTTCATGTTTACTCCCTTACTGGGATTTGTATCTCACACCTTTCTTTATGAATTTTCCTTAGGATGTAATATACAATTTTAGATGATCTTTGGGAGTTTAAAGTGGTATTTATAGATTTAAATAAATCATATTATGTTTTTATGTTTCAAATAATTTAATCAAATTCAAAATATTCCAATGATACTAGACCTATAGAACTTTGTCATGTATTATTAGAAAATTATGTTAAGAATCATGAAATAATATATATTTTTATCCTGTATCAATTTATTTGGTATTAGATAAAGGTGTTCTTATATAATTATAATAATAATAGAGAATATTACTGAAAACCATAGGGACTGTTATAATGGATAATATTATGAATTATATGGAATCATAATATTTTGTTAAAGTTGATATTATTTAATTTTCCTTGACATACCACCGTTTGTCAATATAATCATGTGTACACTAATTTGGAACATATAAATCTAGTTGTAATCAACCTAAAAACGGTTTGTTAAGCATTGAATCGATAATCACTCTGATTAAATATGTGTAGGCCTAAGACTGTACAAGTAGCTAGTCACTTTTGGTGGATTTGTTTCGGTTAATAATATGTTTTTATTAACCATTATAAATGATTAATTTTATTGTAAAATTTAAGGATGAGGTTGAGAAATATATATTAACCCAAAAGAAAGTAACAATGGTTGAACCAAGAGAGCTAAAATATAAACCATGTGTAACATTTTATAAAGGAAAGTATCATATGTGGAAATAAAAGTGTTATTAGAGACTTCATAAGTGGATTAAGCTTCATTTAATCATTTATTGTGATCATACTGATAAATACTTTGAGTTATTGTATTTTAATGAAATGTGATCAAGGAAGTGAATATGAGAATGGAATGTATCTATATTCCAATTTGAATTATAACCAAATAAGGGAGGGTGCTAAAATGATTGAGAAATATGGTCTATACCTATTATGAAGGAAAGATACCAAAGGCAGTGAGGATGATATATTAATAAAAATATAATCTTGATACTCAAAGATATTTTTAGTATAAATTGATACTTATTAATGATATTTACATATATTATAAGCATTATGAGTTTTATGTGAAACATCTAAGGATTTTTCTTTAGTATCTTTTATTTAATAGTATGGAATCATATATTAAATGGTATTAATAACCTTCAAAATGATTTTATAATAAGGTAATACTTTTTGGGATAAATATTGAATAATACATGATTCGGGTATTTATAACTCTTAGGTATAATATATGTTTGATTTTGAAGTAAAAAATGGTTTATTTATTTTGAAAATGTAAGTTACATAGCATTATTAACCGTGTGATTGAAAATTAATTCATGATATTTTTGGTGATTTTATATCATTTTTTGGGGATTATGAAATATACATATAATATTGTATGACTTTATGAACTATTTTTTATACAAATTTATTTTTAAATAGAGGGAAAAAAATTTTAGGGAAAAAGAATTTCTCAATTTTTTAATTTCATGGAGATCCATACTGTTTTGGAATAGTGTGTAATAGAGTATATAGAATTAGACTATATACATACAGGGACATATTATTTTATAAAATATCAATGTTTTTTAGGAAATATTTGAAACTTTATTTAGACAAAGAATGAAAGTTATGTGTCATATTATTAGTTATATATCACATGATTAATATTTTAAGAATAACCTCACATACATTAAATAAATATCAAATAAATAAAATTATGAGGACAAAACTATTTAATGGATAGAATGTAATGACCTAATATTTCATTGAATATCTCCAATAATTAACAAAATACTAAATATTTTCATTCAAACAAAATTTAAAACTAAAAAAACCTTGCTATATTTTTATATTAATTATGAATGTTGAAAATTAGATTTTAAATTATTTGATAGTAATTAAACTAACCATATTGAAAAATTAATAAATTGGGATGAAATGGACTCCAGAAATAGATGTTTTCCTTATGAATCTAATTTTTATATGCTCATATAGAAGTTAACTTAACTAAAGGTTTCACAAGAGAAATTCACATCCAAAATCAAGTAATTACGGCTTGATCAATATTGTTTTTAAGAAATGAATAATATTATAGATCTCACTATGAAATCCATACTGGGTGAATCAACACCTATGACTTCCACAAGTAGTTATCTTAACCTTAGATCTTATGAGGATATTATAAGTGGGTTCTATGTATAAATTATTATTATATAAACATGTAATTATTATCAACTAATTCGAATGAGTTTATCAATATAAAATAAATTTTAATATTAAAAACTTTTGATTTTAAAGTTATTTTTTCCATTATTAAAATGAAATTTTAACACTTTTAGATATTAATTTATTAAACATAAGAATAATTTAGGATCCATACATTATAAATATCATGAAACTAAATATTTATACATTCACATTATATAAAATAAAATATTATTTTATAAAAAAATTCATTTGTGAGCCCTGCACATTTTTATTATAAAAAATTAAATGAATTTTAGAGTTTTAAATTAATAAAATTAACATTGTTTTTGAATTAATCATATCAAAAATTATTTAGTAAATTTGTTTATATTTTATAAAATAATTAAATTTTTGGTGAATAGTGAAAAAAAATATTTTTATTATACTTCCACTAAAATATGAAACATACTTTTTTAAAAACATTTTGATGTAAAAAAATATATTTAGGAATTAAAATAAATAATTTCAAAATACTATGATCAGTTTTTGAAACCCAAGAATATCATTTTAAAAAATCAATTAATATTTCATGATAATTATTCTCCTTCTGTTTATTTAATTAAATTTATGCATGTGGAAATTAGGTTTTAGGATTTATATTGATGTCACATTAATATTAATTTAATAAAAATAATCTTCTTAATATCGTCAGAATCACTAAAATTGACAATTCTTTCTATATATAAACATTATGCTTAAAATTGTAGTTTTTTATAAACAAGTTTTTCTGTGAAATGTTGTGGTTAATTTACATGAAAATATAAAGATAATTTGATAAGAATATTATTTTTTAAATAATAATTATCATATTATTTACAACTAAAAATTTCATTTTTATGTACAGAAATTTGAATATTATTTTTAATGTTAGTTAACATGAAAATGATTAATCAAATTTTTTATAATTATTATTATATTGAAATCATTGAATTTATATTCAAAAAATTAAAATAATTAAAAGTATAAGATTAATAATATATTATTTTTAAAATAATAAATAAATATATTAACTCTTATTCAATTTTAAATCAATACTAAATAAGTTTAAGAATCCATAATGCTCAAAATGCAATTTTTCTACTAAACTAGTTTTTTTTAAACATTAGTTATTTTTATTTAAGATTTAATTTTATAATATTAATTAATTTAATAAGATTAAATATAGAATAAATTTATTACCAGAAAACATAAATTTGTTTATATGGGTTGTGGTATATTTATAATAAAACATAAAATCACTTTGTCAAAAACATGTTACCTAGTTTAAAGGTAAAAGAGTAAAATGTAATGATTTAACTATAAAAACCTCGTCAATTTTTTAAAACTGTATGGAGATCCTTTTTTGATTATATATAAACCATATATAAAATTATTTTAAAACATTATATCCATTGATCATGGAATAGACTCATGGAATAATTAAAATATAAATTGTGTTTCAAAAAGATTTAATTACCTATCTTATAAAATCGGGTGATGTATACCCTACACCACCCAAGTAAAATTACCTCTAAAATCATCCCAAATATCCTATACTATATATACCTCAAAATTTATAAGACCATTTTCAAACTATATTGGCCAAACCAATTCATTTCTAATGAGATATCGAAGATAAGATCAAGACTCCAACATAAGTATTTCCTTCTTTTTAACTATTTCTCAATAATATTCCTTCTAAAAATATCTTATACATTTATATTAACATACAGAAATAATTATAATTATTGAATTTATAATATATTATATTAATGAAATAACCATAATTTATTCCTATCCATCCTCTAAGAAATAAAAAAAAATTGTTAGAGCGTTGTGTGGACTACCACAACTATAATGGGAAGTCTACTGTTCTTTAAACCGCCACTCATTGATTGTATTAATATTGATATTATGGATTAAATATGATATTATTCATTAAATATGATATAAATAATATAAATTTTATCCAATTATTTAAATTTACTATATACAATATATAATTCTCATTTTTTGAGAAATGAATGTTTAATTATGCATAAATGTGAACTATCACCTCCACAAGAAATGAGATTCACTTTTCATCAACATCCATCATGGTTTGAATTAAAAATATATCTATAATGTAAAAAATATTACCATTAAACTATTAATGTTATTTATATTTTGAAACTATTTTACAATGTATTCTACCCTGGACAAAAAACATAAGGAGATATGAAGTAATTGTCTGAACAACCTCAAGTAACTATTATGGGAAAGTAAACTATATTATAAATAAATAACATATGATATTTAATATACCAAGTAATATGTAATATATACTAATAATTTTATTAAATATATATATTTGGGACACAATTTATGTTTTAATGATGCTAATTTCATGTGAGAATCACTTTTGTATGGGGCGTAAGGGTTTCATCACAAAGTTTTCATCTTTAAGACATGTTTTCTTTTAAGAATAATTTTTCATACAAATGGTTTTTATACATAAAATTGGATTTATACAAGAATGAATAATATTTTTTATTTTACTTTTTAACTTCAATTTCAATCACTATCACTTTATAGGGGTTTTATTAGAATATTTCTTCATCCAAAAGGGTATTATCTCAAACACCGTTCATTGAAGCATGATATATTATCACGTGAAAATATTTATTTTTATTGTATAAATAAAACCACCAAGAAATATAATAACATAAATTATTGTTTAGGATTGAAAATTTAATTCAATTTATTATATTCCTTACATTTGGATATGATTGATTCCTTATCTATAATATAAGGTTATTTTATAACTCAATTTGATTTATCGAGTTATCTTTTTACTATGAGTTTCATCATTCATTGCATATGGTATTACATATACCTATATTAGAAGATCAATTTTTTTACAAATAATATTTACTTATAATTTTTTATAATATTTTAGTATTTAACTATGTTTCGAATAATTAAATTCCATTTAAATGATTGTTTCACCACAATTCCTATAATTCCCCTTCCCACTAATGTGATATTTTTTAATTGGAAACCTTATTATGGGTTATCAAATTTAAAATTAATAATTTATTTATTACATTTTCAAAATTAAGTTTCATCATCCATTTTTCAATGTGTATTTTCATCAAATGTATTATAAATGTTTTTTACTTACATGATCATTTCTTTGATCTTCAGTTCCTGCTTCATGGATTTGCAGTTACACAGTCTCCTTTTTTAATCCTTTTATAAAATATTAGATTCTTGTAAATCTTTTATTTTTGTATATATATCCCTTATATATATACAAATTTAAACATTCTTTTATTTTTTGGTTTTATACCTGTTTTTAGTTCCCTTCAAAATTACCATATTTATGTAAACTCGGTCAAAAGAACATTATTCTTTCTTTCCTCATGCTAAGAATCACAGGAAAAAAAATTAAACAATGATTAGATTGTATAAAGCCTCAATATTTTCTTGTATTACCATATTAGTTCAATTATGGTTTTATAGTAACCATTAATTTTTTCCTACTTTAAAAAGATCCCATGATATTTTCATAAAGAATTATCCATGTGATACATTTATATTCTTTTGTCTCCTATATACTATTAAATAATTTTCTATGTTAGTTCTCCATGTACAATACCTATGTTTATTTTTAAGTTATAAAAGATAAAAATGAGTTACATGTTCACTTGGTAACTTCCAAGATTTAACCTTTATTTATTCTATACATCGGGATTATGATACTAATTTCTTTCAAATGGTTTTAACCACTATTCAGATTTATTTGTCAATTATTTTACTCATGTGGAACACATATATATGATTTTAACTTATGTGATTAGTGTGATTGGAATTAAATATCCCTTAAATGTACTATATAATTATTTATATCCCTTTATATCTTATATGAGGGATTAATTAGTGATCATAATCTATTATGAGGCATTTTTTACTATAAAATGATGCTTTTTGGAGTGACCCTTGACTTATGTTTATTATGTCATATTATATGTTTTAGTCACATTTTTATGATTCCATGACACTATGATATAATTTATTTAAGATATATATTCCCACATGTGATCATCCTCTATACAAAAACATTTTATTCCTTTTTCCACAAATGTTACATTTTATTAATATGTTTACTCTCTTAATTTGATTTTTAGCTCATCATTATCCTTGGGTAATATCCCCATAATATAATATAAAGTATTAAAATATCATTTGGAGTGATGATCACTATGTAGAATTTTATATTATAACAGGATTCTATTTTTTCATTAATATGATGTATTTGAATTTGTAATATTATAAAGACAATACACCTCATGATTGTTGGATATTATTTTTGTAAAAGTATGTTATGAATCATTAAATAAAGTATTTTTAATGATAAGATCCCTATAATTTAGGTTTCATGGGTACAACCATTAATATGCGGTAATCAATTAAATTTCCTATGTATTTTGGTACACTTTTTAAATTATAAGGATAGATCATGGAGTTTGGGTTATTCATTTGGAGAATAGATAATTGAAGGAGTACAATATACAAGATGTAATTACAAATTTCTATGTTTCATAGAATCGTGATAGAAATTAATGTCTCGAGGAGTTATGTGGATGGTGTCTACAACAAGGGCACTACACATAACCATTTATGAAAATATTAAAAATAATAACTATAAATATTGAGAATAGAAATGTAATTTTGAAATCTATAGAATTTATAGTGTAACAAATCGGGATATTATAAGAATATTGACTTTGATATAGTATATAATATGTAACACGATGAAATAAAGAACAATAAAATGTTATATAAATATGAAGATTATATACTACATGATAACTTAAAGGGGATAAACAGGATTATCCACTATATTATATATATAAATTTGTTACTGAATAAAAAGGTAATGATAAATTCTTTGTAAATAATCACTAAATTTTTTACAATGCACTTTTATTCATGAAGAATTCATTTTCTACAAAAATTATTTTCTCATTTGAAAATTTAGAAATTTTATTTGACAATGTGGATATCATTTTAGAAATAAGTTTATGAATATTATCATATGGTGAAAAATTTTGGATTTTTTGGTAAAGATCGTTTTTAAATGAATAGTGAAAAATATAAAGTTTCATAAAATATCATTTCTTTTAATTTAAATTTAATATTACTATTTAAATATGATGATAAAATAAAATAGTTATCTTATAATTATATATAATCTATTTAATATCATTATAATTATCAATATATTATATTTTAGTATAAAATAATTTTTGAGCCTAAAAATATAGTTTCTAATAATTTTTTGTATTATTTGTTAGATATTTATATTAAAATTGATTTATTCGACCTATAGATATTGAATCTTGAAAATTGGACTCCATATATAGAATTAGGTGGACCAAATTAGGTAAATATGAAAATTTTATTTTTGTTATATATGATGAGTAACCATATTTAATATTGGTCTCCTCAATAAGAGAATATTGGAAAATTAAAGTTATAAATAATATGATAGGACTAAAATTAATTCTAAAAATTTATTTTATTTTATTTTACTGGTGGGGCTCGATTTTCCTTATTCAATAATCTAATTTTTACTAATTTTTTTCCTTTTTTAATTCAAAAATGAACTATGTATTACTTTGAAAAATATTATGCAAAAAAATGTCACTCTTTTTCTTTTAAAATCTATAATATTTAGTGATAGGTATAAAAACCAATTAAGTTTGGTTTTAAAGGAATATATGAAATATAAATGAATTTTTATCATGGTATTTTATTTCTAATTTTTAATGATGTCATAATTAACAAAAATACATACACAACATTGATACAATTTGTGTAAAAAAAGTAGAAAAATAAAGTAAATTATTTTTAAAATAATAAGGGGAATATTTCTTCAAATTTTAATAGTTTAAAACAAATTATAAATAATAATATAATATTTTTTAAATATTTTTTAGGATTAAATTTAAATTTCATTACTATTATGTAGTTTTTGATGTCAAATTATGTGAATAGATCTTAGAATTTTGTTAATATAATTTTTTTTTAATAAAATTTTATTAATTTATAAAAAGTCATAAAAATATATAAATTATAAAATTAGGATTAAAATGGTCTAAAATTTCTTTAATTGGTCTTTTATGATCCAATTTTTATTATATATGTAAAATTATAACACATTAATATTGAAGATTTCATTATCATTGTCAGGATGAGAATTTGAAATCTTGTAGTTTAATCTAAATGATTAGGAGTAAAATGATAAATAAATAATTAAAAGTTTAATTGGGTGACTATATTAATACCATGTAAATATTATCCTCAAATAAATGTAATTTTTAAACAACTTAACTTGATTTATACACATATTATGTTATAATTTTTCATGTATATAAAATGTATCATTTATAATGCTTTATAAGAAAAAATATTTTGTGAAATGACTTAAAATTATTTTAAATCTAATATTAGGCCATGTGATTATGATATAGTTTAAAATATCAATCCATGAAAATTTATGTGTTATTTTTCTATTTATAGTATATTTCTTGACCCCATAATTTCAAGAAACATTGATTTCATTGTAATTGTTAAAAGGGGTAAAAGATGGTTTATGAAAACAGATAAGGGTAAAAAAAATCACCTAAATTTATCAAAAAAAATATTGGATGAAATTTTATAAACTCCTAATCATCCAATAGTCTCATAATTTCAATTAGGAACCATTATTCCATGAAAGTTAATTTAAATTAATTTAATAATTTAAGATTTTCAAGAGAGCCCCTCACTTCGCTTATAAAAGGGAACCTCCTCATGAATTTGTTTCACATTTCCAAATCCATTTGGTCAAAAACACTACTACCCAAATACCATAATAACATCATTAAACAAGTTATATTAGTATTATTTTTGGAATAATAACAACTATATATGTATTAAGGTGTAAATAAGTTTAGGTTTTCCAATGAAGAGGTATAACCTTTAAAAGAATATTTAAGATTTATTTCATCTTCAATATCCATTAAATCAATATCAACTACAAAGAAATTATAAAATCAGTATAATCCATATAATTAGATGTTATTTTGTTACTGTAATAACATATATCTATCTCCTCTTCTATCTAATGGGAGACCAAATCATCATTTTTCAATATGGTGGACAACCTCCTCACGAACCAATGAAATTCTTTTTCCATCATTGTCTCTCATGAATGGTTATAATAAAGGATTTTATTTATATATATATATATATATTAATGATTTATTTATCCTCTTTAAATTATATGATATAATATAATTTCTCACAACTCCATCCAATGAAAAATGGTAATTTAGTTCGTGTGTACATGTGGATTACCACAACCAAGAAGCGATGTGATTCATTTTTCATGAACACGTCAATTTCATACTATATATAAGCAATTTAAAGATATAATATGATATATATATATCTGTGTGTGTGTGTGTGTGTGTGATATAGTACTCATTTTGTAATGACAAAATGATACATACATTATTTAAATCATATTCTTTGAAAAATGGAAAGAGTACTCATGTGTAAATAAAGATTACAGTCTCCATGATTGTAACACTATTCAACTTTCATTACATTTTTTAATGGTTTGTTTTTATATTTTAATTCGTTTGTTAATTTTTTAACTGTTAGATGATCATTATTCAGGATAATATAGAATAATTTTATCTTTAACCACGGTCAACATACTAAATCCATTTTGAATTTATCAAATGAACATCCACAAAACACTCAATATAGACATAAAAGGTTAAGTAATTAAATATATTAGTGAAATTAATTAATTAAATGGTTTGAGGATATATTTTTAATACTAGAAATGGTTTTTTTGATATTAAATAATTTATGTATGTTTATTATATAGTTTTTAAAGTACATACATGTCTAATTTTATTTGAGATAAGGGTTTACATCTCACTTTCATTTTATAGAGGCATAATTTAATGTTATGCACTTATATTCTTATTTATAGACTATATATTACACCTTTCACATGTTATATCAGGAATCAATCATACATCATGGTATTTTGTATCATAATTAAAATTATATCTTTTATACGAATTTGAGTTCAATTTTACAATCTTGTAATGGGTTTCTTAAATTATTTTTCTTTCTTTGAGTTATAACTTCTACAATAATAATTTTTTTATACCACTATTATGTTTGAATTGAAATAAAGAGAATTTATAATTTATTTTCACTATTTTCATGTAAATTTATATATATGAACATAATCACTTCATTAATAAATTATCACATAAATATTTATGAACTTTGTAAGGGGTTTGTTTCATTAAATCTCATTTACATGAGAGATGTTTCATGTCGTAAACCATGGTTTCTTTATATGGTGTACTTTTTTTCCACGAAATAATTTTTTAATATAAAATAATGAAATTCATGGGATTTACAAATTAATATCATACTCTTGGATTCAATTACTTTTTATTTGAATGTTACCAAGGTGGTAAAGCCATTATGTTACAATATACTTTATTTTCAATATTTTTTATGTTCAAGGATACATTGGGAAAATCATATTATTTTATTTTCATGAACAAAAAATTAAATATTTTCCATTATTTAATAGTTTTTTTAATTTTTAGTTTTTATTTCCCCTTATTGAATATTAAAACATCATGAATATTCTTTATATGTGATTCATTTCTTATATTTTCTTTTAGATCAAGAATCATTCTCTTGTAAATCAATGTATTCTAAAATGATTTAAAAATTTATTTTATTCATTAAATAATTTTTTTCATAAAGGTTTTTTAAATTAACTTTTACCATCAATGAATGTGTTTTTAAAATAACTTTCTTAACATTTCTTGTGTGTTTAACCATTTTTATTATTTAAAAAAGTTTGGAAAGAATTTTTGTATTGTTTACTACATAAATAGAATTTACCAATTTCATGGAAACTCAATGATTTTAGACTTCCATTAAAAGTTTACTGGTATCTTTTTTTCATTATAATACATAAATTTTTATTTCTTAAGAGTTATTTTCCTTGGGAAATTCATGTTTTCATCAAAAATGTTTCTAAATAACATTTAATGGTATTTCTATTCATCAAAATCAATAACCATTGATGTTATATATAATCTATTGGGGATATATTCTAATTATATAATCCTTGTTCTTTATATTGATTGATTATGATTGTTTCAAAGATATTGTCATTAAACACATTCTTTTCTATTTTTTATTTATTTTATTAAGAGAATAAGGGTTGTTTATATGAGTCTTATGATAAAAATAAAGTTCTGTAGGATTTTTTATGTTATGGTTCTTTGAAATTGTTTATGATGTTGAGTGGTTTGGTTATAAACCAAGGTCAAGCTATTTTTCTATAAATCAAGGGTGTGTTGTTGAATTATAAACCAAGGATAGATGTATATGTTATATCCCACAAATAAATTATGTATTGATTATGGTCTCATGAGAAATATGTTGTAAGTTGACCATATTAGTTATTCTTCTTGTAATAGTGATTTTAAGAGTGATATAAATATAATTTTTTAAGATACGAACATGTTTTATATATGATTTCGATTAGTTTTTAATGATTCTAATGATTGTGATTGAGGTAACATGGATCATTATTTTTAATTATCATGATTATTTCCTTTGATAAACCATTATTCCATGTCACATGGTGTATGTTATAGGTTTGGATAGGTTTTAATTCTCATATTTCAAACCCATGCACTTTTATTTTGTCATCATACCCTTATGATCATATATGCTCAATTATGAAATTATTTTGTTAATGACTATGTTTACTAATCATTTGGTATAACTTTTATAATGATTCACTTTCCTCAGGATTTAAGTAATGGTTTTATGTATGATATTCTTGATAAGGTTATTATATTTAAAGATCGTAGTGATAAATGATGTAGATTTTTATGGACCATTAATTTATGTATCCAAGTTGATATGTAAGAATTTTTCATAATTAACTAAATTTATAAACATAAAAGTAAAATTTGTATCTAATGGATCTAATAATACCTTTCATGTTGTATAGTTTGGATGTTTGAAATTAGGTTTCATTTATTCGAACCAAATACTTAAATGTAATGATTTTTTTAAGAACTAGATCCCAAAATGTGGCATTAAAGTTGTAATTGTAGGTATAGGAGGAAGGTTTAGATAAAAAAGTTGAATATGATGTTTTCATGGGGTTAACATAAGTAATATGGATATAATAATGGGTATTTATAATTATAATTTATAGTGAGTTTACTAACGTCACCACCAGATTATCAATTTTAAATAATTGAATTTTTAGATATATAATGTCATTTTGGGATACATTTTCTTGGGTTTAGGTACATGTGACCATTATGCTTAACATGAATGATAATTATTGAAAAATTATTGTACATTGTGGGGATAGAATATGATATGAATAAGAATAAATTTAAAGATAAGATATTTTAATTCTCAATTTATTGACTTTAATTGGGATATGGGGTAATTTATTTATGGAAATATATTCAGTGATCCTTTTATGTAATTATTGAATTTTATAGATTAATATATTATTTTTTCATATGAATATTTACAAATTATGTATGTTATCTTACCCTATGATAAATATTTTAGTTTTGGTAAATATATAATTATATAAGAGATATCATGTTGTCCTTTTTAGATTATATGATTCGATAGAAATTTATTTTAATTCATCAAATAAGAAAAATTCATCTTGAATACTCATTGATTAGAAAAAAGATGATATTATTTTTGAAATAGATTAATTTATTAAATTGAACATGTCAATTAATTATATTCACATATGTTTTTAGTAAATATGTTAATGGAATTACACATATCCATGAAAAGGATCATATAAGGAAAATGTTTTCATATTTTCTTCATTTTTGATGATTCGATAGCCCTTTCAAACATAATTGATTTATAGTTCTTTAGTCATTATCATTCTCCTGATAAATTGTTTTTATATTCAATGTATTTATCCCTCTCCATAATTATTTGGACATTACTTTTTCCTCCATTCCCAACTTTTCACTTCCCACTAATGTTCTCCTAATTTCAATCCTGGTTATGTGCTATTTCAGAAGACCTTCGTATTTCCTTTTCCCTATTTTCAAGAGGGAATTTTTTTATCATTTCTTGATTTTTGGTTTTCAAAAATGGAATATCAAAATTTCATACCCATTTTTTATAAGTGCAATTAATCTTGTTAGGAATCAATTTTTTAAATGGGGATAATGTAACACCCTAATATTTTAAAGAAATTCTATTTTTTATGGAGTATATAGCATTAAAAATTAAGATTAAACAGTACATAAAATATTTTTACTTGAATATGAACCATATAAAAATGAGTTTATGTGTATGAATAGGATTACCTGATCTATGAAATATTTATAATGGACATACTCAATAAAAATTTGTTGAAAAATTCATAGTATATAATAACACAATTTTTTTATAATTCATTTTAATTTTGAAAAACATGGTTTCATCAATAATTTTTTTTATTTTCAGATCAAATATTAATTTTATTGAAAAAAATGATATAAATTTTTGACTTCCACATATCAATATTATCTTAGGGAGAAATTTAAGGTTTTTTCTAAAAAGATTGATTATTCATTGAATAACTAAATGTATCGATTTTGAAAAAATGTCACTTCATTTAATTTAGATGTACAATTATAATTTTTGTAATATATTAAGATAAAAATAGTTATTATATAAATTCATATAATATTATTAAATACGTTTAAATCTTCATTAAACCAAATTCTGCTATAAGTTCATTTTTTAGTTTATAAATAATTTTTTCTAAAAAGTGTTTTTTATTGCGTTTTGTAAATTTATATTAAAACTGAATTTCTTAACATTTAAATATTGCATCTATAAAAATTAATTCTATATTTTTAATCATTATACCCAAATTAGTTTAGTATATATCTTTTTTCTATATATGAATAGTAACTGTAATAAATATTTCACCATGATAAAGATAAATTAAGATATTAAGGTAAAAGAAATATTATAATGACTACAAATAAACCTAACACGAGAATATTATATATTTTATTAGTGGGTATCTTCCATAATAATTTATTATCTGAATTTAGGATAATTTCCGGTCATTTCTATTTTTAAATGATTTATATATTACATTAAATAACTATAATGAAAAAAAAGTCATTCTCTTGAATTTAATATCTATAATATTTTTTGATAAGGAAAAAACCAACTAATTTTTGGTAATAAAATTTTAATTTAAATATAAATTATTTATTTTTATCATAGTATTTATTTTAAATTTTTAATGTTGAAAGAATTTCCTAAAATACATACCAAACACTAAAACAGTTCTTGTATAAGTAGTTAAAAAGTCCCATAACTAATTTTAGAAACCCTAATTGTAATATTTTTATTTCATGTGTATTTTACAGAGAATTTTTTTGATGCATATAAAATATTATAGATGTGTAATAGGTATATATTTTAATTCAATGGATGAATTTTTTTCCGAGTCGAATTGTGTGAATTGATCTAAAAATATGATTCCAAGTATTTTATGATAAATAATATTTTATTAAATTATTAAAAAATCCAAAAAATAATAAAATAGAAAAATTGGGATAATAAATGATCTAAAATTTCATATCTTATCTTTTCATGATCCCATTTTTGTCTTATATGTAACATTATAACCCCTTAATATTAAAAAATTAATTATCGCAGTTAAGGTTATAATAGGTCAACCAATGGGTTTATCAAAAATATAAGAACTAAAATGATTTTAAAACCAAGAAAAATATTATTTTGTAACTATATGAAGACCATAAACTCATTTTATTATAATACATTTTATTTTCAAACCATTCAAAATTAGGTTGAATTGTATTATATTATATTATTTCATGTATTTTCAATTAGTACATTAATGATTTTTCATAACGATATTTTCTTAAATGATTAAAAATTTATAAAAAAAATATATTCTAAAAATGAATTGGATATGGTTTAAAATAACAAAAAAATTCATTTATGTGACATTTTTTCTTTTAAAATAAAATCGATGATAATAATGAGTAATAAACATTGATACTGTAATAAGTGTCAAAATGGATAATTGGGGATTCAAACAAATAGATGAGGGGAAAACATCATCAAAATTTTTATAAAGTTTATTGTATGGGATTATATATACGAAAAATTATCCTATATTATAAATATATCATTGATTATCCATTTTTCCAAGAATATTAATTAATATTAATTTAATACATTAAATACTTCTAATAGTTCTCATACCCTAACTAACAAAATGGTATAATGTATTCTCTTTTAGATAGAAATAATGTTCCATTTTTTCAACATATTACTACGCTAATCCTTTACTAAAATTTCAACCCTTGTTTTATAAGAATTATTTTTTTAGAATACCAACCATTGATGGAATGTGTTGTAATGTGAATAATGTTTTTAGAAGAATAGGGATAGCTTTCAACTAGATGTTTTAGATTTATTTTGTCTTCTACCTCCATAAAATAATTTTCAACCCAGATGAAATAATATCATTGGTATATTCCATATAATTATATGTTATTTTGATAAGTTAATATCCAATTTCTATCTATTATTTCACCAAATGGGTTACAAAACTATCATGCATGTGTACGGTGGACTAACACTTCACGAACTGATGCAATTCATATTCCATCACAACCGCTCATGTATGGCTATAATGATGGATTTAATATATATATATATATATATATTATTCAAGACATATTATAAATTCTATAATAATATTACATCATCTACTTTATTACCACTCAATCCATCGAATATAGATAATTCCGTTCACGCATAAGTGTGGATAACAACATTCACGAAGAGATCTGAATCATTTTTCAAGATAAAATCAATAAGATATTATATATAGGAATATTTAAATAATTAATATGATATATATATATATATATATATATTTGATATAATCATCATTCTAGGATAATAAAATGATATATTACTTCCTTCTGTCATGTTTTTTGAAAAATAAAAATGTTATTCTAGAATAAGTATGGACTATCATCTCAATGATTTTAATTTAATTAATTTTTATAAAAGATATTTTATAACACCTTTAGGTTTTATAAAAATATTTTTAAATAAATTTAATTTCCTCAATAGTTTTCATTACACTCACTGCTGATTGTTAATGAAATTTCAATATACTATTTGTATTAATATTTAAACATGAATGCTACAAAATATAAATATGATAATTTATAAAATTATATATATTATTTTTAGATAAGGAAAATATATTTATAAATAAGTTCTCAATTTTTAGTAAATTAATTATATGATTTCAAAATTCTGTTTCACAAAAAATGTTTTCTATTAATTTTTGTTAAGAGAATATAATTTTTATTTTTGATGCTTTTTTAAAATTTATTTCAAAAAACTAACTTCATTTTTTTAATGAAAATGTAAAAATCATCTTAGAGTTAAATATTGAAAATTTTCTAAAAAGATTAATTTTTTGTGAAAACTAATAAAATAATGGTTTTTAATAAAAACATTGATTTCAATTGATGAATTTACAAAGTTTCACCAGGGACAAAAAGTATTTTAAGTATATTATGTTATTAATAAACTAATTTATTTTATTTTAATCAATATAATTTGGAATTTTGATATTAAATGTTTCTATACTTATCAAAATTTTAACTTTGGAAAACTTTTTTCATTGCATTTGTAGTCTTAATATTAAATTAATAATTTTCACCAATGAAAATAGATTTTTAACAAATGTATTTTATATCTTGAATAAAAATTTTTAATATTATAAAATATTGGAAACATGGTTTTTTGTTAAAATAAATATAAATAACATTAAAACTTCATTATATTTGTTATACTAAAAATTGGTTTACTACTAGGCTAACAAAAATGATAATGGGAAAAATTTCCTAAAAACATGTAAAAATTAAATTTTATGGAAATATTTTGACCTTTAAAAATATATGTTTCAACAATGTTAAATTTTGGATCCATGTGACATGTTTTAAAGTTCGTAGGTAAATTATATATGGTATGATATATAATATTTTAGTTTTTTAATGTATTTATATTAATACAATATTTATTATACATGATATTTTAATATAAATGAAAAAATTTGAGATGTGAGGTAGGATATTTTTATTTGTAGTTGTCTTCTTTGGATCATATATTATTTCATGAAACTATATTAGTCTATAATATGTATATATATACCATTTAACATATTATTTAATGAATTAATTTATTCTATGGATATTTAATTTTTCATCTAATGTTGTTATTTCTTGTATTATATGATTCAAAAGATACCAATGTGGTAATGATTTTATGTTGCAATTTCACTGTCTAACACGATAATTTATGATTATGTTCCATATGATGAATTAAAATGGTCTATATCTAATTAATTTATTTAATTTTTTTCCTCTCTAGTTATTTATTCAATATAAAGTTTTCCTTTAATTTTTTTCTCTTTAATAAGTCAACAGACCAAATGAATATTTTTAATGAAAATTTACATTATTCATCTCTTCATAAGAAAATCCTTTTTCATCCATGACCACATTTTATAAAAATGTTTTAAAGAATTTTTTTCTATTATCCAATTATTTTTTAAATACATTTTTACCAATGTTTTACTTTTTATAAATTGGTTAAAAATAAAACATTGTGTCATTTATTGAATAAGGTTATTTTAAATTTTTGTGGAATATTGGAAAAAAATATTTTATTTCAACGTGTGCGACATGATTTTAATTTTACAAAGTCATGATCACTATGTTATTTTATGATTTATAATTTTCAAAGGTTTTTTAAAATTAAAATATTTTCATTATTATTGTTGGAATTTTTATATTTTAATTGTATTATTTGAAATTGTAAAGTAGATTTTCTTAAATATTGTTCTATTTATATTTTTATGGAATTTATATTCAAAAATGACAACAACCATGTGTTATTCTTATATTTTATGATGGATATGATCCAAAAACAATCTAAATTATTTCTCAGCATTGTTTAAGTATATGACTCTAATAAATAAATTCGTATGAATCACTTTAATTTTCCACAAGTTATGATATGATGAATTAATAAACATTTATGAATCCTATTTCTTTTCCACAGGTTATGATATGAAGAATTTATGAATATTTTATTAAACCTATTTCTTTTCTGTATGTTAAGATATGATGAAGTTTTTATGATACCCATTTCTTTTCATGGGTTCTGATATGATGCATATTTTATGATTTCATGGAATTCATCTATGATTTTTATTATGTGGCAGGGGGTCTATATATAATTTTAATGTATTTGTTAAACATTTATATGTCATGGGATAAATAGAAATAGAATTTTTTGTAATCATAGTTTAGTAATTGACTTTATCCACAATGATAGTCATGGGAGTGAACCAAGACTACTGTAATGGTTTGGGGAGTATAGAAACCTAGGTATTATTATATATGTATATTACCTCCTTTTATTTTAATATTTATTACATTATACAAACACAAACCTGAGGACCATAATAGTTTAGTTCCTTTGGAAACATAGAAGACATTCTTCTAATTTGGTGAAAGATCATCAACATCTCCCATAAAGATCATCCCCTTTAGTAATCCTACTTTAAAAAATTCATTATTAACTGGGGAAAGGAAAAATAAGAAAAGGTGTTCTCAGATTATCAGTAGGGGTAAAAAAAGATATATATATATGCATAATATGAGAATAATTTCATGAGAACATGAGAATAACATTTGAAAACCATAACCTACATATCAAAGATCATAAACAGTCATCACATCATAACCCATGAATTTGAATGGGTATCATACACATATCATCATATTTTAACTTGTGGAAAATAGAAAGGATTCATAATCATTTCATTATATAATATCCCATGAAAATTATAATGTTTCATTAGCATGTACCTCATAGAAGAAAAACAAGTTTCATAAACATCATTCCATCAAAACATAAACCATTTAGAGAAAGAATATGAATGGTTCCCTTTGATCATATCCCCAGTAAGGAATGAGTTACAAAAAAAAGTTTTCATATTAGAATGAGAATAATTTTTAAATTTTATTTTAAAACATTTATCAATTAAAATATCATTTCTACTTAGAAAATTTATTTTTAAAACATAAATATTTGGAAACTGTTTTTAATTGAAAGTTTCCATTAAAACTTATAAAGAAATATTTTAAAACAATTTAAAATAATTTTTAAACCATAAATTATTTTCAAAATAATTTTTTTTTAAATGAACTTAAATGATCATTAAAAAAACATTTTTTTGAAAAAAAAAATTAGAAAATAAGGTTTTGGAAGAAAATAGATTTCCGACTCAATAAATAAAAAAAGTTTAATTTTCTTAAAAAAAATATTAATTATCATTAGAACATAAAAGTGTAAAATAGTAGCATTACATAAATATATCATGAATAAATATATTATAAGATAATTCATTATATATCTTGAAATATGGTTCATAATATTTCAATAATGGAAGCATAATCTTAAACAATCTCAATACACAGTGAGAATGTAACAATAAACTATTACCACATTTTAGCATGAATAAAAATACCCATGAAAGAATAAAATTAAATTAATCTTAAAATTTAATTAAAATATAGATATTCATGATATAACATGTCAAAGGGGTGGTGTATACACCTCGTATAATAATATAGGTTCATAATAAAACATGTGTCTCAAGGAAAGAAAATTGATACGAAATTCCCTTACCACTTTGGTAAAATTTTAACCATAAACCCCATGAATGAGAGATCATAAAATTTATATTTATATATTAAATAATTTTAAATATAATAATCATAAAATAAAATCATGGATGTTTTATACACCACATTAAATAAATGTGTTGTTAATATGACATGTGTCTCACTGAAGTAAAAAAATGAGATAGAAATCCCTTACTACTTGAATAACATTTGAATCATGAGATACATGAAATAATAACATAAATTGAAACTATTAATAACATAAAATATGTAAACTTAATTATGATACATTATATAGGAAAATATATATTCTACATAAAAGAAACGAGTGGTGAATATGGAATAAGTCTCGAAAAAATAAAAGTGACACAAAAAAAACCACTTACCGATTTGGTAATGTTTTAACTAAAAACTCCATGAAATATAGATACTAAAAATTATATTTAAATACCAATAATTTTATATAAAACAATCATAAAATACATTCTTGGGAATTATATACACCACATAAAAGAAATAGGTGGGGAATATGACATGTGTCTCAAGGAAGTACAATGTGAGATGAAAATATCGTACTACTTGAGTAACATTTGAATCTTGAGAACCATGAAATAATAACATATATTGAAAATATTAATATAATTAAATAAATTAAATTAATTATATTAAATTTCATATATTATCATATTCACAACACAAACTAAATGGGTTTTGAATATGGCATAATTCCCACATAAATAAAAGTGAGACTAGAAATCCCCTTACCTTAAGTCTAGAATTTATTTATAAACATTAAAACCTCATTTATAAAAAATATATGATCACTGTAAATATGAAATATAAAAACATTATTATATATCATACAATAAATTATTTTATTATGACATTATATTACCTACTTATTAACAATTCCATGTTAAAGTAATATTTTAGGGGATAACCGCTTTGTTGTTTGTATATGTTATAAATTGTTACTTTTTTTCCTATTTCTATGATCTTGATTTATTAATTTACATAATTTAAACCATTATATAATTATAAAGTATATTTATTATATATTTATTTATAGTAATATAAAAAATATAGAAATGTGGAATGAAATACATCATTCATGGTGACAATAGGTCATAGGTATTCATGAACATTGTTTCCATTGTATTATCATATTAAAATAAAGAAAACTAAATGATATATATATATATATATTATAATTAAATTATCATTATTATTTCATATATATCACACTTTTCAAATAACCCCATACTTAATACATTCCATGTAAAGAGTGAATGAATCATGTCGCTTCACGAGGCAGTAGTCCTCCATACACACGAATGACGTAATATTATTATCCAAAAATTATGAGCATGAATATATGTCTTATATAAATATTAAATAATTATAATAAAATCATAAAAATTGTATATATCATATATAAACTATAAAACAACCATTATTATTAACCTTTAAAGGTGATCATCGAAGAACAAATGACATTGGTTCGCAAGGCGGTGTTCTACTGTAAACACAAATGATGATTTTATATCCAATTATATAAAATCGTGTGATTTTTTATGTTATAACCTTAACCAAAAAACATATAATCATTTATTGGATACATATTTTATTATATAATTAATTTATTAATTGAATTTATTAGGTTGTATAAGGAAAACACAAAAATGAATGTTGATGAAGGTTTCCTTTTCTTTGGGTAACTCATTTTAGTTTGAACAAAAATAAATCCTTGTGTAGATTTATAACCAAATTAATTTTTATAAGATAATATAAGATAAGTTGGGAATATATTTGGATATCTATTTTATGATCCAAAGGTCTTAAAAGGTGTGAATAATTTGTAAGAGTAAATCCCCTTTTATAATGGGGGAAGAGTAGAGTTATTCTAAATAAAAAAAGGTAAACTCTATTGGGAGTTATACATCACATCATGTGCCAAATATAATGATAAATATTCAATAAAATGGGGTATATAGTCTAAATATCACTATAAAATGGGTTTTTCACAAGTTTTTGGGTCATTTTTTCCCTTAAGAATTGATTTATTCCCTTAGTGAACTAATGTTCATCTTAATCATCGTGACTAATTTTAATTGTTTTACTTAATCATTATGGTCAAAAATTATGAAGGAATTTTTTGAAATTATAAATTATTCTTATTCCGAATATGTAATACTTTTTTTAATTCTAATCAAATAAGTGGCATAAATTATTTTAAAAATAATCTCATAGACGGGACAAAAAATTACGTTTTAAAATGAAACTATTTGAGAGATTGAATATAAAATTTCAATGTGAAATTGATTAAAATGGTTTAAATAAACATTATTTATTTTTAATTTAAATAATTATAATTTAAAAACAATTTAATATATAGTTTATATATATAAATAAATTAGATGAAAAAAGAAATTTTCAATTAGAATTCATTATTTTTCACAATTCATCAAAAATGAATCTTCTCAGAAAAATCCCAAATATTGAACCTAAGTTAATTTTTATATTAAAATTTCAGAAATAAAGTTTATTTTTACAAATTAATTTTCTAAAATTAGTTAAAATTAGTTTTAAAATGGGTCTACCTCAAAAAAGTGATCAACTGCCTTATTGAAAAAATATTGTTCTTAAGAATAAATCTAGATTTATTCTTATATATTCTATAGAAAACTCTTATAATTAATGGTAAATAGATAATTGAATAATTTCCATACTCAATTTATTAAAATAATTAAGTAATTCCGGTTTAATTATGTTTAAAAAAATGTTTTCTAGTAAATGATTTCCTATATCTTTAAGAGGGGTTTATTTTAATTTATAATTAATTGGTCACAATAGAATTCATCTTATATACATGTGTAAAACCAATTTTAATAGGTTAATTAATATTATTAATAACCTACATTCCAATGTCTATGTGAAAATATTTATATTTCATAATAATAGTTTAATAATATGTTATGTTTCATTTAAATATTGTTTGGCATATTACTCAAGATAAACTTAGTGTTGTGTGTATCTAAATATGACCATAGTGTTGAGTATAACATAGGATAATCTAGTACTTCATATATTTCAAGCTTAAATTTTTTTGGAATTTATCGTAAGATTTACTTTGGGTTTCATTTATTGTAAGATTAACACTGTGTTGCATGTAGTAAATTCTTAACATGGTGTTATGTACAGTGAAAGACTAATATAGTGTTGTGTTTAATGAAATCCCAAATTAATGAATTCATATAAAATAGGTTATATTCATTGTTTCATGAAAAGATAAATACCAAAAGGGTAACTTTAATTTAGAAAAAAAAATTATTTTAAAAAATCTCAAAGTTATAGGTTATATTCATTGTTTCATGGAAAGATAAATACCAAAAGGGATCATTTAATACGGAAAATGAAAATTATTTTACAAAATCTCAAAGTGTTATAGGGAGTGAATTTAATCTCTTATGATAATAATGGGAGTGAAACATGACTACTGTAAAGGTTTTTGGAGTGAACCCAATACACTATAATGGTATTGGAAATGAGACAGGACTATTATGGAAATTATTTTCAATATATTTTTCTATGCCAAAATTACATGTCTTCTTCTATTTCCATTATTTTAATTCTTATGTTCCTTGATTCATTTATCATTAATGTATTATGAACAACCATTATTTATTCCTTGACTTATGGTTTTTATGTATGATTTGTAGGATTTTTATACCAAATTTTACTCTAATTTTATCATACCCTTATTCCCATGTTATGTTGAGATCTCCCTTGTTTACCCTTATATAGCATATCATCTCTCCTTTTCTATTATTTTATTTCCCTAGATTTTATTTTTTATGATATGTATATAAATGGTTTTTGTTATGAAGAAAATATTTGGAGTTGATGGTGTTCACTTATGAACTACTTTTTCATATATCCATGATTCCAAAGGCACTCAAAATAAATTATTTTGGGATGTAACATTATGTTATGTAATAGATATTCATATATTATGAAGTGATTTTTTTGAATATGATGTGTGGGTCGCTATAGTTTGTATAATAGAAAGGTTTAATTAAATATTTGAATATATAATGATAAATAATTAGTGAGATCCCATGGTATATGTATAAGGATATATATAAGGATAGGTAAATTTATAAAAAACATCATGGAATTTTTCTTAAGAATATATTGAGTGGTTTCCATGAAATTAAAACCCTAATTATATACTAAAATTTTATGGGACTTTGGAAAATATTTACCTTTGGGTAATAAACCTAAAAAGGGTGGATTTTTATTTGACTTCATCCTCATCTTGTGCATGAAAATGTTCTTTTTTGCATTAAAAGTTTCACACTCTCTGGTTACATTTTTCTAAAATTCATAATCTATTTAGGAATCATAATGAAGGAATTGAGTAGATAATTACCACATATGGCCTATGTGAAACCAATATTTCCATATAATGTAAATAAGGGGTCATTATTTCGACATAAAATAAGTTATTTTTTAGGATTATGTGGTTTCCCACTATGATTACTGTTTCTCAAACTATGATTTTTGTTTTTAGTCGGTGTTTAGAACATAAATTGATCATATTAATTGTAAATGTGATAGATAATGAAATGATTTTATTCATACAAATCCAAAAAATATTGTATCTATAATAAAAAATCTTATTTATATACTCACATAAATTTCTCAGTCTATGAAACATGCTGAAATTCGAAATAAGAAAAGAAGGAACAACTTTCTGTTGAGTCCTCCATGAGGCAATGTACTCATTATTTTAGTGGTTCCACTAATCTACATGTTTCTATGTAGTGGATCAGAAACATTTAAAATTTATTTTATGATTTACAGTTCTTAATTCATTAAAAATTATTTTTGGTTTTTTATCCCATGGAAGATGAAGCAGGTCATTGGTGGAGTCTTATAATGAATATGTGTTAAAAATATGAAATTGACTCTACTGAATTGTATGAGTTTAAAACATATTTTTAATAATTGAATTTTTTTATTCATAACATGAAAAGTAATAATTAATTCATTGAATTATAGAATAAGTATGATGTATCTATTGGTATATATGAGGTAAATTTTATAAGATAAGTGATTTAGTTTTCTAGTATTATCATTCAACCTGAAATTCAAGCTGATCGTTTCTTCATTGAATTAAAAATATGTCTCTAAAGGGCCTTATATATAAGTTAATTTGTTTTATAAGATGAAATTCAACTATGTCCTTTCAATATGGAAATTGATTTTGGATTTACCCCTCAATATTATGTTTTTTATAAGAAAGGAATGATTTTATTTAAAGTGAAACTCTAAAAACCATGGAAAAAGAATATGAAATTTCTCTTATTCTAAATTTGTGGAATGAAGATAGAGGAAATTTCCTTAAGGGGGATTTTAAATGTTTTAAGTGTGTAATTAAAGGTCATCATACAATTGATTTTCAAAGTAATGGTAATAAGTTAACTTGTTATGTCAATTGGGAAAAATCTCCACGGAATACACTACCTGCATTGTACTGTTAAAAATTAATGTATTATTGACATTATGTTAAATAATTCTCAAATTTGATGGTTAATGATGATGATCTACGTTATCATTTTCCTAATATTAGATAAAATTGGAAATCTCATGAGATCAATATTTATGATGAGGGGTATGATAACAATGTGGTGAAATGTGAACCTACCATCCACTACATAACTAAAAATAACTTATTTGAATCTGGAATTTCCCACTCTTTTTTGTTTGGTGAATATTATTTGGGTATCAAAATTACACTCAAATAATTTTATGTTTAATTTTATTTGAAAACACCTAATTATATGATGATCACATCACAAGTATATGATTCATCTCTGGTTAATGTTTGTGGGAATGTTATTTCAAAAAAACTTTTTGTTTTTCCTCTGGTTGAATTTTATATTATCTTAAGCATGGAATGGATTTCATTACATTAATATCGCAACAATTTACAAGTAATATAAGTTACATTTTATATTATAGAACAAAATATGATCATATAAAAGTGTTTTTACAGATATTCACTTCCAATAGAGATCATGTACATTATATGGATATTCATCCCCATTAATAATGGGTATGTATCTTAGATGGTTTGTGAGAAACTACACATCACTGATATGATTATTATGTGGTAATTTGTTGATGACTTTCTATAAGTTTTTTATCCTTACAGTGACTCGTGATGTTGAGTTGTCAATTGAACTCATACATGGCACCGCGCTTAATTCAAAGACTCTATATAGAATTCCCCTGATTTATAGGTAGAATTGAAGAATCGTATCAAATAGAATCATGATAATAGATTAATTCAGCCAAGTATGACTCCTTGGCATGCAACTATTACTTTTTTTAAGAATAGTTAATGATCAATTTGACTCTACATCAATTACCAAGAGGTGAGAAAGATCATATCCAAGAACAAGCATCCAGTACCCTATATTGATGACTTGTTTGATCAACTACACAAATCTTAATAATTTTACATGATTAAACTTATATTTTCATATCTTCAATTGATAGTTATAATAGACGTTATATGAATAACAACATTATGTAGAGGTTATGGACACTATGAATATATATTAAGGTCACGTGGTCTTACAAATTCCCTAGATAACTTCACATATTTAATGAATAGAGTCTTTAATGATTATCTTAATAAGTTTGTGGATGTATTTATAGATTATATTTTAAAATATTCAAATCAAAATGAAGAGAATTAATATTACAAGAGAGTTTCACTGGATATAGTAATTAAGGAAAAATGTATAAAAATTTTAAAAATCTGAATTTTGAATACAAGAGGTTTCATTTTTTGGTCATATAATCTCAAGAGAGTGTATATCATAAGATTAATAAAAGTTAGTGCATATTAACCATTATACTAGAACAATTGAAATGAATAATATTTGATGTTTTCATAATTTTTATGGATATTATTAAAGGATTTTTTTAGAATTTCTCATAATAGCTAAATCCACTCACATTGTTAACTCGGAAGGGAGACAAGTTTCACTTGAACGATTAATTTGAGAAAACATTAATATAACTAAAATAAATTTTAGTCATCACTCTTGTTCTTATAGTACCATTATATAGAT
Organism: Viscum album; assembly: GCA_963277665.1. NCBI lineage: Eukaryota > Viridiplantae > Streptophyta > Magnoliopsida > Santalales > Viscaceae > Viscum > Viscum album. The sequence continues at coordinate 894,260,162 of OY728128.1, forward strand.
AATGGTCTTTAATCTATAGTGATGCACCAAATAAAAGATTTTTATGTGTTCTCATGAAAATTGACATGTTTATAGCTTATGCCTCACAATAATTGTTAGTTCTTAAGAAATATTATCCAACTCATGATTTGAATTTATCAATAGTATATTTTATAGTAAATATAGAGAAGAATTTTATTTATGTAGAATATTTTGATGTGGACAATGATAATAGGAATTTATTGTATAAATTCACCCATAATGAGTTGAACATGAACCAAAGAAGACAGTTGGAGCTGAATAATTACTATGAATGATCAATACATTACCACCATGGGAATGAAAACAATGCGGTCATTGATTTCAGTCAAAAGTATCATGATAGATTATCTATGATAAGGATAAAAAAAGATCCAATATGTAAGGATTTAAAAATTTTGGTTCCTGAAATTTTGAAATAATTGGTGAAATCTTATCTTTCTCAAATAATTGTTCAACCATCAATCCATTTGAATAAAAACAGGGAATAGAAAAAAAATGTCTATCTCTAGAAAATTTTGAGATATATTCTTGAATTTAAATATCATTATAATGTAATGATAGGTTTTAGTAACCCTGTATGTGTTCTATATATAACGTATTTGAAGAAGGAGATGTTGGAGGAAGATCAATTTTATTTACTCTCTTTTCATCTTGGATATACAAATATGTATAGAGATTTGAAGAGTATTTCTGGTTGGATAGAATGAAGAGAGAAATTATTGAGATTTCATATCAATTCTTAGTATTTCATCATGTTAATTATGAGTCGAAAAATTGTAATTTGATGTTAAAATAATGACCCATACCATAATGGAAATTGGAAAAATCACCATGGGTTTTGTTGTCAAACTCCCCAAAACATCTAAAGGGAACAATACTATATTAGTTATAGTTGACCACCATATTAACTCATAAAAATTAATTTCAAAAAAAATTATTTATTTATTAGTAATATTCTAATATTATACATTAATTAAGTTTTAAGGTTTCAAGGAGTTCCAAATTTTGTTGTATAAAATTGGGAATTTTGGTTTACCATGATGTTCTAGAGATTTCATCTGAAATCTCTTAATACATAGTTTAGTTTCATCACTGAATATCATTAATAGGTAAAATATTAGTCTCATTGAACTATTAAAACATGAGAGTATATGTTGTGATGTTTTTTTATAGATTTCAAGGGTTGTTATGATCAACACCATCCTATTGTTGAGTTTTTATAAAATAATTACAGTCACTCTATCATTCAGATGGATTATTATAAATACCTATAGTAATGATGTTTATATCTCCCAAATTACAAGATTAATTTAAAGAAAAATGGTCTTGTGACCTTTTCTATATGAGCAAATGGAAGAAAAAGATAAATAAATCAATAACACGTGTAGGAAGCTCAGATTTGATAAATAGGTTATTCTGAAAATTCTTTGTGTGATCCAGTGTTTGAAGTTACTAAGAAAGTTATTCTTTCAATTTATATATTGAAAAATTTTATGATACCTAGAAATAATTTCAATATTTTGGCATGGTATATTGACCCTTTCTGAATTATTGATTGAGTAAGGAAAGATTCTTATAACATGGTGCATCCATCAAACCTCTCACAAGTCAACAATGTGTTCCATGTATCTATTTTATGAAATTACATACCTAAACCTTCAAATGTAATAAACATAGTGTTTTTAAAAATAAATAATGATATTTTATAGGAACAACAACCTATATATATTTTTTATTATAGAGATAATGTTATACGAAATAATATCGGACACCTAGCCATGGTTTTAGAGTAAAGCCACCAACATGAGGAAGTTACATGGGAACCTGAGGATATTATGACGAATAAGTATTCTCAATATTTTATATCAATATGATATAATTTAAAAAGAGAAATTAATTTTCATGGAATTAGAATGTAAAACCAGATATTTTATGATATATATTTTTTCAAATTAATTTAATTTCATTGATAGCCTACATTAAACACAACATTGAGTATTAAGGGAATCGTGAGATAATATTAATATTATTATTTCAACATGAAAGTTATACCTGAGCCATTAAATAATGTGTTTTAAATATTAATAAACATATATTTATAATTATGTATAATTTCTTTATATAATGATAAAATATTTATTAATAATGACATATTTTTTAGTAAATTCTTCATATGCTTCAAAAATACTTTTTCTCAAAAAAAATATTTTTATTGCTTTTTGTGAAAAAATAGCAAATTCAATTTTAAAAAAAAAATTAAAATTTATAGGAAAATATTAACTTCATTTTTTAAATTATCATGTTAAAATCTCATTGTGTTTTTTTTTTGATAATTTTTTTAAAATAAAAAATTTTCATTAAAAATGAGGAAAACACAAATTTTTTAGAAAAATTCCTTTCTTTTAAATCATATAAAAGGTTATATATTTTTTAAAAAAAATAAATTGAATTATGTAATTATTAATAAAAATTAGTTTATTTTAATTAAATTGAATTTTACTTTTTATATTAATACATTCTATACTAATGAGAATTTTTTCTTTCAGAAACAACTTTTTCATCACCTTTAGAGGTTAGATATCAAATTAAAAATTTCCACTTCTGTGAATGGAATTTAGAAAAAAAATAGATTCCATACTATAATTATTATAATTAATATTATATAATAATTTTAACTTAATTATTCTTTCAAATGAATAGTAAACAGAGTAATAATTAATTATCATGGTTAAAGTAAAATCGGGTTTACAAGGGGTGAAACTAAAATGATTAGGGGTAAAATAACCTAAAAACATTCCCAAAGACAATTTTATGTTCATATTTTGACATTATATCATATTATATTCAATAATTTTTAATTATTGATTCATTTATAATGTTTAAAACGTGGTTACATTTTGGTCATTTCAAAAAATCCAAGTGTATCCTCTCTCCAACTTATAAAAGGGAAGCCACTCTCCACTCATATCAACACTACCAAAACCATTTTGTTTGGTCCTAACTTGAAAAAATACCTTACTTACTTACATTCCCACATAATAGAGTAATTTTTTATTATAAATTCCCCCTATTAATTCTTTTAGTGAAAACCTATGGAGGTTTTCCAAAGAAGATGTATCATTCTTATCCGAGATTTTTTAGTTTAACTATGATTCCACCTCCTTAAATTATTTTTTAAACTATGATGATAAAATAAAATCATAATATACAATGTATTTATATTTATTTTTTTTAATGAAATAACTTATATCCAAATCCTCTTCCATAAAATGGGAAATGAAACCGTTCATTGTGTGTACGCGAACTGAAACCTCAAGAACCGATGTAATTCATTTTTTATCACCATCTATAAAATATAGAGATAATAATGGAATTTTATTTATTTATGATTCATATTAAATATTTATACTATTATAATTGTAATATCACATATTATTACCATCAAATATATTGGAAATAATAATAATTCTCATGTGTATGTGAAGAATAATTCCTTTGGGAGGTGATGTGAAATATTTCTCATTTTCTTTTTACATGGATGATTATAAGGATTGATTAAATGAATATATATGATGTATATAATATTAAAATGATTCTGTAATTTTTAATTATAATTTAAATTTGTTCCATTTTATCCATCATGAAAATGGAAATAATAGTAATGTGTATGCACGACATACTATCTCCATGAACGGTGAAATTCATTTTATATGTCTGTTATAAATGTATTAATATAAATAAATATTCAATTAATATATATAATATTTATATCATGATTTAATTTATGGAATATATGGAACCATAATCAATTTAAAATGGCCAAAAATAAACAACCAAATCATATATAAAAAACGAATCAGTTATTACCCAAAACATTGTTTTAATACGGAATTTTTTGTGAAAGGTTAATAAATAGAAATAATTAAATAATATATGGTATGGTATATATTATTATGGATACTAAATATCTTTATATTCAATATATATTTATTATAAAGTTGGTTTGAACATGTTTTAAGGAAGTTGTCACTTGGGGTAAGGGATTTTTACCAAAAAAATTGTCTTTTGGGACATATATTATGTTATTAACCTATATTATTTTTTATGGTTTATAAACATGCCCCTTGAAAATTTATTTCAAGGATTAATATATTTTTATGATATTTTATTTTTTATTTAATGTTTTTTCCCTGGAAAAATGATTTAGATGATAAAAAATAAGTTAATGGTTTTATGTTACAATCTCATTATTTATCAAGATTGTTTATGATTAATATTCTAATGATGAAATATTATCACTATAACTCATGATGCTCATTATTTTTCTTCTTATTTGGATATTTAAATAGAATACATTATTATTTTTAATATTATTCTATTTATTAACTCAAGAGAGAAAAATAAGTGTTTTAATGAAAATTGACTTTATTTCTCACTTCGGTCGAAATGCTTTTCCCATGACCAATTTTTAAAAAATGTTTTAAATAATGTATTATAATTTTACATTATTTAATAATTTAACATTTACCATCGATTTAATTTTTAAAAAATTATTTAATAGGAATCATTTTTTTATTTTCAAAATCATATAGTTTTGTCTTTTTACTAAAAATGTGAAAGGAATATTTTTTTTTAACATGTATGACCTAAATGGTATATTTTTTTATCTTGAAAACAAAATTATATGAATCATGATTTACAAGTTTTTATGGATATCTTCAAATTAAATGTTTTCCTTAAAATTTGGTAAATTTTAAATTTTAAAAGATTCAATTTAAATTTGTAAAGTATATTTTCCTTAGTAATGTTATTATGGTCATTTTATGGAATTTTATTAATCAATGACAAAAACCATTGGTGTTATATATGTTTTACTTGGAATGTGATCATATGGTACCACCATTATTATTTTGGTGGATGGATAAATTTTATGATTATGATGAAGATATCTTTATGAAAATAATTCCTTTTGTTAAAAAAATGAAATTATGAATTGATTAAATGTTTATAAAACTTATTTCCTTATACATGGTTTATGACCTAATGAATTTATGAATTGTATATGAAACCCATTTTTTCTATAGGTAATGGTAAAATTAAATGTTAATGAAAATATTTTATTTTAATGGGTTTTGAAATAGTGAATGTGTGATTATATTATAGCACAAATATGTGTGATTTTCATTATATGAAGGGTGATACCTATATCTCCCTCCAATGAATAAGGTTTAGATTAATATCTTATGAGAAAAACATGATTGTATTTGAGAGTGAACCCATGTATAATAAATCAAAATTAAACATTTTATGATCTTGTTTTTTATTCATGAATTCATTATCTTATATTTTAGGATCATTTAACATTGGTTTTTTAGAAAATTAGGTCATAACTCATACAAAAAAATACTATAAATTAAGAACTGGACACTTCTTATTAGTATAAATTTCTTCCTTAATATATATAATTTAACATAAATCAGGATTATTTATCATGAAAATCATTATAATATTCAACTATAGTTCTTCCTTTCTATTACCCATTATTAAAACCTATGAATTTTTTTTAAATGTAGTATGAGAACAAAAATCTCAGTAAGAAACATAAAATGAAGAAATAGTTTGGTCTAGTGAAAAATATTAAGACCCATGAAACATATTCTCTTAAAACTAACTTTTTTTCTCATGATGGGAATCATTTTTTATTAAATGAAATTCCAATATAATTCATTTTAAAATTATACAATTTCCATGAAAATTCATAAGAAAACATACAAATTTTATTTTGGTGACTATGGAAATAATTTCACAGAACCCTTATAGATTAATTACTAATAGTAATAAACACTAGTCTAATATCTAAAATAATTATCCATAGAACACAATCAATACCCAATTCATTATAGTTCGATCATGGTGCACCCATCATATAATCTATATTGGGATCTCTCATCATGATTTGGGCCCATCATTGTATATGTTATCCAAGAAACAAAAAATGAATAAAATAATTGATTATTTCACTTTTTAATCATATAATGTTTGAATGAAAATTTCAAACTCATTTGTAAATAATGTTCAGATATCAAAATACATGTTTCCTTTATACCACATTTTCAATACCAAAATCCGCTTTTCATTTAAACCAATTTATTTAATGCCAATATTCCAAAAAAATGGTTAGGGGGTTTTTTATTTGAATAAATCATTAAATTATATAAATAAATCCATTCTTTAAATAATGGTTTTGGTGATGAGAAAATTCAATGTCTCCCAATACATTTTAATAAAACATTTCATTTTTCATTTCTAAATAAAGTCAAACATTCCATAAAAATATTCCCTTTTTCAAAAAAAGTAAAGGAAAGTAAAAAACTTTCTTTATGAAACTCTCATTTCGATAATAAAATCACTTTAGAAACATGGACATGGAAGAAGAAAATTTATAAGTAAAACATTAAAAGAGAATTTTTTAAATGAAAATTATGTTATCAAATTAAAAATATTATAATCATGAATACCATGAAAGATTAATATTAAAAAAATTAAATACAATGATAATAGATAAATTAAAAACATAAAATTTTAATGGGGTTGTATATACACCTCATAAAATAATATAGGTGAATGACATCAAAATATGCCTCAAGGAAAAGAAATTGAGATGAAGTCACATACCTTGAGTTCAATTCCTCATGTTCATTATTAATCTTCCTAAATGATAAACTTATGTAAACTATTTTATTTAATTATTTACTTTTTAATTTTTATTATTACTTTTATTTCACTCATTAACATGTCTTAAAAAATTACTTAATCAATTACAATTATGTTAGATGTCACAACAATAATTGAATTTTGTGCCAAAATGACATTGCTAGGATGAAAATTTGTCTAAGAGGTCATTATTTTAGAATATATTGTATAATTATAATTAAATTTTTATCATATATATACATAAATTATAATTTTAAAACCAATAATGACTTATGGTTATAAAAATGAATGATTTTTCCATCATTGAGAAGGTAGGTCGTATATACGCATTAGTAACATTTTCATTTTTCAATGATCCGTATAGAAATGGAGTAAGTAAAATTTTTCCTTTAAATAATGGTCATAATATCATATATATATATAATATTTTTTTTCTTTAAATATATTTATATATATCCTTATAGGTATGTGTTGATTAAAATTAATCACATCGCTTCATAGAGGTGGTAGTTCACATGTACATCCCGGATGTTATCATTACTCCATGTATTTAATAAAATGACATATTATATTTTTTTAGAATGATAAATATATCATGAATACAATTATTATTAAATTTATATAACATATATTCTTTTATATTATTCTAATTACCTTCCATTTAAAGTGTTAGTGAAAAACAAATTATATTACTTCATGAGGAGTTAGTCTGCCGTATACACAAGTGATGTTTTCGTTTTCCCAAAAAAATGGAATGTAAGAACGTTTATGTGATATCATAGCTCCATAAGTAAAAATATTTTTAAATTATCATATATATATATATATATACTTTAAATCCATCATTAGAAAATCCATGACAGGTGATTATGGACAAAAAATTACATCAGTTCACTAGGCGGTAGTCAGCCGTACACACAAATGATGACTTAGTTTTCCATTTAATAAAAGAGACTAAAGTTGTAAATTTGGAAAAAATCAGACATGATGCATGGTTACTTGAAACTATTCTGGACAATATTTATGTTTTGACTAATAGTTTGTGACTTGGGCAGAGAGCAAGAGTAGCCTGCATAGTTTTTCAAAGCATGTAGATGGAGGTTCACACCCATGTGGGGGAACTTATAATTTTTATTAGGGATTTTTTACACAATTTTTACAAGGTTAGCTAAATTATACACAATGACCATGTGGGTGACCCCTTTGCACAGCAGAGGGTGCGTGGTTTGGCTAATCATGTGGCCAAGCCTTACGGCCATGATTTTTTAATCAAATTGAAAACTTTTTCCTTAAAAAAATTTAAACATACAAAAACATTACCTTTTTGTTTCTAGTAGATAGAACCTATTGGAGATCTCCTCTATGACCCAAAAACATAGGCTTTGATCCCATTATTCCAAATATACTTGGATTCAATCACCTTTAGTCTCATTGGATCGACAAAGGTGGGTAATCCATTCCTTTTGTGTAATTATTTGTTTAACTTCATATCTAAATAATTATTTATGTTCAAGCTAATATTACCTATTTCTAGGTTACTCATCTCTTATTCTTCTTTCTCTCAATATGATTCAAATACTGAGATGATACTGGAAGATCACTCCACCACAGATCTATGGTAGGTGGTCTTGTGTTTTTCCCTTATAGTTCGAATGTTTATATATATGTTTTTATTATGTGTTACTGATTTTCTAGGATAGTCCCTTGAAATTGAATTTATTCCTTTAATTGAATGGATAATTAGAACCTAATTAATCAATGATACCTATTGATAAATATTTAAAGGTTATGAACCCTAAATTGGAAAAGCAACTTATGTGAATTTTTTTAATTGGACAAACATGGGTGGCATGTGAACTTTATTACCATTTTAGTGTAACATTTTCCCCTTGCCCAAAGATTTTACATGATTAATTTTAATTGAAAATTAAATTTATTAATGTATGGTAATGTAAGACAATGTTCCTTGTCTTGGGACAAGTATTTTCTATCTTAATAATTAGTTTCTTATTTATTTTATGTGTCTATGTGATATAATTAAGAGGCTAAGTCTTCTAAGATTAACCTTTATTTGAGCCACATTCTTAGGTGAGGTTTAATATAAATAATCACTATAATTAATTTTTCAATAATCAAATGAATTTGATTTAATGTTTATCAAAACGTTTTAATGACACATGGGTTCTTATATGAATTCCATAGACAAACTCATTCGGATATTTCTCTACTAATGTTGGGTAACACTTGGACTCCTTGTGGAGTAATAAGTAAATACTCATAGTATTTTATAATATGATCCTGAGATACACTTGAATATTTACATATCATTTCAAGGATACACATAGAGGTATGATTCTATAAACACCAGGAGTGAGAATTGTGCTCCCTTGGTGGACCGCAATAAACAAACTCAAATGGAAATGATATTAAACCATACCCTGAGTGATAATATTATTCCAATGAGAAATTCCTAAGATGGGATTGTAAGTTTCTTAGTTTATTCTATTCCATAGAAATACCAAGATTCCAAATAAGGATTTCCAAGGATGGGTTCAGGTTATAAATTTAATAGTTAATGAAATGATTTATATGATTCTTCTTGCAATCCAAAGACTGAGATTTTATTCAGTCAGAGACTTAGAATTTATTAAAGACTTAGTTAGGAATCTATGGGTAACATATCATTATAGTTGACACATTGGTATGTGCCACATCCTAATACATTATTTTAAATTGATACTAGACTAACTATTTATTCAGAGACTTCTGGTTAAGGCTTAAGAAGGTAGAAGCGGAAGGGTGTCCATATGAACCTGAACCTTTATGGGTAGTTTACTTTCTGAACTTCTTTCACATATTATATTACTACCTACAAACTGTTATTATTATATATTCACTGACTGAATGGAAATAGATTCTATTTGTGGTTTTCAATAGGGATTTTATCCCACACCCTACTCAGATTATATTTGGTATCCAAGAAGATTATATGCCTATAGGTAATGATATAGGAAAGCACCCTGCTATATGTCTATGATTGCTACTAAAAAGAATGGGAGCAAAGGACCAAACTGAGGATTGTTATGTGACTAGGAGATATATCATTTTGGTATTTTTGGAATTTTGAAACTTGTATTGTACCATTACATGTGTACCAATTTTTTATACTTTTTAGACAAATTACATGATCATCATTGTATATGATATCACTTCTATAATTTTTTATGTCACTATCTTTTGATGTTATATATTATGTGATTTATTTACTACCTCTGTTACTTATCTATTATTATATATTTGTTATGATTCACTCTAATGATGAGGGAATGGTCTCCCCATAGACACATCCTAGGCCCTTGATGATAGTTTGCAGCCAATGGAATTTATGGAGAGGCACTTGGGGTAATGTAACCAACTAGGCTCGGGGAACCATTGAGTGGAATTTGGGGCCAAGAAATTACAAAGTGGTATCAGAGGTTTCATTATACCATACTATTTGGTGATAATAGATAAGGGATAATAATGTCTATGGAATTTGGTAATGAGATGTTCCTAAGAGTATCTAAACAAGGAACAAGGAAAATCCAAATTTCCTCTAATGGAAATTATTATTTTATAGATTTTATGATATTAAAGTTGATTTTATTCCACTATTGTATGATTAACTTGAATTATTATTTTAACAATGAAATGATTAAGGGTTAAAAAAATTTAAACCTTATTAGATTAGATTATTCCATCTAAAGAATCATTTTAAGAACATGATATAATTCACATGCCATGCATTATTCTATTCTATATAGGAGGCATTTCCTGATTTCATGATGATGTGATATTTTCCATGACTTTTATACCTACTACTTGATAAATTATTTTTTAGGTAATTGGGTGACATTATTGTTACTTAGAGTGTCTTCGGTAATCTAAGCATTGGTTTTTCGATTAGGATACAGAAAACACCCAAAGCTTCCAATTTTTGCACATTGAATTGTGGACTAAGAGTCGCATGGGTAGGAATTCCTTATCATATTAATTGAATAGACATATTATTTCAGTTCATGAGTAGTATGGGTCCTCACAGATTGTATTTGGGGAACCATTTTTTAAACATATACAAAATAATTGGGAAATAAATGTGAATTAAAAGGAAATTGAATTTATTATAGAAAATAACTTGATCGAGACCAAACAATAGTAGTGGGACATAGGTAGTATCTATTGTTTTATTATGATCTGTGTGTTTCCCAAATCAAACCATAGGAAGAGGAAATGTAGTGTGATTCATATATAAGAAGGCTTATATCTATCTTATTTTAAATATATGTGCTTGTAGTTGATGTTAAATATTGTTCTGGGGAATGAACTTGGCATCATAGAGATATTCCACTACGGCGTCCACTAGTGTTTCACTAAGAGGGTGGTAGAGATCATTCTCTAGAGGTGGTGGGATTGGGGATACCATTAAATCATCAAGTCAAGACATCTAAGGCACCAGTGATAGTATAATACATAGGTATTTAGGCACAGTTCAAAAAAAACCTTATATGTTTCATTCATATTATTTAGGGTGTTTGGCATCCTACCCCGACTATGGAAGAGTGGACGCGTGAGTTCTAGAAGAATAATCCACTAATGTTTTTGGAGGATGGAAGACCCTAGGGTGAAATTTCATGGATATAAGCCATAATATTTATCTTTGAGAATATCGAGGAACCTCCCAAGAGGAGGGAAAATATTGCTAATTATATGATGTGTTATTCCTCCAAGATATGGTGGGCTGTTATTACCATGATAGATTTTCATTGGGAGAGATATTTTATGGATTTTAATATAGACATATATGATTAATTCTATCCTAATACATTGAGAGATAATAGATCTTGAGAGTTCATGCACTTGGAGTAGTGTGCACTGTCAGTTATAGATTATTCGGTCCATTTTACTGAGCTTCAGTACTTCACACATATTATGATTGGTGGCGAGTTATATAAAGTTATGAGATTTGAATATGTTATCATGTACGACGTCCCATAAAAGGTGAATTTATTTTAGCTGACTACTATTTCAAGAATAGTGAATCAGACAATTATCATAGAGAGTAACCTGAGAGAGTTTGGGGAAGTGATCTAGGGTAGTTAAATACATAGATTAGGTACTACGTAAACTAGTAGTAGGAAGTGTCATTTGGATATTCCACATAGTGATATTAGTATCCATAGATTATACTCAGGTAGCCATATGAGGATCCATCAGTGTAGTATATTGGGACATACAAGACCTCAATGCATGAGATACCCATTTGTGTGCAAATTACGGAGCATGTTATGAAATATACATCTCTATTGAAGAAAATTTACTCTAGCATATAGTAAGAGAAGGTCTTCACTAAATCCATGTCCAAGAGAAGGTTCATATTCTTCTCATCAGGAATGGAACTAGAGTACATCGACCTATCCAGACAAGGTGGTGTTTATGGTCGTGGTAGTAAGACCACAGATTTTCAATAACAGTAGTGTGGATCTCCTTAGGGTATCTAAGATATATCACAAGTACAAATATTAGGATAGATATATGTAGTGCAATGGAAACCTAAGTAGTGGAATTCTGGACCTTATATTGTGAGAGATATTATTCTTCTATCCTTAACATTAGTATCTAATCTTTTTTATATAGGCGCTTCTCATAGATTTATATTTGTGCTTGTTGTATATATCCTTGGGATTAGAGTTCAGTGTGTTGATGGAATTATAATTCTTGATACTCCATTGGGATTTCTAAAAGAGTTGTACGTTGGTTCAGGGAGTGTCCCCTTGATATTGGAGGGCGTCACTTTGTATGTGACCTCTTTTTCCACAAGATTGAAGGTTTTGACATCATTCTTTAGATGGACTGGTTGATATCCTATCATGTTTTCATTGATTTCTATCACTAAAGGGTGACCTTCACATCAGCAAAAGGAATAGAGTTTATTCACATGGGTGTATGACATGTCCAGGTGAGCTGACCTATACCTAAGTATCATGGGATTGGTGGGATAAAATTATAGATTGGGATTTTATATCTGGATGGTATGGGAACACATGAGGAATATTTCCCTCTAATGGTTGACCATTTCAGGGAAGTTTTCCCAAGATAAATTCTCAAACTACCTCAAGTGTGATAGGAAGATTTCTCTATTGAGCTAGTTCCAGAAGTTTCACTACTATTCAATCTTTCTAACAGGATGGCTACTACTGAGATAGAGGAGCACAATAGGCAGCTTGGGGATTTATAGGCAAAGGGATTTATCTAACCTAGTACTTCTCAATGGGGTTCACCGGTCCTTTTATGGAAATAAAAATACATAACTCATGGGATTTGTGTGCATTATCAAAAATTGATCAAATTGATGATTAAGAATAGATATCCCATGTCATGAATAGATGATATATTTGACTAGCTCTGAGGATCTTGGGTGATATCAAATATTTACTTGAGATCAGTTGATCATCATGTGTGTGCTAAACCATTATTCATACCTCACACAGCATTTCATAGCAGGTATGGTCTATTTGAGTATTTGGTTACGAATTTCAGTATCAAAAACGTGATAGAAGTTTTCATAAAATAGATAAAACTCATTTTCCAACCTTATATAGATTCATTTTTCATGGTATTCATGGATGATATCTCAATGTATTCTCACACTTAACAAGACCATTCCAAAATCATGAAATTCTATTATATGCACTAAGATAACATGATTTATATGCTACGCTCATAAATTGACACTTTAAATGGATTAGATTCACTTCCTCAGTCAAATTATTTCAAATATAAGAGTATCATTTTCCCTAGAGAGGGTCAGAACTGCAGTTTCCCGAGATCAGACCAAGATCTTATTTGAGATATGAAGTTTCTTGGGTTTGGCTAGTTGTTACAATCATTTTATACTAGACTTCTAACACTTGTCCAAACATGTTATGGTATTCACTAAGAATGGTTTGAAGTTTATATTCTCAAATTCATGTGAGTGATCCTTAAAAGATATGAAATGAATAGATTTAATTCAGCACCAATACTGACATTTCTAGAACCAGGTAGGAGATACACTCTTTATTATAATAAATAAGCTATTGGTTTTGGATCTATCCTGATGCAAGAGGAGAGAGTCTTGGCATATGGGTCTAATTAGTTGAGACCACAAGAGAGGAACTAACCGACACATGATCCAGAATTAATTTTGGTTGTTCAGGAATTATGCTATTAGAGACACTAGTTACTGGGAGATCATTATGTGGTGTTTAAAGACCAAAAAAGACTCAATTATATTTTTAGAAACTATAGTCTAAATCTAAGATAGTAAAGGTGGTTTGAGTACCTACAGTACTTTTACATTGATCTTTCCTATACATCTAGTAAGGGAAATGTAGTGGCTAATACACTATATAGGAGGACTTAGATACAAGAATTTAAGGATTCCAGTGGTGAGTGGAATCTTATGGTTTTATTCTATGAGATGAACTTGCAGGTGCATGACAGTCAGGGGAATAATTTCTTTCATCCTTGTGTGTGACATATACCCTTTTGGATGGAGTGAGGATGAGGAAGCTATCAGATTCTTAGGTCATATTCTTATGGGAGAGACTGATAGTTGAGGACCCTACACATGGTTTTACCATAGGTGAGAATGAAATTCTACATATAAATGGTCTTGTATGGGTTTCAACGGACATGTGCAAGTATATGATGTGATACATTCATGATTTAGCTTGGGCAATGCATCCTATAATTACCAAGATGTATCAGGATTTATGTCACCAAATCTAGTGGTCAGGTATGTAAATAGATGTAGATATTTTTTTGATGTGGTGTTCCTCTTATCACCAGGTGAAGGAAAAACACTAGTGACATCCAAGAGACATACCGTAGCTACTCATTCCTAAGTGTAAATGTATTTATGTTACGATGGATTTCATGACTGGGTTATAGAGATCACCATGAATAAATGATGTCATTTGGGTTGTTAATAGAATCATAAAGTTTTCTCAATTCCTTCCTATCAAGGATAACATTTTAGTAGATGATACTGAGAGATTTTATATTTCTGAGCCTCATTATATCATTTTAGGTATGGATGCTTGGTTTACTTCACAATTATATAGAGGGTTACGGAGGGTGTTGGGTACAGTGGTTCTTCTAAGAACATCATACTACCCTCAGACCGATGGCCAGACAGAATGCATGATACAAGTGCTTAAGAAAATGAATCTAGAATGCATCCTAGATTTTTGGGGCTCATGGGAGAGTCACATACACCTAGTTAAATTTACCTAAAACAATATCATTTAGGCTACTATCAGATGGATTATTATGAGGATTTTTATGGTAGGTCATGTTGATCACCCTTGTTCTAGATAGATGCAGTTGAGAACGCTATTATTGGGCCTTGTCTTGTATAAGATACTATAGATAAGATTATGTTAATTCTGAAGTGGATGGATACTATGTTGTCTTGATAGAAATATTTAGCTGATCTCCATAGATGACCTCTATATTTTGATGTTGGGGATCAGGTATTTTTTTATATCTCAATATGGTTGGGACATATATAGAATAGGATATGGGGTAATTTTTTACCATGATATGAAAGGTTGTTCAAGATTTTGAAGAGAATCATGCAGGAATCCTATCGGTTGTAGTTGTCTCAAAGGTATCAATCCATACATGATCTCTTCCACATATTTCAGTTGTGAAGTTGTCATTCATACATGTCCCATGCTTTTCAACCTGATGAGGTTGAGTTAAAGTTATATGTTTCCTTTTAGGAGCATCCTATTCATATTATGGATCATATAACAAAGGTTCTCCATGGTCAGGAAGCTCCTCTAGTTTGGGTGTTATGGTAGCATAGTTATGTGCAAGATGAGACATGTGACTGGGAGACCGATGTATGAGAATAGTGGCCTATGTTGTTCATATATTATGATTCACCACCATTGTAAGTGAAATTCAGGGACGAATTGCATTAAGGGGAAATTTTGTAAGAACCTGGTTCTTCCTATGAGGTATGGATCTTTCTAATTTTCATATAATTGCTTTTTTATAGCCTAATTTGAATTTCATTTGAGGTTATAGGGTATCTGGGGTGTTCAAAGCTTTTTTAGATCCAGAAGCTCAAATTTTTGGAAAAATCATACACGTCAGAACTATTATTAGAAACTGTGTGGTATAGGTTATATAGTCTAACTAACCATATGAGACCTTGGAATAGGTAAAGGGAAGCCTACACAATTTTTCAAACCATGTAGATGGAGTCACATTCCTATACAGGGGCACCTGTAATTTTTAGTAGTGGTGTTTTGAAGGTTTTGTGCATAGTTAGTTAAATTGTGTACAATGACCATGTGTGTCCCCCTTAGCACAACAAAGGGATTATGTTAGGTGCTTGGTTTGGAAAACCATGAAGACAAACTATGAACCCCTTAATTTTTAGTAAAACATACCATTTTTAACTTAAATGTCTTTAAACCTAAAACCCTATTCCATTTTTGTTTCCAACGGATATAACCTACAAGACAGTTCCTCTTTAAGCCAAAAACATAGGATTTGATCCCATTATTTTGTATAAACTCATATTTGAGAATCATCAGTCTTGTTGGATTCATTCCAGTGAGTACTCCATTCCTTTTGTTTCATTGTTAGATTAACTTTAGAATAATGGAGTTATTTATGTACAAGATAATATTCCCCATTTCAAGGTTCTTCATCTGTTCTTCATTTTTTCTCGGATCTGATTTGAATCATGAGATTATACTGTATGATAACTCTACTAAATACCTAATGTAGGTGGTAACATGATTTTCCTTTATCTTTGGGGTGTTTATATGTATTTCATTGTGATGTCTGATCAATTTTCTGAGTGATGCCCTTGAAATGGAATTTATTCCTTGATAAAAAATATAGGTATGGTTTATGTAATAAATGAGAACCATTGATAAATGGTTAAAGGTTATAAACCTTGAATTGAGACTACCCCTTGGGTGCATTTTTTATTTAAGTGGACCGCCATGGGTGGTATATAAACATAACTATCCTTTTTGGGTGCCATTTTTTCCAATCCCTCATATGTTACATGAAGAATTGTAATTATAATTTGAATAGATAAAAGTAATGTTATGGAAGTCCAACAACCCATGTTTCATGTACATATACATTACATTATTTTTGAATAATCCTTAATACATTAAAAAAACACACATCCAAATACATATTAGTTTAGTGCCTTTAAAACTTCAAACACATTATTCTAATTTTTTGAAATCTCTTCAACAACTCCGATAAAGATCTTCCCCTTTAGTTTTCCTACCTAAACAATTTTTTTATATCCTAGGGAAATCATATGAAAATAGTGATATTAGATGCTTAGTAAGGGTAAAAAGGAAAATATCAAACAAAAAATGAATATAATAATGTAAAAACATGAACATATATTTTGAAAATCATACCAGGTATAACATATATCAAAATCTTGAGTCATGGAATAATTCTTGGCAGTTCATCAGGCATAAATCATAAAGTAACATAAGCCATGAGAAAATAGAATCAGCATAAAACATGGTATTTTTTAAAACAGAGAAGAATATTAAATCATTTTCATATTATCCAAGTCTCATTACTAAGAACATCATACTGGAAAAATTCCATTATTGAACTGAGTTCACTACTTGTTCCAGCACTGTATTACTCAACTGGGTTTACATCCCATTCCAACCTAATATTATTGAACCAATATCATTTCTTGTTCGATCCTTGTCTATATCATAGGATAAAAATCTTTACCCAATGTATTGGAGGGAGATATAGGTCCCACCCATCACATAATGAAAACCATATATATGTGCGCTACGAGAACATAAATAATGCATTGTATCATAACCCATGAAAATAAATGGGTTTCTTAAACAACATTCGATCATAACCCAAGGAATGAAATGGGATTTATAAATATCATTACATTTTAAATATGAACCAAATATAGTAATAATATAGATATCATCCTTTAAAAATATCCTCATTAAAACATAGGTAACATTTGAGATATTACTTGAAAATAATACTTAAGTAAAATATTCTTTCTTCTTTGAAAATGTTTTCTTTTCTTAAAATTACATATAAAATTAAAATAAAAACACTTTCTTGGAAAATAACCATGTAATATTTTATGGTAACATTCAAGGAAATAAATCATTATGAAATAATAAAATTTAATTCATTCTATATAAGTTAAAAGAAAACATTCTTCTCGTACTTTTGCCAAAAAATTCAAAAACTACCTCATTTGAAAAATGAATGGAATATTACTTTGAAATCATGTATTAAAAAGGTAAAAATGGGTAAAAAGTCTTTAAATATACATATAATAAAATAAAAACATTTTGTGAAAACATTTTTATAAAACATGGACATGGATGATAAATATTCGCCAACGGAGACTTAAAACGAAACAATTCTAAATGTTGAAGACATTGTGAAATAAATACTCTTTAGTTTAGAATAATGAGAATAATATTCCCTATGAAGGAAATAAAATTATTAAAATAACATAATATTCTATATAAGACTCATAAAATTCATCCAAGGATAGTATATACACCGCTTAGAAGAAACAAGTAGTGTATATGGCATGTGTCTCGCAGAAATAATGGTGAGACAAAAATAATCCCCTACCTTAGACTTGATTCCCTTGGTACATATCATAAATTAATTTATAATGGTTTAAATAATTCCATTAACTTATTCTAGAACCATGATATTAAATATTACCATCTTATCACTCATTTGTTAATAACATTTCAATATTACTCGTATTTCAGTTATTAAACACTTCATTTTTCTTATGCATATTTTATCATATAAGTTATTTTTATTATTACTAGGTATAGTAAGTTAATTTCCATATTGATATTAATTTAATATATATAGTATTTATTAATTTTATACATTTATATGATCATGATTTAATGAAGACCGTGTAGAATGAATCGCATTGTATCATAGAGAAGGTAGGTCGTACGAATGTATGGGAGACGATGTCATTCCCTTAATTATAGAATGGTATGGAAGTGGATGTTATATAATTTTTCAATATAATTAATATAATTTTATAATAATGAAATATTTTTTTCATTCCATCATTATACCCATCTATGAAAATTGGTGGTGAAAACATATTATGTTATGGTGTGGAGATGGAAAGTCGTACGTACTCACACATGGTAGTTTTGTTTTTAATAAAATTAATAAAAGGTATAATATTGTTGTTAAATAATCATAATAAAATCTATAAATAAATTTTATACTAGATTTACTACTTTATAGTATAATCAACACATGAAAAGGATGTAGAAGCAGAAAATGTTTTGAAAGAGTCGATAAGAAGATTATCTCTTCTTCGATGATCTCCCTCTAGATATACTCTTATGAACACTATAGTTGGTCTCTTGAGAAAAAAAACTCCTATATAAAATGTATATGAATTTTTATAATGGAATTTTTTAGGGGATGGATGAGCTTGAAGGTTTAATGTGAAGTGAAGAAATGAGGGATGAGGTGCCCCTTTATAAATGAGGTGAGGGGCACTTTTGGAATCTAGAAAAATATTAATTTATAATAAACTCAAAATATAACCAAAAATCTCAGAAATATAATATTTTCGAATATTATATGAGATAAGGTTTTAATATCATCAATAAAAAAATTAGATAAGTTTTTCTATCAATTTAAACCTTATTATTTTAATTAACCCTTAGTTATTCTATTTTAATTTTAACTAAGGTAACAAGTTTATAAATATTAAAGGAGTGTAATTTTTAAATATTTCATGTCAATTAAATATTAAATAAAAATTTTAGAATATTTTATACCACATAATAATTATTTGGTATATTAAAAAATATGATTTTAAAATAATTTAATAAAACATTATTTTGATAAACATTCAGTAGTGTTAATTTTGAAACTATTCAATTCATTTATATTTAAAAACCTTAATATAACAAGTAAACATAAAAAAATTATTATATTACTAAGTGGTCAAGGTAATATAATAAATTCATTTTATATATTAATTATCCCAAATTATATTTATTTTAATATTTTTAAAAACATTTATTTGATATTTCTATTAATAAAATAATTACTACATCAATTTTGTGTAATTATTTAATATAATTATTTTTTGATAAAAATTAAAAATAAAATACTATAAAAAATATAAATACCTTAAATTTCATAATAATACTTATTTTAAAATATATATTATATAAAATACTACAATAAAAATGTTATATTCATTAAAACATGCATGTGACAACTTTAACAACACTTTAAATAAAATATATAAATGTCATAACCTTTTTCATGTGGATCCAAATTGTCAATAATTAAACACTTTGATTTTAATGTCCTAGATATACTAGACTAATAATATTTGGACAGTTTTTTGGGTGTTTTAATGGTTATTATCATTTTAATTAAAACTATTTTATTAATTTTTAATCGATTAAATAATTTTTACATCATCATTGTGTAAGTCTTTAAGATAATTATTTATTTCCTAAAAATTACAAATAAATGACCATGATATAGAAAATAAATTATATTTCAAATGATATTTATAATAGAATTTAGCTTTTGTATATCCTTATATTAGAAATAATATAGTTATTAAAATTTTGAGTAAGATATCTTTAACTTTTCTTTAAATAAAATATATTAATTTTCCAAATCTCATTCATGTGGCTTCTAAAAGATACCATTTTTACCAAATGATTATTTAGGTTGAAACACACTCATCCAATGATATTATAAAAAGTTTTATGGTAGTTTTATAAGATTATTTTTACACTTAAAAACCTAATTTAACTTTTTTCTATATTAATAAAAACTACTAAAGTTACTATTCATAATGCCTAAAAATAAAAGAAATAATTTTACATAATTTAAACCCACATATTAAAAATATGTAATCCATTATTCAAAATTCAAAACACACCCATTTTATTAATTAATTAAAATTATCCTTATTATCGAAATGAGAAAATGGGTTTTCGAAGTTAAAACATGAAAAATATCCAAAAATATTTGTATCTAAATTTAATGTAAAATTATTGAAAATGAACTACATTATATTAAATGATAAAAATATAATATATTTATACTTTAAAACCACTTAATAATATAATTTAAAAATATAAATTATATCGATGAAAAAAATTATTTTCAATTAAAATTTAGTATGCTTTTATTATTCATCAAAACTTGAAACTTATCAGAAAAATATCAAAAAATCATCTCATAAAAAATTTTATATCACACATCTAAATAACTATTTTATGTTTTCATAAAAAATTATTATTTTGTCAAAATTTTAATTTAAAATGGGTTAGCCATTAAATGGTGGTAAAATTACCATTTCGAAAAATATATGTTTTTATGTATAAAATAATATTTATTCATATCCTATGACTAAAAAATCTATTGGTTGAAATTAAATAAAAAATTATTAAAAATATAAGATATATATTTCATTATTTTTATTTACTAATTGTAATTTGTTTAGTTTATAAATACAAAACAACTTTAGGAGTATAAAAATAAAAATATTGCCTTTATATTCAATTGTTATGTATTTTCATCTATAAGTGATAAATTTATCTAATAAACCCTGTATTTTTTTAAAGTTAGTAAATACTATTCATAATCTCTAATTTAAAAACTAGGTTATTATAATATTTAAATAATAATAAAATGATGTTTTCTAGAAACTCGGTATTATGTGTAACACAAGCTAAGCTGGTGTTGCGTGTAGCAAAATCCTAACATGGTGTAGCATGCAATGCAAGGTATCATATAAATCAGAAAATATATTTAATACAATTCATGGGGTGTTATAGTAAAACCATGTCCCTAAGATATTTCCTTGTGATTTCTTGACTAATCATGAGTTTCTTCTTATATTGATGTGCCCACATGAGATAATTAAGAGGCTAAGCCTTTTATGCATTATAACGACCCATACTTTACATACATTGTTAATACGTCAAAATTTAAGCATACTTATTACAACATATAACAAAACCACGAAAGGACCATATAGGTATAGTGTCTTTAGAATCTGCGAAACAAAAACAACAGGTTCATAAATCATCTACATTGTCTCCCATTTATTTCATCATATATATAGTCCCTTTTGGAATATCTTACTTAGTAACCTTCTTCCTGACCTGTGGAAAGAAAACATACAAAAGGGTGAGCTAAAATTCTCAGTAAGGGTAAACAAAACAAAAATCAATCACATCATATTCATAAGAACATAACATTTTGGAAATCTTAACCTGCAAAAGAAATCATAATTTCATAACATGGGATAAATCATGGCAGTGAAATGTAATCACAATAATAATAACTTAAAACATTAAGCTTTGTGGCATACACACATAATCATAGAGAATCATTTCTTATTAGTCAAGACTCATTTCCAAGACTATCTTAGTGGACAAAGTCCATTTCTGAACAGAGTTCACTCCTCGTTTCAGTCCTGTTTCACTGAATCGGTTTAACCTTCCATTCCAGCCATGTCTATCTCATGAGATATAAAATCTTTACCCAATGCATTGGAGGGAGAAATAGGTACCACCCATCTCATAATGATACCATTCTTATGTGTGCCACAAAATCATAAACCATACATCATAGCATAACCCATGTAATAAAAATGGGATTCTTAAACATCATGACATCATAAAACAATTCATATAAGATAAAGGAATTCATAAAAATATTTCCATCACAACATAATCATATTAATTTAATAATAGGGATATAAACAGAACCCTATATTATCTTAGATGGAAAATAATTTTGATAAAACACTTGAACTCCATTCTTGAGGAAAATATCCTTTCTACTTCAGAAACATTTTTCCTTTCTTAACATGTCATACAATTTTAATCTAAAAGAAGTTTATTAAAAATAAACTTGAAAACTTGTAACGTAAGCTTCTTGTAAATAATGTTTTAAAAATCCATTCATGCCGTATAAGTTAAAAAAACATTCTTCTCGTACTTTTGTCGGAAAAGTCAAAAAGTACCTCGTACGAAAAACGACCAAAGATTCCTTTCATATATTTTACTAAAAACTCACCGAAGGGTAAAATTGGATATAAAATTTTGTAGAAGGATGTAAATATTACATATTGAGTAAACATGGATGTGGATGATAAAATACACCCCGGTAAATACCAAAGTATAAACAATCTCGGATAAAATGAGATTGTGATATTTCCCTTACCTTAGGTCCAATTTTCTTCGTAAGTGTCCAAACCTCCTGTATAATGATTTAAATAAGTTCATTGACTTATTCCAGAATCATACTCATTGTTATGATATCATATATGGTTCACTTATGACTTTATTTTACCCGTTCTTTTTTAAATTCCATGTTAAAGAGCGTTTTGGGTAAAATCATTTCATTTGTCGTCCGTGTTTTGACTTGTAATTATTCATATGATTAATTAGATAATGATTACTTAATTACAGAATATAAAACATGATTTATATATAATATATATTCAAAATATACATATATATATAATAGATCAGTAAATGGAAAGAAATACACCGTTCATGGAGACGGTAGGCTGTACGTACTCATTAACGTTGTTTTCATTTCCTTATTGAGTTGAATGGAATTAAGTAGATGACATACATATATATACACATAAATCCAGTATCCTTATTATGTAATATATTTCATGATTACTTATTATATATACTTTATAATCATTCATGAATGGTTAACGTGGAGAATGAATCTCATCGCGTCGTGGAGACGGTAGTCCGTACGTACGCACGAGCGATGATATCGTTCTCATGATCGTGGAATTGTATTGGAGTGTATGTATACTATTTCATAATCAATATCACTTTAAAATAATCATATATAGTTATTATTTACACCATTATATCCATCCAAGTAAGGTGGTGGTGGAAAATAGATTACACCACGGCGTGGAGACGGTATTCTGTACGTACGCACGCGCGGTGATTTCATTTTCCGTAGGATGGATAGATGGTGAAATATGTTTGTTTCATACTTATAATAACATGTCAGTATATGATTGATACTTATGTTATTACTTCATAATGAAACAACCTAACAAGAAGAACTGGAAGAAGAAATAAAGTTGAAAGAATCGGTAACGGACATTACCTCTTCTTTGAAGCGCTTCTTTGAGACCTCCTTTTAGTGCACTAAAATTGGTATTTGAAGAAGACCGGGACCTCTAGGATGTCTCTGGGGAAGTGGAGAGGATAAATTGGCATGTTTTGGCCGAGCTTGAAGGATCAAAGTGGTGTGAGGAAGAGAGGGAGGAGGTTCCCTTTTATAAGGGAGGAGAGGGACACCTTTGGAATAACTAAAAATATTATTTTATTATAAAGTCAAATTCGGTTTTTAATAGCACAAAATTGATATATTTCGAAGATAAGATGGGTATGGGTCGAAATCCTCTCATAAAATAGAATTTAGACAAGTTTAGGTATCAATTTTAACCTTATCATTTAGATTTAACTTTAAGTTAGATAATTTAACTTTTACCTTGTCTTCTTGTTTTCTTACACTATAAGGTTAATAAACTTACTATATCAAGCCAAAAGAACCCCAAGTTGTTTATTATTAATATATATAACCTTATCTAAGTCATTTGGCCGAACCTTATATTTTTAGGAATAAAATAACAATTAATAATATAATATTTGTTTTAAAAACTATTTTATTTCAATTTTGACACTATTTAGTAATTGATTTTTGTGAAAATCATAACAGAATGATTAGTTCAAAAAAAGTTACTTAAATCAATACTAACATGTCATATTAACCTAGAAAATTTGTTTAATTCATAAATAGTCTCAAATTACATTTATTTGGGTATTTATAACATCAATTATGTCAATATTTCATTAATAAGATAATTACTACATCATCGTTGTGTCATAAATAATTTAAATTATTTAATGTCTAAAAATTACAAATAAAATACAATTATGTAGGATAGTTTTTTATCTTTCTAATAAATATTTATAGTCGAATTTATCTTATGTATAACCCCATATTAAAAATTATTTACTTATTAAACTTTGATTTTAACTATTTTAACCCTTCTTTAAATAAATTAATAATAAATGTCCTAATCTAATCCAAGTGGGCCTAAATGGTCATATTTTATTCCTAAGGTTGTTTTTGGTCGAATTACACTTATCCAATAGAATTATGACATGTTTTAGGGTAATAATAATAACACCTTTACCTTTAATTACCCTATTTACTTTTAACTGTGGAAATAAAAGTAAAAAGTTACTATTCACCAATAAATTATTTTCATTTCATTGAACCACATTCTACTTACTGACATCAACCGTGTCTCTCGGATTTTCGAAATTCCACTCACAGAAGCGGTAAAATTAAGTTTTATGAAAAATTCAGTTTTTTTAACTACCACTTAGTGGTTTCACTATTCATCAAAAATTGAATGTTTTCAGAAAAATACCAAAATTTCACCCTAGGCTAATTTCGATATTCCAAATCCAAAAATGAAGTCCATTTTGAAAAATAAAATTTAAAAAATTTCAAAAAGTGGTTATTACTATTCATAACGGCTAGTTTTAATAATATTTTAATAGTATATCGTTGTTTAGTGAAACCCGGTATTGCGTACGATGCAAGCTATTGAGGAAGGCCGCGGTTGCGTGTAAAGAAAGCCAAGCTAGTGTTGTGTGTAGTGAAAGATTCCTTTGATGATTTATATAACATAAAAACAAAATATTTCTCATAAAAGTCTCGGGTGTTACATTCTACCCCCTTAAAATGAATTTCACCCTCGAAATTCGTCACTTTGTAACAAACAGATGAGGATACATCTCCCTCATCATATCCTCAAACTCCCATGTAGCTTCTTATAATTAGTGGTTCCTCCATAAAACTTTCACCAAGAGATTGGTCTTGTTTCGTGGAACTTTTTTTCTATGATCCATAATCTCTATCGGCTGTTCTTCATAAGAAAGATCTTGCTCTAGCGGTACAACTTCTGAGCTGAGTACATGTGAAGGATCAGGTATGTAATTTCTCAGGAGAGATACATGGAACACATCGTGAACTTGAGATAGATTCTTTGGAAGCTCCAACCGGTAATATATCTTTCCAACACGATCCAGTATTTCGAAAGGACAGATATATCTAGGGCTCAACTTCCCCTTATTTCCAAATCTCATGACCCTCTTCCAGGGAGATATTCGTAAGAACACTTAATCACCCACTTAAAACTCTAGGTCTTTTCTTCGGTTGTCGGCATAACTTTTCTGTCGACTCTGAGCTTCTCTTTTGTGTTGTTGAATATACCTGACCTTTTCTGCCATTTCATCAACGAGATCAGGTACAAATAGCTTTCTTTCCCCAACTTCATCCCAGCAAGTTGGAGTCCTGCATTTCTTTCCATAGAGAGCTTCATAAGGAGCCATCTGAATACTAGAGTGAAAGCTATTATTATAAGAAAATTCTACCAAAGGTAGGTGTTGATCCCAACCACCTTTGAAATCCATAGAGCAATCTCTCAACATATTTTCTAGAGTTTGAATTGTTCTCTCAGAATGACCGTCTATCTGAGGGTGATAAGTAGTGCTGAAACTCAACTCTGTATCCAGAGTATGCTGAAGACTTCGCCAGAACTTTGAGGTAAATTTCGGATTCCGATTAGATATAATATAAAGTGGTACTCCATGTAATCTTACCACTTCCTTTACATATATCTTGGCAAGCTGATCCAGAGTGAAATCCTCTCTAATAGCAATGAAGTGTGCAGACTTTGTAAGACGATCAACTATGACCCAGATAGCATTATTGCCTTTGGATGTTTTAGGAAGTCCTGTGAAAAAGTCCAAAGTGATGTTTTCCCATTTCTATTAGGGTATGGGTAATGGTTCTAACATCCCCTTAGACTTCTGTCTCTCAGCTTTAACTTGCTGACAAACCAAGCATCGAGAGACATATTCAGCAACATCTCTTTTCATGCCATCCCACCAGAAGTACTCTTTCAAGTCCCTATACATATTCGTGCTTCCAAGATGAATAGAGAATGAAGAACTATGAGCCTCATCCAGCATCTCCTTCTTTAATTCGGGGATGGGAGGAACACAAACCTGATTCCTGAACTTTATTATCCCATCACAATCAAGGTTGAATTCAGGAATATTTCTCACCTTCTTTTGTAACTCTACATCTTCTTTCTACGCCTCTTTAATCTTCACATGTATAGATGGTTGAACATTCATTTGAGAAAGATACGATTTTTCCCTTTCCATTATAATTCCAAGATCCATCCTTTGTAAATCCATAAATATTGGATCTTTTGTGATCCTCATCATGGATAAACTGGCATGGTCTTGTCGACTTAATGCATCTGCCACCTTGTTTTCTTTCCCAGGGTGGTAATGAAATGAGCAGTCGTAATCCTTAATCAGCTCTAACCATCTTCTTTGGCGCATATTCATCTCCTTTTGTGTGAAAATATACTTTAAACTTTTATGATCAGTATAAATATCACACCTTTCACCATAAAGGTAATGCCTCCAAATCTTTAATGCAAATATTACCGCAGCTAACTCCAAATAATGAGTTGTGTAATTTTGCTCATGGATTTTCAACTGTCGTGAGGCATAAGCTATCACCATATCATTTTGGATAAGAACACACCCCAGCCCCTTCTTGGATGCATCACTGTAGATCACAAACCTTTTTCCACTACAAGGCAGTGTGAGAACAGGTGCACTGGATAACCTTCTTTTCAACTCGAAATTTTCTTCACATTCTTCCGTCCAAACAAACTTAACTCCTTTCCGAGTCAACTTGGTGAGTGGATTAGATAATCATGAAAAATCTTTCACAAAACGTCGATAATATCCAGCCAAACCAAGAAAACTTTGGATCTCAATTACTGTTGTTGGTCTCGACCATCTTTCAATAACCTCTGTTTTTTCTGGATCCACAGATATCCCCTCTTTTGAGATTATGTGACCCAAAAATGAAACTTTTTGAAGCCAAAATTCACACTTGGTAAATTTGGCATAAAGCTTCTCCTTTCTCAGGGTCTTCAATATAATTCTCAAGTGATCTTCATGTTCTTCCTTGCTCTTTGAATAGACAAGAATATCGTCTATAAAGACTTCCACAAATTGATCAAGTTAGTCTCTAAAGACTCTATTCATCTGATCCATGAAGATGGCAGGGGCATTAGTAAGGCCAAATGGCATCACTATAAATTCATAGTGTCCATACCTTGTACAGAAAGTTGTATTTGGTATATCCTCCCTTTTGACCCTTAATTGATGATACCCTGAATGAAGATCAATCTTGGAAAAGTATTGAGCTCCATGTATTTGGTCAAATAAGTCATCAATGCATGGGATAGGATATTTGTTCTTGATAGTGATCTTGTTAAGTTCTCGATAATCAATGCAGAGTCTCATTGATCCATCTTTCTTCTTAACAAATAGAACAGGTCCTCCCCAAGGTGACGCACTAGGGCGTATGAATCCCTTATCAAGATTCTCTTGGAGTTTCTTCTTCAATTCTTGAAACTCAATTAGGGCCATTCTATAAGGTGTCTTTGAAATAGGCAAAGCACCTAGTACGAGTTCTATTGAAAACTCAACTTCATGATTTGGTGGAAGACCCAGCAATTCATCTGGAAAGACATCATCAAACTCCCGTACAACGGGCATATTCTTAATCGTGAGTTTCTCACCAACCATTTGAGATAAATAACCTTAATTTAGTGGAATCAAGACCCATAAGATGGAAGAAATTTCCACTGGAAGGTTATGTTCATCCTTGCATCGATAGACAATCATAGATTGATCTGGAATATGAAATGTGACTTCCCTTATTTGGAAATTGATATGAGCTCCATATAAAGAAAGCCAATCCATGCCAAGAATCACATCAAATTCCACTATTGGAAGGATCACAAGATTTGCAGGAAGCACTTTCCCACAAACTTCAATCGGGGAAGAATTATAAACTTTTGATGCGACTGTTGTGTCATTAGGTGTTGTCACAGCTAACTCAACATCTAATTGTTGAGGTAATACGGTGATACGCTTAGAAAAATCTTCAAAAATAAAAGAGTGGGTGGATCCAGAATCAAATAAAACATTTGCTAATTTAGAGTGGATGGTAAGTGTACCTTTCACCACATCGTTATCGTACTCCACATCGCTGATAGAAATTGCATGTGACTTTCCTTTGTATTTATCCTTAAGAGTTTGTTGACGTCGACCATCATCATCAACCCTTTGATTTGGGAATTGATTGGAATAATGCCCCCATCTCCTTGCACTTGAAACATTGAAGTGTGGTAGGTTAATTCTGTGTGTCCCTTCCTTTTTTTGCATCATTAGACATCTTCTTCCCATCATTGCGGCATTCAAATACCCGATGACCTTCCTTTCCACATTTGAAACATTTACTTGTCCCTTTAAGACAACTCCCTCCATGTTTATTTCCACACTTTTAGCATAAGGGAAAGCTCATCTTCGTTTCAATGTGATCTTTATATTTTCCTTTGAATTCCATTTTCCTCTTCTTATAAAACCCATATGACTGATGGGTTACTCCAATCTCCATCTCAACTTTGAGAGCACATCGAACGATTTCCTCATAGCTATTGAATTCCCTTATGGCTAACGCCCTTAGAAGACATGGTTTTAAGACACTAAAGAATCGATCAATCTTACTCTCAGGTTGGATAATAATACCAGAATCTTACCTTGCAAGTCTTGTAAAATTTGCTTCATAGGTACCAACAGATTCATCATCCTTTTTCTTTAGTTCAAGAAACTCTTTCTCCATCTTTGTTCGGAGAATATGAGGGAATTACGTATTGAAAAATAAGTTCTTGAACTCGTCCCATTCTATAGACTCAATTTCATCCCTTTGCCTCGTATTCTTAATAAGATTCCACCATTGATCAGCATCACCTTCCAAACGATACACTGCTAATATGACTTTATCATGTTCAGAACATTGAAAAACTGAAAATATCTTTTCAGTAGTACTAATCTATTTTTCAGCAATTAATGGATCAGTAGACCCACTGAATGAAGGTGGACGCTGCCTCATGAAGGATTCAACAGAATGTTGCTCCTTCCTTTGCTCATTTCGAAGTCCTGCATGATTCATATCTTGAGAAACTTGTGTGAGCATGGCTACAAGATTTTTCATTCCAACTCCCATAACGTTTGGTTGCTCAGGGGGACAATCATTGCATTGCCTGTCGCATTCCGTATTAACACGGTTCCTTCGGGTTCCATCCATTGACTAAAACCAAGAAGAATATTGTGAGAAACACTAATTATAATAGGAAAAC
Source organism: Viscum album (assembly GCA_963277665.1). Taxonomy (NCBI): domain Eukaryota; kingdom Viridiplantae; phylum Streptophyta; class Magnoliopsida; order Santalales; family Viscaceae; genus Viscum; species Viscum album. The sequence goes on from OY728128.1 coordinate 894,290,358, forward strand.
CACATAATCAAGAATAAAATTTCACACTTAAGGTATTATCCTAGGTTATTCATGTCCATTTCTAAAACACTAAGATTGTGTTCTATGCTTAGACTTATCCTTAGGGTTCTTACTAAGGCTTTCACATCCTAGTTTCCAAAGGTTGACTATACCTTTCCTCTGATACCAACTATAACGACCCATACTTTACATACATTTTTAATACTTCAAAATTGAATCATACTTATTACAACATATAACAAAACCACGAAAGGACCATATAGGTATAGTGTCTTTAGAAACTGGGAAACATAAACAACTGGTTCATAAAGAATCTACATTGTCTCCCATTTATTTCATCATATATATAGTCCCTTTTGGCATATCTTACTTAATAACCTTCTTCCTGACCTGGGGAAATAAAACATACAAAAGGGTGAGCTCAAATGCTTAGTAAGGGTAAACAAAACAAAAATCAATCACATCATATTCATAAGAACATAAAATTTTTGAAATCTTAACCTGCAAAAGAAATCATAATTTCATAACATGGGATAAATCATGGCAGTGAAATGTAATCACAATAATAATAACTTAAAACATGAATCTTTGTGGAATACACACATAATCATAGAGAATCATTTCTTATTAGTCAAGACTCATTTCCAAGACTATCTTAGTGGACAAAGTCCATTTCTGAACCGAGTTCACTCCTCGTTTCAGTCATGTTTCACTGAACCAGTTTAACCTGCCATTCCAGCAATGTATATCTCATGAGATATAAAATATTTACCCAATTCATTGGAGGGAGATATAGGTCCCACCCATCTCATAATGATACCATTCTTATGTGTGCCACAAAATCATAAACCATACATCATAGCATAACCCATGTAATAAAAATGGGATTCTTAAACATCATGACATCATAAAACAATTCATATAAGATAAAGGAATTCATAAAAATATTTCCATCACAACATAATCATATTAATGTAATAATAGGGATATAAACATAACCCTATATTATATTAGATGGAAAATAATTTTGATAAAACACTTGAACTCCATTCTTGAGGAAAATATCCTTTCTACTTCAAAAACATTTTTCCTTTCTTAACATGTCATAAAATTTTAATCTAAAAGAATTTTATTAAAAATAAACTTGAAAACATTTAAAGTAAGATTCTTGGAAATAATGTTTTAAAAATCCATTCATGCCGTATAAGTTAAAAAAACATTCTTCTCGTACTTTTTTCGGAAAAGTCAAAAAGTACCTCGTACGAAAAACGACAAAAGACTCATTTCATATCTTTTACTAAAAACTCACTGAAGGGTAAAATTAGATATAAACTATTGTATAAGGATGTAAATATTACATATTGAGGAAACAAGGATGTGGATGATAAAATACACCCCGGTAAATACCAAATTATAAACAATCTCGGATAAAATGAGATTGTGATATTTCCCTTACCTTAGATCCAATTTGCTTCGTAAGTGTCTGAACCTCCTGTATAATGATTTAAATAAGTTCATTGACTTATTCCATAATCATACTCATTGTTATGATATCGTATATGGTTCACTTATGACTTTATTTTACCCGTTCTTTTGTAAATTCCATGTTAAAGAGTATTTTGGGTAAAATCGTTTCATTTGTCATCCATGTTTTGACTTGTAATTATTCATATGATTACTTAGATCATGATTACTTAATTAAAGAATATAAAACATTATTTATATATAATATATATTCAGAATATACATATATATAATATATCAGTAAATGGAAAGAAATACACCGTTCATGGAGACGGTAGGTCGTACGTACGCATGAACGTTGTTTTCGTTTCCTTATTGAGTTGAATGGAATTAAGTAGATGAAATACATATATATACACATAAATCCAGTATCATTATTATGTCATATATTTCATGATTACTTATTATATATACTTTATAATCATTCATGAATGGTTAACGTGGAGAACGAATCTCATCGCGTCATTGAGACGGTAGTCCGTACGTACGCACGAGCGATGATATCGTTATCATGATTGTGGAATTGTATTGGAGTGTATGTATACTATTTCAGAATAAATATAACTTTACAATAATCATATATAGTTATTATTTACACCATTATATCCATCCAAGTAATGTCGTGGTGGAAAATAAATTGCACCACGGCGTGGAGACGGTATTCCGTACGTACGCACGCGCGGTGATTTCGTTTTCCATAGGATGGATAGATGGAGAAATATGGTTGTTTCATACTTATAATAACATATCATTATATGAGTGATACTGATGTTATTACTTAATAATGAAACAACCTAAGAATAATAAGTGGAAGAAGAAATAAAGTTGAAAGAATCGGTAACGGACATTACCTCTTCTTTGAAGCGCTTCTTTGAGACCTCCTTTTAGGGAACTAAAATTGGTCTTTGAAGAAGACCGGGACCTCTAGGATGTCTCTAGGGAAGTGGATAGGATAAATTGTCAGGGGTTGGCCGAGCTTTAAGGCTCAAAGTGGTGTGAGGAAGAGAGGGAGGAGGTGCCCTTTTATAAGGGAGGAGAGGGACACCTTTGGAATAACTAAAAATATTATTTTATTATAAAGTCAAATTCGGTTTTTAATAGCTCCAAATTGATATATTTTGACGATAAGGTGGGTATGGGTCGAAATCATCTCATAAAATATAATTTAGACAAGTTTAGGTATCAATTTTAACCTTATCATTTAGATTTAACTTTAAGTTAGATAATTTAACTTTTACCGTGTCTTCTTGTTTTCTTACACTATAAGGTTAATAAACTTACTATATCAAGACAAACGAACCCCAAGTTGTTTATTATTAATATATATAACCTTATCTAAGTAATTTGACCGAACCTTATATTTTTAGTAATAAAATAACAATTAATAATATAATATTTGTTTTAAAAACTATTTTATGTCAATTTTGACACTATTTAGTAATTGATTTTTGTGAAAATCATAACAGAATGATTAGTTCGAACCAAGTTACTTAAATAAATACTAAAATGTAATATTAACCTAGAAAATTTGTGTAATTAATAAAAAGTCTCAAATTACATTTATTTGGGTATTTATAACATCAATTATGTCAATATTTCATTAATAAGATAATTACTGCATCATTGTTGTGTCATAAATAAATTAATTTATTTAATGTCTAAAAATTAAAAATTAAATACCATTATGTAGGATATTTTTTTATATTTCTAATGAATATTTATAGTCGAATTTATCTTATGTATAACCCCATATTAAAAATTATTTACTTATTAAACTTTGATTTTAACTATTTTAACCCTTCTTTAAATAAATTAATAATAAATGTCCTAATCTAATCCAAGTGGGCCTAAATGGTCATATTTTATTCCTAAGGTTGTTTTTGGTCGAATTAAACTTATCCAATAGAATTATGACATGTGTTAGGGTAATAATAATAACACTTTTACCCTTAATTACCCTATTTACTTTTAACCGTGGCAAATAAAAGTAAAAAGTTACTATTCACCAAAAAATTATTTTCATTTCATTGAACCACATTTTACTTACTGACATCAACCGTGTCTCTCGGATTTTCAAAATTCCACTCACAGAAGCGGTAAAATTAAATTTTATGAAAAATTCAGTTTTTTTAACTAGCACTTAGTGGTTTCACTATTCATCAAAAATTGAAAGTTTTCAGAAAAATACCGAAATTTCACCCTAGGCTAATTTCGGTATTCCGAATCCAAAAAATGAAGTCCATTTTGAAAAATAAAATTTATAAAATTTCAAAAAGTGGTTATTATTATTCATAACGGCTAGTTTTAATAATATTTTAACAGCATATCGTTGTTTAGTGAAACTCGGTATTGCGTACGACGCAAGCTATTGAGGAAGGTCGCGGTTGCGTGTAAAGAAAGTCAAGCTAGTGTTGTGTGTAGTGAAAGATTCCTTTGATGATTTATATAACATAAAAACAAAATATTTCTCATAAAGTCTCGGGTGTTACATGCATAGCCCTTATTTTGAGCCACCGTGTGAGGTGAAGTTTAACTAAAATGATCACTATAATGACTTTTGAATTAATTAAATGAATTTAATTGAATTTTTATCATATGTATTGGGTGACACGTGGGTCCTCATATGAACGCCATAGATGGGATCATTTAGAGGTTTCTCTACTTATGTTGAGTGATACATGGATTGCTTAGTGGGATCACAAGGATTGACTCTGAGGATTTATTGATATGCGCCAGAGTGGAACTTAGACTCCTTATATGGATTTCCAAGGATAGACTCATAGGGACAATTCTATATATTATAGGAGTGAGGCTTGGGCTCCCTTAGTGTAATAACAAGGACAGACTCAAATGTAAATGATGTTATACCACACCAAGAGTGATTTTATAATTCCAATGAAGAATTCATTGGATGGGATTTTAAGGTTCATGGTTCAGGTTATGCTAGAGTCATACCTGGATTACAAATAAGGAATTCCAAGGGTCGGTTCAGGTTCTTAATTGAATAATTAATGAAATGGTTTATATAATTCTTATTCCTAGACAAATCACAATCTCGGATTTGGTCTGATAATTATAACTTATTGATGGACTAGTTATGAATCTCTTGGTCACTTATCATTATAGGGATGTTGGGATAGGCACTATGTTTGGAGACATGATATCGGACTAAATTGTTATACAGAGACTTCTAGCTAAGTCCAAAGTAGGTAGTAGAGGATTGGTGTCCATGCGAACCTGGACCTTTATGGTTTTTTTACATTTGGTACTTCCTTCGCATATTATATTTCTATCTACGCACTGTAATTACCATAAATTCACAAAATATATGGAATTATACACCAATGGGTGTGGCCTATTTGGATTTTATCTCACCCCTACTCTAGCCACCCTTGGTACCAGAGAAGATTATATGTAGTTAGGTATAGATAAGGGAAATTTCCCTCATATAGGTTTATGGTTATTGATTATGAGAAAGAGAGAATATGACTAAGTTGAGCCTCGTGATGCTACCAAGAGATAGATATTTTTTGTCATTTTGGTATTTTTATACATGTATTGTACCATTTACTATGTACCTATTTTGGTTGATTTGTAGGAAAATGGAAAGGATTATCATGGTATATGATATTACATCTAAATTTTTGTATATATTTGTATTTGGATGTTACCTATTATCTGATTGATTTACTGCTACTGTTACTTATCTGTTATTTTATATAGGTTATTCTACACTCTGGTAATGAGTTCATAGCCTCCCCACAAACAAGCCCTAGGCCTTCACTGCTACTTAGAATCCTCCGGCATTTGGGGAGATACACTTGATTCCACATGACCAACCAGACTCGGGGTACCTTTTAGTGGCATATGAGTCTGAGATGATACAATTGGCCACTTATTTTTTTTCTAGGATGGTAACAAATTATGAAATCATGGTCCTTGATCAGTTAGAACCATCTTCTCTATCTCATTTTCATTTCATTCTGAGTGAATATATACTTCAATTTTTTTATCAGTATAAGTTTCCCACATTATTCTATACATGTGATTTCGTGAAAAATTTAATGAAAAAATAGAAGATAATTCAAGGTCATTCATAGGATAATTTAACTCAAGAGGTTTCATCTAACATTATTGATAATAAATTTTCTAATCATTCTGCATTATGAAAAGTCAATGTTATTTTAATGAAGCATCATTATATATGACAAATTCTCTATTTATATAAGGTTGAGACAAAAATTTAGAACCAAACAATCTCTTTTTAGTTCATGAAAACAATAATCACAATCTTTATTCTAGATGAGATTAACTCTTTTTCGAGTTATCTTAGTCAGTGGTCTAGACATCCAAATAATCTCTTCAAAAAAATTCCTATAGTTACCTCACAATACCAAAAAACTTTAAATATTTGTGATATTTTTGGGTCATGTCCATTTGTCAACAAATTTTGGTTCAGAAGGTTCAATAGTTATTTCATCCTTAGAAACAATGTGTCCAAATAATATAATTTTTCCAACCCCAAATTCACACTTAATAAATTTACCATATGGTTTCTTTTCTTTGAAGGATAAAAAAAATATTTTGTGTTTTCATGATCCTATTTACTTTTAGAATATTTAGGGAGTAGGTGGATAGGGACGAGCTCAGCTCCAGGCATCAGAGGCCTACTACCACGGCGCTCCAGAGATGATTGGAGGTACGATCTGTTTCTACTCCACCTTATATGCAGTACTTATAGACACAGATTCCAGTCACTCTTTTATTTCCATGACCCACATTCGTATCTCAGAGATTCCGGTGGAGACGTTGGATCGATCTTTATGGATAGAGACTCCTATGGGAGAGGATTTGACGATTACACATTGGTTTCAGTAGTGTGAGCTTACTCTAGGAGGTGAGAGCTTAGGCTAGGATCTTCTAGTAGGGTTTCAAGGACTTACAACATCATCTTGGGTATCAACTAGTTATCCATAGTCCATGCTCAGATTGATTGTATTAGGAACAAAGTGTGGTGTGTCCGCGATGAGGGGTCCAGGTTTTCCTTCACCAGTGAGAAGGGAACCTCTGCAGCACATGATGGACTTACCCGAAGGAGAGTGAAGCTGATCACACACCAGTTGGCAATCCTTGCCCTTGGAGCAGTATATGTTGAGAGTCTGAGATATGCTGCAGTGGTGGACCAGTATGCCAATGTCTTTCATGATGATGTTCCAAGACTACATCCACATAGAGAGGTAGACTTTTACATCGACCTAGACCCCAGGAAGAAACAGATATCTACACCAGCATATCGGATGGCTTTTGTGGAGCTTCATGAGTTATGGGTAAAGTTGGAGGACTTTCAGAGAAAGGGGTTCATAAGGCCTAGCATTTCTCTATGTGCGGCCCCGATTTTGTTCGCCAAGAAGGCAGATGGGAGTTTGAGACTCAATGTAGACTATCGGTGCCTAAACTAGGTGACCGTGAAGAACAAGTATATACTTCCAAGGATTAATGATCTTTTCAATCATCTGAAGTTATATCATTGGATTTCGAAGATATACCTCATATTAGGCTATCATCATCTCATGGTACGAGATGATTATGTGCAGAAGATGGCCTTTAGATGTCGTTATGGCCACTATGAGTTCTTGGTTATGTCATTCGTCGCGACTAATTCCCCAGCTGTGTTCATGGGACTCGTGAACAGGATCTTTCATCTATACCTTGATCACTTTTTGGTGGTCTTCATCTATGAAATTTTGATATACTTAGTGACAGAGGAGGATCATTCTTATCATCAGCAGATAGATCTGGATACACTCTGAGAGAACCAGTTTTATGGTAAGCTCTCGAAGTGCCAGTTCTGGATAAGAGAGGTCCACTGTATGGGAAACATTATCTTAGAGGCTGTAGTTTCAATGGATCTGGTGAATATAGAGGTTGTTCTTTCTTGGGAGCCACCCAGGAGTGTGACTGAGGTGTGGAGTTTCCAAGGGTTGGTTGGATACTTCCAAAGATTCATGCATGAATTTTCCAGATTTACGGCACCCTTGTCGGAAACAATGAAGAAGGGACAGCCCTTCGTATGGATGGAGATATTCCAAAAAATATTCTAGGATTTGAGGCATATACTGACAAGTTCCCCCATCTTGAGGCTACCAGAAGAGGGTGTTGGGTATGTAGTCTACTGTGACGCATCAGGAACCGGACTTGGGTGTGTCCTAATGTAGGAGTCAGTAGTGATCACTTACGGCTCATGATAGCTAAGATAACATGAGCAGAACTATGCTACCCATAACCTGGAGTTAGCAGCAGTGGTCTTCACCTTAAATATGCGGCAACATTACTTGATGGATGAACATTTTATAGTCTACTCTGATCACAAGAGTCTCAAGTATATCTTTTCTCACAAGGACCAGAACCTGAGACAGCGGTGATGACTAGACTTCCTCTAGGACTAAGACTTTGAAATAGTCTATACTCCTGGAAAGGGGAACGTGGTAGAAGATGCACTCAGCATGAAGGATGGTCTGCAGATGCTCAGTGAGGCGACATAGCAGATAGCCGCGTTGCAGATATCCTTCATGGATAAAGATGGAGCAGCATACCTCCAGTCTATGATAGTCACTCCCCCACTCCTTCAGTGAGTCCGGGAGGCGCAGCTTAGGGACATTGACTATGAGGCTCGATGTGCTCAGATATCCTCAAGATAGGCGCATGATATATTTTTTGAAGGTGGGGATCACGTGATTCTCTTCAGAGGACTTACCATGGTACCGGTGGCGCTACGGGAGGAGTTTTTTAGGGAATTCCATACATCCCCTCTGGCGGTACATCCTGGTGTGGTGAAGATGTACTAGGACCTCCGATGTTAGCACGGGTGTCCAGGGATGAATAAAGCAGTGGTAGAGTTTGTTTCATGATTCCACACTTGTCATCAAGTGGAGGTCTAGCATCATGTTCCAATAGGCTTAGCTCAGCCAATAGAAGTGCCAGAGCGGAAGTGGGATGGAATCACCATGGACTTTGTGATAGGGCTTCCATGTATGTCTGGGGGGGAATGATTCTATCTAGGTGGTCATTAACCAACTCACCAATTCATCACACTTCCTACCTATCCGAGAATAGGGATTAGTAGAGGTATTGGGAGGCCTCTACATGCAGGAGATTGTGCGACTCCATGGGGTTCCATCGACGATTGTCTTTGACTGTGACACACGTTTAACTTACAGGTTGTATAAGGGATGTGGGAGGCATTCGGGACTTAGCTACATTTGAGCACTGCCTTTTATCCACAGATGGATGGTCAGACATACCAGACTATTCATATGTTGGAGGACATTTTATGTGCTTGCATCCTAGATTTTGTTCATAGTTCATAGGATCACTTATCCTTGGTGGAGTTCTCATAAAAAACAATTATCACTCCACCATCGGTATGGCGTCATTCGATGCCCTTTACGGTCGACCTTGCAGATTACCTCTATGCTAGAAAGACCCAGGGGAGTCAGCACTTATGGGTACAGAGTTGGTACGGGAAACCACTGAGAAGGTACAGATCATCCAGGAGTGGAGAAAAACTGCACAGAGAAGACAAAAGTCTTATGATGACAGGAGGAAGAGACGTTAAAAGTTCGAGGAGGGAGACCATGTCTTCCTACAAGTCCCACCTCGATGAGGTTTACAGAGATTTGGTCAAGGCAGAAAGTTATAACTGAGGTTTTTCAGACCATTTCTGATACTTTGAAGGATAGGCGAGGTTGCATATTGCTTGGTACTTCCACCATAGTTGGAGAGGGTGCACAAAATCTTCTGTGCATTCCAGCTAAGGAGATACGTGCATGACCCATCTCACGTTATCGCCTATAGCGAGCTGGACTTTAATGGTGGGGTGACGTTTACGTTGGTTCTATTAGAGATTAGGGATCGATAAGAGTGGGTCCTTCGTCGACAATTGATACCTCTATTGCACATTTACTGGCAGCACGGAAACCTCCAGGAGAGCACATGGGAGCAGGAGGCTCAGATTCATGCACAGTATCCCCATTTGTTTTCTTAGTCTATGTTTTAGATTTCGGGGATGAAAATCCCTAATATGGACAGAATGTAAAGACCTGGATTTTCCTTGTAATTTTTCTTAAATTATATGGAATTATTATGAGGCTAAAAAATTTGAAGGTGCGTGATTTCGAGGCCTAGTGTGCCCAGAATGAATTTCTGAACTTTTTTTAAGGTACGTTTAGTAAATACATGAGCGGCATTTTCTAACTTTTGAACCAGTGCTCGGATTAAAAATCTGAGGGAACCGTTCAATCCATAGCATTAGGATTCTCTTAAGGGAGGATTCACTTTGACCATAGTAGGTTCAGAGAAAAAGGTAGATTTTGGAACTTTTAAAGTAATAATAAATATAACTTCTTTAATTTTTTATTTTCTTTCTTTCCCTCTAACGGACAACCGACAACGTGGGACTAATGACGTGTCAAGACAATAAATGGTGTGACCTTTCGATCCTAATTAATAGATCCATTAGAGAATTAGGAAGGTTCCTAATTAATGAGCACCCATTAATTCTCAAAGTCACTACTTACCCTCCCTCTCTTCTATTTATATGGAGCATGGGGAGAGACGCTGTTTCACCAAGCAACGAAGTGAGAACAAAGTGCTGAGACACCAAACCATTAGAAGACGGAGTCAGTTCCGATGAGTCATGACGAGCGACACCAAAACCCCAAACCAAATATCGAAAATCAAGTGACGTTATTGGATGCTTGTTTCGAGGATGGAAAACACCAACCCACTTCCTCAATCATGGGCGTTCTCCATCGTTCTTGAGGTTGGGGTTTGATTTATATTTAATTCAAGTGTTTTTCTTGAACCCTTTACTTCCCCCTCATGATTACAAGCTAATGCAGAGGGCACGGGCCTAACGAACCCGGCACGGACCCTATGCTATCATGTTACCCTTTCACCTCTGTGGAAGACTGTCGGTGGGGCAGTACCAACTGGCAATGATAGAGGCGGTGCGCCGTCGTGCGCTGCAAGAGGAGGCCACGGCGGTCAGCGGAGTGGCCGGCACCATCCAGCCACAGAGGAGGTGTGGTGCGCCGTCGCACACCTCCAGTGATAAAGGGGCCACGACCCGTCAAACATGGTGGTTGGTGGAGGCATTCGGCACCTCAGTTGAACGGGAAGGGGAAGGGTGGTGCAACCAGCGCATCGTCGGTGATCAGGAGGCCGCGGCGGAGGGGGAATCCGCACCTTTGGAAGGTTCTGCGGTGATCGGGAGGTGCCCACGTGGCATCACCATTTCACAAGCCGAACGGCCTTTTGGCTATTCGGGAAACCGTAGGAATCACCCCCCACCCCCCCCCCCCCCCACGCCGGCTAGGGCGGACCCCACCGCGGGCCGGACCGGCGGGCTGGGCCACCCTTTGCGGGCCTCCCCCTTGTGGGCCTGGCTGCCCACTTGAGGGTCAGGCTGCCCTTTACGGGCCACCCCCTTGTAGTTTGGGCCGCCCCCTTGTGGATCAGGCTTCCCCCTTGTGGGCCAGGCTGGGTCAGTCCGACTGGGTCAGACCAGACACGGGCCCAACCGGACCCCAAAACACTTAAATGGTCATATCTTGAGAACTGTACGTCCGTTGGATGAACCCTCTATGGAATTGGTATCCTTGGATCGAGACGGTCCTTTTGGTATACTCCAATTGAGTTTTGGAGAGAGTTTGAGTATTCCCGGGTTGGATTGAACTCGAATCCAACTGGGCCCTTGAAACTAAAATACTTATAACTCACAGACTGGGCGTTCGATTGACGCCCCGTCTGTCGTGTTGGAACCCTTACGAAATGGAGGACCTTCGAGTTACTCCTTTTTGGAGCTTAGTGTTGGTCGATGTGTGACCGATATCTTGGGGGGGAATTCTAAAAAACTCGAGCACACTAGGTGCGAGGAATCTAGTGGCAGGCTGTAATGTGAAGAAAGAACATCGATCCTATGTGGGTCAGCATCTATCGATCCTATGTGGGTCAGCATATATTGATCATAGGGTAATAATATGGTCATAAAAAATAATATATAAATATTTTTAGCTAATTTTAACTCTTCACAATTTAGTTTAACCGCCCTATAAATTTTTTATTACCTTAAATGTGTTAATAAATATTTACAATTTTAACAATTAATTGTTCAATAATTATAATTAAAATATTAGATAATATAAATTAATATGATTAAAAATATGTAATACATATTAATAAATTAAATCCACATAAGAGGAAAATTTAAATTTAAATCAAAACCCACAAATGCGATGAAAATAATGTTTTCAAGGAGGGTATTTTCGATCAAAAGATGATTTTATACTAACTCTATGATTATTAATAACAATTATATGAATAAAAACTAATATATAATGATATATAATATATAAATTTAAATTAAAAAATTACTCATTAGGGATTATTTATATAAATTAAAATGGTAAAAAAATGCACTTTAAGATAACATTTGAAATCACCCCTTTTTTAAACCAAAACAATTATAATAAAATACAACATAAATTTGCTTCCAAATTTATTATGGGGGTTAAATATAATTTAATAATAATTATATTACATGAAATCATTTTTAGAAAATATTTTATATTTAAATTATTTAATTTTATTGAAAATAAATGACATTTTTGTAAAAATATGTATTTTCAACTATTCATTGAAAAATCAATATTTTATAAACAAACCCTTATATTTTACCCTATTTTCAATTTTAAATGATGATTTTAGAAGTGAAATTGTTATTTCCAAATTGAAATTCTATAATTTTAATTTAACTATTCAAATAAAACCTTATAATAAAAAGATTTTAATTAAAACTATTCCCTTTTTTATTAAAAAAATTCTTAATATTTTTCATATTGAATATAACTATGTTAATAAACATGAAATTTATTTATTTTATCAATACCTAGGTTTTCAAATAAGGTCGTTCATGGACTTTTTCCACTATTATTTTCATTGGAGTGAACCATGATTACTATGATGATTTGGTGAGTAAATATAATCCTCTATGATATACTTGGGAGTGTAGCTTAACTACTATGATGGTTTGGGGAGTGAAAATAATTCACTATTATAGTCATGGAAATTATCCTTTACTTAGGAAATAATTTTATATACTTATCGTCATACCAATATTCCCTATCATATGCCAATGTTATGCTTCCACTGCTTTTGTTCTTTGATTACTTTATGATTCATGTCTTATGAACTTCCATTATTTATTCCATGAATCAAGTTTATGATATATGATATTCATGGTATAGTTTTTTAATATTATTCTCAACCCCTTCCATTTATGTTATATTGATATCTCTATTGTTTTCCCTTATTGATCATCTCAACTGACCCTTTATAATGTTTCCTTTCTCTAGGTCACAAAAAAAGGTATTGTGTATCATATGTATAAGAAGTGTTCTAATTATTATAAACTCAGTGTAGGATTATGTACATTACTTATGAACCAGTGTTTTGTATCCATTTTCCTAAGGGAACTAGACCTAAACAATTATAAAGTGGATCATTATGTTATGTAATGAATATTAAACTATTATGATATAATATCGATATATGATAAGTGTGGGTAATTACATATTTAATGGTTGGTTTAAATGTTATTATTCATTTATAAACATGATTATTATCTCATTATTATTATATATGTGAGTAGGGAAAGATTACCTCTTTGACCACACTCAACGTATCGAATCCATTTTAATGCTATGAACTGAACTTCCACAAAACACCTAACATGAACTTCATTAAATAAGTAATTAATTATTTCATTGAAAAAAAAGGTTGAAGTATAAGGTAATAGTACTATAAAATTTTATTAATAAATAAAATAGTATATATAATTTTATTATATATGTGTTAAATGATATACATAGCTGGTCGAGTTTTAAAGAATGGGATTTCATCTCAATTTACATATATTGAAGTATAATTTAATGTTATGAAACATATTTTTTTATATTGTGTATATAATAACACTTTAATACTTTATATCATGACTTATTCATAAATAAGGGTACTCTATGTTGTAATTAATATTAGTTCTTTTATGTGGATTTAACACGACTGTTACCAAGTCATAAGCGATTTCTTAACTCAGTTTCCTTTAATTATGTTCAAACTTATGAATCATTGACTTTATTATGTGTGAATTGATATGAAAATGGATTTATTAGGTATTTAAAATTATTTTATTTAGACTTACATATGTTCACAAAATAACTTCATGGATTAATTGTATGAAAAGTTATGATCTTTCTTGGGGTTTTCATTTACTCAATATCATACTCAAGAAACATGGTTTAGGTCATATAATATGATTTACTTGTATGGTTTAATTACTGTCTCATGATTGAATTTAGGAGTATTATTTTAGGAAACTAATTGGAATTATAGATCCATATAATTATCTTCTTTTTGATGAATTCTGATTCAAATGTTATTAGGGTTATAAAGAATTTATATTAATTTCTCAATTATTTTTTAGATTGTTTATATTAAAGTTTCCTTTGGTGGAAATCATATGCCCTTATTTTCATAAACCAAATTTATTTTATTATCCACTTTATGTGGATATTTTTACATTTTCGGTTTTCTTCCTCCTTTATTGAATAAAAAATATCAAGAATTATATTTGAAAGTGATGATAATCATTTTTTTTCTTTTATAATGGGAATCATTCTCTTCAAATTTTCTAAAATTATTTCATAAATATTAATTTTTAAAAATTAATGAGTTCCAATATCTATTTTAAAACATCCTTGACCTTATTACATAGGAATTGAAAATAATATTTATTAACATTTTTCTGCTGGTTAACTATTTAACATTCCTTAAAAATAATTAAAATAGGTTTTTTAATGTTTATGTCATGAACAAAATTTCTTGATGTCATGAACAAAAAATTATTTTAAGATTCAATTACCACTTTCCATGGTTATTTTAAAAAAAATCCTAATATTTATGAAATATTAATTTTTTAAAATTGATTTTCATATTTAAAAGGGTATTTTTCTCAACAATGTTTTTAATGATATTTTCAGGACATTTTCATTCATCAAAATCAATAAACCTTGATGTATCTTGTGATCCACTAAGGATACCTTGTAATGATACCATCCTTATTCTTTCCCTATATATATTATTATTGATTCAAAAAAATACATTGAACCCATTATTTTTTAAGAGATAATCAAGATATAAATACAATAATGGTTGATTCTAGGAGTTTTATAGTGAAATGAAAGCTATATATACTTTATTCGTTATATGTTTCATAGAAATTTTTTATGATGATGGGTTTACTTTTTATAAACAAAGGATATATTATTTTATTGCAAACCAAGTATGGGTGGTTATGTTTTAAATAGAGGATATGTGGGTCTATTATATCCTTCAAATAAATTTTGTAGTATTTATATTTCTGAATAATCATATTAGATATCAATTGTATAAGTTATTCCATATATAATAGGGATTTTAAGAGTTATATGAAGATAATGTTTCAATATGATAACCTGTTTCATTATGAATTCTATGAGTCTTTAATTATCACTTTGATCAATATTGATAACACATCAATCCTAATTATTGATTCTCGTGATTCTTCTGATTGACAGATTGTATGACATGCCAAATGCTGTATGGTCTTAGTTTTTATGGCTATGAATTCACTTAATTCATTCTCAATAAATTTGATGACATAAGAATACCCCAATTATAATTGTATACTCCCGGATAAAATTTAGTTGTTAATTATTTTGTATACTGTTACTGATTATTTCATCTCACCCATTATATGTTTCTTCTAACCCAAGTTTTACATAATATTTTTAACTATGTTATACCTAAGAATGACATTAGATATGAATATCTTAGTGAGATACAATATATAATTTTATAAATAAGTTTATTGTGTGTCCAAGTTTTTCTATAGTAAATTATCCTAATTCTCTAAAACTATAAACATAAAATATTATGCGGTATGTAAGTGATCTAATATATCCTTTAAATTAGTGTTATTTGAATGGTTGAAATTGGATCATGATTTTCGGTATCAAATAGAGAAATGTTAAGACTATGTTTTTAGTATTTTCTTTAGAAGTGTGTATTTGGGTTTGTTATAGGCAACAAGACTAATTAAGGTTCCATTAAAGGAATTTAGTAAAACAAAATCACAGATTCCTGATAGATGGTGTTCCTCTTACATTACTTTTTATATAAGGATTTTAAAGAATTTTAAAAACCATGAAGTTATAAAATTAGCTTTTAAAAATGACTTTAGTTTAAAAATTAATGTTGTTGGCTCAGTGAATATTAAACCTCAAAACATAAAATCAAATTATAACATCCAAAAAACAAGTTTCAACTATGACCCTTAGTTTAATTTTTTCATTCTTTTTTATCACATTGATCACATGTAAAACATATTATATCGTGGTTGTTCTACTGTTGTTAGACCCTTTTTAGGAGTTAGGAATGTTTTATAAATTATTTTTTCAAAGTTTGGGAGATAGTTGAGAAGTTTATCTTGTGAATATAAATGGTACTGTAGATATAATAACTACATGATGTCCACCATATTTTCAGAGAGGGCCACAAGTCATCCATTGGATGGATGGTGTAACACCATGCCAATTTTTGAAACTTTTTTTCCCAAAAAAATTATCATTTTGAAATTTTTAATTACATGAAATATTGATCCTAGAATTTTTTACATGCAACATTCATTTTATCTTGTATTATACGCAACACTGAGTTTTTATTCCATTACATGGAACACTTAGATTGAACTAAAAATGAAATATTATTAAAATATTATAATTTAATATTATTTTTCTCACGTAGACATTGGAATGGATGGTATGAATAAGATTGAATGAAAAATTAAACTATAAGTTTTACACATGTATATAAAATAAATTTTTTTTATTATATTATTTCTTGAATAAAGGAAATATTTTTAAAAAAAATATTTTTATGAAAACAAACATGTGTTACCTGAAAAAATTAAACAAATACAATTAGTGACTGATTTCAATAAAATTTATTTATTATATATTAAATCATATATCTATCATTAAACTTATGTGTTTTTAATATAAGAGATTCTAATACATCCAATTTTTCTCTTAAAACGCAATCTTTCTAAAAATTAGTTTTGATTCCTTTTGTGAACATATTTTAAAAATAATTTATGAAAATTATAGAAATAAAATTGATAAAAATAATTTATTAATACATAATATAGAAATTATCTTAGGTTTAATTTTTTAAAATTTCTAAAAATTAAAATTTTCTAATGAGTACTAAAAAATACTAGATTTTAATTGGAAAAGCCCTTTTCATTTAAATTATTTCTAAATAAAAAATATAGATTAAATTGATTTTAAAGTATCATTAGTTGAAATATATATATATTAATATAATTTAGTTTTTTTAATAAATTTCATATTTAAATTTTATATAATAACATTGTAAACTTTTAAACATTATCTCTTTAAAAACCAACTTTATCTTCGAGTATGCGAGATTAATATTAAATTAATATATTTCATTTTTGTGAATTTTATTTGAAAAAATGGATTAAATTTTTGTATTCGGATTTATTTATATTATCTAATGAGGTGAACTTAAATTTTTCCCAAATTAACAGTAAAAAAAGTAAAAATTATTTACCACGGTTAATAAATAATGGGTTTACAAGGGAGTTAAAATAAAACATCAAGGGTCAAAATCAACCCAAATCTTTCCCAAAACCCATTTTTTGCCCAGGTTTTGACCTTATATTTTATATTCTATATAATCATATATTTATGTTCCTTGTGACAAGGAAAAAAGTTGGTTGGATTCTTTCATTCAAAAAAAAATTGTGCCACTCACCCAGCTTAAAAAAGACCACCTATTATCCTCTCATATTTAAACCATAAAAGTATTTTTTTTTTAAATACCTATAAATATAAGTTTTAAAATTCCCTCATATCATTGTAAAATCATTATTTTTTATTTAAATCCAACCTTGGATTGATTTTGGTGAAAACATTTAGAGGATTCTCAAAAAAGAGGCAACGTTCAACAATGAGTATTTTTTTATTTCTTCTTCCAAATCCTTAAATTAATATTATAACATTATGATATAATAAAAAAATTATCTTACATATAATTATATTTTTTTTATTTTAATATCATGATCTACAAGAATCTATACTTCTATAAAATGTGTTTCAAAATCATCATTCGTGTGTAAAGTAGATTATTGCATCCCGAAAAAATGTCATTCATTATTCAATTACAAAATATCATAGTTGTAAATAATAATTTATTTATTATTAATATTTATTTATTTATGATATTATTATGCTTATATATTTTTTATATCTCTCAAACCATCATTCTTTTAATTTTTGGGAATATATTAACATCGCCCTTTTGTATAATAAGCTACTACCTCTCGAAGCGATGTGATTCATTAACATTTTACATGAAAGTTAATATGGATGGTTTAGATAAAAATATGTTATATATATGAAATAAAAATTAATATATATGTATAATATATCATTTACCCATATTTATTTTATTAATTTTATAAAATGGAAACAATGTTCTTGCGTATGTACGGCCTATTGTCTCCATGAATGGTGTATTTCATTTTCTATCTCGATATTTTATAGATTAACAATATATATATATATATATGTGTGTATATAATTAATATTATTTATATTAATATAATGGATAATATTATAGATATTATGGAACCATAATGAAATTAAGTGGACCAAAAATAACCAATCAAAACATGCAAGAAAAACAAAGCAGTTAATGATTGAAATGTGACTTTAACATGGATTTGATAATAAATGGTTAATAAAAGGTAATACATAAATAATATATTGTATGATTTATATATTTAATTTTCAGTAATATATTTATTATAAACTTATATTTATTATACAGGAGGTTTGAACATGTACGATGGAAGTCGAGACTTAAGGAATGGGATTTCTGGTCTCTCTTTTATTTTAGGGAGAGAGGTGAAGATTCACCACTAATTTATTTTGTTTTTTGTTCATATATTTTCCATTTTACATGTCATATAATTATTCTATTTATTTTTATAATATTTAATGTTTCATTTTATGTTATATTTTATTATGGATTATGATTCCAAAATATTACTAAAGTAGTAATGGATTTTTGTCTCACTTTTTTATTCTGTGAGACATATGCCAGATTCACCACTAATTTATTTTATGTTTTGTATATACATCCCATTTATATATTTTATGAATATTATATGTAAAATTTTGGGACTTACATATCCATTTTAGTATCTATCTTTAATGGGGTTTACGGTTCAAAAGTTTCCATATTGGTAAGGGGTTTTTGTCTCAATTTACCTTCTTTGAGACGTACATTTTGTTTGGAACCTATCATCCTGAATTATGTGTATACAAAAACCCATTGAAATTTCATATCATTAATTTATTTACCCATATTATATTTTAACTTTTATTTTATTATATTACTTCATGGGGTTTAAATTTCAAAGTTACCAATGTGGTAAGAGTTTTATGTTACCATCTAATCATTATCTGAATTGTTTATGATTATATTTACAATTAAGAAGTATCATAATCTATCTCTCAAAAAACTCATTATTATTTTTATCATATATTTATTTCATAAAAATACATTTTTTTTCCTTCATTTTCCTCTCTTTATATACTCAATATTTCAAAAGGAATGTTTTTAATAAAAATCATCTTTTCGGTTGATAAACCGTTTTGCTTCCAAAATTGTGTTTTCTAAAAATATTTTCCAAAATGTGATCAAATTATTAAAATGGAATATTAATCTTAGTTTTTCCAATGTTTTAATTTTTTGAAAATATTTTGAAAGGAATCTTTATATAAATTTCCAAAAAAATCCCCATTTGTCTTTTACCAAAAAAATTAAGGGAATCTTTATTTTAATGTGCCTAACATGAATGGAAATTCCCAGAATCCTGGCCATTATTTTATCATATGATTAATTTATATTATTTAGTTTTATTTTCTAGTAAAATTATTATCAAAATTTTTTGTGTTTTAAAAAAAATCAAATCAAAAAGGATATTTCTTTAATAAATATTTTAAATTATATGAAAGCTTACTTTATAGGTTTTCATGAAAAATAATTTTCAAGTGTTTAATAAATTTTTTATTTTCAAGAAATTATTTTCAAATAAAGGTTATCTTCCCTAGTAAACATTCCAAGATACCTTCCTTTCAAATTCATTCTCTATCTATGATGAAATCCCTTGATTTATTTTATGATTTATTAGGGATATGAACTAATGATACCATTATTATTCTTTATCTGAATTTTTTATAATGACAATATTTTTATGAGACCTATTTCGATACCATGGGTCATACCTTGAAAAAAATTATTAAACCCACTTCTTTTCCATTGGTTATGATATGATGCAATAATGAAATAATTATATGATATTTCTCTTTTCCATAGGTTATGATATGATTAAATTTTTATGAAACCCATTTCATTTGATGGGTTATTATATGATGAATGTTTTATGATATTATAGAATGAATAAGTATAATTTTTATGATATGAATAGTGGGACCAATATCTTCCTCAAATTCATTGGGTGATGATAAATGTTCTATGAGATCAGAGCATACACAATTGGTTATACTAAGACCAAAAGGGTAGGTACCCTAATGGCTTGCCCAAGCCCAAATAATTTGATACATAGGTGGTTAGCACAATCCCAAAGTAAGTTCATGGCTTGTTAGACTATTCCTAACATGTTATTAATGACATGGTGGGTATACCTAACATATTATTTTCAATTATTATGTATATGAAAAAAATACTATCTCATATTACAATGTTATTCTCTTGTAGATTATGTTCATTGATTACCTTACAATTTATGTCTTATGAACTGTCAATATTTTTTCCATGAATCAATATTTTGAACTTTTATATATAGTTTATGGTTTTTAAAATTTTTTATCATGTTTTGGTACCTTTATGTTAATGTAATTCTTACATACCAACCATGTTTACCCTTATTGATAATCTTAGCTCACCCTTTCTTATTTTTCCTTTCCCCAAGTTATTAGGAATGGTTTTAGTAGGTTATGTATATAAACATAACTAATGTGTAAGATCAATATGGTAGATATTGAAGATCCTTTACCAAATTAAGAATATTTAGTTCCAAGTTTACAAAGGCACTAAACTATTATGGTAATTAGGGATGTGTTTATGAAATTTATTGAATATTCATCTAAATGCATATAATATCCGTGTATGAAAATCATGGGTCAATATATTTGGTATCAAAGGAAATGTTTTGTTAAAAATTTGAAAAAAGGAAGATAAAACATTGGTGAGAGGCTTAGGTGTATTTATAAGGATATATCAAGTGATGTAACAATGGATAAGTATAAGGAAAAGTCAATGTTTAGGAAGATGTCTAGGAATTTTGTTGAAATATAGAGAAAGTGGTTACCAAGATATCACATCCTTGTTTAGATACTAGAAGTGGATATGGATTTGGTATAGAGAAGCATAAGGGTATTAACTCCAAAAATAGTGCATTATGGTGGACTCGATCATCACCTAGTGCACAACAATGTGTCTTACCAAACACAAGGTTTGACACTATCTAGGGATATGCTTTGTAAATTCACAAACACTTTATAAACCTTTGTGGAGGATTTAAATAAATGATGACTAGAAATAGACTAGGATAAAACTATGGTTTCATATATTAAAAATAATTTGACATGATTTATACATCCTATAAAAGATTTTTACTGATTATGTGGTTTCCCTCTATGAATATTCTTAATCACACTATATTTTTTGGTTTTAGTTAACTGTTGTAACTGTAAGGAATTATGTTAACACTAAATTAGTTGGAAAATTATATTACTATGAGAAAAAAAATTATATTTTGACTGGAGAGATGGATATTGTGATTATTCTTAATTACCTATCATGATATACGATTAAAAATGTAAAATTACCGATGATTTATAAAATATCAAATTAGAGGAAGATAAAATTTTATGATTGTTCGTGTGGTAATGAACAATGTCAAAAGAAGATCTAGATTCCCATATATGAATAAGGTAGGATGAATAATCTAGAAAAATATCTCAAATAGATCAAATGATGTTATACATATGGAAAACAAGGTTATAGAGTGAAAATAATTGAAGATTTTAATGTGTTTTGTGTGGGGAACATGGTAATTATCCAGCACAATACCCTAACATAACAACTAACGTATAGACAAAGTAAGGACCCATTCCATTGAAGTGTAAATATTTAAGTATTTATATATTTGGATTCATGGATTATATTGTATAAGTAATTTCCCAATGGTATATAGGTTGTAATAATCATGATGCGTCTAAGTATTAGATTATTTTGGAAGCATATATGTCTCCATGTAAGATTAATATACATGTTATGGATTCCATCAAGGGTTTATATGTTTGAGGTTGATTATATGTTCAAATTATTGAGGTTTTACATGATGAGAGATTATCAAGATTATGTGTATTTTAAGAGACATTCATATAAATGAAACACTAAGGTTTTGAAAATAGTGACTAATTTATTTTCGAATGAATGCCTTTACACTTTTTCGATATATGATTAAAGGTACTGGTAAACTTTATGG
The DNA here is from genome assembly GCA_963277665.1 of Viscum album. NCBI lineage: Eukaryota > Viridiplantae > Streptophyta > Magnoliopsida > Santalales > Viscaceae > Viscum > Viscum album. Next base: position 894,312,646 of record OY728128.1, read on the forward strand.
TTTATCTTTTCATTGATTTTGAGATAATTATGGGTTATAGTCGATCATATTATGAAGTAAGTACACTTTATTTCTATCATATATGATTTCTATTTAGATTTTATTTCTTGAATATACATTTAGGATGTGGTTTGGTGTTATGGAGTACCACATTAAATTGTATTTTATATGAATCTAAAGTTTACCTAGATTTTTTGGAGAAGTATTCAATAATCTCTCGATACTGGTTTGTGTTTCATCCCTATGTATCATCCTCATGAATATGGTCATATTGAGAGAATAATTCAAAACCTATAGAATATTATAAGATATTTATATGTGGAATTAAAATGTTTTTGGGTTCCACACCTTCTACATGTTGAGTTTTCATGAAAAAAATTTCTCACTCGAACATTTACATTGATCCTTATAAATATTTTTATAGAGAGATGGGAAAAACTCCAATATACTAGAATGAAGTTACAGAACAAATGAAACTGGGACCTGAGTGAGATAATGAGATGGAAGAGAATATTAGAGCCATTCAGAAACCTGTATGAATTGTAAAAACTTGATAAAAGGTTATGTTAATAACCATAAATGTGTTCTAGAAATTGACGTTAAAATAAAGGTATTTATATTAATTTATTTGTGGAAGAAAGATGAGAAAACTAAGACCTAGGTATATTGGTCCCACTATAATACTTGACCAAATCTGGATAGTAGATTATAATTTAGATCTTCCAATAAACCTCACTCAGTTTTATGATGTCTTCCATTTATCACTCCTAAGGAAGTACATACATGATCCATCACTTTTACTAAACTCAGAGGTCATACTACTGGAGCCTGATTTTTCTTATGAGGAAAAATGGTTGAGATTCTAGATCGAATTGAGAAAGATCCAAAAAAATAACACTCACTTATTCAGTTTTGTGGGGAAACTACCATCTTGAAGAAGCTATGTGGGATCCTGAAGATGTAATTTTGTAGAAGAATCCTTGGGTTTTTTTTGTGCCAAAGTGATGAATTGGAGGGATAAATTCAAGGGTTCAAGAATGTAAAACCCCTAGATTTTATGATTTTTTTAATAAATTTAATATTTTAAATATTTATAAATATCCAAAATATCCAGATTACATTGTTTTACATAAAACAATGTTTTTAGCTTGTGTTATGCACAACACAGAATTGGCTTGGGTGACACGCTACACAGAGTTTAAATGAAATGTGACATATTATTATTTAATATTATAGTTATCACATAGATATTCAAATAGAGAATATTTATAGGATCAAATAAATTATGAAAATATATGGTTTACACATTTATATAAAATGAAATCTTTTGTGACCAATTAATTTTTAAATAAATAAATTCTTTTTCTGAAAACTATTTTTATGCAAACAAACATGTTTTACCTAAATAATTTAAAAACCCACTTTTTGTAAAATATTCTATTGAAATGAATACATTATATATTTATTCAACTATTTAAAATTCATCTTATGTGTTTTCTAGATAGGGTATGAGAATAAATATAATTTGTCACATAAAACAGTATTTTTCTAAACACAGTTTTGTCGCCTTTTTCTCCCTTATATTAAAATTAATTTTTGAAACATTTAGAAAATTTATTTGACAAAATAAAAACTAATTTTTAAAATAATAATATAAGAATTATCTTAGGGTAAATTATTTATAATTATATGAGAATTTTAAATTTTTTATGAATAGTGTAGAATGCAGATTTCTAATTAAAAAATATATTTCCATTTAAATTTTTCATAAAGTTAAATTATATTTTAAATTGATCTTAGTATAAAAGTTGGTTAATTATTTATCTATTTATGTAATTTAGGTCATTGAAATCAATTAAAAATTGAAATTTAATATAAAGACTTAGTAAAATTTTGATCATTTTCTCTTTAAAAAACCCCAGTTTCTCTTTACATTAGTGAAATTAAATTTTAATTAAATTTTTTCACTTATGTGAATGGAATTTTAAAAAATGGACTCCATATTTAGAATCATAATAATATATATTATATAATAAAGTCAACATAATTATCTACCTAAATTAATTGTACAAAAAAGAATTATTATTTAACATGATTAAGGTTAAAATGGTTATTCTAGGGTTTAAACTAAAAATATAAGCATCAAAAATCACCCAAAATTTTCCAACACCCATTATATTGTAATATATGGGCCTTATATCTTATTGAATTGAGGATATACAATTATTGAATCCTTTGGATATAATAGAAGGTGGGTGAAATTCATTCAAAATTTTAACCTCCCATCCTAGAATCCATAGTGTGGACAGAAATCCATCCTAGGAAGGATATTAGGGAAAACCTAAGGAGGATATGTCATAAATCATCCCCCAGGGCCCGTATTGTGACTACCCCAAGCCCACCTTCCATAGGCCAGGGGCTGGAGACTAGCACCAAAGGTGTAAATCCCTAAACTGTGAAGGAATTTCTTTTATAACAGAAAACAAAAACAACAGAGTACGCAATGAGAATTAAAACACTAAGTGAAACTGTATAAAAAAGAGGGTGCTGAAATTAAAGGGGCCAGAAATACAAGCCCAAAAGTGAAGTACAATACAACTGAAAAGCTAGTACAACTGTGGTAAAGTAAAACAGTAACTACTGAGTCATCCTCTGGGATTCCCACCAGAAGGGCGGGTACATATGGCCTCCTCAGCACCCCAAGTCTGTCTGTCTGCTCCATGTACGTATCGCCAAGTGGTACACCTCTAGGTATCATCCATCTCTACAACACACTACCTCGATCAGTGTTGTCCGTCATCTGGAACCAACACAATGAGGTGCAGGCATAGCTCGTTCAGGGGTGAGTATAACGATACTCAGTAGGGACCCCGAGACCCTCAAGGTCTCACAATATCCAACCAAGATAAACCACAAATAAAGATACAATCACGAAGTATCAACCAACCCTACTTAGGTATATGATCATACATATACCTAAGTTATCAATCACAGTCCGGCTCCAACTCTCGAGCCCAAGCACAACCCATTCCACAAAGGGAGTAAAGTCAATCATCTCGATGGTATCGACTGAATGTCAAGACCCAGCTCACACAGGTATACATCTTTTATAGAGTGATAGAGATGATCAAATATAGCCACTGATTCTTCTAAGCTGTCAGACCCACATAGGATATAGGACCATCTAAGATGTTGGACCCACACAAGATACAGGACCAGCTATTCTATAGTGTTGTAGATGATCAGATGTAGTCACTGATTCATCTAAGTTGTCAGAACCACACAGGATATCGGACCAGCTAAGCTGTTGGACCCACACAGGATACATGACCAGCTATTCTAGAGTGTTATAGATGATTAGATATAGTCACCGATTCATCTAAGTTGTCATACCCACACAGGATACAGGACCAGGTAAGTTGTCGGACCCACACAGGATACAGGACCAGCTATTCTATTGAACCCACACAGGATCCAGGAACAGAAGTTAGAACTGTCGGACCCACAGAGGATCCTTGTATAGTATTCATCACAATCAAACCCATGGAGGATTCTGGTACAGTAGTCATTGTTGTCGAACCCACGGAGGATTCCGGTACAGAAGTCATCATAGTCGTAGCCAGCCCTAGGGTTCCCGCACACAGCACACTCAATTCCGGGATGGTCCGATCCTTGAGCCAGGTGTCAATAAATAAACTATTATGAATTCCTGAGTTTATGTATCTCGTAGTTCTGTCTCATCATAAGGAACCAAATGCGATAGATGGCGCCTCAATCGAACGCACGATCTGAGAGTTATTGGCATTTCCATTCCAGGGGCCCGGTTGGATTTTACGCTCGATCCAACACTGCCATTTTACAAATTTGCTCAAAACTCACATAGAGTATTGCAAAAGGACCGCCTCTTCGTGAGGGTCCCAGTTCCACAGATAGTGTGTAAATCGTATCCACGGTCTAGGAGATATTTTCCTTTAAGCGAATATGGGGCCCGGACCATCAGACCTAGTGGGCTAGCGGGTCGGCCTGATCCAGTCCAGTGGGTCTGACCCAGCTGGGGGTCGGCCCGGCCTGGTGCCCCCCCCCCCCCCCCGCCGCGGACCCATCCCGAGAGCATGGGCTGGTCCGGTTCCTCTCTCCCGGCGGCACCAAGTGGCGCTGCCTCCTCCTCTGCCCGGTCGGCCGTAGCCGGCCGGTTCGGCCCGGTGCATGTGGCTCGCGCTACGGGCCATAGTTCTCCCCACGCAGCCCCTACGGGCGTCGCAGTTCTCCAGCCAAGCCGGGATGCGGCTGGCCAGTTCGCCCAACCGAGCAGCCCACGGACGCGGGCCGCGTCCTTCTCTAGGCGGCGCCTTGTGCGCTGCATTCTTCCAGTGGGTCGTCCAGATCGGTCGGCTGGTCGTCCCGCGGACCGGGCGGCCGGAGCAGTCGTCGGTCCCTTCACGCGGTCGTCGCTGCCTCTGGTCACCGGCGTCGCCGCCTCTTCCATCCTCCGCAGCCCGCATGGCCGTGGCCCCCTTCCTCCGGCGGGGTGCGACGGCACCACGCCCTACCGGCTCCACCTCCATTTCCAACACAAACAATATTCAATGGAAGGAAGTCGGTCCGTGTTTGTTTGGCCTGCGCCCTCTGTGTTAGGTGATAACAATTTGGCCACCATCAATCCAAAAATAAACGTCAAAGTATGAGGGTATAAATCATACTTAAAAATAATCCAATTTCCCCCTACCTCATAATCAGTTTTTATTGACGACGTCATGGGAAGAAGATGGATTTGACGTCAACCGTCGCATCTGCCTCGCACTTCAGATCTGAGCTCGAGCATTGGAGACTCGTCGGGATCTGATCTCCATTGAAGGATTGTTCTTCGTCTAATATCTTGGGAGATCCATCGTTGGAGAACATTTCTTCATCAACAAGCCTTTCACAGAACTCTCTCCTTTCCAACGAATTATGCCAACCTTCAAAAATGAAAAAGGATGGCCTCTTTTAATTCTTTCCCACAACAACACAAAGATATGTTTAATTAAATGAGTCAACTCATTTAATTAATGCTAAGGGATGGTTCAAATTCAAATTTAGAGGAGGTGGATAGTCTAATTAAAATAAGCTACCTTGCTTCATTAATGGGTGAATTGGAACCATTATGGGGGAAGGTGGAAGGTTTCAAGAGTTTCCCACATTAATGGGGGGCTCAAAAGATATATAATCCCACACATACGTTTACTGAACATACCGAAAAAAACTTCAGAAAATGATTCCGGTCACACCAGGCCTCAGAATCAAGCGTCGTTAGAAACTACAGACTCGTAAAAATCCCATGTATTTAAAAAAAAATCACGAAATTTTAAGGTCTTTACATTCTCCCCACCTCAGGTATTTACATCCTCGTAAGCTACAACACACACTAAGGGAACAAATGGGGGTACTAAGCACACATTTGAGCCTCCCGCTCCCATGTTCTCTCCTGGAGGTTCCCGTGCTACCAATGAACGCGCACCAGAGGAATCGACCGTCCATGCAGGAACTTCTCCTATCAATAATCAATCTCCAATGGAACCTCCATGAATGTCTCTCCGTCATCGATGTCTAGATCCTCGTGGTCGATGATTTTGGATGGGTTGTGCACGTATCTCCTTAGCTAAGATACATGGAAGACTTCATGCACCTGGTGCAACTGAGGTGGAAGAACCAAGCGGTAAGACACCTCTCTTACCCTTCTGAGGACCTGAAAAGGTACGATGAATCATGGAGATAACTTGCCGCCTTGGCCAAATCTCCATACACCTCATCGAGTTGAGACTCGTAGTAAGATGTGGTCGCCATCCTCAAACTCCATTGGTCTCTGTATCCTATCAGCGTAGGACTTCCACCTACTCTGTACAGTCTACATCTGCTCCAGGATGATCTGCACCTTCTCTATCGTAGCCTTCCCTATCTATGGTCCTACAAGTGCTGAATCCCCAGGGTCAGTCCAGCACAGAGGTGATCTTCATGGTTTTCCGTACAGTGCCTCGTAAGGTTCCATCCCTATGGTGTAGTGGTAGATATTGTTATACGCAAACTTCACCAAGGGTAAGTGATCCTCCCAGCTGCGACCAACGTCAAGGACACATGCATAGAGCATGTCCTAGAGTGTATGAATGGTCCTCTTAGTCTGACTATATGTATGAGGATGGAAGGCGGTGCTCAAATGAAGATGTGTTCTGAAAGCCTCATATAACCCCTTCCAAAATTGGGAAGTGAATCGAGTATCTTGATAGGAGACGATCGTCAATGGCACACCATGAAGCCATATGATCTCTTATATGTAGAGGCATCCCAAGATCTCTATTGATCCCTGATCTTTGATCGGTAGGAAGTGGGACAACTTGGTGAGTTGGTCTGTGATCACTCAGATAGAGTCGTGACCCCTCGATGTATGTGGAAGCCCCATCACGAAATCCATGGATATCCCATCCCACTTCCACTCTGGGACCTCTAAGGGTTGAACCAATCCTGCTGTAACCTGGTACTTTGCCTTCACTTGCTGAAAAGTGAGGCATCATGAAACAAACTATTCTACCGCCTTCTTCATACATGGCCACCAGTGCTATCGTCGGAGGTCCCGATATATCATCACCACTCTTGGATATACCGCTAAAGGATATCTTTGGCGCTCCCTCACCATTTTCTCCTGAAGAGCAACTGGTACCATGGTCCGTCCTCTGATGAGAATGAAGTGCTCCCCGCCTTTATAAAATCCATCAGGTACCTGCCCTGAGGATATCTGAGCATGTCGCGTCTCACAGACAATGTCCTCACGTTGTGACCTCCCTGACTTTCTTAAGAAGTGGAGGAGTGACTATGAGATACTGAAGAAAGGATACTCTGTCTCTATCCACAAAGGATATCTGCAACGCGACCAACTGCTTTTTCGCCTCTCCTAGAAGCTGAATGCCTGATCTCCTACTGAGATAATCTGCTACAACGTTCCCTTTCCTATGAGTATAGATTATCTCGAAGTCATAGTCCTGGAGGAACTCGAGCCATCGTCACTATCTCAGGTTCAGGTCCTTCTGCGAGAAGATGTACCTGAGACTCTGGTGATCATAGTAGACTGTAAAATGCTTGTCCATCAGATAGTTTCACCACATCTTCAAGGTGAAGACCACTGCTGCTAACTCCAGGTCATGGGTAGTGCAGTTCTGCCTATGCTATCTCAACTGCCGAGAACCATTCGTGATCACTACTTTCTCCTGCATCAGGACACACCCGAGTCTGGTCCCTGATGCATCGCAGTAAACTACATACCCAACGCCCTCCTCTTGTAACCTCAATATGGGAGCACTATTAAACCTCTGTCTCATATCCTAAAAGCTCTGTTGGCATCTCTCTGACCACACAAAGGGTTTCCCCTTATTCTCCAAAGATGATAGTGGTGCTACAACTCTGGAGAAGTCTGGCACAAAGGTAAATTTGGTCGACTAATGAGTGATCGACTGCACCCTCTTACGCAAGATTCCATCATGTGCTGCTTGGGTTTTTCTTTTCACCAACCAAGGAAAACACCCTCCCATCATTTTAGATAAACCACAACCTTTTTTCATTATACAGTCAATCTGTGTATGAACTGTGGTTTCCTAATACATACCTAAACTAACGTCGTAAGTCCTCAATGCTGCCACCAAGAGGTTCCAACCAAAACTATTTCCTCAAGGTTCAGATCACACCATCGGTGTAAGTGTTATAATCGAGTATCCTCCAAAAGGTATCTCCCAATGTGAGGTTTAAGTCAATGGTTTAACCATAAACTCTAGGTCTGGGGAAAGATTTGTGGAAGGAAGGAATGATTGGTACATATGTCTGTTGATATGGCAGCTAGTAGTAGACACAGCCAGTATTGTAGGGTCGGAAGAAAACAAGGAAGATGGCAAGAGGGGGGGTGAATTGCCTTTAAAAAATTGATTAACAAATTAAAAATCAAAGTAAAGTGCAGCGGAAATAAAGAGGCAATCACACAAGAAATTGATAACGGAGTTCGGCCAAAAACCCGGCCTACGTCTCCGCTCCCAACTGAACCGTTGAGAGATTCCTACCGCTTGCTTTTCAATGGTTTTAGCAAGAAACCCACTAGGCTTTGAGGTAGCACTAGGACCTATTACAGCTTGCTTTTTGTGGTTTAGCAAGAACCCACTTGCTTTTGATGGTTTAGCAAGAACCCACTAGCCTTTTTAACGGGTGAAGGCTAGCTCACCGAAAACTCAAGCCTTTTAAAAGGAAAGGCTTGACTAACCTCTTCACACCTTAATGGTGGTGTGAAACCCAAAAGAAAGGGAGATGAGAAAAGGTTTGGGGTTTGTAGGCACAAACCCAATTTTAAGCTCAAAATAATAAAAACAATAAAACCCGTATGTGAGGAAGACTTGGGCGCCAAGGTATGATGGAGTTGATGTAGCGTGCTCTCACAAGCTTCTTGAGGTGCTCCTTGGATTGGGAATTGGATTGGAGCACTTGAGGATCCTTGAAGGTGGAGCGCCGGAGGTTCGCCAAATGTGCAACAATATGTCCGGGCGCTTGGTATATGATCCGATTGGGTTTCGGGGCTTCCTTGGCCTTTATTTATAGTCATGGAACCCATTGGGGGCCTTCGGAGCCGTTGGAGAAGTCCTCGGAGCCGTTGGAGGCCAAAAGATGGTTGACTGGTCAAACCCAACGGCTAGTTTGACTGGGCTACCGGCTGGCCGGTGCAGGGCCACCGGCTGGCCGGTGCCTTGGCAGAGGAGAAGGCCTTTGGTCCAGGCTCTACCGGCTGACCGGTGGAGGAGCCACCGGTCGACCGGTGGGGAGACAGTAGCAGTCCAATTGAACTGGGTGCCACCGGATGTCCGGTGACAGAGCCACCGGCCGACCGGTGGGACCTGGCAGTGGGCAATGCCTCTGCCAGGTCCACCGGCTGGCCGGTGCTATCACACCGGTTGGCCGGTGGACTGAATTTCAGTCCACTTTGCCAGCTTTCTTGGGCCAATCCTTTGGCAATCTTTTGCCTATCATCCACAACACTTAAGAACAATGTTAGACAAATAAGAAAGGTGATTGTGATCATGAAAATCAAACAACGAGGGGAACGAGATGTACAACAATCTCCCCCTATTTTGATGATCACAATCACCAAAACAATCAAAGTAAAATACTGAAATTAAAGACATTCTTAAAGGATAATTTGAAAATAAATCAAAGCATGATCAAAAGGTTTCTCCCCCAATCAATCAAGAAATTTCTCCCCCTTTGTGATTATCAAAATAGCTCGGGGCATAAAACTTGATTGAGGGAATTTTGAAAAACAAGAGATGGGATTTGAAAATCAATTGAAATTTTTGAAATTGAAATGAAAATTTGAATAACAGTTTGAATTGAAAGTTTTGAATCAAAAATCAATTGAATTTTGAAATTTGAAACCAAATAAAATTTTTGAAATTGAGAGTTTTGAATGAAAATTTTGAATTGAAAATTTGATACCAAGAGTCGAAATTGAAAGTTTGAATCGAAAGTTTTGAATAAAACAAAAATCTTAAACAAACCTAACTCCCCCTAAATAAAAACAATAAATCACCGGGGAGAGGGATTTTGAAAAGAGACAATTTTAGGCCCGGAGAGACTCGCTAAGAGGGATTTTTCAATCCACACTTTCCTTGTAGCGGGTCTTCTCCTATAGAATTCATCCGAATAAAAAATCGATTTGGGCCTACCATACCGGGCGTTTTTGCAATTACATTCATATATCATGTGCCCGGGTTTTTTGCAATAATTACAAAATTTAAAACTAGAGCTCCCCCTTACAAAAACAGTTGGAGCATGGGAGGAGGAAGCTATATTGGTGTATCCTAGCCCTTGGGTGGTTCTTGAAATTCGTTGGGAACCAAGCAAATTGTTCAAATTTTGTTCCCCTTGGGTGAACTTAGCTAGGGTCTCCCTTAGGTCTTTGATGGTTGATTCCATAGAATCAACATTTGGAAAATTTTGGATTTTAAGGGTGAGTTCCTCCTTCTCTTTGAGAAGTTGTTCTTTTTCAGAGGAAAGTTTTTTGAAATTCTTTTTTAAAGCAACAAATTTTGACGATAAAGCATGAAAACCTTTTTCTAGTTGGTCTCTAGCGTGTGAGATTTCTTCATAAGATAAATGATTTAAAGAATTTGAATTTGAAGAACATGAGGAAGAAGAATCGGAAGATGTTACCTCATGATTTTCCATTAGGCATTTGTTACCGTTGTCGCTTGAGGAGGAGGAGGAGGATGATGAAGAGGTGTCACTCCATGTCGCTTTGAGGACCTTTTTCTTTCCTTTTTCCTTTTGCATGGCCCGTTTCTTGTTGAGTGGGCAATCGGGCTTGTAATGGCCCTTTTCGCCGCACCCGTAGCATTTTACCTTGGTCTCGGATCTTGCGGTGGGTTCTTGCTTTCGCGCCTTGCGAGATTTCTTCTTCTTCTTGTGCTTCTTCATAAACTTGTGCATTTGGCGGGCGAGATTCTCCATTTCCGAGTCGCCGCTTGATGATGAGGAAGATGAGGAAGGAGATGAGGAAGAAGATGAGGAGGAGCTTACTTCCTTTTGTACCTTGAGGGCGATGTTCTTTGGAGTTTTGATAGGGGTGCCCTCCTTTTGTGCTTGCCTCCTCATGGTGATCTCGTACGTCATTAGAGATCCAATGAGCTCCTCTACCGGCATATTTTTGACGTCCTTAGCTTCTTGGATCGTCGTCACTTTAGGTGCCCATGAGCTGGGAAGGACCCATAGAATCTTCTTGACCATCGTCTCGGCTGAAACATCATCACCAAGAGATTTTCTTCCATTGCACACGTCAGTAAAGCGAGTAAACATATCGGAAATAGACTCTTTTGGATGCATTGAAAATGACTCAAAATCTTGCCTATACATATCCAATCGGGTGTCTTTGACTTTGTTAGTGCCCTCATGAGTTACTTCTAAAAGTTTCCAAATTTCATGTGAGGAGGTGCAAGTAGATACTCGATTGAATTCATTTCGGTCTAGGCCGCAATGGAGAGCGTTCATGGCTTTGCCATCAAGCTCAAAATTCTTTATATCGGCGGGGGTCCATTTGGATTCGTCGGGGGTAGAAAAAGTGTAACCTTGCATGACAATTTTGTAAATGGGATATCCTATGCTTCTAAGAAAGGTAGTCATGCGGGTTTTCCAATAATTATAGTCGGTCCCATCAAAAAATGGAGCCCGACCCAAAGAGTAGCCCTCGGGGGCGAAAGAGGTTGATGCCATCTTAATGGATCTTTGAATTTGAAACCTTTTAAGGTATTACTCAAATTACCCCTCTGATACCAATTGTAGGGTCGGAAGAAAACGAGGAAGATGGCAAGAGGGGGGGTGAATTGCCTTTAAAAAATTGATTAACAAATTAAAAATCAAAGTAAAGTGCAGCGGAAATAAAGAGGCAATCACACAAGAAATTGATAACGGAGTTCGGCCAAAAACCCGGCCTACGTCTCCGCTCCCAACTCAACCGTTGAGAGATTCCTACCGCTTGCTTTTCAATGGTTTTAGCAAGAAACCCACTAGGCTTTGAGGTAGCACTAGGACCTATTACAGCTTGCTTTTTGTGGTTTAGCAAGAACCCACTTGCTTTTGATGGTTTAGCAAGAACCCACTAGCCTTTTTAACGGGTGAAGGCTAGCTCACCGAAAACTCAAGCCTTTTAAAAGGAAAGGCTTGACTAACCTCTTCACACCTTAATGGTGGTGTGAAACCCAAAAGAAAGGGAGATGAGAAAAGGTTTGGGGTTTGTAGGCACAAACCCAATTTTAAGCTCAAGATAATAAAAACAATAAAACCCGTATGTGAGGAAGACTTGGGCGCCAAGGTATGATGGAGTTGATGTAGCGTGCTCTCCCAAGCTTCTTGAGGTGCTCCTTGGATTGGGAATTGGATTGGAGCACTTGAGGATCCTTGAAGGTGGAGCGCCGGAGGTTCGCCAAATGTGCAACAATATGTCCGGGCGCTTGGTATATGATCCGATTGGGTTCCGGGGCTTCCTTGGCCTTTATTTATAGGCATGGAACCCATTGGGGGCCTTCGGAGCCGTTGGAGAAGTCCTCGGAGCCGTTGGAGGCCAAAAGATGGTTGACTAGTCAAACCCAACGGCTAGTTTGACTGGGCTACCGGCTGGCCGGTGCAGGGCCACCGGCTGGCCGGTGCCTTGGCAGAGGAGAAGGCCTTTGGTCCAGGCTCTACCGGCTGACCGGTGGAGGAGCCACCGGTCGACCGGTGGGGAGACAGTAGCAGTCCAATTGAACTGGGTGCCACCGGCTGGCCGGTGACAGAGCCACCGGCCGACCGGTGGGACCTGGCAGTGGGCAATGCCTCTGCCAGGTCCACCGGCTGGCCGGTGCTATCACACCGGTTGGCCGGTGGACTGAATTTCAGTCCACTTTGCCAGCTTTCTTGGGCCAATCCTTTGGCAATCTTTTGCCTATCATCCACAACACTTAAGAACAATGTTAGACAAATAAGAAAGGTGATTGTGATCATGAAAATCAAACAACGAGGGGAACGAGATGTACAACAGCCAGTACCTCAAATAATTCCTAGAACCCTTGGGTCACACTCCTTGACAGCATGTAGCTACTCTCTTCCCCAGCCCTCCAGCTCCCTGAGCCTAGCGGGGTCAACAAAGGTGAGTGGTTGCAACATGTCGAAATGTTCACCACCTCATGTTGCTCTCCTAGATCTGCTTCCACGTCTTCTGCCTTGAATATTCATTAGTACTTAACACTTCCTCTTCCTAAAACATCTCACATGCCCAAGTCTCTGATATTGGTGCCAGTTTCATGCTTCCCAACTGCTAACATTCACTAGCTGTATCCTCTCAAACAATGAAATTTCAACCACAAAGGTTCACTCTAGCACCATAACATAAGTAGGAATGCATAGAGGAAAATTTTTTGGCTCTTATACCCTTAAAAACACCTCGCTCAGAGGTCCTAGCTATAAAGCACTGATCGTATCATATTCATCGAGTAGCAGGAATGATCGGTATGCCTCGATGAATACTCACCTACCGACACATCATCCTGCCGAAGCAGTATAAGCTCTAGAAAACTCTCAGCCACATCCTCAAGCCATCCCTTAGCTGCCTTTGGGTCAGGTTCACCTCGTAACTTGAGGGATATCTGGTGCTGAAACACATGTAAGGCACTAAACCTACAAGTGCCCTCTACTAGTACCACCGGTAGTATCTGCTAACCAACAGAAAATGATATAGTTGGCACACTTCCCGAAGTTACCATCTCAGAAAACGGTCCAGGTACTGAAACCTCATCGCTATGCGGACCATCCTCATGGTCACTTACTGAAAAAGATTAGTAGCTAAGATCAACTTCTGCTCTACTAGCGTCTCAACTAGGCAGAAAACTCCAGTAATCACATCTATCATGTCCTCTGTTGCCTGGTAATCTGTCTCACCTTGAAACCTCTGAGGCCTCTACCGCTGGAACTCGTGAAATGTGATCATTTGACGTTAATTGTCCTCCAATACAACTGGTGGTATCTGCTGCCCAACGGGTGGTGGTGCTGCTGGTACACCACTCGAAGGTGCCAACATAGTAAGAGGGCCCTAAACCGGATCCTCGTCGCTCGGTGGGCCTTCATCGTGTACTCTCTCGGAAACCCTAGCTGGCTGTCTAAGCAGCGGCATCCTGATAAGGAACAGATTTTCCATAGTCAATAAGTTATACATGGTGAGTTGACTCAAAGAGTTAACAATAAGACTCTTGAAAACACACTCGCAATTAGTGTTCTCATGCACTGAGTCGGAAATCAGAAGTCAGGGTCCTGGTGTATGGATACGTCGGCCGCCGCACCAACACTAGACTCCCTAGACTGAAAACCACACTCAATACTCTTAACACTATTGCTTCATAGTAAGACAGATCAAATTCCTATGTTCTAGGGTAAAACCGAATCCTATAATACCAATTTGTCACGACCCGTCCCCCGGGGCCCATATCATGACTACCCCAAGCCCGCCTTCCATAGGCCAAGGGATGGCGACTAGCACCAAAGGTGTAAATCCCTAAACTGGGAAGGAATTGCCTTTATAACAGAAAAAAAACAACAGAGTACGCAACGAGAATTAAAAAACTAAGTGAAACTATATACAAAAGAGGGTGCTAAAAGTAAAGGGTCCAGAAATACAAGCCCAACAGTGAAGTACAATACAACTAAAAAGCTAGTACAACTGCAGTAATGTAAAACAGTAACTACTGAGTCTTCCTTTGGGATTCCCACCTGAAGGGTTGGTACAGATGGCCTCCTCAGCACCCCAAGTCCGTCCGTATTCTCCATGTACATATCTCCAAGTATTCCACCTCCGGGTACCATCCAGCTTTACAACTCTCTACCTCGATCATCACTGTCCGTCATCTGCAACCAACACAACATGGTGCGGGCATAGCCCGTGCAGGGGGGAGTATAATGATACTCAGTAGGGACCCCAAGACCCTCAAGGTCCCACAATATTCAACCAGGATAAACCACAAAGAAATATACAATCACGAAGTATCAACCAACCCAACTTAGGTATATTCCCAAACATATACCTAAGTTATCAATCACAGTCCGGCTCTGACTCTCGAGCCCAAGCACAACCCATTCCACAAATTAAGTAAAGTCAATCATCTCAATGATATCGACTGAAAGTCAAGACCCATCTCACACAGGTATATATATTATATAGAGTGATAGATATGATCAGATATAGTAACTGATTCTTCTAAGCTGTCGGAACCACATAGGATACAGGACCAGCTAAGCTGTCGGACCCACACAGGATACAAGACCAGCTATTCTAGAGTGTTGTAGATGATCAGATGTATTCACTTATTCATCTAATTTGTCAGACCCACACAGGTTACCGGACCAGCTAAGCTTTCGGACCCACACAGGATACAGTACTAGCTATTCTAGAGTGTTGTAGATGATCAGATGTAGTCATGGATTCATCTAAGCTGTCATACCCACACAGGATACAAGACCAACCAAGCTGTCAGACCCACACATGATACAGGACCAGCTATTCTGTCGGACCCACACAGGATCTATGAATAGAAGTCAGAACTGTCAGACCCACGGAGGATCCTGATACAGTAGTCATCACCATCGAACCAACAGAGGATTCAGGTACAGTAGTCATCGCTGTCGAACTCACGGAGGATTCCGGAACAAAAGTCATCATAGTCGTAGCCAACCCTAGGGTTCCAGCACACAGCAATCTCGATTCCGGGAGGGTTCGCTCCTCGAGCCAAGTGTTGATACATCAACTATCATGAATTCTGGAGTTTATGTATCCCATATTTTCAACTCATCATAAGTAACCCAACGTGATAGACGGCGTGTCAATCGGACGCCCGGTCTGAGAGTTATTGGCATTTCCGTTCCAGGGGCTCGGTTGGATTTTACGCTCAATCCAACCCGACTGTTTTACAAATTTGTTCAAAACTTACTTAGAGTATCGTAAAAGGACCTTCTCTTCACGGGGGTCCTAGTGCCATGGATGGCGTGTCAATCGGACGCACGGTCTAGGAGATATTTTCCTTTAAGTGAAGACGGGGCCCGGCCCGTCAGACCTAGTGGGCTGGCGGGTCGTCCTGATCTGGTCTGGCGGGTATGACCTGGCTGGGGATCAGCCCAGCCCGGTGGGGTGCTTCCCACCCATCGACCTGGCCCGCGCGTTTGGGCCGGTCTGATTCGGCTCGCCTGGCAGTGCCTAGCGGCGTCGCCTCCTCCTCTGCCCGGTCGGTCGTCGCCGGCCAGTTCGGCCCAACACACATGGCCCGCGCTGCCGGCCTAGGTTCTCACCACGCGGCGCCTTCGAGCAACACAATTCTCTAGCCTATTTGGCATGCGAGCAGCTGGTTCACCCAACCCAAGGTCCCGCGGATGCGGGCTGCGTCATTCTCTACGCGGCACCTTGTGCACCGCGTTCTTCCAGCGGGCCGGCCGGATCGGTTGGCCGGTCGTCCCACAGACTGTGCGGCCCAAGCGGCCATCGGTCCCTTCACGCGGTCGGTGGGCAGCTGCTGCTACCACCACCGCCTTCGTTCACCAGTGTCGCCACCTCTTCCATCCGCTACGGCCCACATGGCCGGAGCCCCCTTCCATCGGCGCAGTGCAACAGCACTGCGCCCTTCCGGCTCCGCCTCTGTCATCAACACAAACAAGATTCAACGGAGGGACTTCGGGCCATATTTGTTCAGTCCACGCCCTCCGCATTAGGTGATAACAATTTGGCCACCATTAATCCAAAAATAAATGTCAAATTACAAGGGTATAAATCATACGTAAAAAATAATCCAATTTACCCCTACCTCATTATCGGTGTTCTATAATGACGTCACGGGAAGATGGAGTTGACGTCGACCGTCACGTCCGCCTCGCACTTCAGATCTGAGCTCGAGAATTAGAGACTCATCGGGATCCGATCTCCATTGAAGGTTTGTTCTTCGACAAAGATCTTGGTAGATCTTTCATTGGAGAACCGTTCTTCGTCAACAAACCTTTCACAGAACTCTCTCATTTCCAACGAATTATGCCAACCCCCAAAAATGACAAAAGATGGCCTCTTTTAATTCTTTCCCACTACAACACAATGATGTGCTTAACTAAATGAAGCAACAAATTTAATTAATTCTAAGGGATGGTTCAAATTTAAATTTAGAGGAGGTGAAGAGTTTAATTAAAATAAGCTACCTCATTTCATTAATGGGTGAATTGGCACCATTATGGGGGAAGGTGTAGGGTTTGAAGAGTTTCCCCCATTAATGGGGAGATCAAGGGTTTTAAAGGGGGGTTAAGGGGAGTTAAAGGGTTTGGGTTGGCCCCACCCTAAAACATCCTCACAAGGGTGGTTAGGGTTTGGTGGGTCCCACATCCTACCTCCCTTTGGAGGTTTTAACTACTTTTCAAATAAAAATATGTCACACATATTTTTTATTTAATTTTTATTTAGAAACCCCAATAATTAACTCCCAATATCAATAAAATTCAACTACGGTAAAGGTCTCATTAAGAGAATATCGGCATTGTGAGTTCAACGGTGCCCTCGGATTTCAATTCCGAGCACTGCTTCAAAAGATATAAAATCATGCATGTACGTTTACTGAACGTACTGAAAAAAAATTCATAAATTTATTCTGGGCACACCGAGCCTTGGAATCAAGCGTCGTCAGAAACTACGAACTCATAAAAATCCCGTGTATTTATAAAAAAATCATGGAATTTCCAGGTCTTTACAAGATACCCAAAGAAGAGGTAATGTTCATCAATAAGAAAATTTGTTATATTTCTTCTAAAATTCCCTTAAATTATTATTATACCATTATGATAGAAAAACCTCATTATTTTATATATATTGAGATGTTTTTTTGTTATGATCATGACCTGCAACCATCTCCACTTCCAACAAATAGGTTACAAAATCAATGTTCGTTAATACAGAGGACTACTATCTTATAAACCGATGTCATTCATTTTTCAATCACTACATATAATAGTTTTATTGAATGATGGATAAACTAGTTATGTATGATATTTAATATATTATTATTCTTCTATAATTAATTTACCAAACATACAATCATGGTTTCCATTTTGTGGGAAGAACATGACGTCGCTCATGTGAGTAGTAGTCTACCACCTCGCGTAGTGATGTGATTCATTCATGCTTTACATAAAAACTAATAAGGATATGTTTAATGAACATATGTGATATATATTACATAATAATGATTTTATAATAATTAGATATTATTTAAATTTCTTTATATCAATACATAGAGAAAATGGAAACATCATTCATGCATATATATGGACTACCGTCTCCAAGAACATTATTTTTCATTTTTTATTTCTATATTTAATATATTACTATAAATAAATATATTTTTAATTCCTATGATATATATATAAAGGTAAAATATATAGATATTATGGAACCATGATCAAATTAAGAGCACCAAAAACAACTAATCAAATCATACACGAAAAACAACAGAGTTAATAGTCGAAATTTTAATTTAACATTGAAGTGTTAATAAATTGGTAATAAAAGGTCATAATTAAATAATATATGGTACAATATATATATATATATGAATTTATGGATTAATAATATATGTGTAATAAAAATATATTTATTATTCTGGAGTTTTGAATGTGTACAAAACATGCCAAGACTTATGGTAAGAGATTTCTGGTCTCTCTTTTATTTCCGGTGGACATGTGAAAATTCACCACTCGTTTATTTTGTGTGGTGTATATATACTGAAATATTGACTTTATATATCATGAAAATATTTATTTTATGATATATAATTTCTCATTTGATATTATTCTTAAATGTGGGTCATTATTCAAATGATTACTTAAGTAGTAATGGATTTATGTATTAAATTTTACATATGTGAGACACATGTTATATTAACCAACTATTTCAATTTTTTGGTTTATATACTTACCTTGAATGTATTTTTTTAGTATAATTATAATTAATAATATATAAATATCCATTTTATTATTTTTATCTCATGGGGTATACAGTTCAAAACATAACACATTAGTAAGGTAGTTTTGTCTTAATTTGTCTTCTTTGAGAATGATGTTATGTTATACACTAATCTTCTTATACTCTGTGTATATATAGACCCTTTTAAATTAAATATCATAGATTTATTTATATTTATTATATTTTATGTTTCATTAAATTATTTTCTTTCATGGGAATTACCTTTCAATGTTACTAATGTGGTAATACTTTTATGTTAATACCACATTGTTAATCAGGATTGTTTATAAATATGCTTCCATTGATGAAATATCATGATTAATCTCTCAATAAACTCATGAATTTTCATATCCTATTATATTTAATTATAATACATGTTTACCTTCATTTTACATTGTTTATGTACTCTATATTTTAAAATAATGTTTTAATAAAAATCATATTTTCAGTCAAAAACACATATTTCTTCCAAAACCATGTTTTTAAAGAATGTATTCAAAAATGTTTTAACATTATTCAAATTATTTATTAAAGAAATTTTTTCCCATTTCTGAATGTTTAAAAAATATTATGAATGGAATCTTCATCCTTTTTCTAAACAATTCATGTTTTTTTACTAAAAATATGAAAGGGATCATTTTTTTAACATGTACAGAATATATATAAATTCCCATCATCAGGGAAATTAATTTCTTTAAAGATTTCTTTGTATTCTTATGGGTTATTTTAAATGAAAATTATTTTCAAAATTTTTAATATTTTAAAAATTATTTTTCGATGTTGAATAGATATTTTCTTCAGAAATGTTTTATATTATTTTAATTATTTATTTATAAGTTTTAATAACAAGAATTTCTAAAATGTTTTATGAATATTTACTATGGAAAAAATTATTTTCAAAGAAAATATATATTCCTCTATAAATGTTATAATTTGTATACATTTAAAAATAATTCTCCATCTAAGATAACACCCCTGGATATAAGTTTTTTGGGGGGATATAAACCATGGTTTTCATTTTTATTATTCATTTGAATGGTTTATGATGAAAAAATGATTAAGAAACCTATTTTTATTCTATGGTTTATACCATAAAAAATTATTATGAAACCCTCTTATTTTACATGGGTTACACTTTGATTAAATGATTAAATGATTACAAGTCCTATATCTTTTCAATAGGTTGTGATATAATGAATTGTTTAGGAAACCCATTTCATTTTAAGGGTTATGATATGATGGATGTTTTATAACATTATAGAATATATATGTATAATTTTTATTACATGATGGGTGGGACCTATATATCCTTTCAATTCATTGTGTAATGATAAATTTTATATGATCTCATAGGGTACATGGGTGGTTATCCCATGCCTAAAAAATGGTACTTGGGTGGCTATCCCAAGCCTAAAAAAAGTGTTCACTGGTGGTATTATCAAGCCTAAATTAGTTACACAAGTAGTTATCCCAATCCTAACACATTATTAAAGTATTTGTGGGTAGCCTTGACATAAGATTTTATAATATTATGTATATTCTAAAATAATATTTCTTATACCAATTTTATTCTCTCATGACTCATGTTCATTGATTCACTTTTGATTCATTTCTTATAAACTGCCAATATTTATTCCATGATTAATTTTTCTTATCTTTTATATGAAGGGTGTGGTTTTCAAATGTTATTATCGTGTTCTCATACCCTTTTGTTCATTTTAATCTTACGTATCACCCTTTTTTACCATTACTAAGTATCTATGCTCACACTTCTTATGTTTCCTTTCCCCATGTTATGAAAAAAGGTTTAAATTGGGTATGCTTATGAATATTACTAAAGGTAAATAGCTTGGTTAGATAAATTGAATAAATTTCACCAAGTTAAGAAGATTTTTTCAATTTTCCAAAGGTACTAAATTATTATGGTCCTTGGTCATGTGTTTGTTTAATGTATTGAATATTCGTCTAAAAATATGTAATATCCATTGATAAAAAATCTTGGTTCACTATAGATAAATATAGGGAGTTCATACAAGTATTACCTTGACAATATAGTGCGAGACTATAGGAAATCCATTGTAGTGTCTACTCCTAAATGAATCCTACCTATCCCACTATATAGTTATTAGGACTTCAAGTGACAAATGTACCCTAGCAAGAAAAAATTGCAAGCCAATGGAATCCAACATCTCAAAGGATATGTCGATTGAGAGAATTATGAGAATGGTAGTACCGTATCTCTATTTAATTTAATATATAATTAGATTATAAAACTCATACCTCAAATATAATATTACCATAAATATATTGGAGGCTCTCTATTGGATAATTTTCCCCTTCAAACATTATTCCTCATGGATTAATTTTTAATTTGAGGTGTTGGTTTTCTTCTAATAAATGTATTTTGTATCTCGTAATGATAACTTCATTACATAGTGATTATTATTCTATGAGGGAAATGGATTCTTGGGATTTTGATGGATTCATTTTCTAATTTAGGGATTCTTATTCAATTATCCATTCTTTATCATTCTTTCATTTTATTCATCACCAATGAATCCCATGTCAGGTGATTGTTGATCTTGAATGTGGTGTGTGTCTCGTATATTGGTTCTAACTCATGAATTACTTAATGTTCTTGTAAATTACTTTGGTTTAGTTTGTGAAATAGATTTATTTGAAATAAATAATGAATTATATTTTCAAATTCATCTTGCACTACTGGAAAATTGCCCTATACCCACGGTTCAAAACCGTGGGTATAGCCCCCAAAACCGTGGGTATAGGCTCAGCCCACGGTTTTGGGAACCGTGGGCTGGAATGGCGTCGGGATAGGGGGGTCACCCTATACCCACGGTTTGGAGAAACCGTGGGGATAGGTTTCACACAGCGTGGCAAGTGGGTGGCCACGCTGGCAACTCATTGACCCCACGGTTCTCAAACCGTGGGGATTTTAATTCTCAAAAAAACCTACGCTGGGTATCGAACCCAGGTCTCCTCCGAATTGCCGAATTGGACAGATTATCACACCAACCAGGCCATTGTTATATTTTAATATATAAGCATATATCTGGGTATATATATTAATACGCCGAATTGAATTTTAAAAAAACCTGCAGCGAGACTCGAACCCGCGTCTCTTCTAACGATCTCGCAGGAGCAATTCCGCCGCACCAACTAAGCTGTAACACAATTCTGTTATATTCATATGCATTTTTATATTTATATTCATATTATCCACACGGTGCATATTAAAAATTTGCGGCCAAGGGGATTTGAAACCGCGACGTCCGACATACGGGCTAAACGGACTGACCAGCCAAGCCGCCGATATATTCTGTAAATTAATTTTTATAAACCTAAATATATGAATTCAAATCATTGGTAAAAATTTCCCCGCCAAATTGTTTTTGTCTTCCCGCGCTATTTTTTTTTGTCGCCATAGGCTATCCCCACGGTTCTACAAAACCGTGGGGATAGGCCTTCGATTTGTTTTTTATCCCCACGGTTTTTGAAGAACCGTGGGGATAGCCCTAGAAATAAATACCTATACCCACGGTTTTGTAAAACCGTGGGTATAGGGCTTCGAGAAACACTCTATCCCCACGGTTTTAGGAAAACCGTGGGTATAGGTGACCAATACCCACGGTTTTCTAGAACCGTGGGTATAGGTTCCCACACTATACTTATACCCACGGTTTTCGAAAACCGTGGGTATAGGGCACCCCTATACCCACGGTTTTTCCCAAAACCGTGGGTATAGGTCTCTTTTCCAGTAGTGTTGGGAGGTATGATAATATGTTTTTAAAGTGTTATTATTTAAAATATATTTATACACTTTATGTGTTAAATGAAATGACTCAAAATGAATTTTAATATAAAGTGTATGTTATTATACTATTGTAGTGATTCATTTCTATAAAAATGATTCACAAATTGTCTGCATGATTTATTTAAATGTTTTTAAAAACATGTTATAAAGGGAACCTTGGTTTCATCGGGTTATAGACATATCCAAATAAGTGTTTTTATACCCACTAGGGATTAATCATGTTATAATGATATATTATGGTAGGAATAGATATCAGTATGACTCTTGAGTAGCCTATCTTAGAATTTTATCACATGAACTAGTATGTAATATTATAGTCTATATCCCCCTTATGACTGGTTTTATAAATTATTGTATTGATTCCTAATGTATTTTTAAAATTTTTGTGTTATTTTATTTCCAAGGATGGATCTATTTATGTTTTTACACAATCTTTTATATAATTTACATATTGTAGGATTTTTTGAATATGAACTACTATAAAAGAAACAAAGGGTTGATTTATAAAATTATATTTATTTTAAATTGTATTTTTATTTTTTTAGTTTTAAATCAAGAACTAATTGTTTCATAGCGATATATATTTTATAAATTAATTAGGGTGTTTTGTAGTGTTTTTTATTCACACCTTTCAAATTGAATAAGGTTCATCAAGACCTAGTTTTGTTGGGAATAGGTAAAGGGTATGGAATCTTGTATCTGAGTAGATTCTCATGGATCATGTTTTATCCATACTAGATTAGGTCGGTGGTAATAGTTAGTCACATAATGATTGTTTTTTGTACCTATTTTGGTTTTCATTCATATTTTTATTCATTGTATTTTCACTATATGTCTCATAAAATAGTTCATTATTTATGTATTATATTCTAATTAATTATCTCATTTCTACTACTCACAATACATTTTTGGTTTTTTTTATCATTACCAATGTGGAGATTTATCATGGGTGACGTGATATGTCTTACATAGATGATCTTTTAGAAAAAGGTATTATATCCAATACCCATCCAAAAGTTTTATGAATCTCTAAGGGATTTATTTATGGTCTATGTTGGATATAGATTATAGACATTGTAATTTAGGTAGTAAGTGTGGATGGGTTCCTGGAGAGCTTAGTTCCATGACTGTACTTGAGTTACCATGTGTGGCTAAGGAATATTTTGAATAAATGTCTTTGTTTTAAAGGGTATTTAAATGAAAATTACTTAGAGTTCATTTTTATAAAGTTGATCTTTTCTAATGTATTTTTACTTCATTTTCAGATTCTTTATTTCATTATATTTACAATGTTTAAGTCTTTTGATATTCATTCTTAATGATTTTATTTAGATTAATAAATTTACTCTTACTCTAATTGGATATTTTGTTTTTTGTTTATTAGATAATTCCCCATAGAAGATATCTTCTGAATATAGGAGAGGCAACTGTAAGGAATGTTTTGAAATCGAATTCTCTAGTAGACTCTTCATTAATAGAAGTCGTCATCATCCTACTTTAAACACTCAGTTAGGATAGAGTTGGAAACGATGGATGGGTAGTGGAATATGGGTTGGAATATTATAGAAATATTTCATATTTTCATGTGATAAGTGATAACATGAATATGAAGAGTATATAAATATTAATGGGTGATCATCCATTTTTTGAGAACTCTATAGGACTCTATGGTTGGATATTTGACATAAATACGTGAAGGGAGGGTGATAAAATTGTGAGACTCTATCATTTAAGCTCTGTTACATGAGAATATTACCTATAATTATTTAAAAAGGATCTTAAACTATAATTTTTATCAGTATTTGTTTTGGGTGGAAATGACTTGATTGTTTTAGTCCTTGGAATAAGGGGGGAATTTTGTAATGGGGTATGCCATCCATTTTTTAAAGTTGATTCCCTAATGACTCAAGTTTGTTACTAAGTACTTCCTTAATTCTTCTAGGATTGAGATAAAGAATCTTATGTCTTCCAACCATTTTTTATGTGGTTAATAAATAATCTTTTCATAAGGTAGATATAACTTGGAAAATGGTTTTGGGAGGTACTTCAGTTACTATAGGTGGTATCTAGTGTGTGTAGCGTAGATATAAAAGAATGCATAGGGGTTCTCAATTTTAATCGGGACTAGTTTCTTGGGATTTTATAGAATATCATTTACAATTTTTCTATAATTTTGGGAGTCCATTTTATACCAACCCTAACTTCATGGAAGAACTCAGGAAATGTAATCATTATGAAAAATATGATCATATTAAGAGTTTTTTGGATGAATGTCCCAAATAAATAGAGTTAGATCCACATTTTCCAAGGTCTTATAGGCTGGTTATGAAATAGAAAAGGGTGGTGGATCTCACTAACATACAATGGAGGATACTTAGGTGGTGTAGATTTTTCATGGAGGAGATAATACAAGATATATTTTTTTATCGAAGGACACAATGTAGGAATACAATGTATCTCTTTCTATTGTTAGAGGCACATTATTTATTTCCTCCTCCATGGATATGGATTTTATTGATATAGTCGTAACTCAATACATTATATTATTGAAGCTGATTTATGTTTTGGGAATATATTCCATGATTATACCATTCATATTAGATCATTATAGGGATTTTTTAAAGATTTCATATCATGGTTTTAAATGTCCAATTTGTCAATTGATTGTTGTCAAAAAATACTTTTTAATGGATTTTAGTGTTTTTTATCTTGATATATTCATCCTTATTAATGGTATGGATTGGAAAATTAGTGTTACAGTCCAGATCAATTTTTTCCATCATCAAGATCAACATCTATCTCCTAGTGGATTCTACCATGTATTTTAGGGGGAGAGGGATTCTAGATTAGGAATAGCCAGGCATGTTGTTTCTTATACTAGAATGATCTCATGAAAGCTGTTGGAAATGTTTCATGATGTAGTTGATCATTGTTTTTATAGTCCAGTTCCTATATTTTTTATTGAATAACCTAGGTTCTTTCCCTATTACTTTTCTAGGTTAACTCTATATAAATATTCCAAATTCACTATCGAACTTCTCCTTAGGAAGATAACAATTTATATTCCATCATATAATACAGAACTCAGTAATTTAAAGAAGATTAATATTATTTTTTCAATGCTTGAGTAAAAGGAATTTATTTATCATAGAATGTAAAAATTTTATTCACCATTACTCTAAGAATAGAGGAAAATAGAAGCCTCATTCAGTGTTTTTATTAATAAAATCATAATAAGGTGATTATGAATAGAAAATACACACTTCCTAGGATTTAAATTCTCTTTGATCAACTTAGAGGAGCATAATGGTTTTCAAAAATTGACCTATGTTCATGCTACAAAAAATTTTTATTCTAAAAAGATTATATAACTAAGTTATCATTTATGATTCAGAATGGAAATTTTGATTTTCTAGTTATATCATTCAGTATCAATAAAGATCATACTACATTTATGGAATTGATCAAAAATATTTTCCATTAACTATTTGATTAATTTATAATTGTTTTATGGATGATATTTTGTGTACCCCATGTCATAGGATGTTAATAGGGATAATTTGGAAATAATCCTTACCAGATTTAAAGAACATATCTTATATGATAATATTTCTAAATGTGAATATTGGATTAATGAAGTTGTTTATCTTATAGGGAATGTCAATAGAGCCTGAAAAAGGTCAGGGTGGTAATTTCATGGAAGAAACATTGAAATATGTTTAAAATTTTTATTATTCTTGGGAATAGTTGGTTATTAATGGTAGTTTAGTTAGGATTTATCTAACCATGTATCTATGATGATAAAATTTATGCATAAATGTGTTAAAATTTAATGGAATAGTAAATTTCATATATCTTTTGAATAATTAAAGCTAAAGCTCACATCCAATCTAGTTGAGATTGGTTTTGGAACCAGGTTTAGGATTTTATGTTTTCAGTGATACCACATGTATGTATGTGATGTGTATTGATGTAGGTAGAATAAGAGGTGTCCAATGTCTCTCACCAATTATGTCATCATGAGAAGAACTACATTATCTATGATCATGAATTAAAAGCTATGATGAACAATCTCAATAAATGGTTCCCCAATCTACTATATGAATTTTTTATGATATATTCACATCATAACAATGTGATTTATATATTAACTCATAAGGATCTAAACTTATGATAGAGACGTTGGGTTAACTATCTACTGAAAATCAATTTTGATATTTTTTATGCTATAATGAATGGTAATATGGTCTCCAATACATTGGGTAGGTTGTTTCTGAATCAAGGAATGAAGGAATTAGTTTTGGATTTATAACAGCCTGATATTTTATAAAATATTTTTTCCAAATATATTTAATTTCTTCAATAGTTTTTGTTACATTCAACAAATTGTTTTAAATATTCTCAATATACTAATAATATTATTATTTAAACATTATCATTGTATCTTATGAATTAAAATTTATGGAATGAATAGAAGTAACCTAATTTTTAAAACTAAGTATAAAGGATAAATTTAATATATAGATACATAAGTACTTATTTTTTGGTAATGTTCATATATGCTTCTTAAATAAATTTTTCCAAAAGGGATTTTTTTATAATTTTATGGAAAAATAATAAAATTATTTTCTATACATTAATAAAATTCATCTCAATTTTTTGAATCAAAATGTCAAAATTATATTGGGGAATTTTTTGATAATTTTCTGAAAAGATAACTTTTTCAATGAGTGGTAAAAAAAATATAGATTTACATTAAAAAAATCCTTTGTAAAAGTATTTAAAAAGTTATAAATTATTTTAAAATAATTTAAAAGTAAAATTGTGTAAATTATACTATTATTATTACTAATTTTTTTTAATAAAATAAATTTAATGTGGGTTTTTGATATAATTTGTTTTAATAATTTTGAATGTTTTTCATTAGAATCCCATTTTTTTATCACATTTGTGGGCTTCATATTAAATTATATTTTACCATATCGTTGAATTTAATTTGTAAAAAAATAAATATTTCAAATTATTATAATTAAAGTTATACAATATGTCCAACTTCATTTTATGGTCATAATGAATAGTAAAAACATAAAAAAAATATCATGACTATGGTTCAAATAGGTTTACTATGGGGTAATATAAAATGATAAGGGGTGAAATAACCAAAAAACATGTCCAGTTTCTGTTTTATGACCATATATCAAATAGAATTCATAAATTTATTGACAATGATCCATTTTGGATCCTTTTTTCACTTATAAAACCCAAGTTTATCTTTTTTGATTAAAAAATTTCATTTGTGTCCTCCCTCCAACCTTTAAAAAGGTACCTCATATCTTCTTCTCGTTACACTTTCAAATCCATTTGGATCAACCTACACATTTTAAAATCCACTAATTACATCCCTATAAACATATTAGAGGCATTAAAATAATTTTAAAGCACTGATAAGAAGGTGTTAGGTATAAATCTAAAGTTTCTTTCTCAAGAAGAGGTATTGTTCTTAACCATGTTTTTTCTCTTTATTTAATCTTATACCTCCATCAAAAATTCTTCAACCATGATGATATAATAATATAATTATCAACCATATAACTAGATTTTATTATGTTAATGGAATAACATATATACATATCCTCTTCCATCAAATAGTAATTGAAACTGTCGATTATGTGTATGGAGGAGTACTACCTCACGAATTGATGTAATTCATTTTCCTTCACTGTGATAACGCCTCGAGTCCTCTCTTCCTGACTCAATGCTTAAAAATGATTTTTAATTTTTTTTATAAAAATAAATGAAAAATTACACAACACTTTAACACAAAAGAGGAACTTTTACCAGTCTAGGTTATGGAGAATTAGACAAAAATTACATTTATCGGAGTTGAACAAAAAGTTGACAAACAACTAATAAGCTTGCGCGCGTGCTAACTCCAAAAGTGAAAAAATCTGGATTTTTAACTTCTAAGATACCTATGAGAAATCATTTTAAAGTGTAGGGTGAGTATTCAATTTCCCAGTAAGGAGTTTGAAAAATTTGGATAAATCCCATTAAAAATATCCCTTTGATAATTCATTTGAAAAAATAAATTAGAAATATATTTTTAAAACATAAAAAATACAATAAGGATTTAAAAAATAATAACTACACTTTGAAAACACTTTTAAACTAATCCAGTGATTAAGTTAAAAATATGAGGAAAGATCTTAAAAAAACAATAGAGGCTGATTGAAACTTTGAAGGCTATATTGGGCCTACCCAATTAATGGATGGACTCACTTTCTAATTCCCTATCATATTTACAAAGTTCAAGTACCAATGTTTTATAAAATATTTTTTGTTTAGCTTACCTTACATACATATAATTTTCACAAGAGTTTTAGATTTGAAAATATATAATCATACATAAAATAAAAATATTCACTTTTATTTATATATAAATATATAAATACTAATTTTGGTTGGAAATTACATAGAAGCTCAAATAGTATTTACATACATCAAATTTCATTTTTGATCCCATAAACTCCCAACTTTGTAAATCTCATTCAATGATCAATAATACATGTATATACTTATATATATATATATATATGCGTGTGTGTGTGTGTGTGTGTGTATGCATGTATGAAATTTCATGAAAATTTATCGATATATAGACATAATATTGATTTCTATATGACTTGCACATGAGAAAATTATGACATTATTAATTTATAAATTCATATGTGAATTAATACTTGTTTAATCATAATTTATTTAAAACAATTATTTACTTGAACATCATGCAAGTATATATATATATATATGACACATAATAATAGAATAAATTTATGTTTGAATAAAACATCAATAAACAAAAACCTATTGGAATAATTAACATGAAATCAAACTAAAACATAGGCATTGATACATATATACATATACATATACACATATACATATACACATACACACACACACACACACACATATATATATATATATATATATCCTTCACACGATTTTATATGAGATGACCCTTCCAAAATAAGTTGGAATTATAAACATAAAATCATAAATTTAAAATAATTAAACGGTTCTAAATATTTCAGAACAATTTAATAAAAACTTATAAAAATGTTTCAAAAGTGTAAACATGATGATTTTTATTTAAAGAAACCATTAAAGAAACTTTTTCAGCAATAATTTTCCCATACACAAAACAAACAAAAAATAGAAACCATACTATTTAACATAAACACACTACCTTAAAATAAAATAATAATAATAATAATATGTTTCTATGAGAATATAAAGGTATATAAAATCTCCCTTACACACAAACCCATAAAATTAAAGTCATAATAAACAAATTGTATTTCAAATAAATCAAATAAAAATAATAATAATCCATTACCAATTTTATTTTCCGAAAACTCCCCCTCCCTGGTTGATGAATAAATCACCTACACACTTATTTTCCTCACATAGGGTGTTCCAAACATGAAGCATTTAGGTAGGGTAGTATAACACTTCATAAAATGAGGCATAGTTCTCCCCAAAACACTCAACATGAACACCTATTTATAATCCAAAACTTTCTATATATGTATTTTATTTCAACTTGTCAGGATATTTTATTGATTCAAGACGGTCAATAAATTAGCAAAGACTTTCAATAGAAATAAAAACACAGAAAACTATTATGTCATGTTCCTACAAAGTGATATTTATATATTTTTATGTTGTTGATAACTGCATATTGAAATCGAAAAATCACAAAATCCAAAAAAAAGTAAATTCTTATTTAATAAGAATCAATCTAAAACCATAAAAAATGATCCTAATAGATATCAAACATGAGAAAATACTATTTCATTCATAATCAGGAAGATTAATTAAAGAATATGAAAAAAAATTAATACACTGAAAATGTTTCAATAGGTATGATTAATATGTATTCGAATGGGTTCAATCTCCATCTTGAAGAATCAATTTATAACCACACAAACATAAGAAAATGACTTCAACCAATGACGATAGAAAGATAAACAGACAAACATGCATTCAATAACAAGATAATATTTTGGTTATAAAATAATCCCAATTGCAGATCCCAAAATCGGATCACATTGATTTCAGGAAGAAAAACAAATAGATTGTCCACATATGTCACTATTAACCTGATTTTTTGAATATTCAGTCATTAATCACACTAATTTTGGACATTAGAAACATTATTCATCCTAGTCATGTGGATCGAAACCCTAGTCACGATAAATCTGTTTTTTCCTTCGGTCCGTGATTCCTCAAACACCTATGACCTCGGACAAACTAGAGATCAATCTACCTCCATTCCCACTTGTGACATCGCGTTGGTCTTTCATTATCCGTGACACTTGGAAAATAAGCTCCCTCCACTCGAAGCCCTACTGCAATGGTCTCCTCTTCGCATCGACCTCGACTCCTGAACTCACGAACCCTCCCCAATTCATCTTCTATTTATTTCATTTTTTTATAACATTGTATATCATTTTAAGATATTTATCTTATAATGTTTCTTAATAGTATTAATATGATAATTAATAATTTTTACATATTATAATATAAATTATTAATATTTTAAGTTAAAATAATACTCTTATATATATATAAAATACTCATATTAATATCTTAATTTCAATAAATTATTTCATAATAGTTATATTCACATAAATTCCAAATATATTTATTTTAATGATTAAAACATTATTTATTCTGAGAATAATTTATTGAATATATAAAGTTTGTTTACTGTATAAAAATTAAAATTTTAATAATAATATCCAAATCAATATTGTTTCTATATATGTATTGTCATGACCCATCCTAGTGGGGCCCGCGCCGTTACTCCCCAAGCCCACCCCCAATAGGCCAACGTCTGGTGACTAGCACTGAGTAGGCATATCACTAACATGGGAGGCATTGCCTAAGAACCTGTACACATGCACACATCTCCAAACCCACAAATGCTTAAATGGAAAAAAACAACCACTAAGTAACAAAATGCATGCATACAACTAAACCCAACCAACAGAATATGATGGAAAGTAAAGTGCTAAAAGTAAACTGGGCCAGAATACAAGGCCACCAAAACAAGAGTCTGAAAAGTGAAAAGTCCAACTAGTAAACACAAAGAGGTACTGGGACTGCTACTCATAGTCGTAGGAACTCCTCAGCCTCAGAAAGCACGGTCTTGTCCTGGTCCACCCTGGACCCTGTCAAAAGGCTGCACATTTTCACAAGACACGACACGTGCGGTCAAAGCCCATATAAGGGTGAGTATAACAATACTCAGTAGAGGACCCTAAAACCCACAAAGAAATACATGAAGTAAAGGTACATTCATCTCTACAATGTATATGTTTACAGAACATATATCAGAGAAACACAAACTAGATATACTCAAAACCCAGACCCGTAGTCTAGAGACAAGTCACACAACCGCATACCCCCATCTAGGGATTCAGTTCAAAGATTCCACGAAGGACTCATTCTGGGAGAACACACTCCACGAGTCTGGTAGCTTTGATGATGCTCATCTGAGAAGTACTATTCATCAGGAAACGTCATGAGAGGTAGTTACACTCACACTCTTGAGTGGGAATATCACGATAGATAAATACAATCATTATGGGAGACACACTCCTGAGTGGTAAAGATCACAGTAGATAGATACACTCATTACGGAAGACACACTTCTGAGTGGGAAAGATCATGATACACAAATTAGGATCACTTCCAGGTCCATCGCGGATACCGCAACTCATCTGGATTCACTATATAGGTAGAGGATCAATGCCTGGTAGAGTTGTTCATGTCGATGCCTAACTCTACCCAGGGTCAATAATGGATAGAGTATCTTTCTCCGGGCCTCTCGGAGGGATGGCTGACTCTATCACAAAAAGTACTGCTGAAGGGATCATACTCATGTAAAAGGAAACTATGCCTAACTTTCAGAAGAATGATAATATGGGGCACTAACCCAAACAAAACATGTCTAAGACATGATGGACAAGAGTAACAAGCCATTTTCCAAAAAGTACATGTTGTGTAGAAAAGTCACACGATGTGTCTTCTGCCCTTGGGCATTGCCCATGTACAACGGTACATGTCATAAGGATGATCGTGTAGAAAAATTCAGTACATGGCGTGTGGTACGGATTACACGTTGTGTACGAGTATCTGGGGTCGGTTCCATGTACGTTGTCCATGTGCCCACACACGGCCTCAACCCGTGTATTCCAACCTGTGTAATTGGTACACAGGGTGACCCATGCTACTGGCCTCACTTGGCCGTGTGGTGTCACACATGGTCGTGTACTACACCTCATGTTCGTGTATCCCCTATATACACGCCAAGTCTCTTGTAGCCACCTCTTCCATTCTTCGTAGAGAGTAGACGCCATGTTTTTAAGCCGTTTAGTCCATCCCATGTCCGTGTACTTTCCAAAATACACGCTGAGCTTCAGTGAAATTCCAACACACCGTGAGACCAGGGTCTCACACTGTGTGATTCCTCTCTGACCTCCGAAACACTATCTGCCACTACCGGTACTACATGGCGTGTTCTTTGGAAGTACACGTCGTGTACCCCAGAATTTTCTATAAACGATGCTCTTCGCTGACGCATCTCCCGTGTTTCCCCATTCATCGATCCGGTGATATGATCACCACAAAACTTCAGAATATAGGTCACCCAAACATCTTGATGTCGTTTCTGTTTTTTTTAGGCCTTCGATCGGCCCTGAAAACGAGTTTTGATCCACCCTTATGAAGAACAGTCAAAGAACAGTAATTCCTGAACCATGTCGATTTGTCTGTCTTCGTCACCGTCGTACCTCCTCTAGGTCGTCATGATGTCGGGTCTCCAATTTGGGATCGTTGTGTCACAAAATAGATGTGCAACGATCCATTGTTCATTTCCCCATGAAGAATGTGAAGAATGTGAAGAACACTCTAGATAAGAAAGGGGGAGGAAATCCATAAAAGAAATTGAGGAATGAACCTCCGTCGTCGTTCGTCACGGCGTTGATCCACTCCCGATAGCAGGATCAAATGGAGCAGGATCAAAATAATAAATAATAATCATGGATCAATTCCCCATAAACATCCCAACAGAAACCCTCCCGCAAGAACACATGATTCCGCAGATCAACTTATTTGTGGTTGATCCACGTTCATCGTTTAAATCAAAAATGGGGAAAAAGAATTTAAATAACAAACCCCTAACTCAAAAGGGATCAATCGTTGATGAAGAGGTCGTGTTGTCGTCGTCATTGAGATCCTTCAACTCGTTGGCGCAGTGATTCTTAGGTTTGATTCGTCATCATTCATCACTGAGATTTTTCTCCAAGGCTCAATGGATTCTCCAGAGTTTTCTCTCAATTTTCCGTCAATGACCATCATTCGATTAACCCATTAAAAAGGGGAAGCGCATTTTGGAATTCCATCACGTTGCGGCATTAATGAGTCAAGTTGTTGTTTTTGAGTCATTATTACATGGAAGTAATTATTAAAAAGTTATCCCATCTTTTCACTACAGAAAATGTTTCCAAATAAAAATAAAATAAACTTTTATATTTATTTTATTTTATTTTACTGAAAACGTTGGAAAATTAACTTTTTTCCCTCGAACCGTGCCAGTCGAGGTTAGACCCATTCTTAGGTAAAGTCGTCATCCTGGACGCAACGGTGCCATCATACTTTTAATCAAGGCATCCTTTTGGAGACTGCCACAATCTCACACAAGTGACGACTCGCATAACTTAAAAAAAATATCAAACCACCATTTTGGGATCAGCGGGCCTCGGAATGATGTTTCGTCTCTGTTCCTGGTCTCGTAATAATTACATATAATATTTAAAAATAATACCCATAAAATCCGAGACATTACATGTGTATTTATTTATTTATTTTATTTATATATCAACAGTTATCATATGTCATTATTCAAATTTAATTTAAAAGGTCTAACGGACAGTTTTTATAACAGTCGGATAAAACTTTATAAATATCAATATCTAAGGTCATTAAAACACAAAAAAAAATACCTCGACACTCACACCACTACTTTTGGAAATGGTTTTATAAGTTCTTATTAATCTTAGTTTTGTTTCTATTGTTCTTTCTATAACCTTTGTGCTTATAAAAGATCTAAAAAATGCGAACTACTGTGTCAGCATACTTTTGTTTCTCAGAGGAATTCCAGTTATTTTTTATCAATATTAGTGGATTTAATGGGTTATTTATTGTGTTTAAAATATGTATTATAGTCTTTGTATAAATAAAATTCTTACTAATTATATATCTGCATTCATAAATTTATGTATTTTATTGAAATTTTGGAACATTGACAGTAGATAAAACTTACTTTTAAACCTGGGGTGTTACAACTGCCTCTCTTGGATGGATATAAAGATAGATTTAAATAATATATATATTTTATTTTTTATTAATTATATATCTATAATTATAATATAACTTCTACCTTCTTACATTTCAATCCGCTAGAAAATAATAACATCGCTTATTCATACTTTTGGACTACCGCCTCCATGGCATTATGTGATACATTTTTAACTTTATTTTTAGATTAATGTTAATAATAATATATTTATGGAATATTTATTAAATCTATGATATAAAAAATACTATTAAATTTTGAAAAAAAATCCCTTTTCTTTCATTCCATCAATCAAGAAAAGGGAAATATCGTTTATTCATATATATAAACTATTGTCTCTATTAATGGTGTAATTCATTTTCAAATCTCTAACTATTATTGATGGTTCTAAATATGTATATAATAAATATAAATCATATTAATAACATTAATAACATTCTAGGGATGATGGAACTACAATCAATATACAAGGACCAAAACTACTGAATTATAACATGCATGAAAAATAAAGCAGTTATCTCCAAAAATAATGATGTTAACAATGAATTATTAATTAACTGGTGGTAAAAGGTTTTATGTGAATCATAAATGGTGTGATATGTATGTATATGTTTTATAAAATATGTATAGTATACATATATTAGTTGTATATGTGGTTCTAATGTGTATAAAGAATGATGAGACTTGAGTTAAGGGATTTTCATCAAACTTTTATTTATGTGGGAAAAACCATATTCACCAATTGATTATAGTGTTTGGAAAACATGATACCCATTAATTTATTTTATTATTATACTCATAAAATTTATTTGACTTATAACTCCATTTAATGTTCTTACTTTCATGGGTATTACAATTCAAATGTTACTAAAGTGTTAACAGTTTTATGATACAATCTCATGGTTTATCAGGATTGCTTGTGGTTATTCTTCTAGTGATGAAATATTATATTCTATCTCTCAATAAACACATGAATTTTCATATAGTCCAATTATATAATGAAATATCATGTTTTTAATTGATTTTCCCCTCTTTAATAACTAATTATGCCAAAATACTTTTTTTATGGAACATCAACCTAATTTCTCTCTTCAATCAAAAATACAATATATTCCTTATCCATGTTTACTAAAAATGTTTTCTATAATTATTTTAAAATTATAAAATTATTTTTTATTTAATTTTTTAACCATGATTAAATTGTTTTAAAAAAATATGAAGAAATTTATTATAGTTTTCGGAACGAGGCACTTTGGACTTTTTAAACGAACATTTGAATGGAAACTCTATTTTAATTTCTATGTTATGAACAACATTTACTACTATAATGACCAATAAATTATTTAAGTCTTCCCATAAATTTTTTAATGGTTATTTTAAGATAAATTTTTCTCTTTAATATTTGGGAAAAAATTATATTTAAAATAAGTTATTTCAAAATGGAAAGAATATTTCCCTCAAGAATGTTTTAATGATCTTTTTATTGTATTTATATCCATTAATAAAAACAATCTCATAAGATGATTATCATTTATAGGTTATATAATCTAATGATACAATATTTATCCTTTCTCATGTGGTTTATGATTATGATGACATGATATTTATAAGGACCATTTGTTTCCACAAGTTATTCTATGATCAATTGAGGAAATGTAAATGAAATTCATTTCTTTTCTATGGGTTATTCCTTGATGAAATGTTTATGAAACCCATTTCTTTTCCATGGGATATGAAATGTTTAAAATTTTATTAAATCTATTCCTTTTTCATGGTTTACGATATGATGAATGTATTATGATATTGTAGAAAAAATATGTATGATTTTAATTATGTGATTGGTGGTCCCATAGTTAAATATCCCTCTAATGAATTAAGTAAAGATGAATATCTCATGATATAAACAGGATTGGAATTGGGAGTGAACCTAGTTCAGTAAGGTGTGTTTTACACTATGATAGTATTTGGAGTGAACTTTGAATACTACAATGTTCTAGGTAATGAACCCATTCCACTTTGATAATCATGGAAATGGTCCTTGAATACTAAGGAAATGATTTTTATTGCTTACATGTATGCAACAAAATATTACTTATGACAATATTATATCATCATAGATTATTTACTTTGATATATTTATGACTCATTAATATGCAAGATTTATTCATTATATCATGTTTATGATCAATGATATTAAAGATATCGTTTTAAAATGTAATTCTCAAGTTATCAAACTGTTATCTCATGT
The DNA here is from genome assembly GCA_963277665.1 of Viscum album. Classification (NCBI taxonomy): domain Eukaryota; kingdom Viridiplantae; phylum Streptophyta; class Magnoliopsida; order Santalales; family Viscaceae; genus Viscum; species Viscum album. Next base: position 894,349,718 of record OY728128.1, read on the forward strand.
TATGTTGATATCTCCCTTTTTTACCCTTACTGAGCATCAAATCTCAAACTTTATTATGATTCTGTTTTCTAAGTTATGATGAAGGGTGTTATGTATGATATTTATTAGAATGGTAGTAGTTGTGAATAACTTAATGGTAGATAACGTAGTTCACATGTGAACAAGTTGTTTATGTATCTATATTTTTAATGGTACTAGGACAATGATATTCTTTAACAAATCATTATGTTATTTAATGAATATACAACTAAAATATATAATATATATGAATGAAAAGTAATATTCACTAAATTTGGTATTATATAAAGGTTTAGTTAACAATTGGAAATTAGGATATGAAAACATTAGTGATAACCCTGATGATAAGACACGGTGTGTGGGAATGGCCTGGGATTTTCATAAATGATAGAGTGAGAAGTTTTCATGGAATTAAATCTATTTTATGATACTAAAATTAGATTTTTATATAGTATATATTAACCTAGATGTAATAAATCTGAAAATTGTGCATTATGATATAACTAAAATATCACCTGGTTTACGATAATAGGCCCTGTTACACACCTAGTTTTACTCCCCTAGGAGATATGTTTTGTAAATTCAAAAAGTATTTATTAACCATCATGAGAGATTTGAATAGATTATGGCCATGAATGAACAAGGTTAAACATAAGGTTATATATATTTAGAAGAAGGTTTCATGATTTATACATACTATGAATTATTAATCATGATTTATCACTCTTATTAATTATCTATGATGTTTATGCAAGCCATTTTCTTTTCTAAAGGAATTGAGGATACAATGATGAAGTTGAGGTGGTAATAGGCATTATCAAATATTGAAGTACCTTATTAGAGCATTATAATATTAATTTGGGTATATCATTACAATTATTTAGGAAATATACTTCCTATCCTTAATGATTATATATTGAATTAGTTTTAAAAACCTATAATGGTACAATGGTCACATCTCAAGCTGATTAATATTCTCTAGTTGAAGATTTTGTTTCCTGAAAATATTGTTATTATATCTTTAATATAATTTGTTTTTATCATAGGCATGTATTAGATTTCTCTATATAAAAACCACATAAAATGGTGAGTAAGGGAAGTCATGTTTAATATTCCAAAAAAACCTATGATAATCTATTAGTGCAATGATAAATATGAATATCCAATGGAAATCACATCTATTGTATTGTGATGAATTCAAATTTAATTTTTTTTTCTCAGATGGTTAGGGAAAACTCAATATTTGTGATATACTTATTATGTGGCAGTTTATTAATGACATTATAAATGAGTTTCTGAGCCTTACACTAAATCATGATGTTTATTTTTCAATAAAATCCATACTTGATGATACACCTATTTCAAATATTCCAAATAGAACGGCCCCGATCATGTTGCAAGAATTGAAGAATAAAATCTAAGAGAATCCTAATATGATATTTTTTCCACTAAGTGTTTTACCTTGGGGTGCAACTATTATTTTTATAAAGAATAATAATGGATTGATGTGACTCTATAATGATTATTAGGATATGAAAAACATCAAAGTTAATAAAATGTATTTTATCCCCAATATTGAAGACTTGTCTGAAAAACTATATGGAGATCAATACATTCCCAAAATTGATCTTAATTCTAGATTATTTCAATTGAGGGTCAATAAGGAGGATATATCCAAGAAAACATTATGTACTAGGTTTGGAAACCGTAAATATTTATAGTGATTCCATTTGGTCATACTAATGGATCATCAATCTTTTTGGACTTAAATATTAGAGTAATTAGATATTTCCTTGCTCAAATTTTGGTAGTCTATAGAGATGATATTATTATATTTTCAAAGAGTAAGGATGATCATGAAGATTACATGATAATTGTGATGAACACCATGGAGAGGGAGTGGTTGTATAAGAAAATTACCAAGTGATCATTTTGGATAAAAAATGTAAAGACCTAGAAATTTCATCTTAATTTTTTTTAAATTATTTGGAATTATTACGAGTCTGCAAAAATTGACGGTTCTTGATTCTGAAGCCTGGTGTTCCTGAAACATAATTTTGAACTTTTTTAAGGTACGTTCAGTGAACGCACAGGTGGCATTTTCTATCTTTCGAACTGATGCTAGGATTAAAAAACTGAGGTCACTGTTGAATCCACAGTGTCGGGATTCACTTAAGGGAGGCTTAACTTTGACCGTAATAGGCCGAGTGAAAAATTTAGTTTTCATGACATTTAAAGAAAAATAAAATAACATAAAAATTTTTATTTTATTTATCCTACCCCTTGTTGGGCGGCGGTGGTGGGACACATGGGTTGTCAATCCATTTAATGGATTGACTCTCCTATTTTGTAACTTCACCATCGAGAATTAATAGGTTCATTCATTAATAAACCTCATTAATTCATTGTTGCGTTACTCACCCTCCCCCCTTTATTTAAATGGAGCTCAGGTTGGAGTTTTTGACATGGCTTCACCAAGTTAGGAACCACTTTCAAAGTAACATATCATCTTCTGTCGGTGGAGGACAGAAGCTTAGGAGGAAACGATCTGGGATCGACGAATGTTGGTGACTCCATACAAAGAGGACTCTTCTCCCACCACAACTGCGACACCTCCAACGATTCTCGAGGTAGAGGTCTATGTTTGGAATGGGGTTTATCATTATTTTAATGTTATGTATAAATTAATCCCACTTATTATAATTCTAACGTAGAGGGAATAGGCCAAGATAAAAATTCATATACCCTTCACTGCTTGATTTTCGTTCTGTTCTTCAGAGGCGTATTTTTTCAACTTGATGGAACCTTGAAACTGGTAGGTGCACAGTGATGGCAGCATCCTGGGAGGCTTATAGGCATGAACAGAAGGGAAAACTAACCACCAGAGCTCACCCAGTGGCCAGAAGAAGTTCTGCCAGTGCAGCACTGGTGTGGCGGCACCAGTGACCGGCGCTAGAGGCGATGGCAGCGGCCGGCGCACACCGGCCGCGGAAGAAGGTGGCACCTCTTGGTTCCGTGGCGGACCCAAAGGGTTGGCCTGCTCTCGGCCGGCCTCTTTAGTGGAAGGGGTCACGCCGTCGCACACCGCGGGGGGAGGTCGTGGCTTCGAATCCATGGTAGATGCAAAGAGGACCCATGACTCGTGTCTCCCACTGGTAGGGGGAAGCGTTGTCGTTTCAAAGAACTGAATGGACAGCTGGTCCATTTGGGAGGGAGGTTGTGCGACCCTTCGTGCGGGTCACGCCTAGACGGTGGGCCAGGATGGTCCACGGACTAGTGGTTCGAGCCCGCCGCATCCCATCCCACTCGATCTGGCCTAGGACGGTTCATGCAGGGCTTGGTTAGACCCGGGTTGGACCCTAACCGGGTCAGGCCAGGCTGGGTCTGTCTAATCAGGTTGGACTAGACTCGGACCCTTTATGGAAGAGTTTCACTTAAAAGCTTGTATATTACAAACCAGACATCCGTTTCATGAACCGTCTACAGCACTTCAATCCTTGGAACGAGGTGGTCCTTTTGAGATACTCGGAATTTTTTTGGAAAAATTTGGAGTATGGTCAGGTTGGATCGTGCTCGAATCCAACCGAGCCCTTAGCACTAAAATGCATATAACACTCAGACCTGGTGTTCGATTGGCACACCATCTATTGCATTGAAACCCTTATGACATGATGGATCATTGGGTTACTTTTTCATGGGACTTCGTGCCGGTTGAAATACGACTGATGGATTGAGGAGCTGATTCTTCCAGATCCTTCCGGCATTAAGCGTGCTTCGTGCGGGAATCCAGTGGTTGGATGTGAGGTGGAGATTGGAGCCGGATATTGTGGAGGTCAGTACCTACCGATCCCGTGTGGATCAACACCTAAAGATCATGTGTAGATCATCACCTAGCGTTCATGTGTGGATTATCACCTATCAATATTGTATGGGTCAGCGCATACCGATCTTGCGTGGGTCAGCGCTCAGTGATCCTATGTGGGTCAGCGTAAAACAATCCTATATGGGTCAGATCCTCTGCGGGTCAGCACACAGTGATCTTGTGTGGGTCAGCGCATACTGATCATGTGTGGTTCAGATCCTGTGTTGGTTAGTGGGGGTTAGTACCTATCGATCCTAGGTGGTTCGAATCCTGTATAGGTCAGTAGGGGTTAGTACCTATCGATCTTGGGTGGGTCGGATCCTGTGTGGGTCAGCGGGGGTTAGTACTTATCAATCCTATGTGGGTCAACAGTAGTGCCTCTTAACAGAATAATATTATCTATACTTATAACTAATCATATGTACTTCTGTACTTAAGTTATACTTAGTTTAAGCTGAGTCTTTTGCTTTGTGATTTGTGATTGAGATCATGCTTTGTGGTTTTTCTTTGTGTAATTATAATAGACATTCAGGGGTCTCGAGGTCCCTTCTAGTTATTGTGACACTCACCCCTACATGGGATTCACCCTCCCCTTGTTGTTTCTTGTGAAGATGATGGGCAGCCTTGACTGGGACTCAGGGAGCTAGGACCTGACGGTGGACGACAGTGATGGTTGACGTAGAGATCTGTAGAGACAATATGCACCTACCCTTCTGGTAGTATCCTTGGTGGGCGATCTTCGGAGATACTTTCTATTTTTCTGTTGTATTGTATCTTTCATTTGAGATTTTATTCCGGACCCTTTACTTTCAATACATACTTTTTCTATGACAGTTTTACTTTATGGTTTCATCTTCTTGTGTTCTTGGACTATTTGTTTCTACAGGTTTAAAGGAAATGCCTTCCCATTTTTAGATACACCTTTCCGGTCCTACTTTCCAACCCCTAGCCTATGGAAGGTAGTCTTGGGGTAGTCATATCACGGGCATTGGGAGACGGCTTGTGAAAAAGTTGTATCAGAGGAGTCAGTTCTACCGAAGAACTAGGACTCTGATCTTTTTAATGGATCAATAGTGTTAAATGTTTTGAGTGTGGTTTTTATTTCAGAGAGTCCAGTGTTGGTTCAATGGATAACGTATCCATACATCAGGACATTGAATTATGATTTCTGATTTGTTGCATGAAAACAATGATTGAATGTGTTTTAGAAATGTTTTACTTTTGATCTCTTTTGATTCAGCTCACTAGGTATAACTTATTGAAAATGGCGCACCTGTTTTTTTTAGGATGTCACTGCAAAGATAGCCAGCCAGGATTACAGAAAGATTATACGATGATGTCCCACTGAGCGACGAGGCTTTGGGGTAGGGCCCTCTTATGGTGATGGCACCTTCAGGTGGTGCACCAGCAGCACCACCACCCGTTGGGCAGCAGTTGACACCAGCCCCATGAGCAGACCGTTCATTCCAACTGAGTGCATTTCACAAGTTCCAGAGACAGAGACCTCAGAGGTTTCGAGGCAATATAAATCCACAAGTAGCTGAGGGCTGACTTGAGGCTATTTCATAGGTTTCCCGCCTAGTTGAGACGCTAGCAGATCAGATGGTGATCCTATGTGCTAGCCTCTTCCATGGAACAATAGGGAGATAGTAGAGTCTGACACTCCAAATGCATGACAAGACGGCCCTCATCTGGAAGGACTTCAAGTTCCTCTTTAGGGTGGAGTTTGTACCAGTGAATTTATGCTCAGAGAATATCTAGGAGCTCCTACACTTACATCCAGACAGCCTATCAGTGGCCCAGTACTCGGTGAGATTCACTAACCTCTCATGCTACTCCACTGACATAATACGAGACCCTTTCTTCAGGTCTCGGACCTTTGATCTGGGTCTCTGGTGTGAGATCATAGCATCGATGATATCACTCAATATCCTGACACAGGATGGAGTGCTCGAGTGAGAATTATTGGTGGAGAGCTTATAAGCTAATAGGCACTGACAGTGATAGCCACCACCGGATGACAGGTATTCAAGTCATCTACAGCAGGTAATAGGAAGATGACGTAGAGGTCCAAGTGGGACAGACCTTCTAAGGGATGACCCCAGGACGTAGGGTCGGATGTATGTTGATCATGAGGTAGAGCAGGCCAGCAGAGGAGTAGACTATGCTTTGCGTGCAGTGGGTAGGGATACATGGCTCGCGACTTCCCGACCCGTCGTATCGATGATCAGCAGATGGTTAAGGTACCACCGATTCAAAGGCATAGATTCAAGTGAGGAGTTCCACAGGGTGGCGGATGTGGCAGAGGAGCAGTTCGTGTAGCAGGTGGTGGACAACGGTTTGAGGTTCTATTACCACCACCCCCATGTGGTCCACCCTGACCATAGGGAGTAGGTAGACATGGGAAATCTCAGCTTCATGTGGAAACGGCCAAAAACCACGGTGCTCTAGAGATGATTATAGGTACAATCTCTTTCAATTCCACCCTAGCTACAGTTCTTATAGACATAGGTGTCAATCAATCTTTTATTTCCACGACAATCGTTCAGTGCTCAGAGAATCCGACAGAGTCGTTGGCTCGATCCTTATGATTAGAGACTCCTACGGGAGAAGATTCAATAATTACACACTCGTGTAGACAGTGTGAGATTAATCTTGGAGGAGAGATATTCGGCTGGGATATTCTAGTAGCAACATTGAGTCCATATGATGTCACCTTGGGTATGGACTGGATATCCACAGTCCATGCTCAGATTGACTATTTTAGGTGCAATGTGCGGTGTGTCTGCGAGGATGGGATCAGGTTTACCTTCACCGATGAGAAGGGAACCTTTGCAGAATAGGATGGACTTACTCATAGGAGGGTGCATCCAATCACACATCAGTTGGAAAGACTTACCCTTAGAACAGTTGATGAGAGGAGTCCAAGTTATCCTGTAGTGGTGGACCCGTATGCTGATGCCTTTCCTAATGATGTACCGGGACTACCTCCTTATAGATAGGTAGACTTATACATTGATTTGTACCCCGGTATGGAACTAATATCTACACGAACATATCGTATGTCTCTCACGAAGCTTCATGAGTTGCGGGTATAGTTAGAGGACTTGTAGTGGAAGGGGTTCATAAGGCCCAATTTTTTTCCATGGGCATCTTCTATTTTGTTCCCCAAAAAGGTGGATGGGAGTCTGAGGCTTTGTGTGGATTATCGATGCCTGAACCAGGTAACCATGAAAAACAAGTATCCTCTTCCGAGGATTGATGATCTCTTTGACCAGCTGAAGGGAGCTACATAGTTTTTGAAGATAGTCCTCAGATCAGGCTATCATCAACTTAGGGTACGATATGAGGACGTACTGAAGACAGCCTTCAGATGTCGATATGGCCACTATGTGTTCTTGATGATACCCTTCAGCATAACCAATGATCCAGTAGTTTTAATGGGGCTCATGAATAGGATCCTCTAGCCTTACCTTGATCGCTTCGTGGTGGTCTTCATTGATGACATCTTGATACACTTGGCATCGGAGGAGGAGCATGCCATGAACCTAAAGATAGTTCTGGATACACTCCAAGAGCACCAATGTTAGGGAAATATCTCAAAGTGCTAGTTCTAGATATGGGAAGTCCACTTCCTGGGGAACATTATCTCAGAGGTTGGAGTTGTAGTGGATCCAAAAAAGATAGAGGCATTTCTCGCTTGGGAGCCACCCAGGAGTGTGACCGAGGTGCTAAGTTTCCTAGGATTGGCTGGGTACTACCGTAGATTCGTACCCGACTATTCTAGATTGGAAGAACCCTTTTCAACTTTTCAAAGAAGGCATAGCCCTTCATCTGGACGAAGATATTCTAGTAGAGTTTTTAGGAGCTGAGGCATAGACTGATGAGTGCCCCCATCTTGAGGCTACCAGAAGAGGCAGTTGGGTATGTAGTCCACTACGACGCATCATGTACCATACTAGGTTGTGTCCTGATCCAAGAGCAAGTGGTGATCTCCTAAGGCTCACGGAAGTTGAGATAGCATGAGAAGAACTACGCTACCCATGACTTGGAGTTAGAAATAGTGGTCTTTCCAATGAAGATGTGGCAAAACTACTTGATGGGTGAACATTTTACAGTCTACTCTGATCAGAAGAGTCTCATGTATATCTTCTCATAGAATGAATTGAACTTGAGGCAATGATGATGTCTAGGGTTCCTCTAGGACTAAGAATTTTAGATATTATAAACTCTTAGAAAGGGGTACGTAGTAGCATACACACTCAGCAGAAGTTCTAGCCTACAGTTGCTGAGTGAGGAGACAGAGCAGCTAGCCACGTTGCAGTTATCCATCATGGATAGTGATGGAGCAGCTTTCCTCCATCTCCCACACTTCTTCAGTGAGTCAGGGAGGCACATCTTGGGTATGTATATCATGAGGCTTGACGTGCTCAGATATCTTCAAGACATACTCTTGATGGATTTTATGAAGGTAAGGAGCATATCATCCTCTTCAGAGGATGTATTATGGTACCAGTGATACTTCAAGAGGAGGTGTTGAGGGAGTTCTATACATCCCCTTTGCAGGTATATCCTAGTGTGGCGAAGATGTATCAGGACCTCTATTGTCAGTACTGGTGGTTAGGGATGAAGAAAGAGGTGGCATAGTTTGTATCACAATTCCTCATTTGTCAGCAAGTGAACGTCGAGCATCAGGTACCAGTGGGAAAAGATTATCCACTTGAAGTACCATAGTGAAAGTGGGATGGTATATCTATGGACTTAGTGAAGGGTATACCATGTACGTCCAGGGGCCACGATTCCATCTAGGTGATCGTTGACCAACTCACCAAGTGGGCCCACTTCCTACCCATCCATGAGCAGTTATTAGTAGAGGGATTGGTATGCCTCTAAATGAAAGAGATTGTACGACTTCACGGGGTAACATTGATGATCGTCTTAGATTGCGACACTCATTTTATATCCCCCTTGTGAAAGGGCTTGCAGGAGGCGTTCGGGACTCAACAATGCTTGGGCACTACCTTTAACCCTCAAACAAATGGTTATACGGAGCGATCCATATAGACACTTGAGAACATGCTTCGTACTTGTGTCCTTGATTTTGGTTGTAGTTAGGAGGACCACCTATCACTGGTGGAGTTTTTATACAACAACATTTACCACTCCACCATCAGCATGGCTTTGTTTGAGGCCCTGTACAGGCGACCTTGCAGGTCACCTCTATGCTGGACAGACCCGGGGGAGTCAGCACTTGTAACAACCCGACCCCAGTTACCCAGAGTTGGTGCATTATTACATAACATTTTCATGATCAGAAGGGACAAAATCCCAAATTACTGATCATTTTAGTATCCTTGGAAGTACTAGATACATTCATAAGTTTTACATTACATTATGAACTAAAAACATCAATAAAATTTTTTCCACTTTGAACGCACCTATATCCTTAGTCTATCCCTATAGGTAAACCATAAAATAATTCTTCACATCTTGGGAAAAATAAAACATATAAAGGGGTGATCTAAGATGCTCAGTAAGGATAACAATATAGAGGAAACTTTAATAAATAAGCATAAACATTTAAGGCAATGTATAAGACTAAAACATAAGCCTTTTAAACATAAACTTCTTCATAATATGGCCAATATAAATCAAATAATGTCATTTACTAATTCACATAGATATTCTACTAGTCGAATAATCACATGCAATATCAAAGCCAATTTCATAATGATGGAATGTGTAATGACAGACTTCATAACCACATATTCAAGGCCTCATGCCAAGACTACAAATAAGATTTTGTCAAGGCCTTGTGCCAAGACACTAGTTTGTCTCATGAGACCTACCAATGCATAGAGGAGCTATAGAGGGTTCCACCCATCACTTACGAATTCTAATGAATTCCTCATATGAAAAGTTTGAAACATAATCTAAACATTCATATTAAAATTAGCATACTAAATGTCAATATTTTAACCACAAACCTTGAATGGCATAAAAATAGAACATCTATAGTCAAACATAACTCATTAAATACAATATGGATGATTGTATTATAATAAATCAACCACAATCAAGAATATAATACATTTAAGGATATTGACATAGATTAAAATAGTCATTAAAACTATTTGAGAGAAATATCCCCTTTTTCTTGAAAACATTTAAATGTCGCACTATTTATCAAAGAAGTTGTTTAAAAGAGATTTTTGAATAAAAGTGTCCCATACCACTTTGAAACTTTTAAAAGGAATTTATATTTCCAAAAATTCTTTTCCATTTAAATAAATAATTAAAACCATTTTTAAACATTGACATTAATGATAAATATTTAGAAGAATAAATATTTAAAACATTTAAAACAATATTTTAGTTAAAGAGTTCCTAACCAAATAAGAGACGCTTGAATACAAGTAATTGAGTAATAACATTAAAAAAACATTATAATATCTTTAGAATAAAGTTATTCATGACATAATATGTCAAACGATAGTATATACACCATATAAAATTGAATTGGTGCATAACGACAAAGAGGTCTCAAAGGAATGTAAATTGAGATGAAATACCTTATAAATATCATATCCTTAGATTAAGGATAAATCAATGAAATAATAATGTGTGATAAATATAAATACACTCAATATAATTGGTTATTCAGTCTAAATTATTCTGGTTACATTCACACATATTCTTGTAAAAACAAAACCAATGACTTGGATGTTTAACTCAATGAATGGAAACTGAGTTAAGAAAAGTTCATATCAATAGAATGTGAATTTATCAATGGAGTGATTATGTGTATCAAAGTTATATCACCATAACGAGGATTGGATATTAGTACATAAATAATAAATAGTTATTCCACGCATAATCTTGGAGTAAAATAATCAAGGAAGTATGCATAAAGCCCAATGAGTGGAAATTGAAATTTGAAATTCCCTTACTGATTTGGTAACTTAAGAAACATACACCCCATGAAAGAAGTATCATAAAATGAAGATGTAAATATCAATAAATTAAATTATATTACATAAATAATACAATCATGGGTAGTACATACCCCACACAAAAGTAAATAGTGGCAATATAGCATGAATCTCATGGGAATAAGAAGTGAGATGAAAACCCTTACCTTGTACTTTTCCTTGGTCGAGGGTACATTAACCTCTTTTATAATATTTAAATAATTGTTATTAAATTATAAAATAATCATATAAATAAATTTTATATCATATATGATCTTCCAATATTGTTTTTTAATAATATTTTAGTAGTATCATCATTTCGGGTGTTAACTGATTTGTTTTCCTTTATATGTTTGGTTATGTAAGACATATTTGTTATGAATAGGATGTATTTGATTAATATCCAGAATGATATTAAGTTCTTAAAAATTATTTTTAATCATAAAAATAAAATTATTCTTCAATGATTACGATGGGTAATGAGTCTCATCATGTTCGTGGAGACGGTAATCTGTATGTACGCACGAGCAACAATATCATTATATTGATGGTGAAATAATATGTAGTTGGATGGTATATAATATATAAAGAAAAATTATAATGTTATATTTATTATTTAAATCAATTATACTCATTATTATACCCATCCAAATAATTAAGTGTTTGAATAACAAACTACACCACGACATGGAGACGGTAAGCCGTACGTACGCACGTATGGTGACTTTTTCATTTATAGGATGGATAAAATAATGAATATGGTTGTACCATATTTATAATAAAATCACAGTATTTAAAAGGTACTGGATTTAATATTTTGTGATGGAAACAACACGGAAAGAGGAAGTGGAAGAAGAAAAGAACTTAAAAGAGGGTGGTGAAAATATTACCTCCTCTTCGGGTGTTTCCTTTTGAGTTGATCAAAAGGGATCCTTAGGTTGGCTTTCTGATCAAATTAAGGACTATAAGTTTATGTGAGGAAAATTTTGAGGATATTTGGGTAGGTTTTTACCGAGCCAAATGGCTTTGGAGGTTTGATTTTGAGAGAAGGGGAAATACCCTTTTATAAGAGAGGTAAGGGTCACTTTAGGAAAATCTTGAAATATTATTTTATAATAAAATTATTTTCAGTTTCTAATGGCTCCAAAATGATTTATTACGAGGATAAGTTGGTATGGGTCAAATTAATCTTAACCAATATGTTTTAGACAAGTTTAGGTAACCATATTAACCTTATCTTTTAGATTTAACTATTAGTTAAATAGTTTAACTTTTACTGTGCATTCTTGTATTCTTACACTATATGGTTAATAAACTTATTCTAAAATTCCAAGAGAACCTCAAGTGGTTCATTAATGACATATATAATATTATTTAAGCCATTTGGACGAACCTTAGATTTTTAGAAATATTATATCAACCAATAATATTGTATTTGTTTTAAAAACTCATTTGTGTCAATTTTGACACTATTTAGTATTTGGTTTTTGTGAAAATTGTAACAACATAATTACTTCAAAAAAAATATTTAATAAACCCTAACATGTCATATTAACCTATAAAATTATTGGAATGCATCAAAAGTCTCAAATTACATTTATTTGGATATTTATAATATCAATTATTTTAATCTTTCATTAACAAAATAATTGTTGCATCATCATTGTGTCATAAATAAATTTAATTATTTAATGTATAAAAATTATAAATAAAATACCATTATTTAGGAAAAAAATTATATTTACAATTAATAGTTATAGTCTAATTTATCTTTTGTATAACCCTATATTAAAAATGGTTTAGTTATTAAACTTTGAATTTAACACTTTTAACTCTTCTATAAAAAAATAATAATAAATGTTCTAATCTAATCCAAGTGACCCAAAGGGGATCATATTTTATTACTAAGGTTGTTTTTGGTAGAATTAAACTTATCCAATAGAATTAGGATATGTTTTATAGTAATTATAATATCATTTTTATCTTTAATTACCCTATTTACTTTTAACTGTGGTAAATAAAAGTCAAATGTTACTATTCACTAAAAAATATTTTCATCTTATTGAACCATATTTTACTTAATGATATTAACCATGTCTCTTGGATTTTTGAAATTCAACTCACAAAAGCGGTAAAATTAAGCTTTATGCAAATTTTCAAATACTCCTAGAAGGTGGGTAAAAGACGGTAAAAAGTTCAATAAAATTTTATATATCCAAACTTATTATAAAATGACTCCAATGAATTACATTGAACATATATAGGTATTATGTATCTATTTTTACCTAAAATAAAATAAAATAAAATAACTAATTATTTAAATAAAAAGTCGGTTTAAAAGAATAACGTAGTGTTTTTCACTATTCATCAAAAATTAAAAGTTTTCAAAAAAATACCAAAAATTCACCCTAAGCTAATTTTGATATTCAAAATTCAAAAATGAATTTTATTTTACCAAATTAAAAATATATAAGTATCATTAATTAATTTAAAATTTAATTCCCATTGTCAAAACCAAAAAACGGGTTTGTAAGAAGTAAAAACTATCAAAAGATTAACATGTGTTTATGTCAAATTTAAATGTGAAATTACTAATAATGACCTACATTGTATTAAATGATAAAAATATAATCTGATTATACTTCCAAACCATTCAAGTTCATAATTTAACACTATAAATTATTTCGATTAAAAAAAATTATTTTTAATTAAAATTTAGTATTTTTCACTATTCATCAAAATATAATGTAATCAGAAAAGTACCAAAAATTTATCCAAAAAAAATTTTTTTGTCCTGATTCTAAATAAGAATTTAATTTCATTAAATTGAATATATAAAAGTTTCAAATATTTGTTTTAAGAAGGGTTCGTCATTAAAAGGTGGTAAAATTTCATTTTTTGAAAATTACTTCTTTTATCTGAAAAAAATGAATTTGTTCTTATATTGTGTCTAAGAAACACATAATATGGATTCTAAAATTATATGGAGTATATAAAATTCGAAATTCAATTAATACTATTCATAACCTCTTTTTGAACGGTTAGTTTGGTAAGTCATGGTGCGTTCGAACTCGGTGTTGCATGTAGCTCAAACTATTGAATTACTTTAAAGAAAATAACTTACTATGAAATCTTGGGGTGTTACATTCCTCCCCCCATTTTGAAATTAAGTCCTCTAAATTTTAAAATTAGTCTTAGGAACTTAATTGAAAGTCCTATATCGGAAAATATTTAGTAAAACTATCACATTAAACGAAAGAAAGAGAAGTACAATGGTCACCCGAGATTACCCATACTAGGGTTCCATGTAGGAAAACCTGGATATGGAAGATAAAATAAGTGTCAAGTTCTAATGGATAGTGATAGAAAACATGATCAGGAGAAATTTAATGATAATAAAATCACAAACTTTTGATGGGATAAATGGTAATTAGTTTCCCAGTAAGAAAAGTAAACGGACAACGTTTTTTTTAAGTTCCATTTAAAAAGGATGAGAAATTTATTTATGAGATTGACTAAGAACATAAATATATTTACTTACTTTTTAAGTATAGTTTCATCCTTTAATAAATTCCAACCACTAACTTATATTTTTTTCCAAATGTTGAGTATTCAAGATGACTTCATCACACCTGAAGTTCTAGTATCAACTTCTAGATAATCACATGATCCAAAAAGGATAAACTATATATTTACCTTTACATTAGAGATTAACCAAAACCAAAATGGTTAGTACAATATCAGATGATCCCCAAAAAGGATAATCTTTTAGAGAAAAAAATACTAATCATAATTTCTAAAATTAAACCAACAATACACAAAGTTCAACAAATACCATTCAATAAAAAAATTTCCTTAAAATCCTTCAATATAATCCAAACTAATATTGAAAACCAAAACTTAGAAGAATTTTATTATGTAGTATTCCACATTAAATTGTATCTCTAAATAACATCAACTACTCTTAAAGTCACATACTTAAAAGTAATTAACTGAATCACATATTCTCTACGATAGGTTAATCATTTTAATAAATAACCCAAATCTCTATAAATCAACAATAAAAAAATAAATAAAAATCCATCATTACTCTTTAAATGAAATCCCATAGTATTTTATTTTCCTTAGGCATATAGTGTTCCCAAAATAGTGATCGTCTTCCAAAATAACCTTTATCACTTAATCACCAAATCATTTTTCTATACTAAGGATATCCTTTTGGTAAGACATAAGATCCTAAATAAACTTATTATTGATCAATAAAATATTTTAACTAATAGAATTAGTCACACTAACCAGGGACTTCATATAGTCCAGTGGTAGGTGATAAATCCTAATCACACTCTGGTGGTGGGTTTGATTCTCATAGCTTTGTCTGATGCGACGGGTTGTCACACGGTCTGCGTGTTTTCCTTTTTCAAAAACTATATTTTATAACATTCATAAAATGAGATAAATTCATCAAAATAACTGTAACATAATTTAACAACAAATTTTATCTCATAACTCGAATTTTCATCCCAAAAATTAATAACCTGTAATTGCCTCAAATTCAAGGATCATATAAACCCAAATGGTTATTTATAACTATATCCATAAAATAAAAGATAATTCTTCATCAAATATCATTTTCACATAACAAACTACATGGTTACAGAGACAAGAGAATAGTCTTCCAAAGTAATCCCATACTTTTAAACATTTCTCTATCCATTTATTTCAACATAGGTTCTTCCTTTACATAGAGGTCATCCTATAGAATAGGGAATTGACTTAGGTAATTCCATGGTCCCTTACATTTAAGGCAAATGACTATAATTGGATTCTTATGATAATTTTTATTTTCTTCCATAGTACTCTTCATTTTTCCTTAGCAATTCTTTACTTTATGTCCTTCTATACCACACATAAAGAATTTCTTTGTTCCATTGAGACAATTTCCTAGGTGTCTCCTTCCACATTTCTGGCATGATGAAAATTGAGATTTCTTTTCTCCATGGTCTCCACTATGGGAGCTCTTATCATTCACTGCCTTTCTCTTCTTTTTTGAGTCTGGGAGATGGTTAATATATATGTTGTTGATCAAATTTTTGGAAAATTGATTCTGCATGAACATAATATCTTTTACCACTATCAACATTCCAATTCGTTGCTCATTTACACCAACATTCTCACCTTGTACATCATGTTCAATGTTACTATGACTTCATTGGAATCCAGCCATTGACTAACACAAGAAATCAAAGTGTGAGTCATAAAATAATTTAGATAATATCATAACACCTTATTTTCAATCTAAAACACCTTAGTATTAACCATGGTTATTTATTCTCATCTTATATTAAAATCCTTCAAATCATTTTGTAATGAAAATGTGAATTATCCTAAGTATATCCCCCAAGAGTGTCATAACCAAGAGTACTGCAAGTCCCGTTGTCATGTACCAGGATACCTCGGGTCAAGCCTAAAACTACTTGTTGGATTTTTCACTCCTAGGTACATTTGTGTCAGAGCCGCCTCTACCAGCTCGTATCCAGGTAGGGATGTATTTCTTGGAAAACCCACACAATATTTACATTACCAAAATTTTTGGATGTTCTTATATACTAATCCTCAATGTCTATCTTAGGGTAGTGTTTTCTAATCAGAGTTTTTCAAAATCTAGCTTCCAAGGATTGTACTAAACTTCCTCTGATACCAATTGTAATACCTTGACCCTAGTTACCCATAGTCGGTGCATTATTACATAACATTGGAATGATCACAAGGGATCAAATCCTGAAAGACTGATCAGTTAATTAGCCTTGCAATTACTAGATACATTCATAAGTTTTACATTACATCATAAAATAAAAACATCAACAACACTTTGTCCCCTTTGAACACACTTATATCCTTAGCCTATCCTTGTAGGTCTACCATAAAATAATTCTTCACATCCAGGGAAAAATAAAACATAGAAAGGGGTGAGCTCAGATGCTCATTAAGGGTAACAATATAGCCAAAACTTTTATAAATAAGCATAAACATTTAAGGATATGTATAAGACTAAAACATAATCTTTTTAAACATAAACTTCTGCATAATATGGCCAATATAAATCAAATAATTCCATTTACTTATTCACATGGATATTATACTAGAAAAATAATCACATGAAATAACAATAGTCAATTTCATAATGATGGAATGCATAATTCCAGACTTCATA
This sequence comes from Viscum album, assembly GCA_963277665.1. Classification (NCBI taxonomy): domain Eukaryota; kingdom Viridiplantae; phylum Streptophyta; class Magnoliopsida; order Santalales; family Viscaceae; genus Viscum; species Viscum album. Next base: position 894,366,780 of record OY728128.1, read on the forward strand.
ACAATATAGTCAACACCTCGTTCCAAGACTAAAAATAAGATTTTGTCAAAGCCTTTTTCCAAGACACTAGTTTGTCTCATGAGACCTACCAATGCATCGAGGAGCTATAACGGACTCCACCCATCACTTACTAAGTCTAATGAATTCCTCAAATGAAAAGGTTGAAACATAATCTAAACATTCATATTAAAACTAGAATACAAAATGTCAATATTTTAACCACATACCATGAATGGCATAAAAATATCACATCCACATTCAAACATAACTCATTCATTACATTATGGATGATTCTATTATAATAAATCAACCTCAATCACGAATAAAATACACTGAAGGATATTGAAAAATATTAAAATAGTCATTAAAACTATTTGAGAGAAATATCCCATTTTTTCTTAAAAACATTTAAATATCACACTATTTATAAAATAAGTCTTTTAAAAGAGATTTTTGAATCAAAGTGTCACATACCAATTTGAAACTTTTAAAAGGAATTTTTATTTCAAAACATTCATGTTCATATAAATAAATACTTGAAACTATTTTTAAACATGGACATTAATGATAAATATTTAGAAGAATAAATATTTAAAACAGTTAAAATAATATTTTAGTTAAAGAGTTCTTAACCATATAAGAGACGATTGAATACAATTAATTTAGGGATGACATTAATAAAAACAATATAATATCATGATAATAAAGTGATTCATGATATAATATGTCAAAGGACAGTATATACACCATATAAAAGTGGCTAGGTGCATAATGACAAAGAGGTCTCAAAGGAATGTAAATTCAGATGAAATACCTTTTAAAGACCATATACTTAGATTAAGGATAAATCAATGAAATAATTATGTGTTAAAAATATAAATACACTCAATATAATTGGATATTTAGTGTAAATAAATCAGGTAACATTCACACATATTATTGTAAACACAAAACCAATGACTTGGATGTTTAACTCAATGAATGGAAATTGAGTTAAGATTACCCTTAAAAAGTTCATATCAATGGAATTTGAATTTATAAATGGAGTGATTATGTGTATCAAAGGTATATACACAAAAAGGGGAGTGGATATTACTACAGAAATAATAAAGAGTGATTCCACACATAATCTAGGAGTAAAATAATCAATAAAGTATGCGTAAAGCCCAATGAGTGGAAATTGAAATTTGAAATTCCCTTACCGATTTGGTAACTTACGAAACATACACCCCATGAAATAAGTGTCATACAATGAAGATATAAATATCCACAAATTAATGTATATTACACAAATAATACAATAATGGGCAGTACATACACCACACAAAATGAAATAGTGGCAATCCAGAATGAATCTCACGGGAATAAGAAGTGAGATGAAAACCCCTTACCTTGTACTTTTCCTTGGTCGAGTGTATATTAACCTCCTATATAATAGTTAAATCATTGTTATTAAATTATAAAATAATCATATACATAAATATGATATCATATATGATCTTCCGGTATTTCCTTGTTAATAATATTTTAGTAGTATCATCATTTTGGGTGTTAACTGGTTCATTTTACTTTATATTCTTGGTTACGTAAGCCATGATTGTTATGAATAGGATGTATTTGATTAATATTAAAAATTATGTTAAGTTATTAAACATTATTTTTCATCATAAAATGAAAATTATTCTTGAATGATTATGATGGGGAATGATTCTCATCGCGTTCATGAAGACGGTAATCTGTACGTACGCACGAGCAACAATATCATTATATTGATGGTGAAATCATATGTAATTGGATGGTATATCAAATATAAATAATCATTAACATGTTATATTTATTATTTACATCAATTATACTCATTATTATACCCATCCAAATAATTAAGTGTTTGAAAAACAAACTACACCATGACGTGGAGACTGTAAGTCGTACGTACACATTTATGGTGACGTTGTCATTTATAGGATGGATAGAATAACGAATATGGTTGTACCATATTTATAATAAAATAAAATTATTTATAATGTACTTTATTTATTATTTTTGTATAGAAACAACAAAGAAAGATGAAGTGGAGGAAGAAAAGAACATGAAAGAGGGTGGTGTAATTATTACCTCTTCTTCAGGTGTTCCCTTTGGAGTTGATCAAAATGGATCCTTAGGCTGGCTTTTTGATCAAATTAAGGAATCTATTTTTATTTTAGGGAAGTTTAATGGATATTTGGGTAGGGTTTGTCTGAGAAAAATGGCTTCGTAAGTGTGATTTGGGGAGAAGGGTAAGTACCCTTTTATAAGAGAGGTGAGGGTCACTTTTGGAAAAGCTTGAAATATTATTTTATAATAAAATTATTTTAGGTTTCTAATGGCTCCAAAATGATTTATTTCGAGGATAATGTGGGTATGGGTTGAATACCTCTCAACTAATAGGTTTTATACAAGTTTATGTTACCATATTAACCTTATCTTTTAGATTCAACTATTAGTTAAATAGTTTAACTTTTACCGTGTCTTCTTGTATTCTTACACTATATGGTTAATAAACATACTATAAACTTCCAAGAGAACCACAAGTGGTTAATTAATGACATATATAATATTATTTAATCCCTTTTCTGAACCGTATAATTTTATAAATATTATATCAACCAATAATATAGTATTTGTTTTAAAAATTTATTTCTGTCAATTTTGACACTATTTAGTATTTGGTTTTTGCGAAAATCATAATAGCATGATTACTTCGAAAAAAAATTATTTAATCACCACTAACATGTAATATTAACCTTTAAAATTAGTTTAATTCATCAAAAGTCTCAAATTATATTTATTTGGATATTTATAATATCAATTAATTTAATCTTTCATTAATAAGGTAATTACTGCATCATCATTGTGTCATAAATAAATTGAATTATTTAATGTCTAAAAATTATAAATAAAATACCATTATTTATGAAAAAACTAATATTTTTAATTAATATTTATATTCTAATTTATCTTATGTATAACCCTATATTAAAAATATTTTAGTTATTAAACTTTGAATTTCACACTTTTAACTCTTCTTTAAATAAAATAACAATAAATGTCCTAATCTAATACAAGTGGACCAAAGGGGGTCCTATTTTATTCATAAGGTTGTTTTTGTTCGAATTAAACTTATCCTATAGAATTAGGAAATTTTTTAGGGTAATTATAATATCATTTTTACCTTTAATTGCCCAATTTACTTTTAACAGTGGTAAATAAAATTCAAAAGTTATTATACACGAAAAATTATTTTCATCTTATTGAACCACATTTTACTTACTGATATTAACTATTTCTCTCATATTTTTGAAATTCAACTCATAGAAGAGGTAAAATTAAGTTTTTTTCAAATTTTCAAATGCTCCTAGAATGTGGGTAGAATATGGTAAAAAGTTCAATAAAATTTTATACATCTAAAGTTATTATAAAATGACTTCAATGAATTACATTGAACATATATATGTATTATGTATCTATTTTTACCTAAAATAAATTAAAATAAAATAACTAATTTTTTAAATAAAAAGGTGGTTTAAAACAATAACGTAGTATTTTTCACTATTCATTAAAAACTGAAAGTTTTCAGAAAAATACCAAAAATTCACCCTAAGAAAATTTTGATATTCCAAATTCAAAAATAAATTCTATTTTACCAAATTAAAAACATATAAGTATCATTAATTAACTTAAATTTTAATTCCTATTATCAAAACCAAAAAGTGTGTTTTTGAGAAGTAAAAACTATTAAAAGACTGACATGTGTTTATGTCAAATTTAAATGTGAAATTACTTATAATGACCTAAATTGTATTAAAAGATAAAAATATAATCTAATTATACTTCCAAACCATTCAAATTCATAATTTAACACTATAAATTATTTCGATTAAAAAAATTGTTTTCAATTAAAATTTAGTATTTTTCACTATTCATCAAAATATAATGTAATCAGAAAAGTACCAAAAATTTATCCAAAATAAATTTTTATGTCTTTATTCTAAAGAAGAATTTAATTTCATTAAATTTAAAATATAAATGTGTCAAATATTGGTTTTAAAAATGGTTCTCCATTAAAAGGTGGTAAAATTTCATTTTTTGAAAAATAATTCTTCTATCTGAAAAAAAATGAATTTTTTCTTAAAGTATGTCTTAGAAACACATAATATATATTCTAAAATTATATTAAGTATATAAAATTTGAAATTCAATTAATAATCTTCATAAATTCTTTTTTAACGACTAGTTTGGTAAGTCGTGGTGCGCTCGAACTCAGCGTTGCATGTAGCGCATGATTTTGAATTACATTAAAGAAAATAACTTACTTTTAAATCTTGGGGTGTTACAGAAATAATGGGTCCAGAGTTGGTACAATATACCACAAAGAAGGTGCAGATCATCCTGGAGAAAATGAGGACTGCATAGAGCAGGCAGAAGTCATATGCTGACAGGAGACAGAGACCCTTGGAGTTCGAGAAAGGAGACCATGTCTTCCTACGAGTCTCACCCCGACGAGGATTATGGAGGTTTTCCCGAGGCGGCAAGCTATCTCTGAGGTTCATCGAACCTTTACAGATCCACATCATAGTAGGTGAGGTGGCGTACCATCTAGCTCTTCCCCCATAGATGCACTCGGTGCATAATTCTTTCCATGTGTCGCAGTTGAGGAGGTACGTACCTGATCCATCGCACGTTATCAACTGGGGCGAGCTGGAAATCGATGATGGGGAATTATGTTTGTAGAATTCCCAGTAGAGATAAAGGATCGACATGAGAATGTCCTTCGTGGGAATTCGATTCCTATAGTGTGATTTTGTTAGCAACACAGGAACCTCCAGAAGAGCACATGGGAGCGGGAGGCTCAAATACGTGCTCAGTACCCCCTTTTGTTTCCCTAGTTTTATTGTACCTTTCAAGGATGAAAATACATAAGGCGGGGAGAATTTGAAGACCCGGAAATTCAATATTAATTTTTTTTATTTATTTGGGATTATTACGAGTCTTTTAAAACTTACGATGCTTAATTTAGAGGCCCGGTGTGCCCAGAATGGAATTTTGAACCTTTTAAGGTACGTTCAGTAAACGCGCAAGAAGATTTTTCTATATTTTGAACAAGTGCTAGGATTAAAACTATGAGGGTGTTAGGTCCACAAGGTTGAATACCCTGAGAGGGGGGGTGAATCATGGTATGACTAATTTAAAATTAAAGCTCGTTCTGATCTTGTTTCGCTGTTAAGAAAAACACTCTTCTCTCTCTTTCCTGTAGCATAGTATAAATAGAAAGTAAATCAAGCACAGGACACATCAATTTTTACTTGGTTCACCGCAAAGGGATACGTCTAAGGAGCATACGCTGACAGGTTTTCAGTCATACCAAATTCCACTATACTTCACTAGCTGTGGATTATAAGGTTCGGGTACAGTCACTCTGTCCCAGGCTCACTGCCTTTACAAGGTTTAGGGTCAGCTCACTACTTTCCCAAGGGTCACTCCTTGTTTCTCTCTCTCTGGCTCACTGTCGGTGGAGAGGATCACCTTCTTCCTCTTCCTTTGCTCACTGCTTCGGAAAGGATCCACTCACAGTTTATAGGATTTTATGTCACTTCATTATCTCTAATTAATGCATCTTCTGTTGTATGTAGATGCTCTGTTGAAGACCAACTTTCACACGTAGATGAATTTATCTTTGTACTGAAGGTATCGGGAAAACTTCCAGCTTCCATGAAGCCCGAAAACACTGTCGAGAATCAACATTACTTGGCGCGTAAGTATAATCTAGCGTGCAAGTCACAACTGGCGCGCAAGTCCACCTTAGACACTTGCGCGACACAAGATTCTGCAACTCTAAACTTGCGCGACTCACTTCCCTTTACGCCCAAACCAAAATTGGCATGCAACTAACAACAACCGCGCTTCTTCAAATCAGGTGCGCAAGTCCCACTTGCGCGACACACCACCACTTGCGCGACTTCCACAGCTGCATGACGGGAGCTCTGATTTTTCTAAGTGTTGAACTCTGTTAAAAATGATGAGGGGTGGTCTAGTATTTATAGGCTTTTGAACAACCTGCGCGACGGCCCGCAAGTCTCCCCTCGGTGCGCAAGTCTTGGCACGTAGGTCTCTGAACCTGCAAGTCACTTGTGTGACCCACTTCTAAACTAGCGTGAACCTCTTTCCTTTGACATATTTCGATGTTCTGATCTTGAAAAACAATAGGCGCACAAGTTTCCAATCCTCCTAGGCACTAGCGCGCAAGTCCTTTCTCTTAGCGCGCAGGCCACCTGCGCGACCTACTCAATACTTGTACGACCCTTATTCCTTTGCCATATTTTGATGATCTGATCTTGAAAAACATATGGCAGGCAAGTTTCCAATTCTTCAAGTACATGGCGCGCAAGTCCCTTTTCCAAAAACCACTTTTCTTCATTTGTCGATTTTCAGACACAAAAATTTGGCAAACACTGGAAAATAGTGTCACCTTGTATCTATTCTTTTTCTACCACCTCTAGATCATTCATTACTTTGTAGACGTTCTTGAATCTAACATGGATCTTTGACCACGACTCTTGAACTCGACATTCCACCATGAAATCCCCTTTGTCAACAAATTTGTATTTCATGGTTTTCTTTGTCAACAATCACAGCACAGTTATCCACTTTGTCAACAAACACAATCACCTCAAAAATGCTTCAATGATGCCATGAGAGATTTTTTCCCAACAATATCCCCCTTTGGGTTTGTTGACAACTCTTCCATAAAAAGATACATCATTAATTCTTTAGCCACCATTCACCATTTGTGATTTTGATAGGGATCAAGGATTTACTCAACACATACTCTAAGCCCACATGAGCAATGATCGGTGTGAGAAACAATAGTAAATGAAATGTTCATCAATGAATCACTTCATGTATTACACCCATTGTTGACACCAAACTGATACCAATTTGTACCAAATTGATACCAATTGTTGGAAATATTCTTCCAACACCAATCTTCTACTTTTATCACGATCCTTAGCTGTCGTGATATCTTCTCTTTGATCGATCACTTCTAGCATCATCAGATTTAAAACGCTCCCCATTTCTGTTCACAACTTAAACTCTTATTAGCTTCAAAACCTCTTTAGCCCTATATCCTATGTTGTCCAAGCTAAGCTCTGGCTAAGCACGTTCAACTCACCCTATCTCACTGCTCCACCTGTCATATTCTCCCCATATCTCCCTGCTCCACCTGTCAGCTTCTCCCTATATCATTCATGATTTTCAAATAGCCACACTGTCTCCCCCTTGAACAATTACTATTTTCTCTCCCTTTTTCAACGAACCGAAAGATAACTCATTTGGAGTCTGTAACAGAGTAGAGAACACATATCATCACATTAGAAAAAAACACATCATACCTCGGGGAGAGGGGTAGTTCCACATCCACACTCTTTCAAGTGAGGGGAGTCGACTGAACTCCCAGAGCCAGTCGATGCCTCTCAAATGTTTCCTTGGGTAAGGCCTTTTTCATAATGTCTGCAACCTGTAGATCTGTAGGCACATACTCCAACTTCATGATTCCTTGGTCAACCTTCTCCTTGATAAAATGATACTTTATCTTAATGTGCTTTGTCCTTGAGTGATGGATGGGATTTTTTCTGAGATTTATAGCACTTGAGTTATCACACTGAATTCCGATCAGAGACTTCACTTCAACTCCCATATCTTTAAGTTGTTGCTTCATCCACAACAACTGTGTGCATTCTTGAGTGGCCGCAATATACTCAGCTTCTGTGGTGCTCAATGAAATGAAATCTTGCATCTTGCTTAGCCAAGAAATACACAATCCACCAAGATAGAATGCACCTCCTGACGTTGATTTTACGGTATCTTCTGATCCGTCCCAATCTGCATTTGTGTAACCCAATAACACTAATTGAGATTTGTTATTATACATTAGACCGAAATCCACAATGCCTTTGATATACCGAAGTATTCTTTTCACTGAAAGCATTTGGATTTCCTTGGGATTACTCTGATATCTTGCTGCTTGGAATGTGGCGAAAACAATATCAGGCCTTGTCGTGGTCAAGTACAACAAACTTCCAATGATTTGCCTATATTCTGTAATATTAACTGCCTTTCCATCCTCATCTTTTGATACTTTCATCTGGGTAGCAACCGGAGTTTTCATCTCCTTGGAATTCTACATACCATACCTTATTAAAACCTCCTTGGCATATTTGGATTGAGAAATGAATGTTTCATTCCTTCATTATGTCACCTGTAGACCAAGGAAAAATGTTATCTCTCCAATCATTGACATTTAAAACTTATTTTTCATGAATTCAAAAAATTGTCTGCACTAAGCTTCATCTGATCCACCAAATATTATGTCATCGACATACACCAACACCATCATTATTTGATTACTTTCATTGCTAAAATAGAGATAGTAATCAACTCCCCCACGCTGGAAACTGATCTTCTTCAAGTACTGATCAAGCCTTGATTACCATGCTCTTGGTGTTTGTTTCAGCCCATACAATTCCTTCTTCAGCCTACAAACATTGTTCTCATCCTCATGAATGAGAAAATCATATGTCTGCTCAATATACACCTATTATTCCAGAACACCATTCAAGAATGCGGATTTTACATCCATCTGGAACACTTTGAACTTTCTTTGCACTGTTTTGGCCAAAAATAATCTGATTGTCTCTAGCCTTGAAACTGGTGCAAATGTCACATCAATATCTATTCCCTCTATTTGGGAGTATCCCTTGCACACTAGATGTGATTTTTTCGGAATCAATGTGTCATATTTATTCATCTTGTTGCGATAGACCCATTTAGTCTCGATAACATTCTTGTCTGCTGGCCTCGAAACAATATCCCATGTCTGGTTCTTCTCAATCTGATCAAGCTCTTCATACATAGCATGAACCCAGTTTTCATCTTCAACTGCATCAGAAAAACATTTCGGATCCACCTGATATAAAAACAATGTTTGCTATAATGATTTCATTCTTCGAGTCTGAACTAGATCTCTTTGATCACCAATGATATTCTACCTCTCAATTTCAGCTCGACTCATTGGCTTCCTTACAGACACAGACTTGACACTTTCTTGTTCGTAATCAATATCTTCTTCTGAGTCATCCTCTGCCACTTCTTCTCCCCCTATGTTGCTTACCTCATCATCACTTTTATCCAAAAACTGTTCACTAGGTCGTTGAGTATTCTGTTCATTTTCAACTATAGTGACATCATTGCACTCAACAATTTTTCTCAGCCTTTTGTTGAAACATTTATATGATTTTTTTCTCCCTAAGTAGCCAAGGAATATCACCTCATCTCCTCGTGACTCAAACTTCATGTGATTTTCTTTGTTGATAATGAAGCACTTACTCCCAAGGATTTGAAAGTATTTCAGCATTGGCTTCTTTTCGTACCAGATTTCATATGGAGTCTTCCCTTCCTTTGAACACAACAGAGACCTGTTCAAAATATAGACCGATGTCAAAACTGCTTCATTCCAAAATTTCTCTGGTAGGTCCTTTTCAATAAGCATCGTTCTGGCCATGTTGTTGATGATCTGATTTCTCCTATCAACCACTACATTCTATTGGTGAGTTCTCACTGATGAAACTTGATTCCTTATCCCTTGTTTCTCGAGATAGTTTTCGACTTGACTGTTTGTGAATACCGCATCGTTATCAGTATGAAACTTCTGAATTTTCTACCCAAGCATCTTTTATGATTCCCTCCTATATTTCTTTATGCAACTGAACACCTTTGTCTTATGGGTAATGACAAATACCCAGGATATTCTGCTATAATCATCAATGAAAAGAACATAATACCTTTTCCCATTTATAGCTCGTGGTGAGATAGGTCCACATACATCATCATGCACCAATTCGAGTACTCTTGTTGATTTTTTTTCCTTTGGCCTGTATGTCTTTCTGGTGATCTTTCCTTGTTGGAAAGCATCACACATATGAGTGCGATCACGTGATAGTATGGGAAGGTCTCTAGTAGTATCAAACTTTACCGGATCTTCCATGGATGGTTGGCATAGATGACCAAGTCGCTTATTCCACAACTGTTTTTCTTCCTCTCTGGATAAAAGGCACGTATCTTCTTCCCCACCTACAAGGTAAAGATTTCCCTTTGTCCTTTTTCCCTATAGAACAACTGCACCATATTTTCATTTCACAACACACATCTTATGGGTAAATCGGATAGAGTGCCCAGAGACACATACTTGACTGACACTAAGCAAGTTATGACTAAGACCCTCTACAAACAAGATGTCTGTACATCTCATTTCTTTGCCCCAAAACTTGGATTTTCCTGAGCCAACAATCTTCAGGCCTTCATTGTTTCCAAATTTGACAACTCCTTATTTTTCATATTTTATGCCTGTAATAAGATCCTTATTACCTGTCATGTGATAAGTGAAACCACTGTCAAGGATCCATACACCAGAGCAATCTGATGCCTTAAGGGAAATTTCTGCCACCACATCCTTCTCATTTTTCTTCTTCTTGGTCCATACTTTTTCCTTCACACTCGGAATGGATTGAGACTTCTGTTCTTTCTCAGAGTATGATGGACCAGCTTCATCTTGCAAAGCCATAAATTTGTTCGGCATTTTTAACTCACATGTTGGTTTATTGATCAGCTGCTTGCGAACGTTTTGATTCTGCTTTGGCACATTTCTCTATATGGTCGAAGTGCAGTACCTATCTATGTGCCCAAATCCACCGCACCAAAAACAGTGTCCTTCGAAATATGTTCTGGAAAACCATTCTATATTTGGCTTCCACCTATGTTCTTGTTCCCTTCAATATCTCTTGGCTATGGAACACACATACTGTGAATGTCTCATCTTCCCACAATAATAAAACTTGATACAAGGTGCATTCCTTCCTGTTGCTTCATCACTACCAGTTTCCCCTTGGGATCTCTGAATATTCTGGTTCTTCTTTTGTGCCCAAATCAACCTTCAATTTTGAGATGGGTGTTTGCGGTCTGACTTCCATTGCCACAGACTTTTGATTCTTATCAAGCCCTGAATCATCCTTAACGTCTGAGCTCAATTGCTTCTTCTTTCCTGCTGAACAAATAGGCTCCTCTTTCACCTTTTTAGTCTTCGGAATAACCTTCTTTCCTGAAATCACATTGGAGGTCAAGAGTTTTTCTTGATCCTTCATTTTTCGTCACAGACTGACTACTTCTTCTTCAAGCTCTTTGATACGTCTGACCTGCTCCTTTTCTGTGTAAGTCAAACAATCAATTTCCTTCTTTTGTTCCTCAATTTTAAGCTTATACTCAACAATATTTTCTGAGCTCTCTCGTGTTGAAGATTTTAGTCTTTCAATTTCTTCCAATAGATCATAATTTTCTTCATCCTGTTGTTGCATATAGATTTTGGCATCACGAACCACTTTATTGGATTTCTTCATTTTGGCTCTCCAAACATCTATCTCCTCAAGAGCTGCTTCCAATTCAGCTTCCATATCAACTCTTTCTTCAAATTTTTCTTTTTCTTCTCCAGTGGCAGTTTATTCCTTTTCATGAGAACTTCCAACGACCGCCACCATAGCATTTTCTCCACAATCCTTGCAGTTTTCAATCTCTTCAACATCTTCAACCTCAGACTCATCTGAACTATCAATTTCTCGTGAAAGAATATTCTTCTTCTTGAAGAAATTTTTTTTGAATTTCTTCTTCCCTTTCACATAGGCTGAAGATTTCTTCTTGGTAATTTTAACATCATCTTCATCATTTTCTTCATGAAACTTTTTGGGGAATCTTGCTGCGAGATGTCCAACCTTTCCACATCTAAATCATGCAAGAGGAAGTTTCCCTTTGAACTTTCCTTTTCCTCTTTGAAGGTTTGAGGAGAGGAATTACATTACTTCATCTGTCTCTTCTTCCTCCTGAGAATCTTAAATGGTGAGCTTCTTCATGGCCTTAAATTCCACCTCTTTGGATTTCCCCTTTTCTACAGCATTGTTATCATCATTTCTCATTTCATATGCAACAAGGGTGTTGTGCAGGTTATCCAATGTTAATTCTTTCGGGTCTTTATCTTCCAAAACAGAAACTTTCGGATTGAACCGAGGTGTAAGTTTTCTCAAGATGCACTTCACAATTTTTATGTCTTGGATAATTTAACCAAGACCTTGCATGTCTTCTACCACAGCATTTACCCTCTCAAAGAGTGTATCAACAGACTCATTTGAGTTCATTCTCAGATCTTCATACTTATTCCACAACACTTGCATCTTTGCCTCTCTGACCTTTGTATCCCCTTCATATATATTCAAAATATTTTTCCCACATGGAATGTGACGTTTTTCATGACATCACCTTTGTATATATGGGATTATAAAGGGATCCCCCTAAGGCATTGATTACTTTTGAATCAGCATCCAACTCTCTATGCCTAGCTTCTGATAATGCACCACTATTGATATCAGCTGTGATACCATGCATGGATGCTGAGAACACATCCATTCCAAAGGATCGGAAATAGTGTTGCATTTGATTCTTCCATTTCTAAAAATTACATCCGTCGATGATTGGAATACCTTTATGATTAGTGAAATCCATTGAGAGAAGAACAAATATCAATATTTCCCTATGATACCAATTATTAGGTCCACAAGGCTAAATACCCTGAGAGGGGGGTGAATCAGGGTATGACTAATTTAAAATTAAAGCCTGCTCTGATCTTGTTTCACTGTCAAGAAAAACAATCTTCTCTCTCTTTCCTATAGCATAGTATAAACAGAAATTAAATCAAGCACAGGACATGGAAAATTTTACTTGGTTCACCGCTAAGGGCTAAGTCCAAGGAGCATACGCTGACAGGTTGTCGGTCGTACCAAATTCCACTATACTTCACTAGCTGTGGATTACAAGGTCCGGGCACAATCACTCTATCCCAGACTCATTTCCTTTATAAGGTTTAGGGTCAGCTCACTGCTTTCCCAAGGGTCACTCCCTATTTCTCTCTCTCTGGCTCACTGCCGGTGGAGAGGATCACCTTCTTCCTCTTCCTTTGCTCACTACTTCAGAAAGGATCCACTCACGGTTTATAGGATTGTAGGTATCTTCATTATATCTAATGAATGCATCTTCTATTGTATGTAGATGCTCTGTTGAAGCCCAACTTTCACCCGTAGATGAATTTCTCTTTTCACCGAAGGTATCGGGCAAACTTCCAGCTTCCACGCAGCCCGAAAAAACTGTCGGGGAATCAACCTTACTTGGCATGCAAGTCTAATCCGGCGTACAAGTATCGGCGCGCAAGTCACAACTGGCGTGCAAGTCCACCTCAGAAACTTGTGCGACACAAGCTTCTGCAACTCCAAACTTGGGTGACTCACTTCCATTTACGCCCAAACCAAAATTGGAACGCAACTAACAACAACTGCACTTCTTCAAATCAGGCGCGCAAGTCCCACTTGCATGACACACCACCACTTGCGCGACTTTCACACCTGCGTGATGGGAGCTCTGATTTTTCTAAGTTTTGAACTCCGTTAAAAATGAGGAGGGGTGGTCCAGTATTTATAGGCGTTTGAACAGCCTGCGCAACGGCGTGCAAGTCTCCCCTCGGCGCGCAAATCTCGGCACACAGGTCTCTAACCCTACAATTCACTTGCACGACCCACTTCCAAACTTGCAAGAACCTCTTTCCTTTGCCATATTTTGAAGTTATGATCTTGAAAAACAACAGGCGCGCAAGTTTTCAATCCTCCTAGGCACTGGCGCGCAAGTCTTTTCTCTTGGCGTGCAGGCCACCTGTGCGACCAACTCAATACTTGCGCGACCCTTATCCCTTTTCCATATTTTGATGTTCTGATCTTGAAAAACATATGGCGCTCAAGTTTCCAAGACTTCGAGTACACATCGCACAAGTCCCTTTTCCAAAAACCACTTTTCTTCATTTGTCGATTTTTAGGCCCAAAAATTTGGAAAACACTCGAAAATGGCGGAACCTTGTATCTATTCTTTTTGTACCTCCTCCAGATCATTCATTCCTTTGTCGAAGTTCTTGAATCCAACATGGATATTTGACCATAACTCTTGAACTTGACATTCCACCATGAAATCCACTTTGTAAACAAATTTTTATGTCATGGTTTGCTTTTTCAACAATAACAGCACAGTTTTCCACTTTGTCAACAAACACAATCACCACAAAAATGATTCAATGATGCCTTGAGGGATTTTTTCCCAACAGAGGGCACTGTTAAATCTATAGTACCAGGATTCTATTAAGGGAGGCTTAACTTCAACCCCAATAGATTAGGTGAAAAGTTAGTTTTCAGAACTTTTAAAGAAATAACAAAAAAATGTAAAAATTGTTATTTTATTTCTCCTACTTCTTGTTGGGTGGTGGTGGTGGGACTGAAGGGTTGTCAGGCCATTTAATGGATTGACTCTCCTATTTTGAAACTACACCATTGAGAATTAAGAGGTTCATTCATTAATGAACCTCATTAATTCCACGTTGTGTTACTCACCCACCCCCCCTCTATTTAAATGGAGCTCAGGTTGGAGTTTTTTACACTGCTTCACCAAGAGAGGAACCTCTGGAAAAGTATCGCGGCATCTTCCATTGGAAGAGGATGGAAGCTTGGGCGGCAACGATCCTGGATCGATGAACGCTGGAGACTCCATCCAATGAGGACTCTTCTCCCACAACAACCACGACACCTCCAATAATTCTAGAGGTAGGGGTTATATTTGGAATGGGGTTTATAATTATTTTAATGTGATGTATAAATTACACCCACTTGTTATATTGCTAACGTGGAGGGCATGGGAAAAATGAACAAGGTCTGGACCCTCCGATGCTTGATTTTCATTGCGTTCTTCGGAGGTTTATTTTTCCAACTTGACGTAACCTTAAAACTAGGAGGCGTGTAGCGACGGCGGCATCCCAGGAGGCCCATAGGCACAAACAGAAGAGAAAACGGACCACCAAATCTCACCTGGTGGCCCGCGGAAGTTCCGTCGGTACAGCACCGACGCGGTGGCACCGGTGATCGGCATCGTAGGTGATGGTGGCGGCTAGCGCTCCCTGGATGTGGAAGAGGGTTGCACTGCTTGGCACCACAGGGGACCCGAAGGGGCGGCCAGCTCTCGGTCGCCCGCTTGGGTGGAAGGCGGCACGCCATCGCACGCCGCGGTGGGGAGCCCACAGATTCAAAGCCACAGAAGAAGAAAAAAGAACCTGCAACCCATAGTTCCCGCTGGTAGCGGTGGCACCACACAGCACCGCCATTTCAATGAACTGAACGGACCAACTAATCAGTTCAATAGGAATGTTGCACAACCCTTCGCATGGGTCACACCCAGCCGGTGGGCCAGGTTGGTCTGCAGCCCAGCCCACTTGGGTAGGCCAAGGCCGGTTCGAGCCAGGCCGGGTTGGACCCAGACTATTTCGGGTTGACCTGAACCAAGTCTGGTCGGGGCGGGTTTGTCTGACTAGGTCGGACCGGACTCAGACCCTTTATGGCCCAATTTCGCTTAAAATGTAGTATCTTACAAACCAGACGTTCGTTTGAAGAACCATCTATGGCACTAGAATCCTTGGAATGAGACAGTCCTTTTGGGATACTCCATATGATTTTTTGAGAAAGTTGTTGTATGGTCGGGTTGGATCATACCCAAATCCAACCGGGACCTCGACACTGAAATGCCTATAACACTCAGACTGGGCATCTGATGGACGCTCTGTCTATTGAGTTGGAACCCTTATGACTTGACGGATCATTAGGTTACATATTTGTGAGACTTATTTCTAGTTGAAATATGAATTATTTCCTGAGTATCGGATTCTCCAGGTTCCTTTTGGGATCAAGCGTGATTTGTGTAGGAATCTAATGGCTGGCTATGAGGTGGAGATTGGAGGCAGATCTTGTGGAGGTTAGTACCTAGCGATCATGTGTGGATCAGCACCTAGAGATATTGTGTGTATTATCACCTAGAGATCCTGTGTGGATCAGCACCAAGTGATCCTATGTGGATTAGCACCTATCAATCCTGTGTGGGTCAGATCCTGTGTGGGTCAATGCTCAGTGATCCTGTGTGGTTCAGCGCATACCGATCTTGTGTGGGTCAGATCATGTATGTTTCATCGCTCAGTGATCCTGTGAGGGTCAACGCATACCGATCCTATGTGGATTATATCATTTTTGAGTCAACGGGGGTCAGTACCTATCGATCGTAGGTGGTTCGGATCCTGTATGGGTCAGCGGGGTTTAGTACCTATTGATCCTGGGTGGGTTGGAACCTATGTGGGTCAGCAGGGGTTAGTACCTATCGATCCTGTGTGGGTTAGAAGTAGTGCATCTAAACAGAATAAGATGATCTAGCCTTATGACTAATCATTTGTACTTCTATACTTAAGTTATACCTGGTTTGAGATGAGTCTTTTTCTTTGTGCTTTATGATTGAGATCATGCTTGGTGGTTTCCCATTGTGGAATTCTGAGAGACCTACGGGGGTCTTGAGGTCCCTACTGGGTATTGTTTTACTCACCCTTATATGGGCTTCAACGCTCATTATTGTGTCTTGTGAAGATAATGGGAATCCATGGCTGGGACTCGGGGAGCTAGGACATGATGGTGGACAGTGGTGATGGTTGACATGGAGATCTGTAGAGACGATCTGTACCTAACCTTTAGGTAGGATCCTTGAAGGATGATCTCATGAGCTATTTTCTATTTTCTGTTGTATTGTATATTTCACTTGGGCTTGTATTCTGGCCCCTTTAATTTCATTACATACTTTTACTACTGTAGTTTTACTTTGAGGTTTCTTCTTGTCGTGTTCTTGGACTATGTGTTTATATAGGTTTAAAGGCAATGACTTTTCGTTTTAGGGATACGCCTTTCTGGTTCTAGTCTCCAACCCCTGGCCTATGGAAGTAGGGCTTGAGGTAGTCATGGCAAGGGCCTCAAGGGATGGGTCATGACAAAAAAAAAATCATTTTTGGTTTATATAATCTCAAGTTAGGGTGTGTCTATGGAACCATCAAAAACTAAAGTTATTGAAATTGGTCTTGAACAGCCTCTATTATTAAGATTATATGTTTTCTTGGTTTACCATGATATTATCAATGGTTTTGGGATAATTTCTCATGGCATTATAATCCACTCACAAAGTTTTCTCAAAATGGAGAAAAGTACCTTTGGACAATTAAATGCGAAGAAAATTTCAAGGAATTGAAGAGAATATTTTTCTACGCACTAGTTCTTATATAACAATACAATGGAGAAGTTTTTATAATATTTTGTAACACATAAAATTAGGTTTTGGGATGCGTTCTCTTTTAGAATGACATGGTTGTAGCTTATTTTTTCTAATAATTGAAGTTTCATCAGCAAAATTACCCCTCTCAGGATTTATAGTTAACTTTAGTAATCATTGAATTGATTATATAGATACATTATATTTATAGATAAATATGTGATATATATATATATATCATTAATTTTTTGGTATATATTAATACATAATTAGTATAATATATAATAAAGAATTTGGTTGAAGATGATTAAATATTATGATAGTTGAATACATTGACATCTATAGAATTAAAACAAGTTGGTTGAAGCTTTATATTGAAAAGATCATTTTATATTGTCCATGATGAGTATCAAAAAATATTTACTGTTACTAGCTTTTCATATTATGGATCTCAAAATTCTGATTGAATGAGAGAAATATTATCTTTCTTAAATAATTTTTCATCCATCTAGACAAGTAATGATTAAATATTTGTAGAAGTAATAAGAATAGCTACAAAATAATGAAATAATAGATTCTAATTTCAACCATGATTGTGATGGAATGATTTTTTTCTGAAATCATGTATGTGTTCTACACATACTTGATTAGAAGATGGAACTATTACAGGTATCTCATACTTCATCATTCTCTATTTATGCAAGATATAAAAACAATATATATATATTTAAAGAAGTATTTATAGAGGGATAGAATAGAGAGAGATATTGAAGATTTTGTATCATGGTTATTAGTGTCTTAGAATTTTTAGGCTGAGAGATAGAAGGTTATGGGTATGTTACAACCATTACCCATGTCATAATGGTAATGGAAAATATTCTCTATTGATTTTGTCATCATACTCCCCAAAACATCTAAAGGTCAAAGTTCTATATGGGTTTTAGTTAGCTTCTTTATGAATTTATCACACATATTCAATTTTAGAGAATATTTCCATTTATATTATCTTTCCATGATATGCATAAAATAAATTTCATAGTTTCATGGAGTTATAAATTCTATTTTATTAGATTAGGATCAGTGGAATAACTTAAACATCTAGTGAATTCTTTAGAAATCCATTGATATATAATTGTGTTTTAGCATTGTGTATCACCCTCATATATATGCTTAGTATGAGAGGAAAATTCAAACCTGAGAGTATATGTTGAGATTATTTCTCTAGAATTTAATGGTCATCAGGATCAAAACCTTCCTCTTATTGGGATTCCATATAACAAAATCACTCACTCAAGAATTCAGATGGCTCCTTACGAATCCATATATGGAATGAAATATATAACTCCAATGTGATCAGAAGAGGTTTTAGAAATAAAGCTATTTATACCTATGATAAGTGAGTAAATAGAATATAATATTATATCCATCCAACATCACATCAAGGTAGCTCATAGTCGACATAAAAGGTATGTTGAAAATCATCGGTGGGATTTCAAGTTTCATGTTTGTGAGAAGGTTTTCATGAAAATTTATCCATATAAAAGGTATTGAGATTTATGAATAAAGGAAATATAATCCATAGGTATATTCTACCTTTTTATTTTCTTGATTGAATTGGGATATTTACTTATATCATGGTGCACCAACCGAACCTCTCTCAAGTCTATGATGTGTTCCATGTATCTATCACAATGATGTACAAACCTAACCATTCACATGTAATGAAAATGGAGTTCATACTAATATTTACTATTCTTTCCTATGAAAAATAACATGTTAAGATTTTGGATCATAGAGAGAAAGTGATCTGAAAAAAGACAACTCACCTAGCCAAGGTTTTTTTTGTGAAACTGCTAACTTAAAGAAGCTATGTGGGAACCTAAGGATATGATGAGGAAGAAGAATCCTCATTTGTTTTTATCAAAGTGAAAAAAAAATGGATAAGTTCCTTTTAATGTGGCTATAAATTATCGCACAAATATTTTATGACATATATTTTTATAAAATATTTTTTATTTATTCTATATATTGCATTCCAGAGAACATTGAATTTTAATGTATCTTAATATACTGTTAATATTAATATATAATCATGTCCATTATAACAAAGCCAATAATTTTTATTGTATATATTTTTTAATTCATTATGACTTAAAAAATAAAATATATTTATAAATAAGTGTATAATTCTTGTAAAGAATTTATATTCTTAGAAAATATATTTTCCCAAAAAACAATTTTATTACATTTTTTGAAAAATTATTAATTTTTTATAATTTAAGAAAATAATTGAAAAATTGAAAATTATTTTTGTAATAAAAAATTTAAACTTATGTTATAGTGAATTTTTTATAATTTTCTACAAATATTAATTTTTTTCTGAATATTATAAAATACCAATTTTCATGAAAACTGTATTTTCATTTAAAAGATATAAAAATTTAAATATTAGATTAAAATAGTTTAAAATTAAATTTTTTAAAATATTATTATTAATAATAAAATTTAGGTTATTATAATATATTTAATCTATAATTTTTATATAAAAATAATTTATTCTTTTAAGTTCTTTTTTTGGAAATCGGTTTTTCATTTTGTATGTGGGTTTAATTTTAAATTAAATTCTTCCAATTTTGTGAATTGAATTTGGAAAAATATTTTCCATGTTTTTAATCATCGTAATTAATATTATATAATAATCTTAAATAAATTTTATGTTCATAATTAATTGTAAAAATAGTACAAAATTTAATTACTACGATTAAGGATAAAACAAGTTTACCATGGTTTAAACTAAAATAATAAGGGTTAAAATTACCTAAAAATATTTCATATTACTATTTTATTGACATATTTATACGTTATTCTATTTTTTGGTAGATAATTATCTATTTTGGTTTCTTTTGGAATGTTCAAAATGCATGAAATCTTATTATTTTAAAAAATTCCTACTTTATCATCACCTCCACTTGTAAAGGGTCTCTCCATATCCTATCTAATTTACACTTCTAAAAAAATTTGATTCATCTATGAACTAACCAAATAAATTAAATAATTACATACCCACATCCTAGAGTACTTATTTTTATTAGGAAAACCTCCTATTAAGAGTTTAGGTTGAAACCTAAACATGCTTTCTCAAGAAAAGGTACAATTATTAGACATAAATTTTTATTTTATTTCATCTTATACCTCTATAAAAACCTAATTAAACCATAATGATATAATATAATAAGTATATAATATATATTAACTTGTTATTATGTTAATTTAATATCCAAAATTCATCTCCTCTTCCATCAAATGGTAAACTAAATAGTCAACCATGTGTATGACGGACTACAGTCTCGCAAATGTTGTATTTTATTTTATATAACCCCCTCTCATGGATAGATATAATGATGATTTTAACATATATATTTATATATATATTATATTATTAAAAAATTTAGTATAAACTAATGTTAATATCATAACTACCTTCTTACCTTCTAATCCTTTGTAAAATGATAACATTGCTCAGGCGTACGTGTGGACTACTGCCTCCACAAAGTGATGTAATACACTTTTTATTTGATTTAAATAAGTATATATTGAATGAATATATATATATATATATATATTATACATAAATAATTTTATGAAATTTAATTAATAGTTTCTTTAACTTCCTTCCTTCAGTCAAGAAAATATAATCAATGCTCACGTGTATATATGGGTTACCATCTCCATGAATAGTGTAATTAATTTTATTATATTTAATAATTATTATGAAACTAAATATGTATTTAATTAAAATATATTAAATCTATATCATTATTTACATTCTAGGGATGATGTAAACATACTCAAAGTAGAATGACCAAACTACCAAACTAAAACATATATGAAAAATGAAGCAGTTATCACTCAAAAAAGTGATTTTAACAAAGAATTGTTAATAAATGGTTTGTAAAATATTATAAGTAAATAATATATGGTATTATATGTATGATTATTTCTATTAAATATATTTATAATTATCCAATATTTATTATATATGAGTTCATACCATGTACAGATAATATCGAGCCTTGAGGTAAGTGATTTTCTTCTCACTTTTATTTCCATGGGACATATACCATATTCAAAATTTGTCTCTATTATGAGGTTTAAATACCTCACATGAATGCCTTTTAGGATTAATATGTTGAAAATTATTATATATATAAATAAATTTAAGGTTCTTTCTTTTCAGGGGAATATGATTTAAATGTTACCAATGTGGTGGGGGATTTTATGATACAATCCCATTATTTATAGGGATTATTTTTTACTATTCGTTTAATGATGAAAAATATTTATATATATCTAAATAAAAACAATAATTTTCTTTGTAATCTATTTATTTCTTAAAATTAAATATTTTCATTCCATTTTCATCTAATTAAAAACTAAATGTACAAAAATAATTTTTTAAGGTCAATCAACTTTATTTCTATCATAAGTTGAAAATAAATTCTTATTTATGTCAATTTTTTATAAAAATGTTTTAAATTAATGTTTTTACTCCAATAAAATGATTTATAAATGAAATTTTATTCTTGATTTAATTTTTAAAAATTGTTTTAAAATAAAATTTCTTTTAATTTTCTTAATGAGGTACTTTTAACTTTTTTATAAAAAATTTAAAGGAATATTATTTTAATGTGTACAGTATGAATGGAATTTTATACCACTATGACCATTATATGATTTAAATATTTCCTTAAAATTTTACAAGGTTATTTTTATATAAATTTTTTTCATTCAAATTTTAGATATTTATTTATTTTAAATAATTTATTTCAAAATAGATTTGATATTTTCCTCAATAATGTTTTTATGATATTTTTATGTAATTATATTAATTAAAAAAACATACTCTGATGTTTATTATGATTTTATAGGGATGTTATCAAATAATACTATCCTAATCCTTTATATCAATGTTTTATTATTATAATGTCATGATGTTTAGGAAACTTGTTCATTTCCATGGGTTATCCAATAATAAATTGATGAAATTTTTTCAAAAAATATTTTTATTTTCCATGGGTTATTCTATGATGAAATTTTTAGGAATACCACTTCATTTTCATTTTTTATTCCATAATGAAATTTTTGGGAAACATGTTTATTTTTCATGGGTTATAATATGATGAATCTTTTATGATCTTATGTCACATATCTGTATAATTTTCATTTTGTGGTGAGTAAAAATGAAATAATATATATCCCTCCAATGATTTGGGTTTTGATGAATAACTCATGTGATACTCGAATGGGGAGTGAAACAAATTCAATAAATTTAATTATTCAATATGATAGTACTAATATTGTACCTTGAAAACTATAATGGTTTTAGGGGTAAACCAAATAATCTATGATATTTGTTCCAATAATCCTTGACTAGTAAGGAAATTATTTTCTATTCTCATGTGTATGCCACAAATCTATGTTTTATTCCAATGTTATGTTCTCATTGCTTATGTAATTTTATTTCTTTATAATCAATGAACTTATAAGATGTATTCCATGACTCATTATTATGATCTATAATATCTAAGGTAAGTTTTCAAATGTTATTTTTAGGTTCAGACACACTTATGCTCATGTTATTTTGATATCTTCATTATTTAACATTACTGTGTAAATGATCTCACCCTTACTTATATTTCCAAAGTTATATTGTAGTTCACTTATGAATGAATTGTTTACATAATTATTCTTCTAAATATATTATTCCTTTAAGATTATGGCTTGTATCATTATATTGTTTAATGAATATTCATCAAAAAAGATCTAATATCTATGTATTAAAATTATGGGTTTCTGTAAGAGTGGTCCTTGCTGACATTGTTCACTAAGATGCTCTTAGGAGTGGAAGAAGTTGGTGAATAGGTTTTATTATCTTCTGTGAAGGTTTAATCTTCTTTTGATGATATTTTTTGGATTGAATATGTATTAAAAATTGATTTCCAATATTTAGTAACATAATTAATGGTTAGTAACCTTGGGTGTTTGGTCTTTCTTTCCTATTAATACTTCATGTTTTCTAAATTTTGGTTATTATAGAACCATGAACACCTTTTAGGGTATACATCCTTTATGGTGGTAAGAATTTCAACATCCTGATGCTATATTTTAAATATGGGCCTTGGATTACATTTTACCTTCATGGTTTTCCCATTGACATATGGCAGTAATTGATGAATATCGGTTGTTTAAAATATGTTAGAACCTATTGAGAGGTCAGAAAATTTCTTTTTTTAAGGATATAATATGGAAAATGGGTTTAACTTTATATTATACTTTTTACTCTATTTGGAATAGATACAGGATGTCCAGCGGCGGCTGGGTGAAGTCCATTACTGAACTTGTGGAGTGGCCAATAGAACATGCAATTTTTTGTCCCACTATCTAGCCTTTATAGAATAGTATTTCCTAGGAGGTCTACATGGATCCATATTCTAGTCTATAAAATCCATTATCTAGCTGGTATTTCTATTCAGTTAGTGAATAGGAAAGGAATTATTGTAACTCTATTTATTGTAATCCCTATATCCATTCTATAAAAACTTGTTAGAATATAATTTTTCTCTAAAATCATTGGAGGATCTCTATATGATAATTTTCCCCCAATAATACTTATTATCCATGGATAAATTTTTCATTTTAGGCATTAGTTATCTTCTAATAAGTGCATTCTAGATTTCTTAGTGATCTCTACCTTACCTCCTAATTATTATTCTCTAAGGGATATGAATATTTATTATTTTGGGGGATTTGAGTTTTTATTTGAGAATACAAATTATAGGATCCCATTATGATAGTTTTATACTTATATTCTTAATTGGTGGATCCCATTTTGGGTGATTCTTGATCTTTTTTTAGGTAGGTGTCCCTATGTAATGGTGTTATCCCATTAATTAATTAATGTTATTATAAATTCATTTGGATTGATTTATGAAATTTTTATATTTGATATTAATGAATAATTGTTTTGTTAAATTCATTATGGGTGGTATGGAAAGTTTTATTTAAATGGGTTTTCATTAAAAACAAATTTATACATTTATTGTTTTTGATGAAGTTACTCAGGATTTATTTAACACTAAAATTGAT
Organism: Viscum album; assembly: GCA_963277665.1. Classification (NCBI taxonomy): domain Eukaryota; kingdom Viridiplantae; phylum Streptophyta; class Magnoliopsida; order Santalales; family Viscaceae; genus Viscum; species Viscum album. Next base: position 894,391,221 of record OY728128.1, read on the forward strand.
TTTCAAATCATGGTAAAATGAATCTTTTCTTTGAAAATTGTTTTTGGATTTTGAGCATAGTTTATTTTAATGTTCTGATAGACATCAAACATTTGGATCCTTTGGTATGTTGGGTTATGGACATATGAAACCTAGTGAGTATATAACCACTAGGGGTTAATCTTTTCATATCGATAGAATATGGTAGGACTCGATATCAATAGTACTCTTGGTATACCTCTCTTAGTGTTACTTCATATATCCCAGTACATGATCCCATAGGATATTTACCACATCTTATTGGTATTATTCATGACAGTATTGTTTTATGATGGATTTATCACGTTTTTATGTTATATTATTTAGATGAGTAACTAGGTTTATTACTATATACTATATTTTATATACTTATCATAATCCTATTTTATGTGATTATAAAATTCTTTAAATGAAACCTAATAATTATTTACAAAATGGTTTTCATTTGAAATTTTATTATAAACATTTTTATATATAAATCATGAAAAAAAATGTTTCATAGTGATATACCTTATATAGATTCATTTTGGAATTATACTTGAATTATTCCTCACACATTTCATATGACCATAGGCATATGTACCCGGTTTTTTAGAAAATGGGTAAAGGGAAGGGTATCTTTTAGTTCACCGCAGTATCTTTTTTTAATGTTTTCTTTATAGTGTATTAGGTTTTTGGTGAATTATGGTCACATGGGGATATTATTTTGTACCTATTTTTCTTTTTTTTCTGGCTTATCCTCTTTTTCTTATCCTTGTATGTTTCATAAAATCTTTTATTACACCTGAATTTTACTCTAAGTATTTATCTAATTTCTGTTACTCATGAGACATCCTTATATTTTTTGAGGATATTACTAATGTGGTGGGTTATCTTGGAAAATATTTCATATAGACCTAGTTTGGTTCATTTCCCAAATTATATTTTATATTTTCAAAGGTTGACTTATAATATCATAAGTGTTAGTAAACTATGTGACGATGGTTGTGAGGTTGTTCTCAAGAAGTAATAATGTGTCATTAATGTCTTGAATGATGGAAGGATAATTTATCAAGTTATAAGAAAAAAATTAAATCTATATGTTATATGTGATGATTCATATTATTTCTATATGAGTGAAAATGTTTAAATATTAATGTGTCTTTTGGTGGATGTCCATTTGAAACAGAGAACTATAATCAATATTCTGAGAAATGTCACTATTATATATTATTAAAATATGATGGTAGAATAATAATATTTGTGTGAAACATTCCAAAAGTGATGGATGGATCTAAGAAATCAGAAAAATGTGTGCAACATTATTTAACATTAAAATGTAGAATAAAACTCTAATTATTGGTTCCCATTGGTTAAAAGATAAAAATGGTTATTTATATTTCATAAAATTCATTATTTATTTCACCCCAATGACCAATGTTTAATTCCTTAAGAAAAAATTATATGTAGTAGACATGTTAAGATCTTTCTAAATATAATTAAAATTATAATTGAGGATTCACATTACAAAATTGATATTTTATAACGGGATGGAATTTATAGGTTATGAATTTGAATTTTTACTTTGAAAAAAATGGAATCTAGAATTAAATTAGAACATCGTATAAACTAAAACATAATGGGGATTCATAGTGAATTAATAAGAGTGTCATTGAGATAAGGATGAAAATATTTTATGAAAATAAAATTTTAATGTATTTTTGGGGTGTGGATGTGTGTTATGTTGTACACATATAGAATAAATTTATTTTTAGACCGAAGACACTTTTCAATCCCAATAAAATTTAATAGAAATAGAAACCAAAATTAATGTGAATTAATTTTTTAAAATGTTCATGCATTATAAAGATAAATTTTAGTAAGTTGGGAAAGTTTGAAGGAAGAGAAGATGATAGGATTTTTATGGGGAATATGATTAATGGAGGCATGTGTAAATTATAGATAAAACTTTTGTGCAAACTAGATTATTTTTTAGATTCTAAGATTATGGGACTATAGTAAAAAAATGCCATAATATTCAAGAAAATTTTGAGAATTAAGATGAAGAAAAAAATAAAATTTTAGACCCATATGTGGGGGAAAATTATGAAAAGGACAAGTATTTGTGATATTGATTCAGTTTACACTGATGATAAATAAAATTATGCATTTAGTGGCATAAATCAGTTTTAGATGTTATGAATACATATTTATTCAATAAAAATTATTATATAATAATTAGTTCAATTTTAGAAAAGAATAATTTTTATTATAGTAAATCACACCACGACCATATTATAGATTTTACCACAATTAGTGGAAAATACTTTAGAGAATTTTGATTGGTTATAAGCTATGAATTCTTAATTTGATTGGATTGAGAGAATTTCAACTTGGGAGATTATTCAAGAATAATAAAATAAAAACTTCACTAAAACCAGAGGGATTTATAGTAAAAACATGTGTAAGAAAGGAGAAGTGACATGTAAATACATAGTATAGTATGAAAAGTATTAACTCAAAATGATTAAATTGAATTTGAAGAAACCAATAATCATGTGTAAATTCATGAATAAATTAAGATGTTTCCATTTGTTGATACACACATAACCTAAAATTTCTATCAAATAGATGTGAAATATATATTTTTAAATTGTGACTTTGAAAAATAAGTCATTAAAGATAAACTACATCATTTTATTCTTGATGAAAAATAAATCATCTTATATAGGTAAACACATGATTCATATGGATTGAAAAAGGATCATAAAACTATATATATGAAATATGATAGGTTCATAACAGAAATGAGTTTCAAAAAAGTAAAATAGGACATTAATTTGTAGTATAGGGTGTTTTCCATATCAACACCTATCATATAGTATATTTATGATATTATTTTTTCTAGTTACCAAGAGTACCATTAAGAGAATTTTATGAAAGAATTAGTGAACTATATAAGATTTTCATTTTATGAAAATTGAATTATTTTCTAGGACTATTGAATGAGTATATGGAAATTTTCATATTTTTTTAGAGTAAAAAAATCTATAGAATTATTAAAAAAATTAAGAATGCAAGTTTCAAGAGATGATTCAACATGAATTTTGGTAGAAAACAAATAATTAGAATATGTGAATAAGAACATGGTTGAGTAAAAATAATTTAAAAGTAGAATTAAATGTATATTTCATTCAACAGTTTCATGATCAGATATAAACATTACTTTTACCAATAGTTCTAGATTTCTAAGTGACCTAAGGGTGTCACTAATTCATGAAGAAAAAATTATTTAGAGGAATTTTAAAGGTATAATAAAATATCCCATGTTTTTAAAATGTATTATAGTTTTAAATATTCTTTAACATATTGATTCAGACTGGGTAGATGATTGTATAGATAGAAAATCAAAATTTGGTGCATAATTATTCATAAGTGAGGTTAATGTGAGCTAGTAAAGTAAGAATTATTACTCAGTGAGTGTAAGAAAAACCATGTAAGAATATTTTGTAGCCACCCAAGAATCTACAGAATTTCAATTTATGTTTATACAATTAATATATTTTTGAATTAAAAAAATAAATCCATAAAGGGGTTTTTATGAAAATAAATGTCAAAAACATTCAAAAAATAATATAATAAACATTATATTCAAATATATAAACATCAGGAATAATTTCATTAAATAAAGAGTGTGAAATAAAAATATCAGTCATTAATAAATTTCTAAACAAAATCAGATTGAATATAAATTCTCAAATGATATTCCAAGACTGTGGTTTTACATATTCAATCTAAAACACTATGATCAGAACACTCCTATCATATGATGACATTTCAAACTGAATCACCCATGTAGGATTTATATTATATTGAAATAATGAGTGATAAATACTTACCCAACTCTATGTTTAAGGGGGGATAATTCCTAATAATAGGGTGAGTGATCATTTTCTTGTCACTCGATTATGTGTAATATACTAAATAAGAGAGTATATTGGTAGTGATATTTGATTCATGAATTATTGGTCAGTTAATCAATGTAAAATAGTAAAATATTCATGTCATAGTAGGATACAACTATCTAAAAATAAAATCCTTATCTAGTTGTATGGTGCATGATATTTCCCATTTGAGATTTATTATGATTTGAAGATACTCATTTTGCTTATGGATGTTTGAATAGTTATGATTTTTTAATTGAAGAGTTGAGAGATATTTCAAAAAAATGAAACATGGGAACATTAATGTGTTAATGGTTATGATTTTTTAATTAAAGACTTGATATATATTTCCAAAAAATGAAACATGGGAAAATTAAAGTGCCTTTGGATTTCTTGATGAAGTAATTAATTATTTGAATTTGTTATCAAGATACATGAAGTGGTTTGTGAGGATGATTAATAGATTTTATATATTCTAGGAGGCTCATAATTATTGTGAGGAAATTCTATGAATACTTTTTTAAATAAATAATTATTCATGTATATGGGAATGTGGTTGATTATTTAGTCTCACACTCAGTAAAACTATCATGTGGTTAATTTTTTACTCATGTGGTCAATCATATGTTTTCTAATGTTAAAAATCATTTGGTCTTTTGGTTAGACATGTGGTCATAAGGTTATTGAAATATGAGTAAAATATCTCGAAATATTCATGTAGTGTATTAAATTTCAAGTGTTTCTAAGTAATGGGTAGGTATTATAAATTAAGTTCCAATAAATTATAACATATTTTAAATAGTACATTCACATGGTCACTAAGTCAAAACATGTGGTTAGTGCACACATATGATCCAATTTCTATAGTATCATTATACTGTCGATCATCCTCACTATCTTTCCCATATTTATAGAACATTCATATGAATTTTCTTGTCGAAAATGATTCATTCTAGGGTATGTTTTTTATAATGAAACAAATTATATTATTCTCAAGGTGATCATCATTTCATAATGAATAGAACATCACTACATGCATCCCCTCTCAATATCATGAGATATAGAACTCTACAAAATTCATTGGATGGATTTATTTGCTCCACCCCTCACCTAATGATAAACTATGCATATGTTTTCATAATAAAAATATTATATAAATAACCTTGATTAAAGCATGGGATAAAAATGTGTTTGAAAACATTTTAGAATGTATCAAAAAAAATCCATCAAGAATTGGATTATATGATAGAAAATTTTCAATCACCCACAAGGGATATATCATAAGATAAAATATATTGTTTGATACATTAAACATAAAATCATATTATATATACCACATTGATATATTGGTTAAAACACAATAAAATTCATAAAATGAATTTTCATGAAGTTTTCATATCATTTTAAAAAGCTGAATTCATAAGTCACGTTCAATAATTCATTTCAATGGATGACAATAATAATTTTTTAAAATTTATTTTATAAAAAATTATTCCAAATCATGTATCCTTGGTAATAAAATAGTAAAAAAACTAATATGTGGATTAAAAGATGTAAAATATAAATAAATTTAATGAAAAAATTACAAGAAATATATATTAGTTTTATAGAAACCATCATCGATAAATAAATTTATATCTCAAATTTTTTATAATAACTGGAAATATGATGTTTATTGAATATGATACAAATTTAACTTTCAAAATAAAAAAATATTATGGAAAGAAAAAATATTTAAATGGATTTCAAATAGAAAATATAGTGAAAGATGATTATTCTTATGGAATTAATATTTTTATGAAGAAATAAATTCAAACAAGATATAGATGTGTATATAAAAATTTAATTTCCCAATGATAAAGATAAAATATAATTTAATATGGTGAATGGGATGAAATTATCAATGGTATATGATTATTTTTAATTGGTAAATGGTATGACTAAATAAATATGTTATTGAGTCAATAAACCCTCATACAAAATTTAAAATGAATGAATCAATATAATTTAATTGTGAAAAAATGAAATGTAACTGTAAATATCATGAATAAAAAGTAATTTATTTATAAAAAAACATTAATGTTTTCTGATGTATACAATAGAAAATAAAATTGACGGATAATATGGAAGCCTCATGAAGGATTGAAATTTTAAATAATAAAACCAAACAATATAATATTTATGATGTAAGAATTAATCAAAAGGGGATTTTGAGAATGAAATGAATATATAAATAAATGGAATAAAAAATAATAAAAAATACTATAATGTCGTAGAATATGTAAATAATAGAGGGATATATTCAATAAAAAATTCATATTACTCAATAATTAAATAATGAATCAAAAAACCCAATACCTTGTGTTATTGATTTCTTAGAATAAATCTTGATTCATGTATAATAATCATAGACATGTTAACCATCAATTTATGAACATTATTCTTATGTATTACCATTTATATTAAATTATTATATTGATTTACTACATATTTATTATGATGTCATGGGATGTTTCTAGCCCATTACATTGAGTGATTTGGATATTAGAGGTCTCTAGGTGTAATTTGGGGGAGTTTTAGATTTGGAATATTTATTATAGTCTATATGGGTTCCACAACTATTGTGGTGTATCATGTGATATATGCATTTTTAGTTTTTTCACTATGTTGAGTTTTTTTATTATAAAATTTGTGATTTTTGGGCTCAAATTCTCTTTTTGGTGAGTGACACTATCATGTAAGTTTACCAAAACATAGAGAATGTTGTTTTTAGAGGTGTTATGTGTGATGGATTTCCATTTTTATATTGAAAAGAGGTATTTAATACCCTATTAATGACTATCATGAGTGTGATTTCTCAATGAATTCCTTATGTAACACGATGTGGATTAAAAACACTCATATATTAACATTTGGAGAATGGAACATTTACTTATGTAAAATGAAAAAAATAAGAAATGAATTGGTTTGTTTCCATAGTAAGGTGGTTTTCAATATAGTTTGATCTTTGTGATAATTCTAATTTTAATATGTTTCATTGAAATGGAAATAAAATAAATTCAATTCAATTGGGGGGAAAGGGTGACCAAATAATCCTTATGTAATTTATTTTATTTTTATTTCATGATATTGATAATGGAATTATTGTGAACTATTGTAATTTATGATTTTTTTTACAATTTAGTTTCAAAATTCACCATTAACTAAAGAATTAACCACATAATTTTAGTGATTAACTACTTGTTTCTGAAATATATAACTCAATAATGATGGGTTTTTGTCTACCATTAATGATTTATATGAAAAACTTTATTATAGAGTATTATGTTTTCATGATAGTTGTGTGTTTGTTGTTGAGATGTTTTTTATATCTCTTATATAGTGAGGTTGTAGCAGTGGAATTGTGTTTCTATATATATGGACTTTTTTAGAGTATCTTTTCAGTGATTTGATGGTATATATAGGAATTTTTTATATTTTTTCTCCCTTTGGGTTTTTAATAGAGATTTAATTTGTCGGTTATGTAGAGAAATGTATCGATGTCATGGTTTTTATTGTGGATATATTTTTAGATCTCGTGTAGAATGGAATATCTAAAAGTAAAAATGACTATATAAATCAAGAATGTATATTTGATTCAATTTAATTAGATTTCATGTTAAATAAAATTGATTATGATTAAGAGGGTCAGGAAATAGTAGGAATTAAACATGGGATATGACTGAATATGGGATTTCATTAAATACTGAATTCAATTTAAATAGTATTATACTAGTATTGGTAAAATACAAATCTATAAATGTAAAAATTATATAATTAAATTGAATTTTAAATGGATGCTTCAAGTATTATTCATGAGATGTTGGTTTGTACTGATGGATTAGAGATTTATAGTGTTGTATAGTGTGTTATCGTGGATATGTGATGGGTTTTGATCAGTGTTGTAGTATGTTTTTTGTGATAATTAATTAGGTTTTTCATCTAAATTCTTAAACTGGATGACTAGTTTTTGTAAATATCAAATCCCCCCCACAATTCATATTTTTTTTATAAATACCCTAATATTGTTGGTTTTAGTTCTCATCTTTTAAAATGAAGGTTGGTGAAGGAACATAGATCTGGCTACTCTCCATACCAAAAACTATCTTTTGAAAATGGATGGGATATGAGACTCTGATTTTTATATGTTCTATATGTGATGTTGATGATCGTGTATTTTTATTTATATTGGGGATTGATCGTGGTCGGTGGGGGGAACGAGGCTTATTTCATTTATGTATACAATACATTATTATCATGGAATTTGATGTGTTTTTTAGATTAGTATAACTTATTTTAGATATGGAATGATTCAAATTAAATCATGTGACCCTTCACAAGTTGGGATTTATAGGGTTTTAATTTGACACTAATTAGAAATTAGTTGATATATATATTGTGTGGATCTGGTTAGTATGATATGAAAAGTATGGAAATTACCGAATGTTTTCAATTAGGTAATGAGAGGGATAATCATATAGGAAAATGGATCTAGGTACTCAATTATAATATTCATACATATTACTTTACTACTCTTTGATGTGATATTTGTTGATTTATATTGGGTGACTTTGGGTGGTAGTTTACATGGTGGGTACTTGTGGGTTTTAATATTTTTATTTAATGAAGGATCAGTCTGCTTCTTCCACTTTTATCATGAGATATCATAAGGTTATCCCATTGAGTATATTTATTGTATCACCCATATATAAACATACTTTTTAGAGAATTCCCAGTGGAATTTGGTTACCAAACTGGTAATTAATAGCATAGTTCTTGGAATTTCTTTTGAAGTTACTTCTTAGGAATTTATTTTTGTTTTTTATTTAGAGGATTTTTATTTATATAAAATTACATAAAAATTTGGGATCTTGGTTTTATTTCATATTAAGGATTCTATTTCTTGTTTATTTTATATATTTTTTGGATTTAGGAAGGAAATACCTTCCATTTGTTTGACTTTATCTTTTCCTTCTAGTCAGCACCGTGTTTCCTATTAGTGGAAGGATTTAAGGGTATCTATAACATTAACTATAGTATTAGGATGGGTTTCTAGTGGAGGTGACACATGAAAAAGCGGTATTAAATATTTTATAGAGGGTAACAGTAGATTTTATAGATATACACTTATGGGGATTGCATATTATTTGTATAGAAATGGTGCCATTCCAATATAGTCTGTGATGTAGTAAGTTAGAACAACAACGAAAGAGGATATTAGGGCCCGACATGATATAACTCATAGACTATAAGTATAGATAATAACCTAGGAAGAGTAATTTATATTATAATTTAATGACCTAGGTATGGTGAATTAATCCTGTTTGTTTATGCATATGATTAGATTTGGGTGATTATGGGGAAATGTAAAATGAATCTAATTAACTAAATCCTATTAAATTTAGGACCACCAATACTAAATTTTAATAATTTTTTCATATATGACTATTAGTTATCAATTGTGTATAGATTATATTATAAAGGTATAGTATGATGATAAATTTCACTATATGAGGTTTATCCTAGCGGATATGGTTTGGAGGATGATATTTTGTGACTACTAGCTTGATTGAATGGATTTGTATGATGGAGTGATCTATAATTTATAAAAACTATTATATATAGAGTATATTAAGTTTTCCTATACTCTTTTTTATTTTACAGGTCAATATAATTTACCACTAGTTCTTATTATGATGTGGGACTGTTTGACCACTGTGGATCTTGTATCTTGGGGATTGAAAGGCAAAAGGTGTTTCTTGAGATGATTTCCAGAGGTAGTATCAAGTGGAGTTCCAATTTTATATGGTTATCGATGTGAATTGGTATGAGATATTTCCCTCTAATATGGACTCTTAGGTTTATGGGATCAATAAATTCTATTTATTTACATTCATTGCATTTACCTTGATATTTTCTATGATATGGAGTCTATATCACTTTGATTGGTGGAGGTTATGTGTAATTTAATTTGGTATGAAGTTATCCCATTTAACTTACCTACTTTTATATTGCCATAAATGGAAGAAATAGTGACTAATTCAATCCATGTGTATCTATGGTTATCTTAGGAATGGGACCATAAACACTTCCTCAAATGAAAATATTTAGAGGGTGTATCTTATATTAATGGGTAGTAAAGGTTTTTACTTGTGGGGTGTCTATAACATCCCACTTGTTCTAACTTATCTGTAGAAAGTAAATCATCTGTATACACTAGGATCTATACAATAATGAGATTTATTTTCAATGGGTTTATACATCGATGATATTAGTGAATGGATAATAATTCAGCCTAGTATTTCATGGGTGGTCATATTCCCTGACATCCCCATTAAGAGATTCTTATAAGTCTATATCATTAGTATGTACACCTGAATTTTTTTCTATTTAGATGTGGTAAAATAATAAAGTTAATCACCATGATGTCTTTCTACCTTATGGACATTGGTCTGAGGATCACTATGGAGGTGTTCATTAATATGGAGGTAGAGGAAAGGGATGTGGAATGTATTAATCTATACATATTCTAGTTTAATATGGGCTATAGATCATTTGAGGTACCATCCACTTAAAATTTACTAGCTTCTACATTAGTTGATTTTGGAGCAACACATAATTTTATAGCAACCACCATAGTTCATTCCAAGGTATGGGCAGTGAAGAGTCTTCCTTTTCAATTTTTTTTTACAATGATAGTTGGAGTTCAAATGTGTTTTTTATGTGTCAGATTTTGATATGATTTTGGGATATCATCAGTCACCAATTGATTTTGTTTTTCATAATATATAACCCTATTATTTCATCATTAGTATATAATTATTTTATTTTTTAAGTAAATTATTTACTACTTCTTATGGATAGTAGTTTTTTGACATTGGAGAGGTATAATGTGGTTGGAGTATATGAGATGGATTCCTAGTTATATTATAGATATTTGGAGCCATTGTTTTCACTTCATGAATCATTGTCTTTATATTGGGTGAAATCACTTATGGGGTAGTTTTATATACTCATGATGGAGTTTTGAGATGTTTTTTAATGATATGGATACCTTATCCCATCAATATGTTATCAAGTTTGGGATATATTTGTAGCTAGGTTCTCCAATAATTTTAATTACATATTACATGATGATTCCTTGTAAAATATAGAAGTTGAGGTTATAGGGTAATAATTTTTTAAAATTGAGTTGTATTTGGCCAAGTGAATCCTAATGTGGGGGTACAATGTTATTCAACTAGAATGCAGATGGAGATCTGTAGTTGTTTATAGATTACCAGTGGCTAAAATGAGGTATTTTTAATAATGGTTACCCTTCTCTTGGATATATTATTTATTTGATCAAATTAAGAGATAATGAAGGTTCTCATATAGTGACATATGGTCTGCTAATAACTAGTTAAGGGTGATGGTGGATGACATCATGAATATTACCTTTAGATTCCAATATGGGAACTATAAGTTTTTGGTAATGCGGTATTGGGTCATAAACTCCCTTGTCTTTTACATGGTACTCATGAACTCAATGTTTTGTGAGTCCCTAAAATAGTTCAAGGTGGTGTTTTTTGAAGAAATACTTGTATACATTTATTCTAAGGGGAATATTACCTGAATATTAGTGATTTTTACACATTATTAAGAAAAACCATAGTTTTTGAAAATCATCTATGTTCATGTTTTGTACATGGGAAGTATATTTCAACAGGAATATATTTTCCACCTAAGGAGCGGTATTCCATCCCTCAATGATCTATTTAAATGTTCCTCTCATTCAAAAAAACCCTTCTAGATATTTTCACAAAAACTTTCCAGTTCGAATCATCACTAACAAAGTCAACCTTCTCTTCCTACGATGCCAATATAAAGAGCTTGTTTCATACTTGATCATCTTTATATATAATATTGTTCAAGTTTACCAATTTAAATTTGAAATAGTCAACATTCATTCCACGAACTAGATCTACCCAATCACATTACAAAAATATATTCTCTAATCCATGACCATAAATAACCTCAATAATATCCCTCAAAAATTCATAATAATAGCATGTATCAATTGATGGATAAGAAACACCACTATTTGGTGTTTCTTGGTTCACGTCAACATCATTAATATGTAATCAAACTACACTAGCATCCAAAGACTTGTAGTGATGAACCATAACAAACATAATACCAGCCAGTTGGTTGAGTTTTTCAATCACTATATGAGCACTTGATTCACACATCTTGTGAATCCATAAATTTCACATAAGTCAACGGATAGAGGGTTGTTAAAATAAAAAAAATTATACTATAAAAATATTAAAATGACTATATATAAATATCTATATCTTGAACTACTCATTAAATATGTTAAAATAAAGTTGTTGGATTTGATGGTCAACCATATAGGGTTTTTCTCATTTCAACTCAATGATATACATCCTAAATTACAATAGAATAAAAGATAAGGAATAAATTAAATATAGAAACATAGGGCATAATAAATCAATAATGAAACTTATTTTATCAATTTCATAACTGATGGAGTTTTGAAAAATAAATATCAGTGATCTTGAACCCACTCATCATTGTCCATATCAAATGTTTTTCCTTCACCAATTGGACCTTCATCAATCCAAGAGGGTTTATATAACTTTCTTTCAAACCCATAAATATAAGAATCATAGAAAATGGTGCACTCATCAATCAAATATCCCTTGGAAATTTAATCTTCCTAATGATTGTTATTTAACATATACTATTTCAATGTATTTCATTATCTCAATTTGGATACATCCACTTGAATTGAATATGTGATGACCCAGACTCTCTTGGTCCTTCCCTTTCCCAAAATCCGGGTTCTAAAGGAGTGGCATCTCAGTGAGACCGATCAGTGAGACCGATCGGTGAGACTGATCGTTTAGACCGATTGGTGAGACCGATCGGCGCGACCGATCGGTGAGACTGATTGGCGCGACCAATCGGCGAGACCGATCGGTGAGACCAATCGGGGAGACCGATCGGCGCGACCGATCGGTGAGACCGATCGGCGTCACCCGGCCTTGTCAAGTTGTTTCCAGTAGTGCTTCATTGCGTAAATAGGGTTTTAAACCCTATTCTGACTCGTTTAAGCGTGTTTTTAAGACCCATAATTACCATAAGAGTTTTAATTAAATACTTCATCAATTCATGAGTAAACCACCCGACCCCCTTTTTATGATGAGTGGAGCCGTGTGGTCAACCCACGACCCCCGCGCCTTATGCGGTTTCGCATTTTCACCTCAACCGTCCCCGGCTCTTATAAACTGAGGGTTAGTCGTGGTTTCTCCTTTCCTCGATCGTGGCTTTTCACAAACAGCTTCTGGTGTATTGGGAGCATCGTTATCTGTAAAGTTCCGCACCCCCGGCCTAAACGTCGATCATCTATCAACAAGTAGGGAATTTATCCTTCGTCTCTCTCTTTTGTGTATCATGCAGGGTGGGCATGCTTTTGATCCTGTAGAATTGGGTAAACCAGACCTAATTAAAGATAATGAATGAATTCTATAAAGAAAGAAGAGATGGGGTCTGTGATAGTTGATGTTGTTTCTTCTATGACCATCTTGTTGAGTTGTGCTGGCTTATGCCTCCTGAAAATCGAGGTCGTTGGTGGTCGTTGTTTGTGCACTAATGAACCCTGCTGATGTTTTAAATGCCTTGTTTGTGGTTGTAAACTCTTGCTGTGAAAAGTGAATTGGTTAATCACGTATATCCGGCTGAATAATTGAAATCACCAGGATCAACCCTTCTGTGATAACTCCCGGTTAGAACACACGGAAATTTGAATCATGGAGTGTGTTAAGTCGTTTAAATCTAAAAATACTTGCAAAGCCCTGCTTATGTTGATGGTGGTAGTTGTTCGTTTTCCTTTCGGGCCGATTTCTAGAGATGTGGGAGGGGATGGGATCCCCCGTTATTTTATACTCCCGGTGGTTGTGTGAATTTGGGGATGGGATCTCCTGTTGGTATGGATTCGGTGGTTGTGAGTTTTAAATCCGGGTGGTTACTTGTTTATATCACGAATTGGGGTGGAATCCTCTATTGTTGAGAACCACGTGTGGGCGTCTTGGCAGATGCTTGACTGTTTACTTTCCTGGACTTATGCCTATGCCTACTAGTTGCCCAGTAGTGCTTAAACGTAAACATTATTACTGAACGTGAAATAATAAAGGGGGAAAATGGGTTGTTAGCGTGAGTTGTGACTCGGACTTGAGTGCTGTTGTGATCTGTAGGCTGTCTGAAGAAAAACCTAGCTTGGGTGAGTGCTTGTTACCCTATATATATATACTTGTAGCTTTTTGTTTCTTATTCGCACCCCACCCAAGTTGAACACTTAGTTCTGAACACCCCCAATTCATGGGGGAGGTTGTTTTTCCCAACACTATTCATAGTGGCTGGTTATTAGCTCCTTTTCTGCTCCATTTCCCGGATAGCCCAAGTATCTTCGAACAGGCTGTGATGGCCTAAGGTCCATTATTAGCCCAAGAACCTTCGGGCGGGGTAGTGTGGTGGTTGTCCAGGTGTGTGCGGAAGGTGGTTTCCCAAGCGTCTTCAGGATGAGGCCCAGGTGTCTTCGGGTGTGGCAGTGGATCCTTTAGCCCAGGTGTCTTCGGGCATGGTGGTGGTTGTTCTGGCCTGGGTGTTTGCAGTCATGGTTACATGTGACAGTTGTGGCCCAGGTGTGTGCGTACGGGATTCAGCAGTGGGACTGCGTGCGGTTGAGGCCCAGGTATGTGCGGGCGGGATTTCGGTAGTGGGACTGCGTGTGGTTGTGGCCCAGGTGTGTGCGGGTGGGTGTGGCAGTGGGACTGCGGTGAAAATGGCGGGATTGGTCCGATGCGTAGGATGTCTCATTAACCAGTGGGAAAGTGGCACGGGGTACCCAAACATCAATGTGATCTTAATATATATATATTACTTGACTTGCGTTTTTTGGGGAGTGAGCCTTGGTGAGGCCTGGGATGGATAGTTTGCCTTGTTAGGTGTTTGGTTTACTCTTTTTCTCACGAGACTTTAGTACGTTCCCCCACTTGTGCACGAGAGTCTTGGTTTTCCCTACTAAGTGTACTTGTATGCTCACCCTACGTATATAAAATTGATTTCAGGTTTCCAGGAGGACTTCGGGGATCATGCAGGACCTTACTAGCTCGGACCTTTGGATCAGTTGCAGTTGTTGTTTTCCTTTTCCCTTTGGTACTTATCTTGTAGTCACCTTTTTGCACTTTGTGGCCTTTACTTTTGAAACATGCATGTGGGAATGGTTTACTTTTGGCTTTACTTTTCTTTCTACCTTGGTGTTGTTGGGTTTTCTTCTCCTTATCTCTCGATCCTATAAAATAAAAAGGGTAATGCCTTCCATTTGTGAGAAATTTTTATACCCTTGGTGCTAGTCGCCACTTCGGGACCTACTGAAGGCGGGTTTCGGGGGTCATTATCTCTCCTTCAACTTAAATAAGGAAGGGCTTGGCAATCTGCTGACCCTTCCCTCCTTTTGGTGAAGGCGGGTCGTGACAGAATGGTATCATAGGGGATGGTTGAGAGATAGGATGGAGTCTGGAGTTAGGCACAATGAGGATTGCATGGGATGGTAAGGCAACAGTATTGGGTGACCTTGGCACGTGAATTAGGCCAGGGAAGACCGGCTAGGACACAGGATTTTAGGGCCCCCTGTGATCCAATGCAAGGACTCTGGACCTACCAAACAACCAAGTGATGCCACACTGATTGCAGGGTAGAGACCCTAGCAAAGGTACATGCATCATAATGACTTGTTTTCTTGTGTTTCTGGGATGTCTTGGGGATTAAGAATAAATAAAAAATTTAAGAAGTTTTAAGAATGATATTATGCACTACTTAGGCTTAGGCATTCCTTGTTTACCTTGCAGCTATGGCACCTGGAAGGAGACCACGTGTGGTACAGGCGATCGAGGCCCCGGAGACTACTTTGGCCAATCGGCAGAGAGCTGATCGAGAGGAAGAGGGCGACCAGTGGCAAAAGAATCTTCGAGCCTTCCAGCGACAAGCCCTCGAGAAGTATGAGGGCAGCACCTCCGATATGAAGACGGAAGGATGGCTAGAGGAGCTATTTATAGCCTTCGGCCAGATTCGGGCCCCGACCGAGTACTGGGTTCCTCTGGCCGTTAGCCAGATGTGGGCAGCAGCACGTCAATGTTGGATGCTTTACCTGGGGGAGAGGAGAGAGTCTGAGGTGGCTTGGGTGGATTTCGAGAAGGATTTCCGGGAGGAATTCCTCTCCTCGACGATGAAGGTAGAAAAGAGGCAAGAACTACTCTCCCTCCAGCAGGGGAGTATGTCTGTGAGGGAGCTAGGGATCAAGTTCAAGGACCTCCTACGTTTCTCTCCGGACCTCTTTCCCAACGAGGAGTCTCGGGCAAGACGTTTGGAGGAGGCACTCCGACCCTCCCTCCAGTATGTTGTTACCCCCTTTACCCTGCTGACGTACTTGGAGGTCCAGAAGAAGGCCGAAGTGGTGGAGCGGATGCATGCTCTAGGGGGAGTGTCGCGAGAGGGGATCCAGCTGGGACCATCGAAGGGGAAGGCTGTCAGCACCAGGCCTCCAGTTTCGATCCCCTGGCCCTCGCCCTTTTCCTATGGGCCCGGGACTGCGGTGCTTCATCTGTGGGAGCCCTGGGAATCTCCAGAGTCAGTGCCCCGACCGGGTGTAGTATAGCAGTGGCATTCATCCTCAGCACCCGCCCCAGCAGTAGCTTCCAGCCAGACCTTTCTAGCATCAGCAGCAGGGACAGCGAGTTCCCGCTCCTCCGAGGGAAGATGTAGTAGGAGGAGGCCGACCTCAGGGCACTCCATAGGGACCTAAACCAGGGCATGGTCGGGGAGGTGGCCGACAGCCGAGGGGCAGGGGAGCTGGGCGTGGACAGTTGCACACTGCATAGGCAGCAGTTCCAGCAGGGCCAGAGGTTGTTCGAGGTACGATCAATCTGTTTAGTACTCTTGCTTATGCTTTGTTTGATATCGGAGCTTCGCACTCCTTTGTTGCACCCAATCTAGCTCGTGACTTGGGTATAGATTCTGAGAGACTTCCAGTGCCCCTAGTGTTGAGCACACCAGTCGGAGGTCAGACCGACTTGTTGTTCATTTTTCGGGGATGTAGACTGATTATAGGACCACACCAGTCGGTTAGGGATCTTCTTCTGCTACAGATTCATCCATACGATGTCATCCTAGGCATCGACTGGCTATTTTCTGTGTGCGCTGTCATCGACTGTTTTCGAAGAAGGGTATTGTTCTCAGAAATGGATAGCCAGCATGTTACCTTCACCGGCGAGCGGAGCAGTCCGAAGGGAAATAGGAGAGAGGAACCTCTCCTCTCCTTGTTGACTGAGCTGACAGTGGAATCAGTAGATGCTGAAATGGTGGCAGTGTCAGAGATCATCCGTGAGTTTATGGACATCTTTTCTGAGGAGGTGACGACTCTACCCCCTCGACGTGATATCGAGTTCGGGATAGACCTGCAGCCCGGCGCTCATCCAATCTCAATGGCTCCTTACCGAATGGCACCTTCGGAGCTATGGGAGTTGCGGATACAGATTGACGATCTGATAAAGAGGGGTTATGTCCGTCCGAGTGCGTCACAGTGGGGTGCTCCGGTCTTGTTTACAAAGAAGGAAGATGGTGGTCTTAGGTTGTGCATAGACTACAGGAGGCTGAATCAGGTGACGATCAAGAATCGCTACCCTCTTCCAAGGATAGATGATCTTTTTGACCATCTGAAAGGGTCAGGATGGTTCTCGAAGATCGACCTACGGTCTGGGTACCACCAGCAGAGGGTGAAAGAGAGCGACATCCCGAATACAGCGTTCAGGTGCAGGTATGGACACTTCGAGTTCGTAGTCATGCCCTTCGGTGTTACGAACGCCCCGGCTGTGTTCATGGGGCTTATGAACTCCATCTTCCGAGAGTACCTGGATCGGTTTGTGGTTGTGTTCATCAACGACATCCTGGTCTACTCTAGATCAGAGGAGGACCATGCAGAGCACCTGAGGACAGTTTTGGAGGTCCTCCGACAGCACCAGCTCTATGTAAAGTTGTCAAAATGAAAGTTCTGGACACGAGAAGTGCACTTCCTCGGGCACGTAGTGTCTGAGCAGGGGGTAGCGGTCGACCCATCAAAGGTTGAGGCAGTTGTTTCTTGGGCGGCACCCAAGAATGTGGCAGAAGTCTGAAGTTTCCTCGGGCTGGCGGGTTACTACCGGAGATTCGTACCCAACTTCTCATGAGTAGCATCCCCTTTGACGGCTCTGACCAAGAAGGACCAGGCTTTCGTATGGAGAGAGCAGTGCCAGTCAGCCTTCATCTATCTGAAGGAGAAGTTGGTCAGTTCCCCAGTGCTGAGATTACCAGAAGAAGGGGTGGCTTATGAGGTGTTTTGTGATGCTTCGGGACAGGTCCTTGGATGCGTGTTGATGCAGCGACAAGGGGTGATCTCTTATGGGTCCAGGAAGCTGCGTTCCCATGAGCGTAATTACGCCACCCACGACCTAGAGCTTGCAGCGGTCGTTTTTGCGCTAAAGTTATGGCAGCACTACCTCATCGGGGAACGCTTTTTGGTCTTCACGGATCACAAAATCTTGAGGTATATCTTCTCCCAGCGGGACTTAAACTTGCGACAGCGGGGATGGGTGGAGTTCCTCCAGGATTACGACTTCGATATCTCTTATACTGAGGGCAAGGGAAATGTGGTGGCCGATTCCTTGAGCAGGAGGACGCAGAAGGATGCGGTCTGAGAGTCGGCGGATGCCTGGAAGGCAATGGAAGAGTTAGATGCCTTACACCTAGATGCGACGATGGATAGCGGCAGAGGCTGCCTATATCAGATGACAGCGCAGTCATCCATGTTTCAGTAGGTGGATGAGTCTCAGTGGGGAGACCTAGAGTGTGAAGTGATGCGTGACCAAGTTGACCAGGGCAATGCTACGGAAGGATGGACCGAGGATGGTCAGAACCGGATGCTTTTCCAGGGAAGGTTGTTTGTCCCAGAGGCGATGCGCGGCAAGGTTCTCAGTGAGTTCCACAACTCACCCCTGGCGGTACACCCAGGAGTTTCCAAGATGTACCAGGGGTTGAAGAGGTAGTTTTGGTGGCCCGTAGTTAAGCGAGCGGTGGCAGAGGTTGTGGCCAAGTGCATAGTGTGTCAGCAAGTGAAGGCTGAACACCGAGTTCCAGGCGGCCTACTACAGCCCCTAGATGTCCCCGAGTAGAAGTGGGATGACATATCAATGGATTTCGTCACGGGACTACCCAAGGTCCAAGGAGGGTACAACGCCATCTGGGTGGTAGTGGACAGGTTGATGAAATCGGCTCACTTTCTGGTGATCAGGGAGTCAAGTTTTGTAGATTCTTTGGCATGAAAGTACGTGGACGAGGTGGTGCGGTTGCATGGAGTTCCGATGTCTATAGTCTCGGATAGGGATGCACGGTTTACCTCGCAGGTCTGGAGAGGATTGCAGCATGCGTTTGGAACCCAGTTACGCCTTAGCACTTCTTTCCATCCCCATACAGATGGACAAAAAGAGCGCACCATCCAGACCTTGGATGATATGCTGCGAGCATGTGTTCTGGACTCAGGAGGATCGTGGGTGCAATACTTGCCTCTGGTAGACTTTTCCTACAACAATAGCTACCACTCTACCATTGGCATGGCCCCGTTTGAAGCCTTGTACGGGAGGCCATTCCGTTCGCCTGTGTGTTGGACTGAAGTAGGAGAGGTAGGCATCCTTGGTCCGGAGGTGGTGCAGAACACGACAGAGAAGGTTCAGCTCATACGGGAAAGGATGAAGGTATCCCAGGACCGACAGAAGTCATATGCTGATACCAGGAGGAGGCCCTTGGATTTTGAGGTTGGGGACCACGTGTTCTTAAAGGTCTCCCCTCGGCGTGGGCAGCGGAGGTTTGGCAAAAAGAGTAAGCTTTCTCCCAGATTCATCGGACCCTTCCAAGTGTTGCGGCGGGTCGGCGAAGTGGCTTACCAGCTAGCGTTGCCACCGCCGCTACTAAGGATACATGATGTATTTCATGTGTCCCAACTCCGTCGGTATCTGCATGATCATTCACACATCCTTGATTGGGGTGAGATGGACATCGAGGACGACGTGACCTTTGTGGAGAGACCAGTGGTGATCAAGGATCGCAAAGAAAAGGTGCTTCGCGGGCGAACCATTCCCTTGGTTCGCATGTTGTGGAGACATGGTGGGCTTGAGGAGAGTACGTGGGAGAGGTAAACACAGATGCGTACCCAGTACCCAGAGTTGTTTTAAGTTTTTTTCCATGTTGTACCTGTTGTGATAGAATGTTTTGTCTTTTGGCTATGAAATGTACTGGTTTTCTTCCTCTACTTGTGTGTAAAAACCCTCGTCTATAGGGAAGGAGAGAACCCGACCCCTAATCAAGACGCATTAAGGTGGATGCGATTAAACCCGTGCGGGCGAGTCAGTGCCTCCCAAAGCGGATAATATCTTGACATGGGGGAGGAGACTCCCCAACCCACGTGTCCGGGAAGTTTGGAATGGTATGTTGCTTGGTTCGTGACAGGAAGATGCTCTTAGTTAGCGATGAGGTTCACTCTTGAGTGGTATCTTTTGGGGTGGTTGTTCGGACCCGCCCTTTCCTTCTGGGTTGTTTAAATTCTCGGGGATGAGAATAGTCTGAGAGGTATCTGATGTGATGACCCAGACTCTCTTGGTCCTTCCCTTTGCCAAAATATGGGTTCTAAAGGAGTGTCGTCTCGGTGAGACCGATCGGTGAGACCGATCAGCGCGACCGATCGCCGATCGGTGAGACTGATCAGTGGGACTGATCGGTGTGACCGATCGGTGAGACCGATCGGTGGGACCGATCGGGGAGACCGATCGGTGGGACCGATCGGGGAGACTGATCGGCGCAACCGATCGGCGTGACTAATCGGTGAGACCGATCGGCGTCACCCGACCTTGTCAAGATGTTTCCAGTAGTGCTCCTTTGCGTAAATAGGGTTTTAAAACCTATTCTGACTCGTTTAAGCATGTTTTTAAGACCCGTAATGCCCATAAGAGTTTTAATTAAATACTTCATCAATTCATGAGTAAACCACCCGACCCCCTTTTTGTGACGAGTGGAGCCGCGTGGTCAACCCACGACCCCCGCGCCTTACGCGGTTTCGCGTTTTCACATCAATCGTCCCCGGCTCTTATAAACTAAGGGTTAGCTGTGGTTTCTCCTTTCCTCGATCTTGGATTTTCACAAACAGCTTCTGGTGCACCGGGCGCATCGTTATCCATAAAGTTCCGTGCCCCCGGCCTAAACGTCGATCATCTATCAACAAGTAGGGAATTTCTCCTTCGTCTCTCTCTTTTGTGTATCATGCGGGGTGGGCGTGCTTCTGATCTTGTAGAATTGGGTAAACCAGACCAAATTAAAGATAATGAATGAATTCTATAAAGAAAGAAGAGAGGGGGGCTGTGATTTTTGATGTTGTTTCTTCTATGACCATCTTGTTGAGTTGTGCAGGATTATGCCTCCTGAAAATCGAGGCTGTTGGTGGTCGTTGTTTGTGCACTAATGAACCCTGCTGATGTTTTAAATGGCTTGTTTGTGGTTGTAAACTCCTGCTGTGAAAAGTGAATCGGTTAATCACGTATATCCGGCTGAATAATTGAAAGCACTAGGATCAACCCTTCTGTGATAACTCCTGGTTAGAACACACAGAAATTTGAATCATGGAGTGTGTTAAGTCGTTTAAATCTGAAAATACCTACAAGGTCCTGCTTGTGTTGATGGTGGTAGTTGGTCATTTTCCTTTCGGGCCGATTGCTGGAGATGTGGGAGGGGATGGGATCTCCTGTTCTTTTATACTCCCGATGGTTGTGTGAATTTGGGGATGGGATATCCTGTTGGTATGTATTCGGTGGTTGTGAGTTTTAAATCTGGGTGGTTACATGTTTATATCACGAATGGGGGTGGAATCCTCTGTTGTTGAGAACCAGGTGTGGGCGTCTTGGATGATGCTTGACTGTTTACTTTCCTGAACTTATGCCTATGCCTATTAGTTGCCCAGTAGTGCTTAAACGTAAACATTATTACTGAACGTGAAATAAGAAATGGGACAAATGGGTTGTTAGCGTGAGTCGTGACTCGGACTTGAGTGTTGTTGTGATCTGTAGGCTGTCTGAAGAAAAACCTAGCTTGGGTGAGTGCCTGTTACCCTATATATATATATACTTGTAGCTTTGTGTTTCTTATTCGCGCCCCACCCAAGTTGAGCACTTAGTGTCGAACACCCCCATTTCATGGGGGAGGGTGTTTTTTCCAACACTATTCATAGTGGCTGGTTATTAGCTCCTTTTCTACTCCCTTTCCTGGATAGCCCAAGTATCTTCGGGCAGGCTGTGATGGCCTGAGGTACATTATTAGCCCAAGAACCTTCGGGCGGGGTAGTGTGGTGGTTGGACAGGTGTGTGTGGCAGGTGGTTTCCCAAGCGTCTTCGGGATGAGGCCCAGGTGTCTTCGGGCGTGGCAGTGGATCCTTTAGCCCAAGTGTCTTCGGGCGTGGTGGTGGTTGTTCTAGCCTAGGTGTTTGCAGGCATGGTTACATGTGACAGTTTTGGCCCAGGTATGTGCGGGCGGGATTTAGCAGTGGGACTGTGTGCTGTTTAGGCCCAGGTGTGTGCGGGCAGGATTTCGGCAGTGGGACTGCGTGTGGTTGTGGCCCAGGTGTGTGCGGGCGGGTGTGGAAGTGGGACTGCGGTGAGAATGGCGGGATTGGTCTTATGCGTAGGATGTCTCATTAACCAGTGGGAAAGTGGCGCGGGGTACCCAAACATTGATGTGCTCTTAATATATATATATTACTTGACTTGCGTTATTTGGGGAGTGAGCCTTGGTGAGGCCTGGGATGGATAGTTTGCCTTGTTATGTGTTTGGTTTACTCTTTTTCTCACGGGACTTTAGTACGTTCTCTCACTTGTGCACGAGAGTCTTGGTTTTCCCTACTGAGTGTACTTGTATGCTTACCCTACGTATATAAAACTACTTTCAGGTTTCTAGGAGGACTTCGGGGATCACGCAGGACCTTACTAGCTCGGACCTTTGGAGCAGTTGTAGTTGTTGTTTTCCTTTTCCCTTTGGTACTTATCTTGTAGTCACCTTTTTTCACTTTGTGGCCTTTACTTTTGAAACATGCATGTGGGAATGGTTTACTTTTGGCTTTACTTTTCTTTCTACCTTGGTGTTGTTGGGTTTTATTCTCCTTATCTCTCGATCCTATAAAATAAAAAGGGTAATGCCTTCCATTTGTGAGAAATTTCTATATTCTTGGTGCTAGTCACCACTTCGGGACCTACTGAAGGTGGGTTTCGGGGGTCATTATCTCTCCTTCAACTTAAAGAAGGAAGGGCTTGGCAGTCTGCTGACCCTTCCCTCCTTTTGGTGAAGGTGGGTCATGACAGAATAGGACTACGAAAAATGACTATTTTTGGAGAAATAATGGAAATAGGGGGTGAGGAGAGATTTACTTTTAAAAATTTAAAGAAAATGGTAATGATAAATCTAAATCTAAATGATAATGAATTGATAAAGCTATAAATTGATTGAGTGATAGTTGATAAATTAAATTTGAGTTATTAAAGATAATTTCAAAGTAATTTAAGTGAGGAAATGATTGAATAAAATTTATGTGACTATTTAAATCAATGATAAATGATGTAGTGCAATAAAGTAAATAAAATACAAACACAATTGATAGGGAATTTGACTAAAGAACGATGTGATCCCCTACATCTCCACACCTCAACTCAAGAGATCTATATTATTAATAATTCTATGATCTTTGTAGTGATCAAGAAACTCATCCCACATAATTATGGTTTTTGACTCCTTTGAGCTTAGTCAGTATCCAAGGAACTTGTCCCTCACTTTTTCTAGAGTGGAAAACCATTAGAGAAAGGGTGGTGAGAGGAGATTATAATTACCCAGTATTTTCATACATAAATTTTACATATTTTTAGATTAATATTCCATACATTTCAAAAATACACACCCAATGACCATAAAGGTATAGTTCCTTTGGGGACTATATACACAATCTTATTCTTATTTCAGGAAAGGTATTTAGAATCTCGCATAAATATCTTTTCCTTAGACATACCCAACTTAAAACCATTCATTATGACCTAGGTAAAGGAAACATAAGAAATGGTGACTTCATATGCTCGGTAAGGGTAAGCAAGGGGTATATCATTAATCACTTAAATATAACATGAACATGAGGGCATGAGAACATGAAATTAATATTTAAAAACCATACCCTATATAACATAGATCACAACCCTGAGTCATGGAATAAATATTTTTAGTTCATAAGAAAGGAATCATGAATGACATCAGTGAACATAATCTATGATAGCATAACATAGATGTAGAAATCTAGAAAAAATGTAATCTAATAACATTTTGAACATAGAAAAATAAAAAAGCTTCACCAATTAAGTTAAGGACATGAAATCAGGTCCTCACATAATCTTATGGATATTAAACCATGTCTATGCATAACCTTATGGACATGAAAACCAATTCGAGGATTAATATTATGGACATGAATCTAGGTCTAGAAATAACCTTATAGATAATAAAATAGGTCCACATATAACATTGTGAACATAAAATCAGGTTCACACATAATATAATTAACTTATGAGTTATTCATCTTTACCCAATTCATTGTAGAGCTATAACATGCTCACATGTTTGTGGTTTATAATGTAACCACCCATACTTGGTTTAAAATGTGACCACCCATACTTGGTTATAACATAACCACCATACTTGGTTTTTATCAAAACCACCAGTCACATAATGAAAACCATAAAAAATTTTGTGACAAGATCATAACATATCCATCATATCATCACATCATAACTGAAGTAAGGGAAATAGGTTTCGTAAACATTTCATCAATTTATCATAGCATAACCCATGAGAATAAATGGGTTTTTTAAATATTTCTTCATCATAATCATAAATCATACAAATAAATAATAAGGATGGTATCATTTGTTCATATCCCAAGTAAAATATAAGCAACATCAAAGGTTTTTGTTTTTTATGAATATAAATTCCATAAAAATATCATTAAAACATTCTTGAGGAAAATATCCTTACCATTTTGAAATCAATTAATTAAAATATAAAAATTCCCCAAATATTAAAAAAAATTATATTTGAAAATATAATTATAAAATTGAAAGTTAAGCTTTAAATTATTTATTGGTAATTATGGTGGGAAATTTCATTCATGCCGTGCATATTAAACCAAATATTCCTTTCACATTTTCGACAAAAAGTCAAAAGTACCTCATTCATAAAATGAAAATAATATTCCTTATAACACAATTTTTAAAATTTGAATAAAGGTTAAGAAAGAATTTAAACATTAATTTATAAATAAAAACATTATTGAACACATTTTTTGAAAACATGGATATGGAAGAAAGGGTATTTTTGACTGAAGAAAGAAATAAAGTAATTTTTTCATAAAAATGTTCTTTTTGTATATTTAGTTTTTAAAGAAATGAAAATGAAATTAGAACATGTATTATTAAAAAAATAACCAAAGGATAAGAAATTACATGGGTTTATTGGTAGATATATTAAAATATTTTATCATCAGAAGCATAATCATGAAAAATCCTACTAAATAATGAGATTGTTTCATAAAACCCTTACCAGTTTAGTAGCTTTTGAATTATAAGCCCAATGAATTAAAGAAACTTATATGGATAAATAAATCCACATAAATTTATTAATAATAATCCTGAAATAAATTCATGGTAATTATACACACCACCCAAAAGAAACAAGTGGTGAATATGGAATGTGTTTCGTATAAATAAAAGTTAGATGAAAATATCTTACCTTAAGTCTCCAATTTATTCATACACATTAGAACCTCCAGTTTAATAATTATAAATATATTATATTACCATAATAATATATATCAGTCTATATATGAATTAAATATAACCTTTTATCAACTGTTTATTAACAATTATTTATTAAAACCACTATTCCATGTGAGAACTGCTTTATTTTTCATGTATTTTTTAGATTGATAGATTTGGTCCTTGTACTTTTTTCATGGTTATATAAAATTAATATTGTCAATAATTATAAAAATATAATATATATTCATTAGATACATATTTATATTCATCCATAAATGTTATAGATGGACAAATGGATTACACCGTTCATGGAGACGGTAAGTCGTACGTACACATGAACAATGTTTCCATTTTTTAATGGATAGAAATAAATAATAGTAAATAATGAGTAAAAAATAAAGAATAATTATTATGTATTTTATATAATATATATCCTATAAGTCTATCCTTATTTCCATCTAAGTAAAATGAAAATTAAAAACACCTCACAACAGTTTGTGAAGCAGTAGTCTGTCGTACACACGAGCGACATTATTGTTTTCCAACAAGTTGGAAGGTAAGAGTTTATATGGTATATTATAAATACATAGGTATTTTTCAGGTCATAAATATCACATATATTCTTTAAATCCATCACTATATCAGTCCACGAGAAGTGGTGATGGAAAACGAACTACATCGATTCGTGAGACGGTAGTCCACGATACACATGATCGATGGTTTTGATTCCCATTTGATAGAAGAGGAGGTGGATATAGTTTATGAAATTTACATAATAAAATATAATTATATTTTAGATAATAATTTTATTATATAATAATATTTTAAGAATATTTTAATGAGGTGGAATAATAAATAAAATAAAAATGCATGGCTAAGGGTTATACCTCTTCTTCAGAGAGGCTCTTTAGGTTTATACCTAAAAGATTCTTAGGAAGGTTTCCTAACAAAAAAAAGTAATTTAGGACGTGGGAATGTAAGTAAGGAATATATTTTGGTAGTAATAGGTCATACCAAAAGGATATTATATTTTTTATAGGAGAGGAAAGGAGATATCATTTTTTTAAGTGGAAAATGAACACATTTGGAAACTACTTGGAAATTAATCAAAAGAATCCAAAATTATAAAGTCATTATAGAAGAAAATGATTCAAAATGACCATATATTTTAGGTATATTATAAGGTTTAAATATGGATATAAAATATTATTTATACATGTTTTATCATCAAACATACCCATATCTTTTGGTTTAACCAAAGCGGTAAACCAGTTTTAACCCTAACCGTAGTAAATAATTTTTATTATATTTACTATTCATTATGAAAATAAATAAGTTGGAATTATTACTGAATATTAATTATTATGATAAAAAAATATTAAATCCATTTTATCAAAATAAATTCATAGATGTGGCAAATTTTAATTTAAAATTAAACCTGTAGATGTGATGAAAAAACGGTTTTCCAAAGAAAATGTTGTCATAAGTGTAAGAAGTTTTTATATAAAATTTGAACATAAAATTTATTCCTATAAAATAAATTGGATTAAAAATAATATAATTGAACTAATTTTACTTTTAAAACTATTTTCAACAAAATTTAATTTTTTAATTTTTTTAAACAAAAAGGCATTTTTCAATAAAAATCAGTATTTTTCACTATTCATCAAAATTTTAATCTTTTCAATAAATTCTAAAAAATCTGATAAAATATAATTTTGAAATTTTTATTTAAAAATTTAACTTCATTTTACTAATTTAATTTTATAAAGTTTTATAATAAGTGCGTGATGGGACCAGTTTTTAGAAAAATACAGTTTTTAAGTAAAAAACTCTATTAATTCTTATCCCATGATTAAAATAATATTAGATAAATGATAATAAAATTGAACATATAATATATAAATTTAATTAAAATAATTCACTAATAATGATTAATTTAATTTATTAAGACAACAACACAATGTGTGTAGAAAAACTATTTTTCATAAAAACATTTCTTTTACTTTCGAATGATTTTTATATTGATTTATAATCAGTTAATAACAAATAAATTTATTTTATTCATGTTTAAACCATATAATTTTCATTATTTAGTTATAATTATTCATACCCCAAAATTTAATTTCTAGTCTTTAAGTGTCACATTAAATAATATTATTTTAAAAGTATATCACAATTCGTTTAATCTTAGTGTTATGTATAACGCAAGCTATCAATGAAATTACATTTATTTGAAAAATAATATTTCATACAATCTAAGGGTGTTATATTATACCCCACCCATTTAATAGATTTTATCCTCATAATTTTAACTTGTTCTCAGTAATCAAGGGTTTAACATTTGAAATTTCTATTCTGGAAAACTTGCATTGCAAAAGGGGTCAACAAAACAACCTCTTGGAAAGAGGGAAACGAAAATATGAAGGTTATCTGGAATTGAATAAAACTATTTTTACAACATGGATAAAATTAATGGGAAGATAAAATATTGAAATTATGTATATAACTAATGCACAGGGACTAATACAGAATCATATAGAATATGGTTAGAAGAAAGTTGACCGCCACAAATCCATAAATTGTTTATGGGTGAAAATACTATTGATTCATTGTAAATGAATGTATATGTATAAAGTTTTTACTCAAATGTCCATTTACTAAATTTGTGGTATTATTTTATTATCAAGACATTGAATGAGAAAAAATATACTTACTTTATTTCTTTCCATATCATAATCATACTTTTATCCATTGGTTGTGCATAGATCAATTTCAAATACATTTATTACTCTAAGAAATGAATATCCAAGTTGAATTTTTTATGCCTTGAGAACTAAAATTAACTTTTATCATATTATAATATTAATAAAAGATTGAAAATTCCTTCAATATTTCTATAAATATGTACCAAAATCAAAATGGTTAGCACAAGTTTTCCAATATAGATTAATACAATGAATTAAGTTATAAATATTAAATAATAACACCTAAAGTTTGACATAACCCATTACATAAATAGTTAAGCCTAAGGATCCTCCAAAATATGTCTGACCAAAATTTATTCCAAAATATTGGAATAATTTGATCTCACTTCCTTCCATGATCAACTTAACAGTTATCTTGAAATAATTTTAATCACTCATAAAGTCTCATAACAAAAATGTATATACCCTAATAATTTTCCAAAAATAAAATCATATATTCTCCCAAAAGATAACTACCCTTATATTCCTTACAAAATCTCTTATCTTATACAAAAAAAACATTTCCATTTAAAGCATGGGTTCATCCTTGCACCAATAAAAAATCATAGGTTGATTTTGAATGTCAAATATGATTTTGTTATTTTTTTTAAAGGTTGGGGCCGAAGCCTCATTTTTATTAATAAAGCAAATAAAAGACCTCTTTTAACTAGGTAGAGGGAGACCCATTACATATCCCGAAGTCCCAGTGGACTTGTATCCCATTACATAGCCTGTAGGCCCAAATTTTTGGCCAAATTCCTATTCTGTGAATAGTAACCTGGCTGCTACATTACCCGCTACAGTATCGCCGCCGCTACAGTGCCCTGTCGCCGCTACAGTACCCGCCGATCAAATTTTTGTCCAAATTCCTAACACCGTAGTGGTGGATAATCATACCTTAATTATCATGATTCACATCAACAGTTGTGATTTCATAAAATTTCACTTTATGATTTGTCTTCAAAGGTTTTTGTGAATTATTATCCACATTATCCCTTGTATTAGGGAATTGATTCACATAATACCAAAACTATTTGGATCTATAATACTGAAGTTTGGGTGGTGTATTTTTTCTAACCCTCTCTTTATTCCCTTCATTGACTAGATTCTTCACATTATTTATATAGTCTTTTTCATGATGGATTGGTTTCCCGCACTTGAAATATCTTCATCTTCCTTTCAGAAATTCACCTGAGTGTTCCTTACCTTATTTTTTCAAGTATGAGGTTGAAATATTTTCTTCCCTCCATGTGATATTACATTGGAGATTCTAGTAAAATCATTCTTCCTTTTCTTATCACCATAACCATGATGTATTCTAGCTCCTATTTCCACTTTCAGTGCATATCAAAAGATTTCTTCATAGCTTCCAAAAGCCCTTATGGATAATGCCTTTCAAATAATTAGTTTCAAACCAATAAATAATTGGTCAATTTTTTCTTTAATTATGATGATTAAATAATAATAACACCTTAAAAGTCCTATAAAATTTTCATCATAGGTACGGATGGATTCATCATGATTCTTCTTAAGATCAAGGAATTCCTTGTCCATTTTTTATGTAAAATACAAGGGTAGTACTTATCGAAAAATATCCCCTTAAACTCATCCTAGTCTGTAGAATAAATTTCAAAATCTTTCCTCATATTCTTAATAATATTAAACCATTGATCTACTTCCCCTTTTAAATGATAAATATCTAGGACAACCTTTTTATGGTTCGATAACTAAACGACAAAAAATATATTTTCTATCACATTGATCCATTTATTAGAAGCCAATTGATAATATATCCCATAAAAGGAGGGTTTATGTTGTCACATAAAAGATTCAATGGAATTTTTCTCCCTCCTTGGTAAATTTATAAATTTAACATGACCTATGTTACCTCTTATAACTTGAGAGATTTGAGTGAGGATATTCAAAAAATATTACTTCCCGGCTTCTAATCCATTTGGTTTCTGATGAATATGGTTATTGAATTGGTCATAAAATTCACTATTCACATGCTTCCTTCAGGTTATAGTCATTGAATAAAACCAAAAAAACATAGTGTGAGCAACAATAATTATTTTAGGAAAGAACCTAATTCTGAAAAATCATGTATAAGATGCCTAAATCATGACACATTTTTTTCAATATATGACAAATTAATTTTAAACTGGGTCATTCATTTCCATCATCAATTTAGATCTATCATGATGGTTCATAAAGAGTCTGTTAATTTCCAAAACATATCCTCTAGGAGTTTCAAACCATGTTTGAAATAAGGCAAATTTTCATACACTAGGTGATGAATGAGTCAAATCCAAATACACCCATTTGGGATTTACTAAGCATAGGTAAAATTATTCCTAATCCACATCCACTTGTAGAATCTAGATCTAGATGTAATTTATTAGAAACCACATACTCTATCATTCACAAAAAATCTAGGAATTTTTCCAATATTTTGACTTATACTTAGGGTTTTCACTAAATTTTTCTAACCATGATCTCCAAATATCAACTAAAACCTACTTTAATGCCAATTATAATAGCCTGTAATTTTCATAGAAAAATATTACCTCTTGTTCAATGAATATTATATACATTTCACAAACACATACCTAATGCCTATAAAGGATCAGTGTCTTTGGATACTTGAAACAAAATATTCTTCTTTCATGAAATATCTTCAAATTTACCCATAAAATATCTTCTCCTTAAACATACCCTACATAAAATATTTCTTCATAACCTAGAGAAAGGAAACATAATAAAGGGTGAGATAATATTTAAAATAATGCTAAGAAAGAGAGGTTTCATTAATTAGTTAAACATAACATGAACATAAGAGTATGAGAGAATGGTCTTAATATTTGAGAACAATTCCCTATAAAACATAGATCATAACCCTGATTCATGGAATAAAGATTGGTTGTTTATAATACATGAATAATAAATGACATCAATGAATAAAATCCATGATAAAATAAAATAGACATATTAATGTGTCAAAAACAAAAAATTATAACATTTTGAAAATGTATAAATAGAAAAAAGTTCACTCGTTAAGTTGAGAAAATTAAATCTTACACTTGTGCAATATTATGGATAGGAAACCCAGCTTATGGGTGTGAAAACCATGTCCATGATTAATCATAAGGACATGAAACCATGTCCACACAAAACCTTATTGACATAAAACCGGGTCTATACATAACATTGTGAACATGAAATCATGTTCACATATAACATAATTAACTCATGAGTTATTCATATTTACCCCATTAATTATAGATCTATAATGTGATCACCCATCCTTGATTTATAACATAACTGTCCATCCTTAGTGTATAATTTAACCACCCATATTTGTTTATAATATAACCACCATCCTTGGTTTATAACATAACCACAAATCACATAATCAAAACTATAAAAATGTGTGTCACAATATTGTAAAAAATCATCATATCATCATATCATAACTTGTGTAACGGAAATGAGTTTTATAAGCATTTCTTCAATTCCTCATAGCATAACCCATGAAAATAAAAGGGTTTCATAAAACTTTCACAATCATAATCATAAACCGTCCATAGAAAGAACATTTATGGTACCATTGGATCATATCCCTAGTAAAATATAATAAACATAATTTTTTGTCATTTATGAATAGAAATTCCTTAAAAATATCACTAACAAATTCTTGTGGAAAATATCCTTTCCATTTTCAAATAATTTATTAAAAATATAAAAATTACCAAAATTTTAAATAAAACATTTTATTTGAAAATAAACTTGTAAACATATAATTGAATCTTTAAATCATTTAGTGGTCATGATAGTGGGAAATATCATTCATGTCATGCATGTTAAACCAAATATTTCTTTCACGTTTTTGGTAAAAAGTCAAAATACCTCATTCAGAGAATGAAAAGAATATTCCATATATATCATCTTGTATAAATTAATACAAGGGTAAAATGAATTTAAATATTTTTATATGAATAATAAAACTTTCTTGAAAATAATTTTAGAGAACATGGATATGGAAGAAAAAGATTTTTTGAAAAAAAAAGAAATAAATTCATTTTTCCTTAAAAATGTTCTTTTGGTATATTTAGTTATTAAAGAGAGGAAAATGGAATGAAAACATGTATTATTTATAAATAACTAAATGATAATAAATTTCTTGGTTTTATTGAGATATATATTATAATATTTCATTATCAGAAGAATAATCATAAACAGTCCAAATAAATAATGAGACTGTGTCATAAATCCCTTACCACTTTGATAACTTTTGAATCATAATCCCAATGAAATAAAAACCATTATATAGATATAAAAATAAAAAAATATTAATAAACATAATAAAATAAATTAATGGTAATTATATATACAACACAAAATAAACAAGTGTTGAAAATGGCATTTGTCTCATAGAAATAAAATTAAGATGAAAAACTCCTACCTTAAGTCTCGAATTTCTTTATACGCATTCAAAAAAACAGTATAATTAACATAAATTTATTATAAATAAGTTATATAACCATAATAATAGATTTAATTCCATATATTATTTACTTATAACCTTTTATCACCTGTTTATTAACAATTCTTTATTAAAATCACTTTTCCAAGTGATAACTACTTCGTTTTTCATGTATGTTTTAGCTTGATAGATATAGTCCTTGTACGTTTTTCATGGTTACATAACATTAATAATGTAAATAATGATATAAATATAATATATATTTATTATATACATATTTATAGTAACTCATAATGGTTAGAGATGGAAAAATGGATTACACTGTTCATAGAGAAGGTAAGTCATACGTATGCATAAACGTTGTTTCCATTTTTTAATTGATAGAATGAAAGAATGGTAAATAATAATTCACCATTACATGATCATTATTATTTAATTTATATCATATATAATATTTAAATATATCATTATTACCATCCAAGTAAAATAGAAATTAGAAACACCTCACATCAGTTCGTGAGGCGATAGTCCGATGTACACACGAGCGACGTTATTTTTTTCCAATGGGTATAAAGATAATAAGTTAGATGTGATATTATAATTAAATAATTATTTTTAGGTCATAAATATCACATATATACTTTAAATAAATATTTATATCAATTTTTTATAATTGGTTATGGAAAGTGATCTAAATCAGTTCGTGAGGTGATAATTAATCGTACACATGGTCGATGGTTTCTTTTCCCATTTGATGGAATAAGATATAGATATAGGTTATGTAATTAACTTCATAACATATTAGTATATTTTATAAAAAAAATTATTATATCATAATATTTTAATAATATTTTATGGATGTGGAAGAATAAATAAATCAAAAATGTATAGTTAAGAGTTATACCGCTTCTTTAGAGAGCCTCTTTAGGTTTACACCTAAAGCCTTCTTAAGAGGTTTTATTTGTAAGAAAATGCCATTAGTAAGTGGTAAGGAAAGTTGGAAAGATATTTTTTTATGTATTTTCCAAACAAAAATTATCTTGGAGTGTTTATATGAGAGGAAAGTAGATGTCCATTTATAAGTGGAGAAATGAATCCACTTGGAAACAACTTAGAAATTTCCTAAAAGAATCCAAAATGATAATGTCCTTACCAAGAAAAATGATTTAAACTAATATATATTATAATTTTGGATATAATAAGGTTTAAAAATGTCTATAAAATAGTAATTATACAAGTTTTATTTGAAAACATACCTTTATATTTTGGTTTAGACCTAGGTAAACCTGTTTTAACCTTAACTACGGTAATTAATTTTTATTGCTTTTAACTAATCATTCTGAAAAAATATTAAGCTATCCATATTGAATAATATTAATAATAATTATTCCAAATATTTAATCCATTTTACCAAATTCAATTCAATTAATTTTTAGGATTTAATTTAAAATTAAACCCACAGACGCGACAAAAAAGTCATTTTCCAAAGATAATGTTTTCATAAGTGTAAATAGTTTTTATATAAAAATTGAACATAAAATTGATTTTTATGAAATAAATTGGATTAATAATAATATAATTTAAAAAAATTTACTTTTAAAATAATTTTAAAATTTAATTTAATTTTTTAAATTCTTTAAAAATGCATTTTTCAATAAAAACCAGTATTTTTCACTATTCATCAAAAAATTAATCTTTTCAAAAGATTCTCAAAAATTAACTCTAAGATAATTTTGAAATTTTTATTTAAAAATTTAGTTTTAATTTTATAAAATATATTTTATAAAATTTTTAAAAAATACTTTTAAAAAAGTGTTAGATGGAACAACTTTTTAGAAAAATATAGTTTTTAAGCATAAAACTAGATTTATTCTTATCCCATGATAAGAAAAATATTAGATTAGTTTTAAAAAAATATTGAATATAATTTATATATATATATCATTAAAATAATTCAATAATAGTAATTAATTTAATTTATTATGAAAAAAACACATTACATGCATAAAAAATAGATTTTTAGAAAAAACATTTATTTTACTTTCAAATGATTCTTATTTTCATTTCTAATAAATTGATAACCAATTAATTAATGATATTAATGTGTAAAACATGTACATTTCATAATTTAGTTATTCCTATTTATACATTCTATTTTAATGGATAGGTTATAACTGTCACATTAAATAATAATATTTTATTAGTATATCGTTGTTCATTTAAATTCGGTGTTGTGTGTAATGCAAGTTATTATAGAAATTAAATTAATTTGAAAAAAATAATTTTTCATAAAATCTTGGGGTGTTACAGATAGAGGTCTTCCTAATAAAACCCATTACAATTCCCCTCACAAATCTCTCAAAGGATAATTAAAATTGGTTTTAGATATTTTAGAGAAAAGTTTGAGAGACTTGAGATATTGAAAACACAAAATTGTATATTTGAGAGGTTTTTTACAAAGATATTGATTTAGAATTGGAATTATCTTGAGATCGTTTTTGGGAGAAATTATTCTCTTCCAAGGGGTTAAGGGACTCCTTTTATAGGCTCCATGATGTGTGGGAATATTCTATAAATTATTAAGGGTCATGAGGCAATGTAAGGCCATCATTATGATCATTTTGATTGTAATTAATATAGGCTTAGACCGGCTAGCTCAATGCCACTGAATATGTCATGAGATGACTCACTGGGGCCCTTCTAGATAGAGGAAGGTGGATTGTGACAACCCCAAGCCTACCTCTAATAGGCTAGCTGCTAGAAACAAGCACTAAGAAGGAATTACTGAAATAGGAGGCCTTATCCTCATGTACTTGTATGTGCACACACATCCATGAAAAAGTGAAAAGGAATAATAAAATACTATAAAATCTAGAGTGTACCCATGAAAGAAATAAAATCTAAGAAAATACATCTGAGTATAATAGTATAAACCAAATCTTAAAGGGAAAAATTTCTACCGAACTATAAATGAAGTATCAACCTAACAATAACTGGAAAAAGAGGAATACTGAGAGATTATATCTCCTAATCCCCAAGTCCGACCATTGAACATGGAAAATGCACCCAAGTATCACTATTCTCCACTAATGTCTATGTCAATCATCCTATCATCTGAATAATACATTACACATACAGGAAAATCCTGTGTAGGGGTGAGTATATGCATACCCAATATGATTCCCAAAAAAAGTAATTAATAGAAAGATATGATAGAATCCAACTCAACCCATAGTAAAAGGTAATTAAAACCCAACATATATATATATATATATATATGGTTATAAGGAAACCCAAGTGATATAAAAAGGTGAACTTAATCTCCATAGACCAACTAAGAATGATGAGTATTCCTACACATCCAAAATTTTATCTTTGATTCCCAACATTTTATGCATTCTTTAAAGAATTTGTATGGAGGGGTCCATACCTCACTACTACACTCCACAACTTAGGGATCCACAACCCCAACGGGGCACCCGTCCCCCCCCCCCCCATAGTATGAAGAAGGGGGGGTACCACTCCATAGATGGAGGACCTGTACCCATAATATGATATGGAGGAGTACTGAATCTACCTATATAATGAGTATAGGGGACCTTCACCCTAGTGTGATAGGAGAGTACTAACCCTAGCATCACTCTAATGATTCTTCCCTGATCACTTCCATATTCAAGCATCATCTGAATAAGATTCATGCTCATAAAACCTATCACCATATCTAGTATTCCACAAAAATTATACAATCACGTTCCATATAGAAATACACTCAGGATAGGCTACTCATAGGCCAAAATCTACATCTCAAAGAAGGAGAAGAAAATGGTAGAAGTTAGTGGGATAAGTATATGTAATTTACCTGGGGTCACATGATGTGTGACCTCACCTCATTTCCCAGATGTGTTCTCTCTTGAAAATATCATAAGAATCCATGTTGACTACACAGTGTGTATAGATGGTACACAGTGTGTCTAGGACACTTGGTGCCTACCCATGATCTTTCGGCCCATTCCCATCTACATCAGCTCGTTCCCATGTATATGGTCATGTCTAGGTATCTTTTTCATGTCTAAGTAAATAGTCATGTCTGTGTTATCTTTTCATGCTTGTGTGTCTGGCTATATTCATGCCCATTCACTCCTAGAGTGCACAATGAGCCTCTGGCATAGGGTCATAACATGTGTGGTGGGTCTACGTGGTGTGTGATATTTATCTCCATCTAAAAACCAAGCCATGGTATCTAGGGAACTATATGGCATGTGTTATTTGGACTTCATGGCATGTAGTCAAGTTTTTCAAAAAAACATAAGAAATATTCACTCATATCTCAATCTACTAATTTTTCTACAAAACTCACCATTTGAAAACCCAAAATCGAATTGGGTCATCTTCAATCATCAATCTCCAGTCTTCAATGTCCATAAATCATAAATTTGTTCTCCTAAAGATGATTATTCATGCCTCTCATCACCTCTATAGATCCCAAATCCATGAATGTATAACCTGATACTCATATTCTATCCAAATCCATAAACAAATGACTATCCCACACATTTTTGGCACAACCACCATGAATTTGGGGGTTCAATCATGCTTAAACCTATCCAGGAAATGTTAAACTGTGACCCCATGGGATAATGGTGAAGAATGTAAAAAAAGGTAGTAAAATGCACATGAACAAAGTAAATCCATCATTAAATAAGCATTCTTGGCCAACGATCACATAAACGGGGTATCCAAAGGTGAAAAAAAGTGAAATGAGTTAGTTTTATTGGATTAATAAAACAAAAATGTAACAAGGATCATGTGAATATAAATACATCATAGAAAAAATAACAGATAATTAAATCCAAGGATTTAAAATCAAATAGGGTGAATATATAAAAATAATGTTCCCCTCCTTTATTATGGATCTATTTTTTGTGAATAGTGTGTTTTCAAGTGATGAAGAATATTTGATGCATTCACAAACTACCTCTCAATTCACCTCGATCTGATTGCTAATCTACATCCTTGAGTTTTCCAATGCTAATGAAGAATGTTATCCTCTAATCATCCCATGGATATGTCACTAACTCTGGAAAAACATAATAATAATTTATATATAGAGGATTTTTCTAGGATAAATCATTTAAATAAAATAAATAAAAAATTATTTATTTTATTAAACGCACCTTTCAATGGTCACATCTCATGGAACGTTCAATAACGACCAACCTTAGGTATCACCTATGGTGAACCCTATGTTTCAGAATCAACCATGGTCTCATATTTTCAATACAAGGTATATAACAATAGGAAAATCATTTAAAATAAAATTGTGCATTCATATTCATTAAAATATATTAATATTTTTAATATATTAATTTTGGGGTCCTGATAAACCCAAACACTATGCCGACTTCGAGGATAATCAAGATATATAAGTATAAATATTCAAAGTACTGATACATAAAAACTAGGGTCGTTACATTCTCCCATACTTCATGGATTTTCACCTTAAAAATCATATCCTAAAAAAAGGGAAGGTAAAGAGTCTATATCTGACTCGTATGCTCCCAAGTTCTCTCATATATACTATTGTGCTACAAAATCACACAAAGAAAAGTGATGTTCCATCCACACATGGTCCTCTTCTATTTATCCTCAATCGAAACCGGGTACTATGTGAAGGTGGGCCCATCCTCGATGTCTACCTCACCCTAGTTAATAACGTGTGTATGATCACGTCTGTATCACCTCAACTGAAACACATGGAATATTTCATGCACTCAATCCAACTATTGGATAATTTCTAGGTAGTATACAACCTCTCCAACCCTTTGTAGGATCTCGGACATCCTGATGAACCTCGGGGATAGATTTCCTCCCCAACCAAACCACTCTAATATTTATCTTGGGGAGAATCTTAGGAAAACATGGTCTCCCTACTTGAAATCCAAGGGATTACAATGTTGATATACATAGGATTTATGCCTACTCTGGGTTTTCCTAGTACATTCATAGATCACCTAATCCTTCTTTGACATAACCTGCACCATCTCTAGAACAACATGAGATGTCTCGCCAATCTCATTATTGTATAATCATAACCTGCAGGGTCTCCCATGAATGGAATCAAAAGGTTTCGTGCAGATAGTATACTGATAA
The DNA here is from genome assembly GCA_963277665.1 of Viscum album. Taxonomy (NCBI): domain Eukaryota; kingdom Viridiplantae; phylum Streptophyta; class Magnoliopsida; order Santalales; family Viscaceae; genus Viscum; species Viscum album. The sequence continues at coordinate 894,430,561 of OY728128.1, forward strand.
ATGTTATTATAAGAAATCAATACCAATAAAAAGTGATCCTAATAGCTCTAGGTGAAGGCCAATACATTGGATCTCACTATATACTCCAACACCTAGGTAGTCCACTTGGTCTGGTCTTCTTTCTGTGGGTGAAATGTTGTAATCATCTATAACTAGGTCCTAAAATCCTCTTATAGACCTCTCCAAAACCATGATGTGAACCGAGTGTCACATTCTGAGATGATCATCAATGGTACCCCATGAATCTCGATGATCTCATACACATACAGCTTCCCCAAACTCTCTACTAAAGTATTATCTTGGATGATGAGAAAGTGTGTCGCCTTCTTAAGTTGGTAAAAAAACACCCAGATAGAATCATGGCCTCACAATGTCCATGGAATTCCTATCATAAAGCCCATATATATTTCATCCCATTTTAACATTGGGATATCAATAGGTTGTTCCCAACCTACTAGAACTTGGTTCTCAATATTTACCTACTGACATGTGAGACACTAAAAGATGAAATCGGTAATGATACACCCCATGATATCTCTTAAAAATTGATGATAATGGTCCTTTTACATGTTTTCATGCTAGGATGTACGGTCAAGGGGAAGTTTGAAACTCCCTCTTAACCTCCTCACACAATGTGACTGGAACCATTGTCCATTCCTAAATAGGAATAACATGCTCCCCTCCTTCATAAAATACATATAGTGAATATTTTGAGGATATCTATGCATGTAGAACCTCGCATTCAATATATCCAAACTGATCCTCTCTCACATACTGAACAAGAAAAGGATTCACTATAATTGACTGAAGGAAAACTTCACTCATTTTCTATATTGTGGTTATCTATAAAGAATATTACTACTCATACGCCTCCTCCACCAAGTGATAATGGGACTTCATAGTTAGGGAATCTACCACCATGCTTCCCTTACCAATATTATAAACTATTTTGAATTTATAGTCCTACAGGAACTCAAAAAAACAAATATATCTCAGGTTAAGATCTCTCTAAGTGATTATGTACTTGAGACTCTAGTGGTCTGAGTAAACAAAAAAAATTATCACCCAAAATATAATTCCTCTGCACCTTTAGAGAAAATACTGCCACTATAAACTATAAGTCGTGAGTTATGTAGTTATTCTCATGGGGTATCAACTAACACAACCTATATGTGATCACATCCTACCTCTACATCAAAATGAAGCTGATCCTATCTTCAGATACATCGTAAAACACTATGTACTCAATTCCCTCTATTGGTAGTCTCAACATAGGAGCACTGGTCAGCCTCATCCTCAACTTCTCGAAGGCTCTCTGACACTACTCAGTCTATATAAATGGCTACCCTTTCTACATAAGGGTGGTCAAAGGACCATAAATCATGGATAATTCTTACAAAAACCTCATGTATTACCCCTCCAAGATTGGAAAACTCATCACCTATGACACACTCTTGGGTGGATCCCAAAAAATAAATGCATCAATATTTTTCAAGTCCATAACTAATCCATGCTCATAGATGACATGCCCCAAAAAGTGAACCTCATAACCCAAAAATGGAACTTCAAGATATTACCATAAAGATAGTGCTCCTAAAATAAGTCTAGTAATATCCTCGAATGTTTTGGATTCTCTTCCTCTTACATAGAGTAAATGAGTATGTCATTAATGAAGAAAACCACAAATCGATCTAAGTATGGTTGGAAGATCTGGTTCATAAGATCCATAAACATAGTGGGGTAATTAATCACACCAAAATTTATCACTAGGAACTCATAGTTTCCATGGATATATTATAATTCCACCTTTATAAAATCATCATCACAAACCCTCAACTGGCGGTAGCAGGATCTAAGATCAATCTTTGAGAACTAACCCATACCTGATTACTAGTCAAAGAGATCATCAATCCATGGAAAGGGGTATGTGTTCTTCCTCATTACATGGTTTAGGTGATTATAATAAACAAAAATCCTTAAGATACCATATTCCCTTTTCATAAACAATATTGGAGCTACCCAGGAAGACACACTGGGTATGATGAAACCCTTCTCTCGAAGGTCCTCCAACCTCACCCTCAGCTCCCGGAGCTCGGTAGGGACCATGTGATATGAAACAGAAGTTATCAGTGAATTACTGAGGTGGAATTAAATGTATAAATCAATATACCAACATTTAGGTAGTACTAGGATATCCTCTAGTAATACTTTTATGTAACATCCTGATATTTTAAAAGAACATTATATTCAATATCGTATATGACATGCACCACCGATCATAAACGACCCGAGAAATATATGATTGTCATAACCTAGACATTGAATTGATAAGTATGAATAGGATTAACTAATTTATAAAATATATCTATAAATTTTCTGCTCAATATGAATTTATTGACAAATTTTTAGTGAATAATCACTCAGTTTTTAGTAATGACTTTTTATTCATCCAAAATATATTTTCTAAAAAATTATTTTTATTCCTTTTTGTGAGAAAATAATATAATTAATTTCAAGAAATTATAGAAACTGTATTTGATAAAATGAAATTAATTTTTAAAATTATAATATAAAAATTATTTTAGGGTTAAATTTTGGGATTTTTGGAAAAAATATTGATTTTCAAGTGAATGGTGAAAAATACTGATTTTTCAAAAACTGTCATTTATTTTCAATAAATTAAGTAAATTATATAACCAATTATAATTTGAATTTTATTTAAATTAACATAAGTATAATTTATTTTTATTTCATTTAATTAATTACATTTAAATCATCTTTATACTGGATTTTAGTATAAGCATATTTTTATGCTTAAAATGTATTTTTCTGAAAATTATTTTAAAGTGCAAAATGTTTTTCCATTTTAATTAATTAAAATAAAACCTAAATGGTAATTATTTAAATTAAATTTATAGTTTATATATATTAATAAATATTATTTTAAAATTCATAAAATGATGATGACTGGTCATAAAGTTTATATAATATCATCTTATGCTTAAAAAATACACTTCTTGAAAAATTGTTTTTTCATCGCATCTACATGTTTTATTTTAAATTAAATTATTCCAATTAAATGAAATGAATTTGATAAAATGGATTGTATATTTAGAGTCAAAAATAATTTAAATTATATTATAAGGTTAATTAAATTTTTTCTCATAACGAATAGTAAAAATATTTTACTTCGATTAAGGAAAAAACAGGTTTATAATTGCGTAAAACCAAAAAGATAAGGGTTAAAATGATCTAAAACCTAGTATAAATTTTATATTATGGACATATTTCAAACTTATATCATAATATTCTTTATAATTTTTAATTTTAATCCTTTTTCATGTGTAAAACTTTGGTATAATTTTTTCTTTTCAAATATTCAAAGTGTGTTCTCTCCCCCACTTATAAAAGGTTACCCATTATTCTCTACACTTTTCACCTTCAAAGAATTTTGTTTCATATAATAACTTACCAAATACCTTCCTCAATTTCATCCCCACATCCTATAATCCTTTTTTCTTATAAAACCTTACTATGAAGGATTTTGGTACAAACCTAAAGAGGTCATCCAAATAAGTGGTATCGTTCTTGACTGAGCATTCTGTATTATTTATACATTATCCTACTTCAAATATTCATAAACCATGATGGTAAAATGAAATCAGTGTATCTTAAATACATAGATGTTATTATTTTAATATAATAAACTAGCTTAATCTTCTATTATATCAAATGGTAAATGAAACCATTATTCACGTGTACAGCAGACCACTGCCACGCAAACCAATGTAATTTTTTATCCATCATCACCTCTCACAAATTTTCATGGTGATTAATTTAATTTTTATTTATGATATTCATGGTTTATTTTTCATTATTAAAATCTAATATATTATTTTATTTCTTACCATTTCACTCAATGAAAAATGATAACGTAATTCGATTGTATGTGTCGATTACCTCCTCCAAAAAGCAATGTGATTATATTTTCATCACAACATCACATGGAAAATATATATAAGTATATTTAAAGAAATAAAATGATATTTATGATATTATTATCATTCTGTAAAGATAAAATATTACCTACTTTCTTTCCATAATAATCATTGAAAAATGGAAGTGTTACTCATGGGTACGAATGGCCTACCGTCTCTATGATCGTAACATAGTTCATTTTTCATAACCATGTTTAATGATTGGTTTTAAAAGTATAATTTATTTATAAAAAAAAAGATAATTATTTCATGGTTATTATTATATAAATTATTTAATAATGAACCCATAAAAGTTTCTTGATAAAAAAAAATTATATAATCTTATTATGCATGAGTTAAAGGATGTACATGGAATGTTTGGACTTAAGGTAAGGGTTTACCGTTACACATTTACTTATATGATACATATTACATATTGAGCACTTATTTTTATTATGTGGTGTAAATAATGTCCATAAAAGTATTTTATGATTATTTTTAGGAAAACTTATAGGATTTATGAATCAATATGAGGTTCTCTCTTTCATGAGGTTTTGATAGTATAATCCTATTACTGTTTTCAAGTAATTATAAACCCCTATTTTAATAATTATTTGGTTGAATTTAATTTAGGGGTGTTTTGGGTGAAATTTTTGAAATTTTTAAGGGATCTTAGGTTGTTCATGGTTGGCGCATAGTTTTCCCAAATAATGTTCCCTACTAATGAAAATCGTGAAGACCTAGTAAGTGAGGTTTTTCATGCTTGGTGCATGGTTTAATAAACTATGTTCACACCAAGGAGAAACCACGAAGCCCCACTAGTAGGGGATCATGTTTAGGGCTCATGTTTTGATAACCTGTGCAGCCCTAACCAGCTAACCATGCACATGGTATTTAATTATTCAAAAAATTATTTAAAAATTATATAACCCCTATTTTTGATTCCCATTCAACCCTAAATCAATATAGAAAGATTTCCTAGGCTTTGGAGGCTCTCAAGGACACATTTTGTCTCCTACAAACCCCTTTATAGTAGGATGTAATTACGGTGAATCATGTTCAATCTACTCTGGGTATGTGAATCTTTCCTCGCTCCTTCTCTCATTCTCTCTTCTCCTTCCCTCATTAGGGTTTATTAGATCTTTATGTTGTTAGAGGATGTAATCCCCACTATTTTAGATATTGAATCTAGTTTTGACTCTCAAATATATTTTTTCAATGTTCTTCATTGGATTTTCACATTGTGGGTGTTATTATTTGTGATCATGTGATCTTAAGGTAGGTGGTTCTGTTTAAGATTTTTCTAATTGATTTAACCCTAAACTACTTTATTTAAATTTAATTTATTTCTATTTGTTTATAAAAAACCAATTCCAATGAATTGGGGATTTGAATTTGATTTGGAATTAAATTGGGTAAAAACACACAATTCCATTGAAGTGGGGCATTTTTGTAGAATTTGATGGAAAACTTTGTAATTTGAATTGTCAAATTGATTTTTGAAATTGATTTCAAATTTTTATTTGAGAAAAAATGATTAAATTACTTTAAAAGAAACCCAGTGGTTTTATCCTGAAAAAAAATGAATTATTTAATTAAAAACCCTTTTTTTAATGGAAATTGGAATATTGAAATGGAAAAAATCGATTAATTTTATTTTAAATAGTTTTTAAATAGATTTCCTATTATTGATTTTTGTTTGAGCATATGAAAGCCTAGGAAGTTAGGGATTTATTAGGGATATGAACACTAATATGGTAATTCTCTATTAATGTATTGATGCTTTACAACTATAACATAAACCTATAAGAATATCTTATCCCCAGTGGGATGTTAGTTAGTCTTCTTTGGCCAGTGTTAGAGAGACATGTGTGCACATTTTCATTGTCATCATATTAGTGTGTTAGGATCCCATAACATAGAAATATCATACCTCTTAGAAGATTAATGTGTTTATACTTTTTGATTACTTAGATATATATATATATATATATTCCATAGTTTTTAAAATGTTTTACACATGCCTTGTGAATTTATATAAATTTTTTATATAAAAATTGTATTAATCTGTTGTTTGAAATATTTCCATCAAATGAAATGTAAAGCATGATTTGTTTTAAATATTCTTTTGTACTGCCATGCATGTTTATTTAAAATTGAAATATTTATTTTCTCAATTAATTATGGTATCTTATTATGTAATCCTTGGTGATACCCTGTTGGGATTTTAGATCACACCCTACCGGTGCCTTTGGGGATTTTTAGATTTCCTAATACCAGGTTCGAGCAAGGGGAAAGCACCACTTGGAGATGGTAGTTTTTGTTGATATCTGGGATTTTAGATGTTGTTCCTAATGGGAATTTAGTTTTTTATCCTATTTTCTAGTACTTTGTGGTTGTACTTTGGGTTTTTATACCTGTTTTACTTCTGGTACAGTTCTTCGTATGAAGTTTTTCTTTTGTTCATATTGACTTCTATCTCTTACTTCCATCGTGTTTGTGGAAAATTCATTCCCACTTTAATAATGTTTGATACCATGTGATTATTTCCATCCCATGGGGATCAAGAATTACCTCTAAGACATGTTAATTCTAGATCAGGTATCAGGGTACCAGGTTATCCAGGATGGTTCGTGATAAATTGGTATCAAATGAAGAGGTTAAGCATCTTTCCTTGGTGTTAGTATGTAGTTGTGTAATCTTTTTAGGACTTAGGATGTAGTTGTGATTTAGTTTATGTACATCTCTCACTAAAATGATCCTTAAGTCACCAAGGGTGTTTTGAGATAGATGTATTGAGGATTAGTTCTAGTCTTTTCCCTACTTTTTATTTAGATAGATTGAAATCCAAATCTTGTTTATCTCTCTATTGGAATTTATTTCCTTATTGCTCTTGTTTGAGTATTGTTCTAAGTAATCATATATTGTCTTCAATTTTGTCTACTAATTTTTTATAGAATCATGCCTCTGAGAATACATGTAAATCAGAACCAGGAGGAATCTGCTAAAGAATCACGATGAGAAAAACATCTTGTGGGCCAGAATTTGGTTGAGTTTATCATGCATATTGTCCAAACTCTAGGATAGGCACCTTCACCTGTTCCCATTCAAGCTCCAGTTGTGGATCTTTAAAGGGATGTTTTACAGAATCGTGTTAGGAGTTACTTGTCCAAAAGTCACTAGTATTCCAAGGCTCTAATAATCCTCAACTAGTTGAGGATTGATTTATATATATCGATCTTCTGTTTTAGTTATTGGAAATTCCAAATGAAATTAAGGTAAACTGTGACACCTTCAAGCTAAAGGGACCTAACATGATATGGTGGTACATGATGGTAATAGAAAATAAGCACAAGGTCTTACATTTTAAATACTTAAAATTTATTTTTTCTTACTAGTTCTATCCAGAGTCGATGGTGTTGTCTAAGTCTTTAGTGTTCTTTAAACTCGAGTAGGATGACAGGACCATAACAGAATATGAAAATCAATTTACTGAGCTTGTATAGTTTTCAACTGATATTATGTTGAATGAGAAGATGAATAATTCAAGGTTCTAGATGGGAATTTTATATGATATTCTTACTCATATTTTTTTTTAAACTGCCTCCTTATGCTGATGTATTGGATAGAGCTTTAATGGTTGAAATGGACCTGGCTGGTAAGTTAGGGTTTTAGGGATTTCCCTTTTCTCTAAGTGGCAGTTCTATGAGTTCCCATAAAGGTAATACGGAGAATGATTATTTTTGTGTTGGTTCTCGATATTAATGTTTTTATAGACCTCCTGGGGTTCCTGGAAGAGGTTCTTTGATCTACTACCAGTGTGTCAAACCTTGGCACTCAAAACAGGGTTGCACTAAGGCACCCAAAATATGTGGCTCCTAAGGATTCTCAGGTAACTTTAAGATGTTCTGTCATGTATATTCTATTACACATAGTGGCAAAAGATCATTATCACCCACTAAAACTGTGGTTCAATCAGATGCTTCAAGAACAAAGGGGTTCCAGCCACACGCATCTAGAATGAAGCTTTTTCACACAGTGGATGAGTATCCAAATGAAGTAGATATGGGTCTAGTGACTGCAATAGGTACCATCACTATAAATTCATCATTAGTGACTACTTTATTTGAAACCGGTGAATCTCATTCATTTATTTCAACTCATATTGTGAATCTGCTTAATATTCATATAAATATTTTATCTTATGTGATGGATATTACTACATCCCTCAGAATAAAGAGAGACCAGGGTATCTATAGTCCTACTTATTTTTTCTATTTACCTTATATTAAGTTTTATTGGGATTTTCTGGTTCTCTACATGAAGTCTCTTGACATCATATTTGGGATGGATTGGCCCATTACCAATAAATTTCTAATTGATTGTTATCTTTGGAAGATCTCCTTTACTACGCCTGATGGGGTGTGCTATGTCTTTCAAGGAGAATGGGAATTGAGGTCGAGTAGAGCTAACCCTTCTTATCTAGATTTTGGGAAAGTAATATCAGTGTCTTCTTTTTATCTGGAGTGATAATCCTTAAGTGGTGATCTAACTCTAGTTATCATTGATTTTCCCAACGTTTTCCCTTCATACTTCTCTGGTTTACCACCAATAAGAAATGTAGAGTTTTCTATTGATTAAGTTTTGGGTACTCAACTAGTTTTATTCCCTATTACCACATGGCACTTTATGAAATGATATATTTGAATTATCAGTTGGATTATCTTTTAGATAAGGGATTTATACACTTGAGTGTGTCACCTTGGGTGGTGTACGTTCTCTTTTCTATGAAAACTGATGATTTTCTTCACCTTTGTGTTGATTAAAGAAAAACTAATAGAGTCATGGTGAAGAAAAAGTATCAGTTTAAATGGATTGATGATCTGTTTAACCAGTTAAAATGGGTGAAGTGGTTCTTCAAGATTTTTCTTCGATTCGTTTACCATCAGTTGAGAATAAAAGAATCTGACATTCATAAAACCGTCTTTTGGAGTAGGTATAACCATTATGAGTACCTTTTCATTCCATTTGGTTAGACTAATGATCCTATAGTTTTTATATATTTAATTAATATGATCTTTTATGAGTATCTTGATACTCTTGTGGTGGTATTTTTTAATTACATCCTTGTTTACTCTAAATCCAAGGAGGATCATGTGCATCATTTGAGAGTAGTTCTAGAATTATTGAAAAATAACTGCCTTTATAACAAGCTTTTGAAATTTTATTTTTGGATTCAGGAAGTTAAGTTCTTGGGATATGTGGTGTTAGAACATAGTATTTTAGTTGATCCTAAGAATGATAAATTTTTTATGATATGAGAACAACCATGAAAGTTTTTTGAGATTTAGAGATTCTTGGGCTTAGCTGGATATTATCATCGGTTTTTAAAGGACTTCTCAAAGTTAGATTCTTTGATGACTACTCTAACTAGGAAGGGAGTAAAGTTTTATTATGATGAAAAATATCATAATTATTTTGTTTATCTAAAACTTATTTTGAATATTGCATTGGTGTTGACTCTTCCAGAGGCTGAGAAGGGCTGTGTGGTACTCTGTGATGCATCAGGTTCAGGTTTGGGTTGTATTCTTATGTAGGGTGATCATGTTGTTTCTTATGGATATTTTAATCTTAGGCCACATGAGAAGAATTATCCAACCCATGACCTTGAACTTGCATCTATGATGCATGTGCTTAAGATTCGGCAGCATTACCTTTTCAGAGAAAGGTTTACCATGTATTCCAACCACAGGAGCTTAAGTTATATCTTCTCACCAAAATATTTGAATCTCCACCAATGTAATTGGGTGGAATACTTATAATATTTTTAATTTTGCATCACTTATACCCCGGGTAAAGGGAATTTTATCAATGATAATTTGAGTATGAAACTTATGACCCATGTAGTGAAATAATCATCAGAAGAGTGGAACTTGATGGCTCTTTTTACACAGTTTCATATTTGAGTCCATGAATCAGGGGTCGAGGATTTCTTGGCCAGTGTTCAGCTAACATCAACTCTTCTTGAAATTAATATTGAATAATATTACCTTGATGTTGAATTCCATATCATTATATACTCTCTTTATGGTGGGGAGACCATTACTAACTGTTCGTTCTCTACGGAGGGCATTTTTTGTTATCAGAATTCTTTTTTGTGTTGTTATCAGTCAAGAAATATGTGATGGGGGATTTATATAATTCTCATTAATTAGTTCACACAAGAACCATGAATATTTTTTTGGACATGCATTGATGATTCTAGTGGCCGGGTATGATATGGTTCATTACTAACTTTTTTCTCTCATTTTTATATGTTCCAATAGGTCACGGTAGAGCACTGAAGACCTTCGAGTTTTCTTCAACCAATTTTGGTGCCAACTTGGAAGTGGGATGATATCTTTATTGACTTTTTGGTTGGGTTTCCATGTACCTATATAAATAATAATGCGGTAAAGGTTGTGATCAATCAGCTGACAAAATTGGATCACTTTATACCCATTTATCATACAATAAATGTTGAAGAGTTGGGAAATCTCTATGTGAGAGAGATTTTTTATTTTCACAAAGTTTTATATTTTATTATCTCTAATAGAGATCCTTGATTTACTTCTCATTTTTTGGAGAGGCCTTCAGGAGGAACTAGGATGTCAAGTTTGTTTAAGCACGACATATCATCCGCATTCAGATGTCCAAAAAGAAATTACTATATAGATTCTTCAGAATATTCTTCATGCCTATGTTCTAGACTTTGGTGGGGCTTGGGATGATCATTTAGGGATGGTTGAGTTTTTGTATAACAACAGTTACCAGTCCATGATTATAATGGCTCCTTTTGATGCCTTGTATGGTCGGCCTTGTAAATCATCATTGTGTTGGTCGGAGATTGATGAAAGTTCCTTGGTTGGATGATCTTGGTTCAAGATACAACCAAAGGTATTTAGTTTATTCATCATATAACTTTGATGGAACAGATTTGGTATAAGTTCTATAATAATCATTATTATATACCATTATAGTTTTTAGATCGTGATCAAGTGTTCTTGAAATTTTCACCTCGTTTGGGTCATCAATGGATTGGGAGGAAAGGGAAACTTGATCATCATTTTGTGGGACCTTTTGAGGTTGTTGAGTAGGTGGGGAAAGTGTCTAACCATTAATCACTTTCTTCAAGACTAACATCAATAAATATTGTGTTCCATGTATCAAATATGAGGAAGTATCTCTCTGGTCCATCTCATGTTTTGAGTTGAAGTGATCTTGATGTAAAGCCTAAGTTATCCATGAATGAGCATCAATTTAGGATAGTTGACTCTGAAACCAAGGTATTTCATGAGAGGATGATACTTTTTATTCGATTGCTATGGTATAATGGTTCTGATAGTCATGAGACTTGGGATAGGGAGGCATTGATGAGAGATCAGTGGCCTCATCTTTTTGACATGGAAGTTTCTTAACATGATTTCTGGGGACAAAAGGTGTTTATTGTGGGGAGGTTGGAACATCCAGGAACTATTTTCATGTACTCCTAAACCACTTTTTAATCATTCTTTGGTCGGTCTTCATTTAGCAGTGCTTCAAGTGAAATTTTGGAAATTTTGAAGGGCTCTTGGGCTATGCACGGTTGGTGTACATTTTTCCCAAACCATGTTCCCTGCTAGTGAAAACTATGAAAACCCAGGAAATACGGGTTTGCACGGTTGGAACATGGTTTAACAAACCATGTGCCCGCCAAGGATAAATCATGAAACCCCACTATTAAGGGCACATAGTTAGGGCACACACTTTGAAAAACTATGTAGCCCTACCCAACTAATCGTGCATGCAGGATTTTATTATTCCAAAAATTCATTAAAACTATTAAACCCCTATTTTTGACCCCTTCTAGACCCTAACTTGACCTAAAATTATTTCTTAGGTCATAGAGGCTCTTAAAAACCCATTTTGGATCCTCTAAAACCATTTATAGGAAGATATAATCATGGTGAATCATATTTGATCTCTTCCAGGTATGTGAATCTTTCCCTGTTCCTTTTATCTCACTCTCTTCTCCTCACCTCCTTAGGGTTTGTTAGATCCCCATGTTGTTGAAGGATCTAATCCCCATTGTTTTAGATCTTTATTTTAGTCTGTATTCTCAGATATCCTTTTCCAATGTTCTTCATTGAAGTTTCCCATTGCGGGCATTGTGATTCGTGATCCCGGGATCCTAATGTATGTGGTTCCTTTTAAGATTTTCCAATTGATTTAACCCTAAATTTCTTGATTTAAATTAAATTTCCTGATTTAAATTTAATTAATTTCAATTTTTTTACAACCCAATTCCAGTAAATTTGAATTTAATTTGGCAAGAAATTTGTGAAAACCCCGAGTTCCGTTGAATAGGGGCATGTTTGGGGAATTTGATGGAAAATTGGGAAAATTAAATTGTGTAATTTTAATTGTGCAATTGATTTAAGGAATTGATTTTATATTTTTATTTGACAAAAATGGATTAAATTATTTTGATATAATCTCATTGGTTTTATCCTAGAAAAAGGTATGATTTGATTAAAAACCCATTTTGGTTTTTAAATGGAAATTGGCATTTGGAAATGGAAAAAAGGGTTAATTGTATTTTAAATAGTTTTGAAATAAAATTCCCATTATTGATTACAGTTTGATCACATGAAAGACTAGGTAGCTAGTGATTTATTAGGGGAAAACATTCTATAATGGGAATACCCTAGAAATGGATTGATGATTTACAACTCTAATGTAACCTTATTGGAAGATCTTATCCCCATTGGGATGTTGGTTAGACTTCATTGTACAGTGTTATAGAGACGTGTGTGCGCATTTCTGTTATAATCATGGGTGTGTGAGGATCCCATAACCTAGAATGATCGTACCACTAGGAAGATTAACATGTTACTTCTTTGTGATTATTTTGATATATATATATATATATATATATATATATATATTGTGTGTGTGTGTGTTCCATTTTTTTTAATATGTTTTACACATGCCTAGGGAATTTATATAAAATGTCTTATATAAAATTTTTATTAATCCATTGTTTGAAATGTTTCCATCAAATGAAATATAAATCATGATTTGTTTTAAATATGATTTTGTACTTCCATGCCTTTTTATTTAAAATTGGAATCATTATTTGGTTAATTAATTATGGAATTTTATTATGTAATCCTTGGTGATACCCTACTAGGATTTTAGATTACACCCTACCTATGACTTTGGAAGTTTGTAGATTTCCTCCTGTGAGGTTCAAGCAAGGGGAAAGCACCACTTGGAGGTGCTGATTGCTATTAATATTTGGTATTTGATTTATTGTGTCTGTTGGTACTTGGATTGTTTATCCTATTTTCTAGTACTTTTTGGTTTTAATTTTAGTTTGTATACCTATTTGACTTATTATACAGTTCTCCCTATATAGTTTTTCTTTTATGCATACTAACATGTATCTCTTAATTCCGTCGTGTTTGTAGAAAATTCAGTCCCACTTTAATATTGTATGATGACAAGTTCCTGTCACCAACCCATGGGGATTGGGAACACCCTTTGGGCCATGTCGATGTTGGATCAGGTGTCAGGTTACCAGGGTATCTGGGTTGGTTTGTGAAATTAATATAGATATTACCAAAGTAGTAATGGATTTCATCTCAATTTTCCTTCATTAAATAATATTTTATTGTTATGAACCTAATTTTATTCATATGGTTTATATACTTCCATTTTACATATTATATCATGAATCTAACTTAATTTTTTATATTTTAAGTTCAAATTTAAATTAATTATCGAAAGTTATTTGGCTTGAAAGTTGCCAAGTGGTAAAGGGTTTATTAACTCAATTTTCTTTTGTTGGGTTTTGACTCTTCTTCATTGAAATTATTATTATTGGATTATGTGTGAATCAATCAATCAATTGTTTTATTATATATTTAAACTTGTTTTATGTGGATTTATATTTTTTTACAAATAATCTATCAATTTATTAATTCTTAATTTAATGATATTATCTTTGTAAGGGTAATTCATCTCAAAATCTATTTCTTTAGGATAGAGGAACCTATATTATTTTATGAGGTTCATATACTACAAATTTGACATGTTATATCATGAATATCATTAAATTTATGATATTTAATATTATATTTGAATTTATTATTCCATGGGTCTTATGATTTAAATTTTACTAAAGTGGAGAAGGCTTTACGTAATAATCTCCTTTCTTTTCAGGATTATTTATGTTCAAGGTTCCTTGGGGAAATCATATGATATTATTTTCTTCAAAAATGTATATTTTATTCTCATATGGTTATGAATGTGTTATAGATTTTTAATTTTCATTTTCTTAATACTTTTTAAATTAACATCAAGAAATTATTTTTTACATAATATAGATTTATATCATTCATTAGATTGGGAATCTTTCTATTTCATATCCATGTTTTCTAAAATGTTTTCAAAAATGTTCTTTTATAAAAATAAATGATTTCATAAATATATTTCACATGGCCTTTTTCCATCTTTTAAAATGTTTTAAAAATGAAATTTATTAACATTTTTCAAACATGTAACTTTGGACTCCTTTTATAAAATGTTTCAAAATAATGTATATTTTTAACATTTTTAGTATGAACATATTTTCCCATGGTCATTACCATTATTTTTTTAAAGATTCCTTTATAAATTTTTTAAGTTTTTAAAATGAAAATTATTTTTAAAATATTTTATTAATTTTAGGTTTTCTAATGTGATTTTAAAAGTGAAAATTATATTTTCCTCAATATTGTTTTTAATGACCTTTTAATGGTATTTCTATTTTACAAAGTCAAAAACCATTAATGTTACTTATGATTTACTAGGGATATTTTGTAATGATATCATCTTAATTCTTTCTATATATGGATTATGATATTTTCATGAAATCCATTTCCTTTATTTGTTTGAATCAATAAATTAAAGGGAAATGATTATTATTATGTTTAAAATTGAGTGACTCTAAATGTTTTATTCATAAACTATACTTGGACATTATTTATGATAATGGATGTGCCCATTTATCACTTGGTGATCCCAATAAAGCTTATACTATGGGTTTAACTCCACTATATAGCTCAATATATGATGGTTTTATTCCCATTATATCTCAAGATATGACAGGTTGAGTCCCATTATAGCTCATAATATGACAGGTGATCCCCATTATAGCTCCCCAATGCATTGGGTAATGATTATGTTCTCTAGATAATTATATTAGAAGTTGTACATATGATTATTTCAATTTTAAGGATTCTATACATGTTCTATGAAGATAATGTTCCAAGATACCAATACATTTTTTATGCTTGTTATGGGTTATAAATGTTTCCTTTGATAAATATTGACATCACATGGCTCGTGATTATTAATTCCAATGTCACTTTCCTTTGTTAAAACTTCATTCCATGATTCATGATTGATTATCCAGGTATTTATGGGTATGAATTGCCTTATATTATACTCATGTACTTTAATTATGTCATCATAACCTTATGCTCATCTTATTTCTAACTGATGAAATTAAATTATTAATTCTTATGTTTACCCTTACTGAGTATTTGAGCTCACCCTTCTTATGTTTCCTATTCCCCAAGTGTTGAAGAATTATGTTAAATTATTTTATTCTATAAATGTTTCATATGTGAATAATTTTTTAGGATATTTTCAAGACTTAATATGGAATATTAATAGTTGGGTATAGTGGGAAAAATATTCTATTGAATTCATGAGTGTTTTTTATGTTATATTTTTTCATAATTATATAAAAATTTAAACCTAAAAGGTCCTTATAAATTTAATTGATCCAATATTTTATTTTTATTTTATAAGGTTTTAATAGAAAAAATTGGTTCACATTTATTGATATCAAATCCATAAAAGTTAATTTTATGTATTTACCACCGGATCTAGGAGTGTCGGTTTGGGTCTATTATAGTTGGTATCAAAGAAAGTTTTAAGTAAATTTGGAGATTATGATGTTTTCATGTGAGATTATCTTAAGATTTATAGATTCAATCATGGGTTTAAAATTTCAAGGTTGATAATGTGTTCAAAGTCATAAAAACCCCTTTTGAGGTTTAAAGCAATGAAATTTTTATCTGATTAATGACATATTGGGATACATTTTATTTGGTTGAGTTTTATACAACCATTAAGTTTAATGTAAAGTATTATTTTACAAAGATTATAATTACTTATATATAAATAAGTTTAATGTTATTTTTGGACTTTAATGTTTAACATATCTTTTATATTGATATAATTATGGGTTAATACAATTTAGGATCATATGATATATCTAGCCATGGGATTGAAAACAAATTTAGTGACTATTTTACTAATGAAGAAGTTCATAATTTTGGGGAACATTATATAATTAAGGTAAATAGAACATTATGGGATTTTATTTAATGAATAAAGGTTTAATGGTATTTTAGAATCATATATGATTTGACTATGGCTTTGGGTGATTTAATTTGTTTGTGTAAGTGATTAGTATATCTTAGAGAATATATAATTAATTAATATACATTTTTTCTATGAGACATTAAATGTGTTTGGTGTTATTTGTAGATAAATATTGAAACAACCTATGATTAATATGTGATAAAACCCTTATAATATTTGGGTTTCAATCATATTCAATAATATTTTTAAGAATTTTAAGGATAGTTATTTACAGAATGATTTAGTTTGAACATTGGGTATTACTGTTAAATTTTGGAGATTAATGATATGAAGGATTATTCATTTTTGTGAAATATATTACCATGTTATAACCATTTTGGTCTTAGTTAATGTCTAGATTTAGGAAGAATATATTTTAATCCTTTTAGGTATTGTGTGATACATTATAAGTTTATTTTAATTCTTGAGGCATAAAAATTCATCTTGAATACTCATCATTTGGACCAAAAGAGGAGATTATGGTGGAAGTTGATTAAATGATGAAATTATACTTTTCAAGTAAGCATATTATTATTATGTTATTATTATAGATTGTGATAAATTCTTAAAATCTAGGAAAATAATCTTGAAGATGAAAATTTTACATATTCCCTTCATTTCTCATGAGGTAATGGTCTTTTTCACACCTCTTTGGTTTATGGTTCTCTGGTTATTAACTTTATTGCGATCATTCACTTTATTGTGATCAAGTATCTCTATAACTCTTCATAATTAATTGATAATTACTCTTTTATTTCATTTTCACATTATCAGTTCCCACTAATTTTATCTTATTTGGAAACCTATTTATATTTCATTCCAGTTGAACTCTGTATTTTCTTTTCTTTTTTACAAAAGGGTGTTTTATTAACACTTTTAAAATTTTAAACCATTAATTATTGCTATCAATTGAAAATTTTGATTATGAAATTTATTAAATGGGGGGAGAATGTGGCACCCCGATATTTTAAAAGAAGAGCTTTATATTTGATAGCATATATGACATGCAACACCAAGCGCAAACAACCCACAAAATATATGATCGTTATAACCTAACCATTAAATTAGTGGGTATGAATAGAATCAACTAATTTATGAAATATATCTATTAATTTTAAAATCAATATAAATTTATTGATAAATTCTTAGTAAATAATCACTTAATTTTTAGTAATGACATTTTATTCATCAAAAATATGTTTTCTTCAAAAATCATTTTTATTACTTTATGTGACAAAATATTATAATTAATTTCTAGATATTTTAGAAAATGTATTTAATAAAATAAAATTTATTTTTTAAATAATAATATCGAATTTTATTTTGGGGTAAATTTTGATAATTTTTGGGAAATATTGATTTTTCAATTAATAGTGAAAAATATCGATTTTTGTAAAACTATCAATTATTTTCAAAAAAATAATTAATTTAAAATAAAAAAATTTATTTGAATTTGATTTAAATTAAAATCGGTATTATTTTTTATATTTAATACAGTTGATTATATTTCAATCAACTTTATACTAGATTTTAGTATAAGTTTATTATTAGGATTAAAAACGCATTTTTCTGAAAATTATTTTAAAGTGCGTAATGTTTCTCCATTTTAATTAATTAAAATAACCCCTAATTAAGAATGATTTAAATTTAATTTATATATTATATATCTATAAATATTAATTTAAATTAATATAATGACTATTACTAGTCATGTAGTTAATATTAGATCATCATATGCTTGAAAATACATTTCTTGAAAAATCGTTTTTCCATCATGTCTGCAGGTTTGATTTTAAATTAAATTTTTCCACTTATGTGAATTGAATTTGATAAAATAGTTTAAATATTTTGAATCATAATAATATATATTATATAATAATTTCAACTTACCTTTTCATAATGATTAGTGAAAACAGTAAAAATCTTTTACTGTAGTTAAGGTCGGAATGGGTTTGTTGTTCGGTAAACAAAAAGATATGGATTAAAATGGCCTAAAACATGTATAAATTCAATTTTATGGCCATATTTAGACCTTATATTGTATTGTTATTTATAATGGTCCATTTTTATCCTTTCTTTATATGTAAAATGTGGTTATAACGTTTTTCTTTCAAATTTTCCATGTGTGTCATCTCCCCCACTTATAAAAGGTCACCCCTCCCATCTACTCTTCACACCTTAAAATACTTTCAGTTCAAAAAATATCAACCCAAATCCATTCTTAAATTACCATTCCATTTCCAAGAATCATTTTATTTATTATAAAACCCTCCTGGTAAGGATTTTGGTGGAAGCCTAAAAAGTTCTTCTAAAGAAGTGGTATTGTTCTTAATCGAGCATTCTATTTTATTTGTTCTTACACCTCTATAAAATCCTCTTAAACTATGATGATATAAAAACATCAGTATAAATAATTATATTTTATTTTTTTAATTTCATAACATAAATCTATCTTATATTCCATAAAATAAGAAACAAAACCACTGTTCGTGTGTGTGGAGGTCTACCGTGTCACGACCTGTCCTCGGGGCTCATGTTGTGACTACCCCAAGCCCGCCTTCCATAGGCTAGGGGATGGAGACTAGCACCAAAGGTGAAAATCCCAATAAAAGGGAAGGCATTTCCTTTATATAAGAAAACAAACACAACAGAGTATGCAAGTTGAAGTAAACACTAAGTAAATTGAGTACAAAAGTAAGTGCTGAAAAGTAAATGGGCTAGTATACAAACCCAACTGGAAGTACAGTACAACTAAGAAAAGTGAAGTACAACAGCAGAAAATTAAAACAGCATCCACCGAGATGTCCTCCGGGAACCCCACCTGAAGGGTGGGTACAAATGGTCTCCTCAGCTCCTCGAATCCGTCCATCCGCTCCGCATACGTCTCACCTGATAGTCCACCTCCGGATACCATCCCGCTCTACAAGCCTCAACCACGATCAGCGTTGTCCATCGTCTGAAACCAACACAATGTAGTACGGGTATAGGTCTTGAAGGGGTCAGTATAAGATACTCAGTAGGGACCCTGAGACCCCCGAAGGCCTCCCAGAATCCAAAAAGGACAAACCACAAAGGATAAACCACAAAGGAAAGATAAAAACATGAAGTATCAACCAACTCTACTTAGGTATATGCCCATACATATAACTAAGTCATCAATTCCAGTTTGAATCCAACTCAAGAGCCCAAGTACAACCCAGTCCACACAGGAAAGAACAACTCAGTCCACACAGGAAAGAAAGACAATCATATCGTAGATAATGATTGAAAGTCAAGACTCATCTCACACAGGTATACTACTCACAAAGAGGGGTGGAAAAGATTAGATGTAGCCTCTGAATCATCTCCTCTACCGAACCCACGTAGGATCCAAGTACAGAAGTCGTCGCTGCTGAAACCATGTAGGATCCAAGTACAGTAACCATCGTTGCCGAACCCACGTAGGATCCAAGTACAGTCGTCATCACTGCCGAACCCACGGAGGATCCAAGTACAATCGTCCTCCCTGCCGAACCCATGTAGGATCCCAGTACAGTCGTCATTGTCGTCGCAGTCGCAGCCATCTCTAGGGTTCCTGCACATAGCACACTCGATTCCGGGAGGGTCCGCTCCACGATCCAAGAGGGTCGATACATCAACTATCACAAAGTCCAGAGTTGATGTATGCCAATGTTCTGTCTCGTCAATAGGAACTCAATGCGACAGGCGGCGCGTCAATTGGATGCCCGGTCTGAGAGATATTGGTTTTTCCGTCCCAGGGGCTCGGTTGGTTTTTAAGCTAAAACCAACCCGACCATACTCCAGCTGTGTCCAAATCTCAAGTGGAGTAAGTCAAAAGATCCGTCTCACTAGGAGGAATTCAACGTAATTGACGGAACTTCATCCGGACGTCCAGACCTTAAGCTATGAGCATTTCCGCTCCGAGGGCCCGGTTGGTTTCGAGTTCGAACCAACCCAGTCGTACCCAAACTTTGCCTAAAGCTTGAGTGTAATATACCAAAATGAACCTATCGATCCAAGGATCCCTACAAAACTGATGATGTGTCGATCGGAGGTTCATAGACCAAGATATGGGCATTTGAATGAACCTGGTCCGAAAATAGGGGGTCTGGGCCCAGTCCGACTCGGCCCAATACCCCCTGGGTCGGCCCGAACCAGGTTGACCTGTCCCGGGTCCAGGTCTAGCTCGGTTGGGCGTGGCCCGGCCCAGCTGGGCATGGTCGTCCCGGCCCGCATGGCATGCGGCTGGCCCGGCCCGCGTGGCCGGCGGCCCGGCTCGAAAGCCAGCCGCGGCTCGGCCGCTGGCCGAGCAGGACGCCAAGGGGGTGCGGTCCCCTGTTTCACCTCAACCATCAACAAAGAACAACAAGAAGAAGGGGAGGAGAATCGGCTGTGTTTGTGCGGTCCGATCTCCTCCGGTTATGACGATAACATTCAGCCAATTCTGGAACAACGAAGGATGATGATTAAACTTGAACAAAATAATTAACCCCTACCTCGACAATTGATGTCATTCATCGGGCGTCACGAAAGACGGCGTCGCGGGGTGAGGTTTTGAAGTTGGAATTGGCGTGCGTCCAAGAAGGAAACGGAGTCTCCACACTAGTTTTGGAGAGAATAAGGAAAGGCACATCATCCCTCTTTGCGGTGACGGCGTTCTTCATCGAAGAGGAGACGTTCTTCGCAGGAGGATGAAGTTCTTCCAAGAAAAACTAGAGTTCTCCCCAAATCCTCCTCACACAACAATTCTAACCAAAAATAAAATAAGCTCCTCCTTATTTTATTTTACTTTTCCATGAATTTCAAAAACTTAAAATTCAAACACTTAGTTAAATTAATTGAAGAGGTTTAATCAATTAATTTAGCACGTGTTGGCATGAATTAAAGTGGGAGAGGAGGAGTTACTTAATTAAGTTCCAGGGTTTGACAACATTAAACATAAGGATTTTAATGGGGGGTTTTAGGGAATGTGAAGGGTTGGGGCTCGTGCGGGCCCCACCTCACATTTATCCTCACATGGGTAGTTAGGATGCTAGTGGGTCCCACCCTAACTCCCCCATGTAGGATAAAACCACCTTAGTTATAAATAAAATCGTACCACAATTTTATTCACTTTTTATTTAAACCACTTTTTTTAAATAACTCCTCCCAAGAAAACACATCTTCGGTAAAGGTCATCCTAAACAATTACTGGCACTGCGGTTTCATCGGTGCCCTCAGATTTCATTTCTAAGTACCGGTTCAAAAGATAGAAAAACTCGCTCATTCGTTCACTGAACATACCCAAGCTAAACTTCGAAAATTGATTTTGGGCACACCGGACCTCAGAATCAGGTGCCGTCAGAAACTGCGTACTCATAAAATCCCAAAGAATTTGAGAAAAAAATTTCCTTTAAATTTACGGGTCTTTAAATTACTCCCACATCAGGGATTTACGTCCCCATAAAGCTACATCATAAACTAGGGAAACAAATGAGGGTACTGTGCATGCATCTGAGCCTCCTGATCCCATGTGCTCTCCTGGAGGTTCCCATGCTACCACCTGATTCACAATAGAGGAATCGACCATCCACGTAGGACCTTCTCTTGTTGATCCTCGATCTCCACTGGGACTTCTGCAAATGTCACCCCGTCATCGATGTCCAGCTCTCCGTGGTCGATGATATGTGCCGGGTCGTGCACGTATCTCCTCAGTTGAGATACGTGGAAGACGTCGTGCACCCGGTGCAACTGAGGTGGAAGAGCCAGGCAATAATCTACCTCACCTATCTTGCTGAGAACCTGGAATGGTCCGATGAAGCGCGTATATAATTTGGCACCCCGTCCAAATCTCCGTAATCCACGTCGAGGTGAGACCCGTAAGAAAACGTGGTCGCCATACTAGAACTCCAGTGGTCTCCACCTCCTATCACCATAGGACTTCTGTCGGCTTTATGCAGTCCTCATCCACTCCTGGATGATCTGCACTTTCTCCGTTGTGGCCTGGACCATCTCTGGTCCTACAAGTGCTGACTCCCCAGGGTCAGTCCAGCACATAGGTGATCTGCAAGGTCATTCGTACAATGCCTCGTATGGTGCCATCCCGATGGTGGAGTGGTAGCTGTTGTTGTATGAAAACTCCACCAAAGGTAGGTGATCCTCCCAGTTGCGACCAAAGTTGAGGACACATGCATGGAGCATGTCCTCGAAAGTCTGAATGGTCCTCTCCGTCTGGCCATCCGTCTGAGGATGAAAGGCGGTTCTCAGGCGTAGCTGCATCCCAAATTCCTCCTACAAACCCTTCCAAAGTCGGGAAGTAAAGCGATCGTCTCGATCGGAGACGATAGATGATGGCACACCATGAATTCGTACGATCTCCAGAACTTAGAGGCGTCCCAAGCTCTCCACCGAGCCCTACTCTCTGATAGGTAGAAAGTGGGCCGACTTGGTGAGTCGGTCGACGATCACCCAGATGGAGTCGTGTCCTCTGGATGTACGTGGAATCCCAGTCACGAAATCCATAGATATTCCGTCCCACTTCTACTCCGGGACCTCTAAGGGTTGTACCAAGCCTGCTGGTACCTGGTGCTCTGCCTTCACCTACTGGTAGGTGAGGCATCGTGAAACAAACTCTTCCACAGCCTTCTTCATACCCGGCCACCAATGATGTCGTCTGAGATCCTGGTACATCTTCGCTACACCTGGATGTACCGCCAATGGGGAAGTGTGAAACTCCCTCAGCACCTCCTCCTGTAATGAAATTGGTACCATGGTACGTCCCCTGAAGATGATGATGTGCTCCCCGCCTTCAAAAAATCCATCGGGTGCCAGCCCTGAGGATATCTGAGCACGTCGCGCCTCACAGTCAACGTCCTCACGTTGTGCCTCCCTGACCCACTTAAGTAGTGGAGGAGTGACTGTGAGCGACTGTAGAAAGGCTTCCCCATATCTATCCACGAAGGATATCTATGAGTATAGACTATCTCAAAGTCATAGTCTTGGAGGAACTCGAGCCATCACTGCTGTCTCAGGTTCAGGTCCTTCTGTGAGAATATGTACCTGATACTCTGGTGGTCAGAGTAGACTGTAAATCACTCGCCCATCAGATAGTGTCGCCATATCCTCAAGGCGAAGACCACTGTTTCTAACTCCAGGTCATGGGTAGCGTAGTTCTTCTCGTGATGCCTCAACTATCGTGAACCATAAGCGATCACCTCCTGCTCCTATATTAGGACACACCTGAGTCTAGTCTCTGATTCATCGCAGTAAACTACGTACCCTACGCCCTCCTCTGGTAGCCTCAAGATGGGTGCACTGGTCAATCTCTGTCTCGGCTACTGGAAGCTCTGCTGACATCTATCTGACCACACGAAGGCTTTCCCCTTCTTTGTCAAAGCTAAAAGTGGTGCTGCAACTCTGGATAAGTCTAGCACAAATCTCTGATAGTACCCAGCCAGACCTAGGAAACTCCGCACCTCAGTCACGCTCCTGGGTGGCTCCCAAGCTAGTACTGCCTCGATCTTCGCAGGATCCACCGCAACTCCCACCTCCGAGATGACATGCCCCAAGAAGTGGACCTCTCAAATCCAGAACTAGAACTTCAAGAGATTACCATAAAGCTGGTGCTCTCGGAGTGTATCCAGTACAACCCACAAGTGGTAGGCGTGCTCCTCCTCAGTAGTAGAGTAAATCAAAATGTCGTCGATGAAGACTATGAAAAACCGATCGAGGTAAGGCTGGAAGATCCTGTTCATGAGAATCATGAACACTCCTGGAGCGTTGGTTATGCCAAAAGGCATAACCAAGAACTCATAGTGGCCATACCGACACCTGAAGGTCGTCTTCTGCACATCCTCATCTCGAACTCTAAGCTGATGATAGCCTGACCTGAGGTCTATCTTTGAGAACCGCCGTGCTCCCTTGAGCTGATCGAAGAGGTCGTCAATCCTCGGAAGTGGATACTTGTTCTTCACGGTCACTTGGTTCAGGCGACGATAGTCGACACACAGTCGCAAGCTCCCATTCACCTTCTTGGTGAATAAAATTGGAGAAGCCTAGGGTGAAACACTGGGTCGGATGAATCCCTTGCCCTTCAAGTCCTCTAGCTATACCCGCAGCTCAAGAAGCTCAGCGGGAGCCATCCGATATGCTGGTGTAGATATCGGGGATGTCCCTGGGTACAATTCAATATGAAAGTCTACCTCTCTGCGAGGAGGTAGTCCAGGTACGTCGTCAGGAAAAATGTCTGCATACTGATCCACCACAACAGGAAAACTTGGACTCCGCACGTCAACCGCTTCAAGGATGAGACAAGAAAACTGATGGGTGATCAGCTGCCCTCTCCTCTGATACCAATTTTTCATGACCCGTCCTCGGGGCCTGTGCCATGACTACCCCAAGCCCTCCTTCCATAGGCTAGGGGCTAGCGACTAGCACCAAAGGAGAAAATCCTAATAAAAGGGAAGGAATCGCCTTTATATAAGAAAAAAAACACAACAGAGTACGCAAGCTAAAGTAAACACTAAGTAAACGGAGTACAAAAGTAAGTGCTGAAAAGTAATGGGCCAGTATACAAACCCAACTAGAAGTACAGTACAACTGAGAAATGTGAAGTACAATAGCTGAAAAGTAAAACAGCATCCACTGAGACGTCCTCCAGGAACCCCATATGAAGGGTGGGTAAATATGGTCTCCTCATCTCCTCTAATCCGTCCGTCCGCTCCGCATACATCTCGTCTGATAGTCCACATCTGGATACCGTCCCGATCCACAAGCCTCAACCACGATCAGCGTTGTCCGTTTTCTATAACCAACACAACTTAGTGTGGGCATAGCCTGTGCAGGGGTGAGTATACGATACTCAGTAGGGACCCTGAGACCCCCAAAGGCCTCCCAGAATCCACAAAGGATAAATCACAAAGGATAAACCACAAAGGAAAGATACAAACATGAAGTATCAACCAACTCTACTTAGGTATATGCCCATACATATACCTAAGTCATTAATTCCAATTCGACTTCAACTAAAGAGCCCAAGTACAACCCAGTCCACACAGGAAATCACAACTCAGTCCACACAGGAAAGAAAGACAATCATATCATAGATAATGATTGAAAGTCAAGACTCAGCTCACACAGGTATACTACTCACGAAGAGGGGTGGAGATGATTAGATGTAGCCTATGAATCATCTCCTATGCCGAACCCACGTAGGATCTAAGTACAGAAGTCGTCGCTGCCGAACCCACGTAGGATCCAAGTACAGTCGTCATCACTGTCGAACCCACGGAGGATCCAAGTGCAGTCGTCCTCGCTTCCGAAACCACGTAAGATCTCAGTACAGTCGCCATTGTCGTCGCAGTCGCAGCCAGCTCTAGGGTTCCCGCACACAGCACGCTCGATTCCGGGAGGGTCCGCTCCACGAGCCAAGAGGTTCGATACATCAACTGTCACAAAAGTCAAGATTTGGTGTATCCCAAAGTTCTATCCTGTCAATAGTAACTCAACGCGACAGGCGGCGCGTCAATCGGACGCCCGGTCTGAGAGATATTGTCTTTTCCGTCCCAGGGGTCCGGTTGGTTTTTAAACTAAAACCAACCCGACCATACTCTGTCTATTTCCAAATCTCAAGTGGATTAATCTAAAATATCCATCTCACTAACATGAATTCAACTTAATTGACGGCACGTCATTCGGACATCCGGTCCTTAAGCTATGAGCGTTTCCGCTCCGAGGGCCCGATTGGTTTCGAGTTCGAACCAACCCGGCGGTACCCAAACTTCGCCAAAATCTTGAGTGTAATATAAAGAAATGAACATCTTGATCCAAGGATCCTTATGCAACTAACGGTGCATCGATCGTAGGTTTGTAGCCCAAGATATAGGCGTTTGAACGAACCTGGTCCGAAAATAGGGGGTCTAGGCCCGGTCCGACCCGGCCCAATACCCCCTGGGTCGGCCCGAACCGGGTCCGGGTCGGGCCCGGTTGGACGCGGCCTGGCCCAGCAGGGCGTGGCCCAGCTCGGCCCATGTGGCTTGCGGCTGGTCCGGCCCAAGTGGCATGCGGCCCGGCTCGGAAGCCGGTCGTGGCTCAGCCGCTGGCCGAGCGGGACGCCAAGGGGGCGCGGCCCCCTGTTTCCAGAAACGGAGGACCCTGTGGGGTCCGCCCAAGCATCATGTCGGGGGGGGGGGGGGGTTTACCCCCCCCCCCCCCAGTTTTTCCGATAACGGCTGACCTTTATGGAGGGCCGGTTTAGCCGTCGCGGGACCCTTCAGGGTCCCGCCTCCTGGAGACGTCGGTGGCCGGTTGTCCGGCCACCCCTTCCTGGTCCGCCACGGCCTAAGGCCACGGCTTGTCTCACCGGCGCCACGCCCCACCGCCGCGGCCCGCTCCTGGCCGCAGCCTCCTTCGGCCTCACCGGCGCGGCGCGACGGCGCCGCGCACCACCACCGCAGCCCGCTCCGGCCGCGGTCCTCTTCTTCCCCGTGCAGTGCAACGGCACCACGCCGCCTTCACCTCAACCATCAACGAAGAACAACAAGAAGAAGGATAGGATAATCGGCCTTGTTTGTACGGTATGATATCCTCCTATTACGATGATAACATTCAGCCAATTCTTGAACAATGAAGGACGATGATTAAACTTGAACAAAATAATTAACCCCTACCTCGACAATCGATGTCGTTCGTCAGGCGTCGCGAAGACGGCGTCGCAGGGTGAGGTTTTGAAGACGGCGTTGGCGTGCGTCCAAGGAGGAAATGGAGTCTCCACACTTGTTGTGGAGAGAAGAAGGAAAGGCACATAGTCTCTCTTTGCGGTGACGGCGTTCTTCGTCTAAGAGGATACGTTCTTCACGGGAGGATGAAGTTCTTCAAAGAAAAACTAGATTTCTCCCCAAATCCTCCTCACACAACAATTCTAACCAAAAATAAAATAAGCTCCTCCTTATTTTATTTTACTTTTCCATGCATTTCAAAAGCTTAAAATTCAAAAACTTATTTAAATTAATTGAAGAGGTTTAATCAATTAATTTAGCATGTGTTGGAATGAATTAAAGTGGGAGAGGAGGAGTTACTTAATTAAGTTCAAGGGTTTGTCAACATTAAACACTTGGAGTTTAATGGGGGGTTTTAGGGAATGTGAAGGGTTGGGGATCGTGCGGGCCCCACCTCACATTTATCTTCACATAGGTAATTAGGATGCTAGTGGGTCCCACCCTAACTCCCCCATGTAGGATAAAACCACCTTAGTTAGAAATAAAATTGTTACACAATTTTATTCACTTTTTATTTAAACCACTTTTTTTAAACAACTCCTCCCAAGCAGACGCATCTTCGATAAAGGTCCTCCTAAGCAATTAATGGCACTGCGGTTTCATCGGTGCCCTTAGATTTTATTTCCGAGTACCGGTTAAAAAGATAGAAAAACCCGATCGTTAGTTTACTGAACGTACCCGAGCTAAACTTTGGAAATTGATTCCAGGCACACTGGGCCTCGGAGTCAGGTGCTGTCAGAAACTGCGTACTTGAAACTTACGGGTCTTGACATACTGCCTCATGAACCGATGTATTTTTTTTCCATTATTTCCTCTCAAGGGTGTTCATGATAATGGATTTAATGTTTATATATTATATTCATGACATATTTATCAATATTAAAAGATAATATTTCATTTTATTTCATATTGTTCCTCTCACTAAAAATGATTATGTTGTTTGGGCGTACGTGTGAACTACCACCTCCACAAAGTGATGTGATTATTTTTTCATCACCACACAAAATTGATGATATATATAAGTATATTTAAAGAAAAAATATTTTATTTATGATATAATTATAATTATTTAATTAAAAAATATTACTTACCTTCTTTCCATAATTATTGTTGACAAATTGAAATGTTACTCATGCGTATTTACGGCTTACCATCTCCATGATCGTAATGTGGTTCACTTTTCATGATCATATTTCATGATTGGTTTTAAAAGTATAATTGATGTATAAAATTATAATTATTTATTTATTATTATTCTATAGATGATGTGATAATGACCCCTTTGACCACAATCAACATACCAAATTTATTTTGAAAATATTGATCGATCATCCTCAAAACACCTGATGTGGACTTAACTGATTAAGTATTTAAACATGTCATTAAAATAAATAAAATAAATTATTTTAGTATAAGTTATTAAACCTTGAAATTTTTATTGATAAATAAAATGATTAATATAAGATTATTATATAGTATTTAAATGACATGCATGGAAATTTTTGACTTGAGGTAAGGGTTTCACATTTCACATTTACTACTATGAGACATATGTCATATTCACCGCTTATATTTATTATGTGGTGTAAATACTACCCAGGAATTTATTTTATTATTATTTTCCTTAAAATTATTGGGATTTATAAATCTATATTATGTTCAAACTTTCATGATATTTTGATCTTGAGATTGCTAAATCAGTAAGGGATTTCCTCTAAAATTTTCTTCTTTAAGGCGTATTTTATTATTATGCACCTATTTTATTTGATATGGTGAATATACTTACCGTTTACATGTTATATCCTTAATACTACATACTTAATGAAATTTTTATGTTAAATTTTTAATTATTTTATCCAAAGGTATTTTACATGAAATTTACTTGGTGGTAAAGGGTTTATTAACTGAATTTCCTTTTATTGGGTTATAACTCTCCTTCATTGACATTTTTATACCATGATTATGTGTATATTAATCACTAAATTGTTTTATTATATATTTAAAATTATATTTTTTGGAATTATATTTATTGCACAAAATCTCTCCATTGACTAATTTTCAATTCAATGATATGATCTTTGTAAGGGTAATTCATCTCAAATTATCTTTCCTTAAGATATATGCACCTATCTTCTATTGTGATGTTTATATGCTACCCATTTGACATTTTATATCTAGAATAAACTTAATTTTAAGATATTTAAAGTTTCATTTGAATTTATTCTTTCATGGTTCTTATGATTGAAATTTTACCAAAGTGGTGAAGGATTCATGTTACAATCTTTTTTTCAGAATTGTTTATGTTCAAGGTTCCTTATGGGGAAATCATATGCTCTTATTTTCTTGAACCATATATATTTTATTAACCTCTGATTATGAATGTGGTTTAAATTTTTAATTTCCATTTACTCTCTTATTTATTAAGGAAACTTCAAGAAATTCATTTGTAGATGATACCAATATTTTATCTTACTTTATATCGGGAATCTTTCTCTTCCATATCCATGTTTTCTAATATTTTACCAAAAATGTTCTTTTATAAAAAAAAGATTTATTAAAGAAATTTCACATGGTATTTTTCCTTCTTTTAAAAAAATTTTAAGAAATAAAATTCTTAATTTTTTTCAAACAGGTCACTTTTGGACTCCTATTACAAAATTTTTGAAAGGAAAATCTACTTTTAACATTTACAAAATGAATGGATTTTCCAACCTTTGTGACCATTATTTAATTTTTTTAGGATTCCTTTATAATTTTATAAATTTATTTTCAAAGAAATTTATATGCACAATATTTTATTAATTTTTAGTTTTTAAATGTGATTTTCAAAGTAAAAAGTATATTTTCTTTAATAATGCTTTTAATGATCTTTTAATGGTATTTACATTCATCAATGCCAACAACCCTTGATGTTGTTTATGCTCTACTGAGGATATTTTATAATGATACCATACTCATTATTTCTCTGGATGGATTATGATATTCTAATGGGACCTATTTCTTTTTTATTGGTGAATCAAGAAATGAAAGAACAATTATTATTGTTATGTTGAAAAGTACAAGATTCTAAATGTTTTATTCATGTATGGTACATGGACATTATTTATTATGATGAGTGTATCTATATTGCACTAGGTGATCTCTGTACAACTTATAATATGGGTTTATCCCCATTATAGCTCAAGACATGATGGTTTGATCCCCATTGTATCTCAAGATATGACGGGTTGAGCCCCATTATAGCTAATTATATGATGGATGAGCCCCATTATAGCTAACCAATGAATTGGTTAATGATTATGTTCACCAGATAATTATATTATAAGTTTACCATATGTTTATTCTACTTTTAAAGGCTTCTATAAAGGTTCTATGAATATAATGTTCCAAGACACTAACACATTTTCTTTATTCTTGTTGTGGGTTATAAATGTTTCCTTTGATCACTATAGACATAACATAGCTCATGATTATTGATTCCAATGACTCTTTACTTTTTTTAAATATTTATTTCATGATTCATGATTGATGATCTAGGTATTTATGGATTTGAATTACCTTATGTTATGCTCATGTACTTTAATTATCTCATCATACACTTATACTCATCTAATTTCTCATTAATGACATTTGATTATCAATGCTTATATTTATACTTACTCAGAATTTGAGATCACCCTTATTATGTTTATTATTCCCCAGGTATTGAATAATGATGTTAAATTATTTGAGTCTAAAGTGGTTTCATAATTGAAGAATTTTTTGGGAGATTTTGAAGACTTAATATGGAATATGGAAAGGTGGGTATACTGGGAAAACTACTCTCTTGAATTCATGAGTATTGTTTATGTAATATTTTTCCTAATTCTATACAAATCTAAAACTAAAAGGTCCGTGTGAATGTAAGTGGTCCAATATTTTCATTTTAATGTTGTAATTTTTGGATGGAAAAAATTGGGTCACATTTATCGGTATCAAATCAAAAAAAAAGTAAAGTTCATGTTTTTAGCACTGGATTTGAGAATGAAATTTTGGGGTTGTTATAGTTCATATAGTCCTTAGATTCTGAAGTAATCCAGATTCCTTAAGTGTTCACTGCACTAAGGGATCAACTCTCTAACTAATGGGCGATGGGTTACATATTCTTTCTCTCAAGGCCCACTCATTCAACCATGAGATCTCTCTCACTCACAAAGGATACACTCTTCCCATCTATCTTAAAAAATATAACTCATTTATGGTGATAATAAATTTGGGCCCACACCATGGAAAACCACTCCATACCCAAGATTACATTGTATGGTTTCATCATGAAAACCAAGATGTCCCATGAGAAACTCTCTTTACTGAGAAGCGGCTTAAACTGCTGGAAGATATGTGATATTGAAGAATCACTCCCTATTGGAACCTCTAGTCATATCTGCTAGGTTTAAGTATCAATTGGAAGATACATATATCATGTAGGGTTTAATTCAATGAAGGAATGACTCTCACCTATGTATACAACTACTATTTCAATAGTATAGAAGACACAAATCATACCTCAAATCATCTCATGTGTAGCCTAGTAATAGACCTCCATAGCATGCAGCTGCCCATAGCCTCGACCACCAACTCACTAAGCCTAGTGTGGGCCACCTAGTGGTGGTGGTGGAAGTAGCTCGTAGCATCTCCCTCCACCACCATATCCTACCCCAAATCTCAACATACTCCTCTTCTAACGTCACCTCCTTAGGGTCCACCCTAACCACGCCTGGGAGATCCCTAATCATGGTGTTGCCTATTACATGGTGGTATATCCACTATATTCCCATCCTTATTAGAATAATGGGTCAGAAAATCATGTTTCATATGACCCCTTTTGTCATAAGCATAGAATTATCCCTCAGCTAGATGGCTAGATCCTCTATGTGATCCTTGAGCTGTAGATCCATGCATCTGAGTCCAAGAATGAGTATGCCTCCTCTGTCAAGATCTCAATGTATGACACCTTTTATCTCCTATATAAGGATCAGGCACATAATTTCCACTTCCAGATACAACCACCCAACATCCCTCTACTAGGTATCTATCAGTCACCACAGGCCACTCTAGAACTCCAGCATAGGTCAAAAGGCACAAGGAGACTACACTGGCATGAATGTATCTATGGAGACCATAATCAAACTTCTATTCCTAGAATAAACCATCCTAAACCATATCCATGGAGTAATGTGTGAGGTTAGTGAAGATCACATTGTAATATACAATATTAAATTCACCCTATAGTAGCTCAAGAAGCTCCTTAATCCGCACAGAGCGTAAGCATGAGGGGTAATATTCATTTAAAAATAGATATTATAATTCTATCCATGAGAGCATCATATCATCATGGGTCTGCATCACTAGACTCCATAAACTCCCTACCATCCCATGAAGAAGGATTTCCTCAAGCACAACTATCTGATTAGTAAGGGTCTGATCAAGCTTGAAGACTCAGACCACTGACTCAAGCCAACCCTCTAATGCATGTGGGTATTACTCATCGTGTAAACTCTATGGTATTTGACACTAGAACTCACATATAATGCTAAGTTTTTGTGCATTATCATCCTTCCATATTGGAACTATTCTCTTCTTGATAGGTAGGGGCGCTACTCCCTAACCACATGGAGGGAACACCTCATGAGATGGCCCCTGAATTGAGGCATCATCACTCAATGGATCATTGTCATGCTCCTATATTAGTAACCTATATGTTTTTCTTCATGGAGGCATAATGAAAGTGGTGAATATGTACCACATTTAGATGAGTATATATATGGTGATATAATTCAATAATGGAAGTTAAAGTACTCAATACTATATGATTTAGGTACCAATGGTTCCCTACAATTGATGTCACTGTATGCTGAGTCAACAAGAAATTTTTTAGAGTCCTAGTGAATGGATATGTCGATCACTTCACCAAAACTAGATTTAAAATCCTAAAATTCACTCACGGGACACTTTGACATCATTTCTCTAATTTCCCAAACCAATCCTCACCATGGGTCCTACTCCCACACTGACCTAAGGATGAACTACTCTAATACCACTCTGACATGAATCTACCCATGGGGGCTTGCCTAGGTGGTGGAAAGTTGAGTGTGACAATCCAAAGCCCACCACCAATAGGATAGGGGTCAGCGACAAGAGCTAAGAAGGCATGACTGAAATGGGAGGCATTAACCTAATATACCTATACGCACACACACGCACATCCATCTCCATGGAAAAGTGCAGAGGAATAATAAAATACCGTAACATATAGAGTGTAACCATGCATGCAATAACCACTAGGAAAATACATCATATTCTAATAGTATAAACCAAAGAGTAAAGGGTAAAAATAAACACCCAACCAAAAATGATGTTCCAACCTAAAAACAACTTGAAAAATAGGATGATTGAGAGTTACTAGCTCCTGATCTTCATGTCTAACCACCAAACGTGGCCAATACAGTCTAGTATCACCATATTTCACTAATTACTCCATTGATTTTTTTTCATCTGCATAAGCCATGACACGTGGTGGAAATGTCTATATAGGGTGATTATATACATACCCAGTAAGAATCCCCGAAAACCACAAATGAAGTAATAGAAAGATACGATATAATTCATCTTAACCCATGGTAGAAGGTAAAAAAAACCCAACATATATATATATATGCTTGTAAAGAAACCCAAGTGAGAGAGAAAGGGGATCTCTATCTCCATAACCCAACAAAGAATAATGAGTATTACTATAGATTTAAAATTCTATCTCTAATTACTAGCATCATACACAACCTAGCAAGAATCTATGTGGATGGTCTTGTACCTTGGTGATATGCTCCACAACTGAGGGATCCACAACCCTAGTGAAGGACTTATTCTCCACCATATCTTCAAGAAGGGGGAGTACCACTCCATAAATAGAGGGCATACACCATATTGTAGTATGGGGTATTGACTCTACCTATATAAAGAGTATGGGGACCCACAACCTAGTGCGATAGGGGAGTACCAACCCTAGAATCACTCCAATGATCTTGCCCAGATCACATCCATCATCAATCATTTCTTAAAGAAGAGTCACACAAGAGAAATCTCACACTATATCTCATATTCCATAATGATGACACATAACGCCCCGACCCCAGTTACCCAGAGTCAGTGCATTATTAAATAACATTTTCTTGATCATAAAAGATCAAGTCTCGAAAGACCGATTACTTTAGTAGCCTTGGAATCACTAAATACATTCATAAAGTTTACATTACATCGTAAAGTGAAAAACTACAACAACATATTTTCTCCATAAACCACACTCATATCCCCTCATACTATCCCTGTAGGTTATTCATAAAATACTTCTTCACATCCTGGGAAAAATAAAACATATAAGCGGATGAGCTCAGATGCCCAGTAAGGATAACAATATAGCAGAAACTTTCATAAATAAGCATAAACATTTAAGGAAATGTATAACTAAAACAAAAGACTTTTAAACATGAACTTCAGCATAATATGGAAAAAATAAAATGAAATAATTCCATTTACTTATTCACATGGATATTCTACTAATCTAATAATAACATGAAATATCAATAACCACTTTCATAATGATGGAATGCATAATGTCATGCTATCATAACCACATAGTCAAGGCATTGTGCCAAGACTAAAAATAAAATTTTGTCAAGGCCTTGTGCCAAGACACTAGTTTGTCTCATGAGACCTACCGATGCATCAAGGAGCTATATCAGGCTCCACCCGTCACTTACTAAGTCCAATGCATTCCTTATATGAATAGGTTTAAACATAACATAAACATTCGTATTAAAACTAGCATACGAAATGTAAATACTTTCTACATAAACCATGAATGGTATAAAAATAACACATCCACAGTCAAACATATCACAAAACCTTCAATACAATATGGAAGTTTTGTATCATAATAAATCAACTTCAAATAAGCTTAAAATCCATCAAAGTATGTTGACATTGATGAAATCAAAACTATTTAAGATAAATATCTCTTTTTTTGAAATCATTTAAAAGTCACATAATTATAAAAGAAAATATTTACTTTGAAAATATTATTATAATCTTTTAAGATAATATTCAATGATTTTATAATGGTGGAAAATAGCCACACCCGCCGTATAAGTTAAAAAAGACATTCTTACCTTAATTTTGTCGAAAAGGTTAAAAAGAACCTTGTTTGGAAAACAACTGAAAGTTTCCTTTATAAAAATCTTATAAAAAGTCAACAAGGGTATAAATGACATTAAACCATAGTCTATAAAATAGTAAGAATGATTTGAAATACATTTTTAAGAAACATGTATGTGGATGATAAAGAGATCTCAGTAGATACTTACGTAAAAACAACCTCGGATAATAAAGAGATTGTGAAATTAACCCTTACCTTGTACTTTTCCTTGGTAGAGGGTAGGTTAAACTCCTATATAATGGTGAAATAATTTTTATTAAATTATTCAATAATCATATACATTAATATGATATCATATATGATCTTCTAATATTTCCTTTTAGTATTATCGTTGTTTCGGTGTTAACTGATTTGTTCTGCTTGGTTACGTAAGTCATGTTTGTTATGAATAGGATATATTTGATTTATATAAAGAATTATATTATGTAATTAAACATTATTTTTAACCATAAAATGAAAATTAGTCTTGAATGGATATTATGGGGAAATTAATCTCATCGCGTTCGTAGAGACGGTAATCCGTACGTACGCACGAACACTACTTCCATTTCATTTTTCATTTTAAAAGGAATCAAAACCAAATGATAAAAAGGTATATTATTATTCAAGTATAATATAATATCTTATATATTTTACTTAATTTCATTAACATAATCCTTTATACGTTCTATGTATCGTATGAACGAGTCATATCACTTTGAGGGGGCGGTAGTCCGCACTTCCTCAAATGAAATTATCATATATATATATATACAACATGAAATGAATAATGGTATGCTATAAAATGGAATTACAGAAGATTATATATAAAATAAATATCATTAATATAATATTTAATTATAGTTCTATCATAATGGCCACCATGATAGGTGGTAGTAGATAATTGAACAATCATCGTTTCGTGAAGCGTTTGGTTTCCATCCACATAAACATTATGTTCTTTACCCATTAGATGGAGGTGTGTGTAAGTGTAGTTCTAATAATTCTCATAAAAATATCCTATTATATTTAGTATACTGGTTTTGTTACAAAAGAAAAGAATAAGAAGATTTTAGGGGTTTGAGAAGTAAAATAAAAGAAAAGAAGCTAAGATAAATTGTTACCTTTAATTTGGGTAACTTCCTTTGGTTTGAACCAAAAAGGACTATTAAAGTGCCTTATGCCTAAAGTAAGGCTTCTAGGAGAAGGATATGGATGTAGGGATCTTAATTGGGTAGAGGCTGGACGAACCAAAAGGATTGAGAGGTGTGAGTAATTGGTTAGAAGTGGTGTCCTTTTATAAGGGGGAGGAGGGGTTCGTTAGGAAAGATTGAAAATATTATTTTATTATATAATGATATTCAGTTTCTAAAGGTTAAAAACTCATTAAAGTTGAATATAAGATGAATCATGATCGAAATGAAATCATCCAATAAGAATTGGACAGGTTTTGGGTATTATTTTAGTCTTTATAATCTAATTTATTTAAATCATTTATTAATGAGGTAAACACCACATCATTATTGTGTCATAAATAATTTTGTTTATTAGATGTCTAAAAATTATAAAAAAAATACCATGATGTAGGAAATCTTTTTATATTTCTAATTAATATTTATAGTCAAAAATATAACATATATAACCCTACGTAAAAATTATTTTTCTAAAGGATATATGCTTATGTTATTTTTGTATTTACTTTAACTTAATTAATATAAAGTGTCACTATCACTTACAAGTGGCTCCATGGGGTCCCAAAATCGACCCAAAGATGACCATAGTAGGAAATGTATCAACCAATGGGGTTAGGACACGTTTTAGTGTAATTTAGTATTATTATAATATTATTTTTTTACCCTTATTTACCGGATTTACCCTTTAACCATGGTAAATAAAATATTTACCGAAGTAATTATTCAAAATGTCTAAAACTAAAAGTTACCTATTTATATAATTTGGACCTCCTAATTCTAAATATGGAATCCATTTTTCTAAATTCAAAATATAGAAGTGGCAGAAATTAATTTAAAATTAATTCTCTTTGTCAAAACAAAAAGCATGTTTTTAAGAAATAATAACTATCAAAAGATTGACACTTGTTTATGTCTAGTTTAAATGTGAAATTACATCCAATGAACAAAATTGGATTAAATGGTAAAAATATATTCTAAATATAATTTAAAACCACTCAATAGTATAATTTATTATTATAAATTATTTGGATTAAAAAAGTTGTTTTTAATTAAAGTTTAGTATTTTTCACTATTCATCGAAAATTGAAAGTTCTCAGAAAAATACCAAAAATTCACCCTAGGCTAATTTCGATATTCCAAATCCAAAAGTGAAGTCCATTTTGAAAGATAAAATTTATATAATTTCAAAAGGTTAGTATTACTATTAATAACGGCTATTTTGATTGGTTGTGGTGTGTGTTAGAACTCGAAGTTGCGTACAACACACGCTATTGTATTATTTAAAGAGAAGTGTACCGTGGAAGCTTGGGGTGTTACATTCTCCTCTCCTTCAAATAATTTCGTCCTAGAAATTTCTAGACTATTACTGCATAAAAAGAATCGGGTGGTTCTTCATCATAAGTTCCTCAGGTTCCCATGTTTCCTCTTCCATCTTATGGTTTCTCCATAGAACTTTTACCAGACGAGTCGTCCGATTTCTCAGCACTTGTTCTCTTATATCAAGAATCTTGACAGGTTCTTCGCAATAAGACAAATTGAGTTCCAGTTATAATTCCTCATAGGTAAGTACATGTGTTGGTTCAGGCATGTATTTTCTCAACACTGATACGTGGAACACATTGTGAACTTTGAGAGACTTTGCGGCATTGCCAAACGGTAAGCTAAAACCCCAATTCATTCTAGAATTTTGAAAGGTCCGATGTACCTGGGACTCAATTTACCTTTCTTACTGAAACGTATAACTCCCTTCCATGGAGACACCTTCAAGAAAACATAATCTCCTTTCTGAAATTCCAAATCCTTCCTTCGGTTAGCGGCATAGCTCTTCTACCTACTTTGATCTGCTT
The DNA here is from genome assembly GCA_963277665.1 of Viscum album. Taxonomy (NCBI): domain Eukaryota; kingdom Viridiplantae; phylum Streptophyta; class Magnoliopsida; order Santalales; family Viscaceae; genus Viscum; species Viscum album. The sequence continues at coordinate 894,469,054 of OY728128.1, forward strand.
TGATGTGGTTTTGGATTACCTTCACCTTTTCCATTTTTTCCTCCACCAGTTCTGGGCCTAAGAGTTTTCTTTCACCAACATCATCCCAACAGGTTGGTGGACGACATCTCTTTTCATATAACACTTCATATGGTTCCATCTATATACTCAAATGGAAGTTATTGTTATAAGAAAATTCTACCAGAGGTAAATATTGATCCCACATACCCTGAAAGTCAAGTGAGAAAGATCTAAACATGTCTTTTAAGGTTTGAATAGTCCGTTCTGATTGTCCATCTGTTTGAGGGTGGTAGGTAGTGCTCAAACGAAGTTCAGTATCCAAGGCCTTCTAAAGACTCTTCCAAAATCTTGAAGTAAAATGGGGATCACGATCAGAAACAATTGATAGGGGTACTCCATGGAGTCTCACAACTTCATTAATATATAGTCTTGCTAGACTTTCAAGTGTTAAATATTCCCTTATAGCAAGAAAATGTGCTAACTTGGTAAGACGATCAACAATGACCCATATTGCATCATTTCTTCTATGAGTCTTTGGTAGTCCCATGAAAAAGTCCATCATAATATTATCTCATTTCCACTCAGGTATGGGAAGAGGTTGTATGACTCCTCTAGGTTTTTTCCTTCCAGCTTTCACTTGTTTACAAACCATACATCTTCACACAAAATCAGAAATCTCCCTCTTCATCTTGTCCCACAAAAAATGTTCCTTTAAATCTCTATACATTTTGGTTCTCCCAGGGTGTATAGAGAAATTGTAACTATGAGCATCATCCAACAATTCCCTTTTTAGATTAGGTATATCGGGAACACAAAGTCTCTTCCCAAATTTCAAAATTCCATCTTCATACACAAAGTCACTCAATATCCCATCATTTACAGATTTAATCTTCCTTTTAAACTCTTTATCATCAGTCTGAGAACTCTTTATCCTTTCTAATAAATATGGTTTGGAAACCATTTGAAAAATTATTGATGTTTCACCTTCCATTGTGATTCCCATATCAATATTTACTAAATCCATGAAAATAGGATCCCTTTCAACTATCATCTTGTTCAAAACTCCATGATCCTTTCTACTCAAAGCATCTACTACCTTATTTGCATTCCCAGGGTGGTAGTGTACCGTGCAATAATAATCCTTGATTAGTTCAAGCCATCACCTTTATCTCATGTTGAGTTCTTTCTGTGAGAAAATGTACTTCAAACTCTTGTTATTGGTATATATCTCACATTTTTCATCATAGAGGTAGTGTCTCCAAATATTCAAGGCAAATATTATAGCTACTAACTCAAGATCATGAGTAGGATAGTTTTTCTCATGAATTTCTAGCTGGTGTGATGCATAGGCAATAACTCTATCATTCTGCATAAGGACACAACCAAGTCCTTTCTTCGATGCATCACTATAAATAACAAACTCATCATTCCCCGATGGTAGAGTCAATATAGGTGCATTAACTAATCTTCTCTTCAGTTATTCAAAACATTCTTCACACTCTTTTTTCTAAACAAATTTAACCCCTTTTCTTGTGAGCTTCATTAATGGGTTAGCCAATCAGGAAAAATTCTAGACGAAAAGTTGATAATAACCTACTGAACTAATAAAACTGCGTACCTCGGTTATACTCGTTCGTGCTAGCCATTATTGGATTGCCTTAGTCTTATAAGGATCAATAGAAATTCCATCCTTAGAGACAATATGGCCAATAAAAGAAATCTCCTGAAGCCAGAATTCACACTTGCTAAACTTCCCATATAATTCATGTCTTCTAAGAGTCTTCAGGATAATGTGCAAGTGATTTTCATGATATTCGTAGCTTTTGGAGTATAACAAGATATCGTCAATAAATACCACTACAAAATCATCTAGATATTCCTTGAAACTCTATTCATTAGATCCATGAAAACAGAGGGTGCATTATTCATCCCAAAAGGTATTACTATAAACTCATAATGCCCGTACCCGGTTCGAAATGTTGTCTTAGGAATGTATTCCTTTTTCACACACAACTAATGGTATCTGGATCGAAGTTCAATCTTTGAAAAGTATTGAGCTCCATGCAGTTGGTCAAATAAATCATCAATGCAGGGTAGGAGATACTTGTTCTTTATTGTTATAGCATTGATCTCCCTGTAGTCGATACATAACCTTGTAGATCCATCTTTCTTCTTAACAAAAAGGATAGGGGATCCCCATGGAGAAACACTAGGGAAAATAAATCCCTTATTACTTAATTCCTCTAGTTGTTTCTTTAATTCCACTAATTCCACAGTGGTCATTCTATAAGGGGTCTTCGATATAGGCCTTGAACCAGGAATTAAATCAATAGAAAACTCAATTTCTCTTTCTGGAGGATGTCCAGGTAAATATTCTGGAAACACATCTACATATTCTTTCACAATAGGTACATCCTCTATTTGAACATTCCTTTCCTCACCCAAAATCATTTCATTTTCTTCCTCACCAATAATTGAATTTAGTTGAGCTACTGGGGGTGGATCTAGATAAGAATTAGGTGGTGATGATTCTTCTCTAAAGATAAGGTGTTCCTTATCATCATCATCAAAAATCGTAACCTCCTTCTTCTTACAATAAATCTTCGCATCATGGTCCGAAAGCCAATCCATACCAAGGATTATATCAAATTCAATCATGGGTATGACGATGAGATCAGCAGATAAAGAACATTTATGTGCTCTAATGGGGACTGATTCACAAAACTTTGTAGCAATGATACTTCCCTTAAGAGTTTTAACTTGAAACTCCCTTGTTAAATCAAATTGAAAATATCTAATTTTCTTAGAAAACTGGGAAGATATGAAACAAGGCGATGATCCAGAATCAAATAATGCATCTGCTAAACTTGAGTAAACCATTAAATTACCTTCCACCACATCTTGTGAAGCTTCAACCTCAGCAGTAGTGATAGCATAAGCTTGACCTTGATCCCTTGGCCTTTTCTGAGGTAAATTTTCATGAAGATTAGGACATTCATTTTCATAATGTCCCATCTCCCTGCAATTGTAGCATTAAACATCGGTAGCTTCTTTCTTCCCCTTTCAATCATGAGCTTGGTGGCCTTTTTCACCACACTTATAACAGACTCACATTCCCTTCAAGCAAGTACCAGGGTGTTTCTTCCCACATTTACTGCAGGATGGATATTCAACTTTTCCCTTCTTCCCCTTATTTCCATTCCAAGAGTGATCAGCTGATCTCTTCTTCTCTTGCTTTGCTTTAAAGTCATAAGACTTAGAGAATTCCTTTTCTATCTTGATAGCACATGAGACAATATCTTCGTACGACGAGAAGGATTTTGAGACTAATGATCGATGGAGAAATGTTTTTAACCCATCAAAGAAACGATCAATCTTACTCCTTGGGTTGCGTATATAATCTACCGCATGCCTCGCTAACCTTGTAAAGTTAGCCTCATACTTTGCGACATTCTCATCCTCCTTTTGTCTTAGACTTAGAAATTGTCTTTCCATATCCGCTCGATGGTCATGAGGAAATTATTTTTCTAAGAAAATATCTTTAAACTCCCTCCATTCCATATTTGATACTTCATCATTATCCTTCATGTTTTGAATCAACGACCACCATTGATCAGCATCTCCTGTGAGGCGGTAAACTACCATGATAACTTTTTCCCTTTCACTACTCCCCAAGGCATAGAATATTTTCTCTAAGGAATTTATCCATTGCTCATATACTAATGGATTTGTACTCCCATTGAAATTTGGTGGTTTTTGCCTCATGAAGCGATCTAATATTGATCCTCCATGCTGCGGATCAGGGTGCTCCATACGGGTAAGGTTATTATTCATAACCTGAGTGAGTTGTCCCAATATAGTGATAAGATGATCAGAACTAGTTGTATCACCAGCTCCACTATAATTATCTTGAGTGGGATGGAAATCCTTACATGGAGTTCATGCATTGATACAGTTGTCATTCCTTCCACTAGGCGCCATTTCTAAATAATGGCATACACTAGATTAGTTTATGAATCACAATACATAAATCCAAACTTTTAAAACACTTAACATGAATTGAACAGTTTATGGATATAATCCATAATCATAAAAATGTTTTATTTGAGGAAGTATATACTCATAAACCCTTCATAATGGTTTGTAAAGAAAATGAGAATTATCCTAAGCATATCCCCCAGGAGTGTCGTAACCAAGAGTGCAGCAAGGCCCGTTGTCGTGCACCAGTTCCCGTTCGAGTCTAGATCAAAGCGGTGTTTTCGAGTTTTAACCCTAGGTACATCTGTTCCAGATCCACCTCTACCTTCTCATATCCATATAGGGATGTATTGTTCGTAAAACTCACAAAATCTCTACAATACCAAAATTATAGGAAGTTCTTCTATAATAATCCTTAAAGTCCATCTTAGGTCTATGTGCTCTAATCAGAGTTTATCTAAATCTAGCTTCCAAGGTTTGTACTAAACTTCCTCTGATACCAACTATAACTCCCTGACCCTAGTTACCTAGAGTTATTGCATTATTACATAACATTGGCATGATCACAAAAGATCAAGTCTCGAAAGACCGATTAGTTTAGTAGCCTTGGAATCACTAGATACATTCATAAAGATTACATTACATCATAAAGTGAAAAACTACAACAACATCTTATCTCCATAGACCACACTCATATCCCCTCATACTATCCCTGTAGTTCATTCATAAAATACTTCTTCACATCCTGGGAAAAATAAAACATACAAGGGGGTGAGCTCAGATGCCCAGTAAGGATAACAATATAGTAGAAAATTTCATAAATAAGCATAAAAATTTAAGAAAATTTATAACTAAAACAAAAGCCTTTTAAACCTGAACTTCAGTATAATATGGAAAAAATAAAATGAAATAATTCCATTTACTTATTCACATGTATATTCTACTAATCGAATAATCACATGCAATATCAATAACCACTTTCATAATGATGGAATGCATAATACCAGACTATCATAACCACATAGTCAAGGACTTGTGCCAAGACTACAAATAAGATTTTGTCAAGGCCTTGTTCCAAGACACTAGTTTGTCTCATGAGACCTACCGATGCATCTAGGAGCTATAGTGAGCTTCACCCGTCACTTACTAAGTCCAATGCATTCCTCATATGAACAGGTTTAAACATAACATAAACATTCGTATTAAAACTAGCATATGAAATGTAAATAATTTCTCCATAAACCATTAATGGTATAAAAATAACACATCCATATTCAAACATATCACAAAACCTTCAATAAAATATGGAAGTTTGGATCATAATAAATCAACTTCAAATAAGTTTAAAATCCATCAAAGGATGTTGACATAGATGAAATCAAAACTATTTAAGAGAAATATATATTTTTTTGAAATCATTTAAAAGTAACATAATTATAAAAGAAAAAATTTACTTTGAAAATATTCTTATAAGCTTGTAAGGGAAGCTTAAATGATTTTATAACGGTGGAAAATAGCTTCACCCGCCGTATAAGTTAAAAAAGACATTCTTACTTTAATTTTGTCGAAAAAGTTAAAAAGGACCTTGTTTGGAAAACAATAGAAATATTCATTTATAAACATATTATAAAAATTCAACAAGGGTATAAATGAATTTAACCCATAGTCTATAAAATAGTAATAATTATTTGAAATACATTTTTAAGAAACATGGATGTGGATGATAAAGAGATCCCAGTAGATACTTACGTAAAAACAACCTCAAATAATAAAGAGATTGTGAAATTAACCCTTACCTTGTACTTTTCCTTGTTAGAGGGTAGGTTAACCTATTTTATAATGGTGAAATAATTGTTATTAAATTATTCAAGAATCATATACATTAATATGATATCATATATGATCTTCTAATATTGCATTTTAGTATTATCGTTGTTTTGGTGTTAACTGATTCGTTCTGCTTGGTTACGTAAGTCATGTTTGTTATGAATAGGATATATTTGATTTATATTTAGAATGATATTATGTCATTAAAAATTATTTTTAACCATCAAATTAAAATTAGTCTTGAATGGATATGATGGAGAAATGAATATCATCGCGTTCATAGAGACGGTAATCCGTACGTACGCACGAACGCTACTTCCATTTCATTTTTCATTTTAAAAGGAGTCAAAACCAAATGATACATAGGTATATTATTATTCCAGTATAATATAATATCTTATATATATTAATTAATTTCATTAACACCATCCTTTATACATTCCATGTATGGTATGAATGAGTCATATCAGTTTGAGGGGGCGGTAGTCCGCACTTCCTCAAATGAAATTATCATATATATATACAACATGAAACGAATAATGGTATTCTATAAAATGGAATTAAAGAAGCTTATATATAAAATAAATATAATAAATATCATATTTATTTATAGTTCCATCATAATGGCCACCATGATAGGTGGTAGGAGATAATTGAACAATCGTTGTTTTGTGAGGCGTTTGGTTTCCATCCACAGAAACATTATGTTCTTCACCCATTAGATGGAGGTGTGTGTAACTGTAGTTCTAATAATTCTCATAAAAATATACTAGTATATTGAGTATACTGTTTTTGTTACAAAATAAAAGAATAATAAGAGTTTATGGGTTCGAGAAGTAAAATAAAAGAAAAGAAACTAAGAGAAATCATTACCTTTAATTTGGGTAACTCCCTTTGGTTTGAACCAAAAAGGACTCTTGAAGTGCCTTATGCCTAAGGTAAGGATTATAAGAGGAGGAGAGGGATGTAGGGAGATTAATTTGGAAGATTTTGGATGATACAAAAGTCTTGAGAGTTGTGGGGAATTAGTTAGAAGTGGTGTCCTTTTATAAGGGGGAGGAGGGGCTCTTTAGGAAATATTGAAAATATTATTTTATTATATAATGATATTTGGTTTTTAAAGGTCCAAGACTCATTAAAGTTGAAGATAAGATGAATGATGATCTGAATGAAATCATCCAATAAGAATTTTATAGGTTTTGGGTATTATTTTAGTCTTTATAATCTTATTTATTTAAATCATTTATTAATGAGGTAAACACAACATCATTATTGTGTCATAAATAATTTAGTTTATTAGATGTCTAAAAATTAAAAAAAAATACCATGATGTAGGAAATATTTTTATATTTATAATAAATATTTATAGTTGAAAATATAACATATATAACCCTATGTAAAAATTGTTTTGCTAAAGGATATATTCTTATGTCATTTTTGTATTTACTTTAACTTAATTAATATAAAGTGTCCCTATCACTTACAAGTGGCTCCATGGGGTCCCAAAATCGACCCAAAAATGCCCATGGTCGGACATGTATCAACCAATAGGGTTAGGACACGTTTTAGGGTAATTTAGTATTATTATAATATTATTATTTTACCCTTATTTACTGGATTTACCCTTTAACCATGGTAAATAAAATATTTACCGAAATAATTATTCAAAATGTCTAAAAATAAAAGTTACCTATTTACACAATTTGGACCTCCTGATTCTAAATATGGAATCCATTTTTCTAAATTCAAAACACATAAGTGACAGAAATTAATTTAAAATTAATTCCCGTTGTCAAAACAAAATGCATGTTTTTAAGAAATAATAACTATCAAAAGATTGACACTTTTTTATGTCTAGTTTAAATGTGAAATTACATCCAATGACCAACATTAGATTAAATGGTAAAAATATATTCTAACTATACTTTAAAACCACTCAATATTATAATTTATCACTATAAATTATTTGGATTAAAAAAGTTGTTTTTAATTAAAGTTTAGTATTTTTCACTATTCATCAAAAATTATAAGTTCTCAGAAAAATACCAAAAATTTACCCTAGGCTAATTTCAATATTCCGAATCCAAAAGTGAAGTACATTTTTAACGATAAAATTTATATAATTTCAAAAAGTGGGTATTACTATTCATAACGGCTGGTTGGATTGGTTGTGGTGTGTGTTAGAACTCGAAGTTGCGTACAACACACACTATTGTATTATTCAAAGAGAAGCGTATCGTGGAAGATTGGGGTGTTACATGACAATAATCACATTCTATATAGAAAAACACTCAGGATATGCTACATGGGGATAAAAAATTTTGAGTCCAGAAGAATAATATATATAAGGTAGAAGTTACTTGGAGAAGTATGTGGGGTGTACATGGGGCCACATGTTGTGTGTCCTTGCCTCATTTCCTAGGAATGTTCTCCCTTGAACATGGATTGGGAGGCCACATAATACTACATAGAATGTACATGTGTTACATGACATGTATTAACCACCCAGGGCCTACCCATGATCTTTTAACTCGTGCCCTTGTATACAGACCATGCCCATGTACATGTCTATGTCTAGGTATCCTGGTCGTGTTTGAGTATATGGTTGTTCCCATGCTCTCTAGAAATTCCCATGTTCTTAGCCGTGTATGTGGCTATGTATTCTCAGAGTACATGTCGAGCCATTGGCATAGGGCCACACAGAGTGTGGTGGGTCCACACAATGTGTGATATTATCCTCTGCCTAAAACCCTAGTCGCTGCTTCCAGGGGACTATACAGTGTGTGTTCTTTGGACTATACATTGTGTAGTCAAATTTTTATATAAATGTAGGAAAGCTTCACACATCTACCAATCCTTTGATTATGATAAAAAATCATTGTTTGACAACCCAAAATCGAAGGGAGTCATCTCCAGTCATCGATCTCCAGTCTCTAATTTCCAATAATCTAAAATCCATTCACCCACCAACAAGATATCACACCTTTCCTCACCACTCCAAATCCCAAATCTATATAGGTATCACCCTCTACCCACAATCCATATTGATATATCCATAAATCACCAAACCAAATGTCATTCTCATAAGAACCATGAATCTAAGGGTTAGATCATTCTCGATCCCACCCTGACAATGTTGAACCATAACCCCATGGGCCAACGATGAAGAATGCAAAGAATGGTGGGGTGAAATGTACATAAACAATGTAAATCCATCATTTTCCAAGCATTCTCGGCTAATGATCACATAAACAGGGTTTGCAAAGGTGATATGAAGTGCAACAATGGAGTTTTATCAGATTAATAAAACCAAAATGTAGCAAGGCTCAGGTAAATATCTATAAATCGCATATCAAATAAACTGATAATTAAATACATGCTTGGAAAATTAAATAGGGTAGAAATAAAAAAAATAGTGTGACCTTCCTTGATTATGTAATGATGGAAAAGATCCACTATGTCCACTACCTACCTCTCGATTCACCTAAATCTGATCATTGATCCATGTCCTTGGGTTTTCCACTACTAATAAAGAATTCCCTACAATAATCCTCTTAGGTTTATGTAGCTAACCCAGTATAAATATCATAAAAATGTATTTATATATTATTAGGATAGGTTAGTTCATTTAATTAAAATAAATAAATAATTTATTTATTTTATTAAATGTACCCACCAATGGTTACCTCCCACGAAATTCCTAGCACTGAAAAACCTTAGGTCGCACCTAGGGTAAAAACTATATTATAGAATCAACTTTGATCTCAGATTTCCCATATGGGGTCTCTAACAACAGAGAAAACCATTTATATTGAAATGATGCATGTGTGTGCATTAAAATATATTAAAATTTTTAATATATTAATTCTGAGGTCCTGAGATGCCCAAACACCACGAAGACTCTAAGGATAAATCAAAATATATAGATTTAATTATTCAAAAGCCTAATATATAAAAACCAAAGTCATTATAGGATACCTGGTAGCCACCACTGGGTAGTCGATGGCCTATCCAGAGACTTCCTTTATTCTGGACTTGGAACTGGTTAGCTGGTAAACCTCCACCAGCTAGCCAGTGGCCTACATCTAGAACATTTTGGTTCTTCCTTCACCACTAGCTAGTTGGTCAGTCTTCTTAACATCATTGGTTCTGACAAAATGGCATCGAGTAGTTGGTGTTGTCTCCATAACTCCAACATCATGTGAAGTCTCCTCCACTTCCATCTATCGTATTTTCTGGTTCTTAAAACAAGTTTCCATGATCTTGAAGCATGAAAAGAGATACACTCAATACTCTAACAAGACATCAAACAATATTAATTATGTAATTAAATTCATTACTATAATTTAATAAAAACATTGAAACCCGCTTTAATGAAAATGATTTAAATATAGTTGAGTGAATGTTATCATGAAAACACAACAAGAGATATGTAAAAAAGATCCCCCTTTTTATGATCATAAATACTTAAATTTATAAAGATAAATTAATCATAAATATATAGATAAATAGAGAGTAATGATATTCTATATTTTAATAATATATTCATTAAGATCAAGAGATAAAAACAAGACAACATGAGAAGAAATATTCAAGAATAAAATAATTAACTCGATTTTCAAAAACTCCCCCATTGTGAAAGAAAAAAAATCCACCCTTTGTAACATTTTCAGAAAATTTATCCCCTTTTTAAGTCCAATAAACAAAAAACAAAAATCCATATTTAATAAAAAAAATCAAAAAAAATCCCCCTATATGATTTTCAAAAAGATAAAATCAAGGAGATAATGGAGAAAATTAATAAGTATTTTAAAATAGATTTCAATAGAAAAAACAATTTTGAATAACTAAAAAAGTTTTTGAAAATAGATCTTAACTTCCAAATACCCTGTAAGAGTATTTGAGATATATAGAGGAAATAATAAAAGAGAAAAAGAAAATAGATTAAGAATAAGTGTAGAAGGAGAAAGATAAAAAAAAGAAATAAAAAAAATGCATACCTTTTCCACAACACAACTTTTCTTGAAAAAATATTTTACATCAATTTATTGATTTCCTAATTCGAATGATATTGAAAAAATTCCTTGAGAAGAATCCATATTTAGGAAGCATCCTTAGATTTATATTTCTTCAATAACATCTCAATAATAGAGTTAGAGAGACAAGTATAAAAAAATATGTTTTACTCATCATTAATATGCCTTTAAAGAGAACAACATTTTTGAAAAAGGAAAATAAAAATATATAATTTTATGAGTTTTTTAAAAAAAAGTACAAAAACTAATATTAATATAAAAAGTATTAAATTTAGAAAAAATGATTTTGAAAATTTGAAAATAAGAGAATTTTTTTGATAATAATTAAAATTAAATTAAATAATCTATATTAAATAAAATTTTAGAATTATAAAGGAGATAAGGTTCCCCCTTAAAAAGAGTTCACATGTGATATAAAGGGGTAATATCCAAATAGATAAACAAAATAAAACAAGAAATTGAATTTTTTAAAAAGATTTGAAATACCATCATGTTTTTTAAAAAATATTTTAAAAGATAACTCGAAATATATATAGATTAAATGAAGAACATCACTAGCGAATCATTCCTTATTCACCTTTAATTTATTTAAAAGAATCAAGGGATAAAGGTTTCACTATTGGAAACATAGCCTATACCCACGGTTTAGAACCATGGGTATAGCCCATAAAACTGTGGGTATAGCCTATACCCACGGTTCTGTGAACCATGGATAATGGAGCCATTGCTAGTGTTATACCCATGGTTTTTATAGAAACTATGGTTATAGACTATGAAATTTTCATAATACCCATGGTTTTAGTTAAACCATGGGTATATATCAATACCCATGGTTAGGAGAATCGTGGGTATAGCCTGTCCCACCAAACATTGTATACCTATGGTTCATTGAACCATGGGTATAGCTACCTATCCCAAACTGGAAATAACAGCCCTTCCATCCCATCATGAACCTGTAAAAAAATATAAACCATGATACATATTCAATGAAATACATATACTTTATATTTAGCATTAATCTAACTGGTTGTAATAATTTTCAAACCATTTACAATATTATAACATACATATACATCCATACAACCAATTAATTCAAGTCATTAAACAACATCCACGTGTCTCTTTACTACTAACTCTAAAATGGAGGGGTTCAATATCTCCCCTATCACCATCATTCTCATCCTCATCACCATCAGCAACATCTGCATCAAAAACAGCATAGTCTGGATCACCGGTATCATCATCATCACCATCACAACCTCCACCACCACTAGTAGTATAATCGACTAGACCTTCACTAGGACCCTCATTGAAATCACTCAGGTGTCATATAAATATCACATTGATTCAAAACATGAATCAAAAACATTAGAAACCTCTGTTGGAAGTGATGGACATATAACTAATATAGCTTTCAGGAAGTGTTTGGTGACCTGTTTTCCTCTTTTACGTTCCTGTATAGCTATGTATTTTGCCTCAGCTACTTTTGTATGAGAATTTTTTAATTCAATGGTGTGATATGTTTGAGAGGTGCTCCAAGAGGGTCAATACCTAGTGGGGATGATTTTTTATTCGATCGACATCAGACTCTCCCCCTATGCTCCTCACCTAATACCTATCTCAAATGATCATTTGGCTGAAAGTTATCATCTTATTTCTCATCAAGGGACTCTAGGGAACACTATTGAAAATAAAATAAGATATTTAATTATTAATTACTTATCAAAATTTTAAATATCAATACAAATACTTGCAATATTTTCCTATGTCTGTGAAGTTACAACACTTCCATCCTTTTTTCCCTACTTGAGTAGTATAATTTTTTCTCAATAAACATGACCTTTGATGTCCAATTTCGCTTGCTAAAAATTACTTTGATTGGTATAATTTTACATTATTGAATAATATTAAAGTGATGAACCTAGAATGAATTAAAATTTTAGATGTTATGGAAATCCATAAAATAAAGAAACATCTAAATATACATTTAATTAAAAATTTAATACTGGTGGAATAATATAAAAAATTCATACTAATTATCATGATAAACATGGTTATGATATGGATTCCTCTTGTATGTTCATTTCTATTCAATTATATTTGTGTTATGTTATTTTTTTTATTCGTTCACTTGGTAATTTTGATCATTTAGTCATTAAGTTCATTTTGTAGTTAGGTTATTTGGTAATTTGTCCATTTGGCTATTTGGACAATATGCCATTTATCCATTTGGTTATCCAATCACTTGTTAATTTTTACCATTTGGTTATTAGGTTATTTTATCACTTGGTAATTTTCATCATTTGGTCATTAGGTTAATTTTTTGTTTATGTTGTTTGATAATTTGGTCATTTGTCATTTGGTCATTTGGCCATTTGACCATTTTTTCATTTGGTTATTCAGTCACTTAGTAATTTTGATCATTTGGTCGTTATGTTCATTTTTTGTCAAGTTGTTTGGTAATTTTTCCATTTGGCAATTTTTCTATTTTCCTATTTATCCATTTTCCCAATTGGCCATTTTTTCATTTGGTCATTAGTCCATTTGTCCAATTATCCATTTGTTCTTTAGTCCATTTGGTCAATTCACCATTTAGACATTTGAGAAATTTGTCAATTGTATAATTTTCTATTTGTTAATTTGGTCATTTGGACATTTTTCCATTTGGCCATTTGAAAGTGGCATTTTCAACCTTATATTTAAGATATTCAAGAAAAGAAAACTTAAATTTCCGAAAGAAAATATGACTAATTAACAATATAAATATAGATATTATTTCTATTCATATTAAAGTACATGGAGCCTATCATGCTTGGGAATTATAGTGCACCCCAAAGTGTGAAAAGGCGTCATAGAATTTTTCTTCTTTTCATTTTTTTATGACACGTACTAAAAACAAAAAATCAATACAACTAATAAGAATTAAATTTTATATGAAAACCATTAAAGATTAGAAATACCTTAAACTTATTACTCTTCCAATATGTGATCATTTATTGATATTGTGTTATTGGATAGTCAAGGAATATTGGTGCACCCTCTAAATCAGAACTGACTCTACTCTTCCAACTGATATATAACTCATGTGTATATGATCTCTAGAACTCCCCAAGATCCATAAAAAATGGGACCTTAGCATATTCACCATCGGTAAAGTTAAACCAATGCTAAAATGAACATGTTAATTCAAATAAATACAACAATAATATAGATATAAATCTAAAAAATTATTTTACCCATATCTCTACCCATGCTTTCTCCTTGATTTCATATTTGATATGCCTTGATGGGACTGGTTTCACCAGAATGATATCGTTGTACTTGGATGAAGTTCCCATGAAAATTCTACACTACCTTGAATTTTTACCTATAATCTAATTGTCCTCATTTAATTCCACTAGGTGATTCCAGGATTCACGCATAAGAGTGAACCCTTGTCACCTATTAAAAGATCCTACTAAATAAGTTCAAAGTAAAAAAAGAATTAATTCATGCTACAATAATAAAAAAATGACGTGATATAATTTGATATGTTTATAATAATAAAAAACCTAATTCAGGATGCTCATTAAGATTTGATGGATATGTGGGATATCTTAGATCAATAGCCACTGATGGATGTGTCTGTTCCAATGCATGCACTGGGTTATCTTCATGCACTGGAGTGGAAGGTGAAGGAATAGAATCATCATATCATAGATGGATAGTAGTAAATGGAGGCAGTATAGACATATTATGGTAAGGATAGAAGGTTCGGGAATACGTCATAGGATATGGATATAAAAAAAAGTGGTAACATCCCTAGATGTGATGTAGAAATGGTATGAGAAGAAGAGGATAAATAATATGATGATGTTATAGGCACATATGATCTGTCTTGTTCAAGGAGCACCCCTTCTCAGACCCATACTAGAAGACTTAGTAGAGGTCAACTATTTTTCTAATTTATGCCCCTATAAAATTTGATAAATAATATGAAAATGACATTAAATGTAATTCAAGATAAAAATATTACAATTATTATACTCACTAAGGGAACCAAAGGAGGCAACCATAGCTCACATATCAGTCGATCATTATCAAATAATCAATTTCTTTGAACTTCTTCAATATCTTTCATAATTTTCATAAGAATGAAATGTACTTTTTTAGAAAAAGTTTTGAAAAATATTTCATAGAACTTAGAAGTCAAAGTATTTGTAAAAAATTCCATAACATGTTTTAGCAACTATAATTTAAAACCAAGTTATACATTTTTTTAAACACGTTTTAAACTCAATTTTCTAAATTGAAATAAATATAATTAAATGAAATTAAAACAAACAATACTAAAACAAACATATCATTCTATTCTATTACAGGGGAAAACATTTATGGTCCAATCAACAATGTAAACAATAATTACAAAGTTCATTACAACCAATTTCAATATTAAATTAATAAAATCATGCTAGTAGCTATAAAAAAGAATAAGAGAAACAACATATTCTTTAAGTGATGCCTATAAATAAAGAACCTGATAAAGTATAATACATGGAAAGAGCAACGACTATTACAAAATCCAATTAAGTACATGTGTCTTTATTATTTTTTTTAAAAATTCCATGTTTTTAATATGACATTAATATAACTAAATACACTTGTATTTATAATGGAAAAAATTTATCTAAGAATAACAATAATGTGTCACCCAACATCAAAACCCCAAAAACATGGTAATATCATATCATGTAAATTCTACCATAATTGATATAAATATAAACAATCATCAAATATTAATATCATAGAAACTAAGATTTATAAAATAACAAAGATATATCCAAAATGTAATAAAGGATAGGTAATCCTGATGTTGTATGATATATGAAACTCAATAGAAATTTTTTTAGCAAAGATTACTCATATCTAATTGGAAAGTAAAAATGTATCACTTGTCTCCTTCTATAAGCCCGAATAATATCCAATATTTTTATTAATTATAGAGGTTTTGAATATGATTTTGAAAATGAAATCTGACCATGATGTTTTAAATGGTAATGGTTTAAAATGATCATATGGATTATTTGAGTGATGAAATTACCTTGAATTATATTGTTGTGGAAAACCCAAATTTGATCAATAGTGAGGTAGGTATCCATATCCTCATGGATGAATACTTTCACTCAAGACCCATTCTATAAGAGAAATTTGTGAACCATTTTTCCTATATGATTCATTTAGGTTTTTATAAAAATGAATGATGTACTTAATTTATAATAGCAACGAGGCCATGAAAATTGTTTTAATATGAATCTTTTAATATCATATAATTAAATTTGATTTAAAACCTATTATAACTCATGTGAATATTTTAAATATATCTTAGACAAAAAAATATATTGTTAAATAACTTTTCATTATCATGAAAACTTTTAATCATTCATTTTTAATTCAAATGTAATTATAATCTTGATGAGATGTCATGAAATGAATAAATCATATAACCATGTTACATGAATAATGGAAAGGTCGTGTTCAATGAAAATACTTAAATATTATTTGATTCATTTTGATACAAAAAACAAATTAAACCATTTAAATACTTTATCTAAAGACTCATAAATAAACATTGGAAACATTATTTAAAAATAGGCAAGGGTTACAAAACTACATGACAATGAGTAAGAAAAATAATGACAAAATTTAAAATATTTTTTATTTTAGTATACCTTCCCATTAAAAAATTTATTTAATATTAAAAAATACCTAGAAAGACTCCAAAGTAATATTTTCAAATATAATCATTTAACTATTTATTTCATATTATAAATCAAGTGTAGTCACATCATAGGAATATTCTAAAAATGACATGTATGGAAGTGACTACCTACCAATACAATCTATCGATGAGCTCCTCAAGCTTTGGTAATAATAAATCAACCTCATATAATGAATAAATAAATTTATATAACCAATTGATTCCAAATTAATCATCTCCATAAACTAATAATAACAAATATCCAAAGGAAAACCATGAAAATAATTTCTATTAACCTCCATAAATCAAATTTTTTAAAAAACCATAATTTTCCTTATCTAATAAGTGACCAATTTAAACCCATATTAAATACGTCACTAGAATAATTTAGAAAATATCTCACCTCCAAAAAAATGATGAAATTTTTTTAAATGATCCACCTCAAACTCCTTTTTCTAGAGCATATGGAATCATCATCACCTCAACTGAATTTCACCATGCTTTTATAAAATTCAATATAAATATCCATCCCAAAAGGGGGTATATTTTCTTGAGAATATCAATATACATAGTAGGAAATTTCCAAAGGGAAAATAACCATGTCAACACCATATATTCATAATAATGAAAAAGTAAAATCATAATAATTATTCCTAAAATTAAAAACAAAGTCCACCCATTGGTAGACTAGGTAAAATAACATCTAGTGAACCATATCATCCACAGGCCTCATATAATAGTATATATGAGCCTAGTTAATTCTAGGATTATACAAATTATATCTCATAATTCCAATTCATTAAAGTATTATTTTTTCCATGTTCACTACAATAATCACACACCAAATAAATATGTATGTATAATATAACACAAACATCAAAGAATAGATAGCCCTTTGAAAACTAAAACCCACCAACTAATACCCACATTCCTAATGTATAATGTCCTATAACAAACTCAATATCATAAATTCAATATATATGCATCAATTTATCAATATAAACCCTAATATATAAAAATATATAATAACATGTGGAGTTGGAGAGGGAATATTATACATAAAATCAAGTTAGTATGTTCACCAACTAATGGTTGGTTTACACATTATAAAACCAAACTTATATGGTCATTATGAATATACTGTTACTCCCATCATGGATATAAAATTAAAAATCAAACATCACCCAAAAATATACAACAAAAAAATACTAAAGGATCTTCTAAATTACAATCATTAAACCAAAATCCCAAAAAATAAAACATCACCCACAAAGAATCTTATTTCAAATAATATGTAAGAATCATAACCTATCTATATCTTGGTTAGGTTTTCATACATATATACAAATGAAAACAATAGTTAGTAGAATAGAAGAAGGATTTGTAAATCACTATCAAAGAAGATCGGAATCAAGAAATCAATAAATCAGGGGAGAATGCTTGAGGAGGATATTGGTCTGTCGTCACTCAAGTAAGGGATGAACATGACTCAATTGAAGGAGGGGATATATGACTCAAGTGAAGGGGGCTAGGAGTATGGTAAAATATTTCGGAGTTTGTCCTAATAGTTTTTAAAAAATTGTTGGGATAGCATGTCTATACCCACAGTTTACATAAATCGTGGGTATAGATAGATTCGAGACAATCTATACCCATTTTTTCTGTAAATTGATCTATGGGGATAGCCCCATTTCTATTAGTTTATAGTGAAAATATTAGTGAGTTGATATTCCATTGGAAAAAATTATAATAATATGTCACCTTTTTGGAAGTTATCTCTTATGAAATGGTGTCGAAGGTCAATATGTTTGGTGCGAGAGTGATTGTAAGATCCTAACCTTTTTATGAAGCCATATCAAGCCCATTTTGGGTACTTTTTTCTTTTTTTAAGTACCTTTGTTTTGTAATTGTGGTTTCGAAGGGATTCCAAGGTGATTCGAACATTTTTCTTCGATATCTAAATCTCATATTAAAGATCCGCTCTCTTCCCATTAAGTGGATTTCATATCGATGCTTATTCCATTATTTTCTCTATCTTTACTTGATCTTTTCATGGGAGATCTACACTTTTTCTATGGATCTAAACCTATGATTTGAGATATAGATCTAATATTTTGGATTTAGATCTAGTTTTTAAGGATCTTGATGATTTTGATCTTAATTTTGGGTTTAGGGATTTAGGTCTGGATCTTGATCGATGTCGTTGTGCCACTTGGATTTTGGGGATTTTTGTTGGGATAACATCCATCAACAAACTGAGGTAGGTGGTCTAAATCGAACTCCCATAGTCATGGATTTGATATGTGTATGTGAGATTATTGAATTACAAGTATCCCTTAATAATTGATTTCTTAAATTTGGGCTAATTAGGAATGTGCTTTGACTTGTTGATGCTTTGGAGATATAGATGACTAATTGATGATTTAATCATGGAACTAAGGGGATGGCCAAATATATAATTGATTTGGGGAATTTTTTATGGGTTTAGATATTGTAATTAAGATATTGAATTTTTTTGGGTTTGAGATAATTAATTGAGGAGAATTAATTATGAGATAAGGATTGACTATGTGAGATAATTAACATTGGATTAATTATATTCCTTGTTATTTCATTAAGATAATTAATTGTGGAATTAATTATGATAAGTTGAGATTTGATTTGGATAATTAATTGTGAATAATTAATTATGAAATAATATTTGTGTTGATTGATTAATTAATTGATGAATTAATTAATAGGTTGCATACTTAGTTAATTTTTGGGTTAACTAATGGACTTTGATATGTTTAACTAATCATTGGATTAGTAAGGTAATGATGTGGTTAATTCTTGTGAATTAATGAATGATTTAAATGATTGATAATGTGGGTGCTAGACATGTATCTCTAGACCGATTGAGAATTTGGGACATGGACATGGCATTCCTTCACAATAGTTATTCAATATTGTGATTTGGGTGTTAGACATGGAAATCTACACTGAATGATATTTGGGTTGTTAGACATAGCGATCTACACTGAATGAGATTTTGGGTGCTTGACATTGCGTTCAACACCAAATGAATTACAAGAATGAATTATGATTTAAATGGGAGACATGAATAGAAATTGGATATAATGTGATGATTAAATAATTAATGACAATGTGGTAACTATTTATTTATGCATTGTATTTATTGCTTGATAGAATTGCATACACTGTCTTTTGACTGGACTTGTTTTAGACACTGTTGGTGGTGGCCTATAGAGTTTTACTCACACCCTATTCAGGCTGCCTAATCAGCACCCGATAAGACTTTGTTGTTTTAGGACAAGATACGGGCAATTCCTTGGGATAGATTGTTGTTTGGGAATGGAGCATGGGTGAGGAAACCAAACATGGTTCGGGACCCTCTTTGGAGTCATGTGTCTTTACTTTTAGTTTCATTGTATACACTTGACACTTTCATTATCTTAGCATGTTTTCCATTTTAGTTGAGTATTGTATTTCCTATTTTGACTATCATGTGACTTGGTATTGTTATGGTTATTTATATGATTCTGCACTTGTTTATTATTGTTTTCTTTTGTTGGTGTTTTATTCTGATAAAAGAGGGTAAAGTCTCCCCATGACTGACTTACCAGACCCTCACTACTAGTCGGTACCCTCTAGAATACAGGGAGGCGCACTTGAGGGCATGTGACCAACCGACTCGACACAACGTTTAGTGGAACCTAGGTCAGGATGTTACAAAGTGGTATCAGAGGATGTTTTATTTTCTTTTATCTTCTTTTGTATTATTGTTTTGGGAAAGGTATACAGGAGAATAAGAAGGGTCAAGGCTTGGTAATGATCTCGTGAATGGGAGTTACAAACCCATGTACGGAGGAAAATCTGGGTACTCGGGTGAGATTGTTGTGATTGATGTTTGTTGTTACAATTTGATATTATTTCACCTTAGGTGATGCACTTGTGGTGTGGTGTGATATTTTTTTTAAATTGTTGAACTTTTATTCATGGCCTAAAGATACATGAGAGTTTATTTTTCATGCATCATTCTAGGCACGCAGTTTTGTTGTGACATGCATCATTTTAGGCACTTGTGGGAAAATAGGTTATGGGAAAGTTGTTGAACATGAACTTTTTTTCCTTGTTGTGAGATTGAAATAATGATGAAAAATGGGAATAAATGGGTGTATAATGAGAAACCTGAATAATGATATGGTTTTGATTAATTAATTATTAATTAATTAATTTGAAATGATGTAGTTAATTAATTATGGGAATTAATTAATGAGAATGTGAGTACCCTTGTTAACCAAGACCTAGGAGTAGGGTGGTTAAGGGTATTAGTAGTGCCTCAGTTTTGACCGTGTAGTGATAAAAGGGGGAAAGAACATGTTGAAACTTGTTGTGTTTCTTTATCCTCTTACTTAAATGTTATAAGGTTGTGTTATGGGACCTAAGATGTGTGTTTGGCTTTGTACAGATATGCCTCCATGACGCTTGTTGAGAGGGAGACCAAGGGGTATGGCTTGGAACAAACTTCCAGATAAGGAACTTGAGGCACCGTTGGTGCAAGAAGAGGAGGTAGGGGAGCAGTTCCAATAGAACTTTACTCGTTTCATGAAATTCATAGAGTGAGACCCAGGGTGGGTTCTGAAAAGCATGTCTGAGTTGACAAGGGAGTTTCAACTGCATCACCCTCTGAATTTTATTAGAGATGGTGGACCTAAGGGAGATGAATTTTGGATTGAATCCATAGGGATGATAATTGAACATTTGGAGACTCCGGTTGAGAGGAGGTTCAATTTGGATTCTTATATGCTACGGGGGTTAGCGAAGAACTAATGGGACATTCATGTACGATCTAGATAGACTGATGATATGTTATGGAAGGACTTTATATAGAAGTTCTTGGAACACTTCTATCCAGAGACACTGAGATAAGAGAAGGATTCAGAGTTTATGTATTTGAACTACGGAAGCATATCCATAATGTATTATGATGAACATTTCACAAATTTGTCGTGTTTTGCTCCAGTGTTGGCAGCAGACGAGGCTTTTTTGGAAAAAAAAAATTAGGATGGACTTAAGTGTGAGATTAAATCCTAGGTGAATGTATTTAGGCTGAAAAATTTATCAGAAGTGGTGAATCAAGCTCTGATTTCATAAGGGAACCTGGAGGAGGCTTCCGGTACTGGATAGGTAGTTGTCACTAGATGATCAGGGAGTGTGCCTTCTGAGAGCATTAAGATTCGTTACATGAACCCTTTTCAAGATAGTGGAAATAAAGGTGGATAGTCAGGAGTAACAATGGAATCGGACCTTACTCATGTGCTTTTCCACCAATGCAGTAGGTCGGGACACTATCACACACATTGTCCTCAACCACTAGTAGAGTTCTGGTTTTATGGAAAGATGGAGAACCAACAGAAGTTCTTCATGAAGCAGCGACATACTGGTGTTGAGGGAGTAGTTGTGTAGATTCAGAGTGTAGGAAGGGGGTATTATACACCTTATAGGTCTAGTAGTTGGAGTTCTACAAGAAGAGGTGGTATAGGTAGTAGATTTGATGCATCAGGGTATAAGCGCTCGTATCAGCAAAGTGGAGCACTCAGGGGAGTCAGACGATGCCATAGGGAAGGGGCAGGAAAGTTACTTGCAGTGCATCCTATACTTGTGGAAAGTGAGGCTAGGCCATCAATAGTGAGAGGTACTATTCTAGTAGATTCTAATTTATCTAGTGAATTGTTTGATACTAGTGCCTCTCATTCCATTATATCTACAAATCTTGTTAATAGTTTGATCCTGGAGGTGGAGTATGTAAGAAAAACAATGAATATTGATACATCATTGGGAACATAGTCTAGAGATATATGTTTAGGAAAGGGATGTTCACTAGATATCAGAGAGTATTTTTTCCTTTGGGATCTCTGTATTCTTGATATGATGATCTTCAACCTGATTATGGGTATGGACTCATTAGTCGCATACCGAACCCACTTTGATTGTTATTATAGTATAGTGACCTTTGTGTCTCCTAAGGGTGGAAAGTATGTTCATCATGGAGAGTGAGATATCCCGGTGAGCTGAGTTGGGCCAATTTCTCAGCAACTGAGGGACCTCACAACCTAATTTTCTTGTCTTTTTTCTAGATGATGGGGTCGGTAGGCAAGACATCCTTCCCCCAATTGTGTAATAGTTCTAACATATCTTTCCCAAAGACTTCTCAGGGTTGCTACTTGAGAGAGATGTAGAATTCACTATTGAGATCATGTTGGAGGATGATATAGTATCTATTCCACCTTATATAATGGCACCGACTGAGTTTCAAGATCTCAAGACTTAGTTGGAAGAGTTTTAGGATAAAGGGTTTATCCGTCCAAGTACGTCACCTTGGGGATCACCTCTCTTGTTTGCAAAGAAGGTCGAAGGGGGTTTATATTTTTGTGTATATTATCGAAAGTTGAATAAAATGAATGTGAAGAACCGATATCCTCTTCCATGTATCGATGATCTGTTTGACCAGCTGAAGGGGTCTTGTGTGTTCTCAAGGATCGATTTGAGATCAGGGTATCATCAAATGAGAGTTCAGATTTATGATATATTGAGAACTGATTTTAGGAGTAGGTATGGCCTTTATGAGTTTTTCGTAATGTCGTTTGTGTTTAAAAATGATCCAACAGTGTTTATGGACTTGATGAACAAGATCTTTCATAAATACCTGGATCAGTTTGTGGTGGTATTTGTGGATGACATCTTGGTGTACTCTAAGACTCATGACGACCATGCCCAACATCTTGACATCGTCCTGAGTATACTGAGAGAGAATCAGTTATATGCCAAGCTATATAAGTGTCAATTTTAGATTGATAGGGTACACTTTCTGGGGTACATCATCTCAAAATAAGGTGTGGTAGTGGACCCAGAGAAAGTTCAGGCAGTGGTTTCTTGGGATAAACCCAAAAATGTTTTTGATATATGAAGCTTTTTGGGATTAGTAGGATATTACAGGAGGTTCATCCAAGACTTTTCTCAATTGGAAGCACTGTTTTTAGTTTTGAAAAATAAAGGGGTAAAGTTTGAATGGATGGAAGCATGCGAGAATGCTTTCCAGGAGTTGCAGAAGTGCTTGACATCGGCACTAATATTGATCTTTCCTGAGACAGGTGAGGAGTACATGGTGTATTGTGATGCTTCTGGGATCAAACTTGGAGTCATGTTGATGGAAGGGGAACGAGTCATTACTTATGGGTCTCATAAGTTGAGGTTTCATGAACAGAATTACCCTACACATGACCTCGAGTTGGCAGCGGTGTTTTATGCTCTTAAGTGTTGGAGATGCTATCTTTTAGGTGAAAAGTTTATAGTTTTTACAGATCACAAAAGCTTGAAGTATATCTTTTCACAACGCGACTTGAAAATTTGGCAGTGAAGATGGGTAGAGTATATGCAGTCCTTTGATTTTGAACTAGCATATACTCTCAGAAAGGGGAATAGTGTGGTTGATGCCTTGAGTAGGAAAACTCGGACTCTGTTGGTACATGAGTCAAGTGCATTGTGGAAGCTGATGACTTTACAATCTGAAATGCATGTGGTGGTTTATGAGAGTCAGGAGAATATAACTCTGGTTTCAGTATCAGTAGATTCAACACTCTTGAGACAAATCAGGGACAGGCAGTATGAGGATCCAAAGTGTTTAGCCTTAAGGGAAAGACTTGAATATGGGGAGAAACCTTCAGACTGGATTTTAGATGAGGATGAGATCATCTATGTGAAAGATTGGGTTGTTGTGCCTACGAGTATGTGAGAGGAACTCATGTGATAATTTCATGCCTCGAAGTGGGTGGTAGATCCTAGGGTGAAAAATATGTATCCTGGCCTATGATGACTGTTTTGGTGTACATGCATGAAAAATGAAATAACAGGGTTCATGATATGGTGTTTCACCTGTCAGTAGGTGAAAGCATAACATCAACGACCTAGAGGCCTATTATAGCCTTTGCCTATTCCAGAATAGAAGTGGAACGACGTAACTATGGATTTTTTGGTAGGTCTTCCAAGGACACTTAGGAAGAATGATGATATTTGGGTCATTATGGATCGACTGATGAAGGTATCACATTTATTAAATATAAGGGAACCCTTTACAGGAGAACAGTTGGGAGAACTGTATGTTCAAGAGATAGTCTGTTTGCATGGAGTTCCACGAACTATAGTTTCATATCGTGATTTGTGATTTACTTTATGCTTTTGGTAGGGCTTGCAGAAAGCGCTGACACATATTTTTTGTTGAGTAAGGATTTCCACCCATAGACAAATGGGTAGTCGGAGCATACTATACAGGTGCTAGAGGATATGTTGTGGGCATGTGTGCTTGACTTCAGTGGTTCTTGGGAGAAGCACTTGGCTTTAGTGTATTTTTCCTATAACAACAGTTATCATGAAACTATACAGATGGAACCATATGAGGCACTTTATGGTAGAACTTGTAGATCACTGCTATGTTGGATAGAGACTGGTGAGTCAGAGCTATTGGGACTGAGTCTTGTGTAGGAGACATCGGACCTGGTGCAGTTGATTCGAAAATGTATGGCAACAGATCTGAGTAGGCAGAAGTCGTATGCTGATAAACGGATATGACCCCTAGAGTTTATAGAGGCTTATCGTGTATTCCTTAGGGTGTCTCCTAGGTTGGGTCACCATAGGATATAGTGGCAGGGCAAGTTGGCTCCCAAGTTTGTAGGGTCATTTGAGGTAGTGGAGAGAATCGGGCTGGTGGCGTATCGATTGGCTCTTCCACAGAAATGCAGCACTATGTATGGTGTTTTCCATGTGTCATAACTATGGAAGTATCACCCCAACCCACCTCATGTAATCAATGTGGATGGGGTTGACCTAGAGATAGATGTGCTCTTTGAGGAGCATTCAATGCGTGTGTTGGGTTGTAGTGTGAAAGTGTTATGCAGAAATACTGTGCCGATAGTTTCGGGTGCTATGGAAACATAGACATGTTCAAGAAAAAACTTGGGAATGAGAAGCAGACATGAGGTCTCAATGGCACAATATTTTTGGCATAGAATATTAGTGAAGTACAGAAGTGCAGCTTGAGGATGAGTTGTTATAAGGTGGGGAGATTGTAAGATCCTGAACTTTTTATGAAGTCATCTTAGGACCGTTTTCATGTACTTTTTCTATTGTTAAGTACCTTTGTTTTGTAGTTGTGGTTTGAGGTGCGTTTGGGTGTGATTTTAAGAAAAATTAATGGATAGAGGTATATGCATGGTTTGTACATGATTTGAAAAACCATGCACCTAAACCCAGGTAACCGTGCAAACTTGGATAGAGAGGTCTGCACGGTTGGCACACGGTTTACCCTAACCATGCACCTCAGCCCAGGAAACCATGTGTGTGGGTTTTTATTATCCGAAAATTAGTTTTTAAACCACTTGAACCCCCAAGACCCATCAATTTAGACCTAGGATTAGGCTTGATGAATTATAGGTGATTCCAGAGCCTTCTGGAAGGATTCCAATGTGATTTGAACACCGTTCTTCGAGATCTAAAGCTTGAATTGAAGATCTACTCTCTTCCCGGTAAGTGGATTTCATCCTGATGCTTCTTCCATTATTTCCTCTATCTTTCCTTGATATTTTCATGGGAGATTTATACTTTTTCCATGTATTTAAACCTATGAGTTGAGATCTATATCTATGATTGTGGATCTAGATCTAGTTTTTCCAGATCTTGATGCTTTTGATCTTAATTTTGGGTTTAGGGATTTAGATCTAGATCTTGATCAACGTCATTGTGTCGCTCGGATTTTGTGGATTTCTATTGGGATAACATCCATCAACAAATCGAGGTATGTGGTCTAAATCAAACTCCCATTGTTGTGGATTTTATATGTGTATATGAGATCATTGAATTACAAGCATCCCTTAATAATTGATTTCCTAAATTTGGGATAATTAGGAATGTGCTTTGACTTGTTGATGCTTTGGAGATATAGATGATTAATTGATGATTTAATCATGGAAATAAGGGGCTTCCCAAATAGATAATTGATTTGGGGAATTTTTGTATGGGTTGAGATATTGTAATTGAGATATTGAATTTGGTTGGGTTCGAGATAATTAATTGGGGGGAATTAATTATGAGATAAAGATTGGTTATGTGAGATAATTAATGGTGGGTTAATTATGTGCCTTGTTGTTTCATTAAGATAATTAATTGTGGAATTAATTATGATAAGTTGATATTTGATATGGATAATTAATTGTGAAGAATTAATTATGGAATAAGATTTGTGTTGATTGATTAATTAATTGATGAATTAATTAATAGGTTGTGCACTTAGTTAATTGTTGGGTTAACTAATAGAATTTGATATGTTTAACTAATCGTTGGATTGGTAAGGGAATGGTGTGGTTAATTATTATGAATTAATGAATGGTTTAAATGATTGAAAATATGGGTGCTAGACATAGTGTTCTAGACCGATTGAGAAGTTGGGACTTAGAAATGGAATTTATCCCCAATAGTTATACAAGCTTATGGTGTGGGGTGTTAGACATGGAGATCTACACCGAATGAGATTTGGGATGTTAGACATGGTGATCTAAACCGAATGAGATTTGGGGTGCTTGACTTGGCGTTCAACACCAAATGAATGACAATAATGAATTATGATTTAAATGGGAGAAATGAATTGAAACTGAGTCCAATGCGATGATTAAAGAATGAATGACAATGTGATAACTATTTATTTATGCATTTTATTTATTTCTTCATAGAATTGCATACACTGTCTTTTGATTGGTCTTGTTTTAGACATCGTTGGTGGTGGCCTACTGAGTTGTACTCACACCCTATTTGGGCCGCCTGATCGATACCTGAGTAGACTTTGTTGTTGCAGGACAGGATAAGAGCAAGGTTCTGGGATAGATTGTTGTTTGGGAATTGAGAATGGGTGAGGGAACCGAACGTGGTTTGAGACCCGCTTTGGAGTTGTGTGTCTTTGCTTTTAGTTGCATTGTAGACACTTGACACTTGCATTGTCTTAGCATGTTTTCCATTTCAGTTGAGTATTGTATTTCATGTTTTGACTATCATGTGACTTGGTATTGTTCTATTTATTTATATACTTTCACACTTTTTTATTGTTGTTTGCTTCCATTGGTGTTTTATTCTGATAAAAGAGGGTATAGTCTCCCCATGAATGACTTACCAAACCCCCGCTGCTAGTCGGAACCCTCTAGCGTATGGAGAGGCGCGCTTGAGGGCATGTGACCAACCGGCTTGGGGCACCATTTAGTGGCACCTGGGTTGGGACTTTACAGTGATTGATAGTATTTTCATATATATTTATGGAAATTGTGTTGTTACACTTGATATGGATATGGTTTAAAGTGATCCTAAAGTCTAAGAGAGTGTGTTGCATCTATAGAATTTGGGTACAACAAATCCCAACAACTATGTATTTTGCTTTAGCTATAGAAAGAGCAACTGAGTTATACTTCTTACTATTTCATGAGATGAGGGGTTTTCCAAATAGTTGGAAAGTCCCACTTTTACTTTTTTTATCAAGTTGGCATCCTCCAAAATTAGTATCGGGAAAAATAAGTTAATTCAAAATTGGTTCCTTTTGGATAACACAAATGATATTTTTATAACCTTTTAAATTCCAAAAAAATCTTTTTGACAAATTTAATATGAGATTACTTTGGATTTGATTGAAAATGGACATAGAGACAAACACTTGACAATATATCATGTCAGGTCGCAATAAGACAATATAAACTACCAATCATACTTCTATAAAGTTTGTTGTTAAAATTTTTACTGGATTTATCCAACATTAACTTACAAGTTGTACTCATGGGAGTGATAATCTTCTTAGCTTGATCCATTTCAAATCGTTTCAAGAGTTCATTGGTGTATTTTCCTTGGTCTAAAAAGATACCATCATTTCTTTAATAAATTTGCAAATCAAGAAAGAATTTGAGTTCACCCATAAAGCTCATTTTAAATTCATTCTTCATTAAATCAGCAAATTCAAAACAGAGAGATTCATTGGTAGATCCGAAAATCAAATCATCAACATGAATTTAAAATATTAACAAATCATTTGAGATGTGTTTAATAAAGAGAGTTGAATTGAATTTTCCCATTTTATAACCATTTGAAAGAAGATAATTTGAAAAACGTTCATACCAAGTCCTAGGGACTTGCTTTAAACCATAAAGAGGTTTTGATAATTTGAAAATAGAATTTGGAAAAATTGGATTTTTAAAACCAGATAGTTCTTTCTTAAAAACATGTTCATTTATAAAACCATTTAAAAAGGTGATTATTTGAAATCTATTTGAAAGAGTTTGAAATTGAGATGAGAGGTGAATGACAACAAGATTCTAATGAATTCTAACCCAGCGACAGGTGCAATGGTTTCACCATAGTTGTGTCATCCTTCTTACTTTTAACATTTGGAAACTAGAAGGGATTTATTTACAATGATATTGTCAGACTCATCTAGCTTATTTATAAAGACCCATTTAGAGACTAATGAGATTATCATTAGGTCTTTCCTTGAGAGTCCATACATCAGTTCGAGTGATTTGATTTAGTTCCTCTTGCATAGCAAGAAACCATTTTTCATCGTTAAGGGTATCATTAAAGTTAATTAATAATTTGCTAATTATAATCGACTAATAATCATTTAATAACAATTTGAAGACATAAAAAAGTCAAAATATTAATAAAAGATCTAAAATAAGTTGAAAACGCAACTCAAACTTCAAACAGACACATCTTTTGATCTAGGTGTCCATTTGAACTCTACAGCATATCAAATCGAAGCTTGCGACGAGCTCTACGGGCTAACAACTTAAAGGGACCTTCTGTCGCATTTTTGAGGCCAATAAAGGCCCTAAAGGCCTCCAAAACTGAGTTTTTAGTCAGGATACCCAAATTTTTTAACATTTGATGAGATTTCAGGCTCGTTTCAAGGGGTCTTTTTGCCCTTTTTCAGTGAGGACTGAATTTATTCTGTGGGATTACATTCATATTGATATTATGGCTTTGAAAATTTATCGTTTTTTTACGATGTAATGTTATTTATAATCAAATATATAACAACATATACATATTTTTTATATATATTCACACATAAAAATTTAATTTTATAAATAAATAATTAAACTTATTTACATATAAAGTATATTTCTCAATATATAAGCCTTATAATATCTATTTTATTTAAAATACAAATATATGTATATTTATATACCTATGTAATGTGTGTGTGTGTGTGTTAGTGTGTCTTTATTAACAAACTGATATATATTATCTATATATTTTAACATATGAATATACATATGAATATATAATATATGTAAATATTTATAAATATGAATAATTATACTTACAGATACACACACATATATATAATATATACAAGTTTATGTATGTTGTATGTATGTTGTATATATGTATTTATTTATTTATTTATACACAAAAAAAATATTTTATAAATGTATTTAAAACTAATCTTATAAATATATATTAATATACGAATAAATATACAGATAAAAAATATAACTAAATATATATATAAATAAATAGATATAAATATATATTAATATACGAATATATATATATATTAATATAACTAAATATACATATATACATATATATATATTAATATAAATATATATTAATATACGAATAAATATAAGTAAATATATATATAAAAATAAATAGATATATCATTAAATGGAGAACAAAGCAACATGAGAGAGTGATAAAGGGTCCAAGCGCGCAGAGGAGAGGTCTTGAGTTCGCATCCTGAGGGAGGCCGAGGTGCATGGACGGGTGTAGAGTGGGGGGCTAGCGTTGTTAAAGGGGGGTGGCGGGGGCATGGGTGGGTGCAGGTGGGGGCTAGTGATGTTAAGGGGGGGCAAGTGGTGTTAAAAGTTGGCTCTGATTCAAAGATTTTTTTTTAAAAAAAATTGACTTTTATCAGTGTTGATAAATGACCCTTTTATCAGCACTTTTTTTAGCGCTGATAAAAGGAGCATTTATCACCACTGATAAATTGACCCCCCCCCCTTTTATCTTCATTGAGATTAAGAACGATTTTTAGCGTTGTAAATGCCCTTTTTTAGCGTTTTTAAAGGCCATATTTGCAGTAGTGGTAAGTGATGCTTTCGCTGGCATTTATCAGCATTTTTTTTTATTTTTTTGACTTTTATTAGCGCTTTTGGACCTCATCTTTATCTTTGCTGAGATTAACATCGCATTTTTATCGCTGTAAATGTTATTTTCTATTGCTTTTAAAGGCTATACTTGCAATAGTGGTAAATGATGCTTGTGCTAGACAGACTAAGTCGATGGTGAGTCCTGATGACGGGTTGACGTCGGATGGGGTGACCTCGTTGGCGGGAAGTGCGGGTAAGCGCTGGAGACACGACCAACAGTGAGTTTAGGCGGCAGGATCTACGATGGAGCAAGGTCGACGGCTGGAGACGGCAGGATCTTAGCGACGCACGGGCTCCGGATGCGGCGGAGCTGAGGCCCAGTTGAGCTTGCGAATGGCTGCTGTTGGGCGAGGCAGCGACTTCTGATGAAGCGAGCTGACGGCAGTGGAGAGTGAGTGCTAGGGAAACGGTGCAAGTGATTGTTAGTGTGCCGGTAGGCGATCTTTGGAATTAAGAAACGGGTCTCATGCTCACTAGGACTTTGGACTATTCATATATAAATAAATAATGTTTGATGGGTGGGTTATCCTCTTAGGGGTCTATGGTATGTCTTTTCGGCTTGTGTGTGAACTGTGTGTGTTTGATTTAATTGCAAACCCAATCACCTATATAGATATTTATTTATTACAATATAATTATAAATATATTTATATAATTATAACCGATGGTCGGTCCCAGCAATTGTGTTAATTGGTTTTGTGAACCGAAAATTAAATTGACGTAAAGTATGCGTACGTGTGGAATATGGGTTTTAAAATGTCAACCCTGGTTGGGAGGAAAGTTTCGCATGGACCAACTTTTGGGTCAGTTTTTGCGGTAAACGGGTTCCCACCCTGTGGGTGACCCCCACCATAATAATCGTCGGATAGATAAATTTGGTTTATTAATAAAAAACATATTAAAGTTTCAAAAACCAATCGTCACTTAGATTTCTTCGACCAAAAGAACACGAAACCCAAGAAACTGACCCTCCCCTGCAATTGAAGGAAAAAAAACATCAAGAATTCAGCTGCACTGGTCACCACCTACCAAAGAAGAAGCTGCTGCTGCCATGTTCTACATGACCAACCCTCGAAGCCTCCTGCAGTCGCTCATCGTCGTTCATGACGTGGCCCTGTTCGTACCCGGAGCCCTCGACCCACCCGCCGTGGTCATGCTCTTCGTCGACCCACCCGCCGCCGTAACCCTGGAAATAATTCAACCCGATCTCCTCCTCCGGGTTTTCGGAAGACGTCCAGCCAGCGCAGTGTAGCGGTGGATCGCCGCCGCCCCCCGCCGTCACCACCGGGGGATACTGCTCCGCCGGAGGCGGCTGGTGGGCGCCGTAATAATTATACTGGTTAAGATCGGAGTCTCCGTAAAAAGATGAAGACGACGACACCCAGCACGGTGGAGACAGGGACGACGACGACGACGACGACGACGACGACGAAGACGACTGTTGCGGCGTGGGAAGAAGATGGAGGTCACCGTAAGAGAGGGGATGCGGCGGCGGCGGCGGCGGCGGAGGGAATTGCGTGGCAAGCAGCTTCTTCTTCAGCTTGGTGTTCCAGTAATTCTTGATATCATTATCCGTCCGCCCCGGAAGGTGCGCCGCCATTACCGACCACCTGCGCCGTCTCATGGGCATTAGGGTTTAACCCCTTGTGGGTAATTTAGAGAGAAGGAAAATAGAAGCACCTGCTGCCGATGCTTGAATAAAGGGCGCAGATAATCCTTTCTTCCTCGTCTGAGAATTCGCCATGCTTGAGGTTAGGCCTCAGATAGTTAAGCCATCTCAGCCTGCAACTTTTGCCACACCTCCTCAGACCTGCCCACCCCACACGACTGTTATACATGAATAAAGAGAGAGGGAGGGGAAGAATTAATGATATGAAGATTACCTGCTTTTTGTGGGAGGGCGATCCAGTTGCCTCCAGTGCCGTATTTTTCAATGTAATCCTTCAGCTGCTCATCTTCCTCCGGCGACCATGGCCCTTTCTTCACGTTTCCTTTGTCGCAGCAGGGAGTTCTTCCCATCCTCTCTCTCGGGAAGAAATATGAAGAAAAAAAAAACAATCCTTTGATCTTGAATTTCAATCTGCTGGGAAGTTTCCAATCGACCAACACACACTTCTGGT
The DNA here is from genome assembly GCA_963277665.1 of Viscum album. NCBI lineage: Eukaryota > Viridiplantae > Streptophyta > Magnoliopsida > Santalales > Viscaceae > Viscum > Viscum album. Next base: position 894,501,995 of record OY728128.1, read on the forward strand.
TTGCTTCCTTCAATCCCGAGACACAGCACTTATTTATTCAGAGAAATGATAGGCAAGTCAGAAAAGTATAGGTAACCATTAATATAATATCATTATTAATATGATATAATTACTGATATTACAAATGGTCTCCGGAAGTAACAAAGCTACAAATAATACATGAATATTAACCCCAGCAGTATCCTAAACTAATGACTGGTTAAATAAATCATTATAAATTTATTAACTATATACTAATATATAATTGTAAAATTATAAAATATATTTATTTATTTTGAGTTAAGTTTAACTTAGTTTTATAAATTAATAATAAATATGAATTCATTTAAATAAATTATTTTTAATTCATTAAATATATAATTTTATCTAATATATATATATATAATTATAATTATAAATAAATGTTGAAAATTAGGTCAAGTTAAGAGTGAAGATTTTAAAAATTAAACTGGCTATAAACTAACTCGATTTTGGAAGAACTTAAGTTTCTTGAACCCTAAATTTTATGGGTACTCAATTTCATCCCAATCCCATTCTCATACATTTCATGCTTATCTTTTAAAAAATGTTTAATAAAGCAATCTATTCAAAAAAAAAAGTTTAATAAAGCAATTTGAATAAAACACACACACACACATATTTGTAAATAAAAGAAGAAGATTAATATAATTTGTAAAAACTAAAAACTTAGGTTTAATGTAAGGACCCGACCCCAGTTGCTCGGAGCCGGTACCTTATTTTATTATATTGACATATAAACAAGGAATACGCATCTCGAAGGACCGAGTAATTTAGTAGCTTTGGAAACAAGATACATACATAAATTCAACATTACAACTTGAAATGAAAAACAATTTAGGAACTCCTTTGACAACATCCATAACTCCTAGGTTATTTCTGCATGTCATTCATAATATACCTCTTCATGTCCTGAGAAAATTAAACAGAAGAAAAGAGTGAACTCAAATGCTCAATAAAGGTAATCAATACAATGAAAGATATCATAATCATAAACATAAACATTAGACATGACGAATGACTAAAAAACACATGCCTTTAAAAATGAACTTGAACACATTATGGCGGGAATAAGAGTTGAATAAAAAATGTCATAATAAAGAATAATCATGAGTATTCTACAAGTCGAATAACCTCATAAACTTTCAATTACTAGTTTCATAATGTGGGAATTCATAATGTCAGATATCATAAACATACACTACTACAAAACCGGGAAAGGGAAGCGCTACCCTTTTATCAGCGCTAAAAAAAAGTGCTCATAAAGGGGACATTTATCAGCGCTAAACAAAAGCGCTGATAAAGGGGCACTTTTAACAGCGCTAATAAAAGGGACCCCGTTATCAACGCTTTTTTTAGTAGCACTGATAAAGGAGGGATTTATCAGCGCTTTTTCCTACCGGTGAAAAATTTTATGTTTCAAAAAAAATCATGAAAAATAAATTATTGTTATATAAGTATATTTATATTGATATAAATATAATATATATTTTTTAAATATGTTTTAGATACGTACAAATAGACTATTACATTTAATATATAAGAAATTTAGTGAAAATGGCTTTAAAATATTTTAAAAAATATTATTAATTAATAATTTGCTAATTATTATTGATTAAAAATCTTTTAAAAACAATTTGAAGACACAAAAAATCAAAACAATTAATAAAAAATCTAAAATAAGTTGAAAATGTAACTCAAACTTCAAACGACCATAATTTTTGATCCGGGTGTCCGCTTGAGCACTACATCATATCAAATCGAAGCTTGTGACAAGCTCTATGCGCTAGTGACCGAAGCAAAGCTTGGGTCACTTTTTTCAAGGCCAAAAAAGGACCAGAAGGCCTCCAAAACCGAGTTTTTAATCGAGATACCCCAATTTGTTACAATTCAAACAAGTATAACTTCTGATTCGGATGTCCGTTAGGTCTGTACCACATATCATATCGAAGATTGTTTCATTTTCTTCGATTTGACTAGTTGTGGAGTTGAAACGGGCTTCTGGATTATAAGTTATGGTCATTTTAACATTCTATGGCTTTTCAAATATACATATATATGTATTTATTCGTAAATATATATGTGTCTCTGTGTGTGTGTTGTATATATGTATGTATGTATGTATTTATTTATTTATAAACACGCATAAAGAACATATTTCATAAATGTATTTAAAACAAATCTTGTAAGTATATATTAATATACAAATAAATATACGGATAAAAAATTATAACTAAATATATATATATAAATAAATATAAATATATATTAATATACGAATGAATATATATATATACTAATATATGAATAAATATATTTATATTAATATGAATCTATATCAATATACGAATAAATATAACTATATATATATATAAATAAACAGATATATCATTAAATAGAGAAAAAACAAAATGGCTTAGTGGTAAAGGTGCAGCTGCGAAAGGGGAGAGATTGCGGGTTCGAGTTCGGGTGGATGCTAAGGGGTGCGCGCGTGTGAGGATGCGCGAGAAGGGCAGCGCGCGGGAGACCGCCTAGCGCTGATAGGGGGGGGGGTCAAGCGCTGTTAAAAGCTCTCCCCTCATTATATAATTCTTTTTTATTTATTTATTTTATTTTTTTTGACTTTTATCAGCGCTTTTTAAAAGCACTGATAAATGTCCCTTTTATCAGCGCTCAAAAAAGCGACGATAAATGGGTCTTTTATCAGCGTTTTTTAGCGCTGATAAAAGGGGCCTTTATCAGCGCTTTTTAGAGCGCTGATAAAAGGCCCCCCCCTATATATGCACTGAGCTTTACAACGCTTTTTAGCTCTGTTAAAGCCCGTTTTGAGCGCTGATAAAGCTCGTTTTTGTAGTAGTGATACTGTCAAAGCCTCGCACCAAGACCATAAATAATCATTTTGTCCAGGCCTTGTGCCAAAACCATAGTTTTTCTCATGAGACATACCGATACATCGAGGGGCTGTAGTGAGTCCCACCCATCATTTACTAAGTTCAATGCATTCCTCATATGAACGAGGATAAACATAAACAACATATACATTCATATTGAAACTAACATATGAAATGTCAATAACATTCCCCAAACATTAAACACAAACACTAACCATTCAGAATAAATTGATGAATGGTTTTAAGATAGCACATCCACAGTCAAACTAATCATAAAACATTAAATTAAATATATTAGACGATATCATAAAAGATTGATCCCAATAATACATAATAATCAACAAGAGTGTTGAAAAAGATAAAGACACTCTTATAAAATTATTAAGTAATTCTGGAGATAAATGCTCTTTTACTTTGAAAAGAAGAGTTCTTTTGGAAAAATCTTTGTATAAAACCAGGAGTGAATTAAGGTAGTTTTCTCATAATAAAATGAGTGGTTTTATGAAAATAATGGTTGCTAAAAACAGATTATAGAGTGCCCATGAAATAGGTGAAAATTTGATAAATTTCCTTGAATCGGGCTTGTATTTTGAAATGAATTTTGAAAGTTCCATTTAAAACATGTAACTCCTCATAAAATAAAGAAGGATTCTGGTTGGTAAACATATATAGTGCACTCACACAAATTTTATGAGAAGTACCTAATAATACATAATAATTTCATTGAGGTAAGTAGACAATAAAAGTAACCAGAATGAAAATGGGGGTTTAGGTGGAAAACCCTTACCTTAAGTCTCAAGGTGTTCCTCACTTCATCTTAATGACCCAAATAATCAAATTTAGGTTCATAAATTAATGATTATAGAAACTCCTCTACATGCAATTGATTTATTATGACCTTATTTAGGTTTATTCATGGCCTTTTGATGGGTTAAAAGATTCAATTTCATTGTTTGGAAGTGTTTTCTTCCTTGGTTTTCATGATTAGTTTACCTATATTCATGTATGAATAAACATGTAGAATGAGAATGGTTTTCCAGAATAGAAGTTGTATGTTATTAGTGAACAAACATAATATTACATGGTTATAAAATTATTTTGTTTATTAGGAGTGAAGATGAATCATTACATAAAACTTTAATGATGATTGTTTGAGTTAATTGGCAGTTTTTTATCACAACGAACTCATTTTGATTTATAAATTAATATCATGTGTAAAAAAAGATTTCAGGACCTTACATAAGTTATAATACATACATTATAGTCTGGTTCAACCATAAAAATGGTTTTATGGCCAGAATTGATGACGGTAATAGAAATTGAAAACCCGTCATCCTTGAATGTGATAAATTAACACATCTCAGATGGTGGTTTCATTTCTAGTATAAAAGAAGGGGAAATGAGAGATGATGAAGAATTATTGCTTTATCATAAAAACATTCAAGTACATGTAAGGTACTTTATTCATCACAACATTTGGATGAAAGGAGATGAGGAAAGAAAATAAAAAGAAAAGGATCTTGAAATAAAAGAAATGAAAAGAGGATTTTACCTCTTGAAGTAATCTTCTTTGAGAGCCTCTTTAGGGGAGAGGTTATGGTCTTTTTATGAGACCAAGGGATGATGGATGTGGGGGAGGATCTTGGGAGGATATATGAGCAGAATTTAGATGAGGCACAAGGCTTGAGAGGAGTGAAGAGAAGAGAGGGGGGGTTATAGTGGAAGAGAGGGGTGATTTGTGAATATCTTATTCATTATTTTATTATTTCCCTCAAGACAACCAATAGATTTGATTCATGTGATCCATAATATTAATAAGTCCATGTGATTTTTAACCAAGTGTGCTTATATCAACTATGATGCTAGGAATAGTGAATTTAACTACTAATGTATATATACGGTAAATTACCGTATTTTACCATTCATAAAAAATTCAAGTATTTTAGAAAAATCCTAAAAATTCACCCTAACTATTTTTTGGTGTGTAGAATTAAAAAAACAAACTCCATTTTTTTAAAATAATTTTATTATTTTTATTAACATTATTTTTAAATAAAATAATAATTTATTCGAAAAATAACAATTTTAAAACTATAATTCCTTTTATATCACCTTCAAAAATTAATCAAGATCTCATTATCTTATAAACTTAAGAAAATAAAATAATAATATGATTTACTATTCATAAGGGTCATGTTACTATTCACAAGGGTATGTTATAATTCACCAAAAATTAAGTTTGTCTTATCAGGCTCTAAATACCCTACTAAATGCAACCGTATATGTCAGTTTTTCGAAATTCAAAATGCAGAGGTGGTAAAATTATGTTTACTGACTAGGTTATAATAAAGTGGTGTTTTGTAGAGACTCAGTGTTTCATGAATTTATTTATAAATTTATTTACAAAATCTTGGGGTGTTACATTATCCCCTCCTTACAAAAATTTCATCCTTGAAATTACCAGAATGATACCTCACAAAAAGATTTGGGAAGTTCTTCATCATAAGCTCCTTAGGCTCTCATGTTGCCTATTAAATTTTATGATTTTTCCAATGTATCTTTACCAGTCGAGTTGTTTGATTCCTCAATACTTGTTCTTTAGTGTCCAGAATCTGGATAGGCTCTTCACAATAAGATAGGTCAGGTTCCAATTATATACCTTCAGAAGTGAGGACATGCGTTGGGTCTGGCATGTACTTTCTCAGTAATAAGACATGGAACACATTGGGTACTTTAGACAGGCTGGGTGGCATGACCAAATGATATGACACAACTCCAATTCTCACTAGAATTTCAAAAGGGCCTATGTTCCTAGGGCTCAGTTTCCATTTCTTCCCAAATCTTATAACACCCATCCATGGAGATACCTTTAAGAAAACATGATTTCCCACTTGAAACTCAAAATCCTTCCTTTAATTATCAGTATACATTTTTTTGTCTTCTTTGAGTTGCTTTGATATGGCTTTGAATATTCTTTACCTTTTTTGTTGTTTCCTCTACAAGCTCTGGGCCCACAAGCTTCCTTTTTCCAACTTCATCCTAACAAGTTGGTGTATGAAATCTCTTTCCATACAATGCTTCATATGGTTCCATTTGAATACTTGAATGGAAACTATTATTGTAGGAAAACTCCACAAAATGTAAATATTTATCCCACATACCTTGAAATTCAAGTGAACATGATCTCAATATGTCCTCTAAGGTTTGGATCATCCTTTCTGATTTCCCTTCAGTTTGTGGGTGATAAGTAGTACTCAATCGAATCTGAATATCCAAATATTTCTGAAGTATTTTCCATAATTTTGATGTAAATCGTGGATCATGATCAGAAACAATTGATAATGTTTCTCCATGATATCTCACAACTTCATTGATATAGATTATTGCTAGGTTCTCCAGTGGAAAATCCTCCCTTATAGTGAAGAAATGTGCATATTTTGTATGTCGATCAATAATTACCCATATTGCATTATTCTTTCTTGGAGTTTTGGGAAATCTAGTGACAAAATCCATGGTGATGTCATCCCATTTCCATGTAGAAATAGGTATAGGTTTCATGAATCCTCTAGGATGTTGTCATTCGGCCTTTACTTGTTGACAAACTAAACATCTTGATACATAATCAACAATTTCCCATTTCATGTTATCCCACCAGAAATATTCCTTCAAATCTATATAAATTTTAGTGCTACTAGGGTGTATAGAGAAACTTTAGCTTTAGAAATCATCCAATAACTCCCTTTTCAGCTCAAGTATAGGGGGAACACATAACCTCTTCCCAAATTTCAGAATTTCATCTTTACATACGAAGTCAACTAACTTACCATCTTTCAAAGCATTATTTTTTTTGAAGGTTCTCATCATCCGACTGAGATATTTTAATCCTTTATAATAAATATGGTTAAGAAACCAGTTGAAAAAGTAATGATGTTTCACCTTCTTTGATAATTCCCATGTTTATCCTTATTATATCCATGAATATAAGATCCCTTTCAATCCTCATTTTGTTTAAAACTACATGATCCTTCTTGCTCAATGCATTAGCTACCTTATTTGCCTTTATTGGGTAGTAGTGTATGAAACAATCATAATCCTTGAGGAGTTTGAGACATCGCCTTTGCATCATGTTGATTTCTTTCTATGAGAAGATATACTTTAGACTCTTGTGATCCATATATATCTCACATCTTTAACCATATAGATAGTGTCTCCATATTTTTAGATTAAAGATCACAATAGATAACTCAATATCATGTTTTGTTCATGAATTTTTAACTACCTTGATGAATATGCAATAACTCTATCATTCTGTATAAGGACACAACTAAGTCCTTTCTTTGATGCATCGCTATAGATAAAAAACTCATCATTCCCTGATGGTAGAGTTTGGATCAGAGAATTCACTAATCTCCTCTTCAATTATTTGAAACAGTCCTCACATTATTTTTTTCCATACAAACTTAACCCATTTACATGTAATCTTTGTCATTGGGTTGGCTAAATGGGTGAAGTTCTGAACGAAACTCCAATAATAACCTGCTAAACCAATAAAACTACGTACCTCAGTTATGTTTGTTAGAGTAGGACATTCTTGAATAGCCTTTGTCTTCATAGGATCAAAAAATAATCAATCCTTAGAGACAATGTAGCCAAGAAAGGAAACTGATTGAAGCCAAAATTCACACTTGCTAAACCTCCCATATAATTCATTTCTTCTAAGAGTCTTCAGAATAGTGCACAAGTGATTTTCATGGTCTTCATAGCTTTTGGATTATTACAAGATATCATCAATAAATACCACCACAAATTCATCAAGATATTCCTTGAAAACTCTATTCATTAGATCCATGAAAATAGAGGGTGCATTAGTCAGTCTAAAAGGCATTACTGTAAACTCATAATTCCCATACCTAGTTCAAAATACTATCTTTGGAATATCTTCCTTCCTCACATGCAACTGGTGATATCCAGATTGAAGTTCAATCTTCAAAAATTATTGGGCTCCATAAATTTGATCAAATAAATCATCAATGCGAGGTAGGGGATACTTGTTATTTATTATTATAGCTTTGATATCCTTGTAGTCAATGCAAAACCTCATAGATCCATCTTTCTTCTTAATGAAAATAATAGGGGCTCCCCATAGAGAAACAATAGGGTGAATAAATCCTTTATCACTCAATTCCTCTAGTTTATTCTTTAGTTCCACTAATTCCACTATGCCCATTCTATAAGGGGCCTTTGATATGAGCCTTGAATCAAGAATTAATTCAATGGAAAACTCAATTTCCCGCTATGGAGTATGTCTGGATAAATCCTTTGGAAACATATTAACATATTCTTACACAATAGTCACATCCTATATTTTAACATTACTTTCCTCACCCATAGTTATTTCATTCCCTTTCTACTTAATAATTGAATTCATTAGAGCTACTTGGGGTGTATCTAGATGAGAATCAGATGGTGATGTTTCTGCTCTAAATATAAGGGATTCCACATCATCCTAAAAAAATAGTAACCTCCTTCTTCATGTAATAAATCTTAGCACCATGGATCTAAATCCAATCCATACTGAGGATTATATCAAATCAGATCATGGTTATGATAATAAAATCAATAGATAAAGCATGTTTATATTCCATAATAGGGACTGCCTGACACAACTTTGTTGTGATGATACTTTCCTTAGGAGTTTTAACTGACAACTCCGTTATTAAATCAAATTGTAAATATCTAATTTTCTTGAAAAAAAGGGAAGATGTGAAAGAATTTGATGATCCAAAATCAAATAAAGCATTGGCTAAGTTCAAGTAAACGATTAAAGTACCTACCACCACAACATTAAGAACTTAAACCTCTGTAGTTGTGACCGTATGAGCTTGGACTTGCTCCCTTGACCTTCTTTGGGGAACGTTTCCTTGATGCTAAGGAAAATAATTTTCATAATGTCCCATTTCCCTAAAATTGTAGCATTGAACATTGGTATCTTCCTTATTCCCCTCATAATCTTGGGACAGGTGGCCTTTTTATCCACACTTGTAACAAACACCCATACCCTTCAGGCAAATACCAGGGTGCCTCTTTCGACAATTATCACAGGGTAGAAGGTAAACTCTTCACTTATTCCCCATTTTCTTATTTCCTTTTCTAGAGTTTTTAGTATCCCTCTTATTCCCTTGCTTTCCCTTAAAATCATAAGACTCGTATAATTCCTTTTCTATCTTGATAGCACTTGAGACTATCTACATATGATGAGAAACTTTAGGAGACTAGATCCCTTCAGAGGAATGGTTTTAAAACATCAAATAATTGATCAATATTTCTCCTTGGATTATGTATGTAGTATGTGACATGTCGTGCTAACTTTGTGAAGTTAGCTTCATACTTTTCAACATTCTCATCCTCTTTTTGCCTCAGATTCAGAAACTACCTTTCCAAAGATGCTCGCTGTTCATGAGGGAAGTATTTTTCTAAGAAAATTTTCTTAAAATCCTTCCATTCCATTTCTTCTATTTCTTCCTCCTCCTTTGTCTTTTTAATTAAAGACCACCACAGATCTGCATCTTCTGATAGATGATAAACTACCATGACAAACTTCTCTCTTCCATTGTATCCCAAAGAAAGAAATATCTTCTCTAATGAACTTATCCACTGCTCTTGAATGGGTTTATAATCCTATTAAATGATGGAGTCTATTGTCATATAAAGCAGTCTAACATAGATCCCTCATGTTGTGGATCTATATGATCTATACGGGTAAGGTTATTATTCATAACCCAAGTCAGCTATCCCAGTATAGTTATAAGTTTGTCAGCACCAGTCATAGCACCATAGCCAACATCATTATCTTGTATCGGAGGGAAATCCCTACATTGGACATGAATGTTCATGTGGTTTCCATTCCTTCCACTAGGCTCCATTTATAAACATTGGTATACACTAGATTAGATTATGAATCATAATATATAATTTCAACGTAGAAAAATACTTAGCATAAATTAAAATTCTATACATAACTAATCTCATAATCATAAACATGTTTTCTTTGAGGAAAAATTTTCATTTAAATCCTTTATAATGTCTTGTAAAGAAAATTTGAATTATCCTAAGTATATCTCCTAGGAGTGCCAAACCAGGTGTGTAGTTAGGCTCGTTGTCATGTACCAGGATGCCCTGAGTTAAGCCTAAAACTCCTTATAGGAGTTTACACTCCTAGGTACATCTGTGATAGAACCACATCCACTTATAGTATTCAGATAGGTATGTATTTTCTAGAAAGATTCAAATAATCTATTCCTTACCAAAAAATCTAGGATGTTCTTGTATGTTTATCCTCAAAGACTATCTTAGGGTTTTTTCCCTAATCTAAATTTTCTAAATCTAGTTTCCAAGTTTTCTACTAAAATTTATCTGATACCAACTGTAAGGACCCAACCCTAGTTTCTCAGAGCCAATGCCTTATTTTATTACATTGGTATATAAATAAGGAATATGCATCCTAAAGGACCAATTAGTTTAGTAGCTTTGGAAACAAGATACATACATAAGTTCAACATCACAACTTGAAATGATAAACAATTTAGAAACTCCTTTGAAAACATCCATAACTCTTAGGTTATTTCTACATTTCATTCATAATATACCTCTTCATGTCCTGGGAAAATGAAACAAAAGAAAGGTGTGAGATCAAATGCTCAGTAAGAGAAAATAATATAGTGGAAGATATCATAAACATAAACATTAGGCACGATGAATAACTAAAAAACACATGCCTTTATAAATAAACTTGAACACATTATGGCATGAATAAGAGAAGAATAAAAAATTCCATAATAAAGCATAAGAATGGGTATTCTACTAGTCGAATAACCTCATGAACTTTAAATTACTAGTTTCATAATGTGGTAATTCATAATTCCATACATCATAACTATAATGTTAGGGCCTTGTGCCAAGACCATAAATAATCATTTTGTCAAGGCCTTGTGCTAAGACCATAGTTTGTTTCATGAGACCTACCAATGCATCGAGGGAATATAACAGACCCCACCTATCACTTACTAAGTCCAATGTATTCCACATATCAATGGGGATAAACATAAACAACATATACATTTATATTGAAACAAACATATGAAATGTCAATAACGTTCCCCGAACATTAAACATAAACACTAACCATTCAAAGTAAATTGGTGAATGGTTTTAAGATAGAACATCCACATTCAAACTAATTATAAATCATTAAATTAAATATGATAGATGATATTATAAAATATTAACCCAATAATACATAATAATCAACAAGATTGTTGAAAAAGATGAAGACACTCTTATAAAATCCTTGAGTAATTTTCGAGATAAATACTCTTTTACTTTGAAAAGAAGACTTATTTTGGAAAAATATTTGTATAAAAAAAGTGAATTAAGGTGGTTTTTTCATAATAAAATGAGCAGTTTTATGAAAATAATGGTCACTAAAAATAGATTATAGAGTGCCCATGAAATAGGTGAAAATTTGATAAATTCCCTTGAATCAGGCTTGTATTTTGGAATGAATTTTGAAAGTTACTTTTAAAACATGTAACTCCCCATAAAATAAATAAGGATTATGGTTTGTAAAAATATATAGTGCAATCACATAGAATTTACGATGATTACTTAATAATACATTAGAATTTAATTAAGGTAAGTAGACAATAAAAGTAACCAGAATGAAAATGGAGGTTCGGGTGGAAAACCCTTACCTTAAGTCAAAAGGTGTTCCTAATTTGATTTTAATGAATCGAATAATAAAATTTAGGATAATAAATTAATTATTAAAGAAACTAATCTACATTTAATTGATTTATTATAAAATTATTTAGGTTTATTCATGTCCTTTTGATAGGTTAAGAGATTCAATTTCATTGTTCGGGAGTGTTTTCTTCCTTGGTTTTCATGATTAGTTTACTTATATTCATATAAGGATAAACATGTAGAATGAGAATGGTTTTATAGATTAGAATTTTTATGTTATTAGTGAAAAAATATAATATTACATTGTTATAAAATTCATTTTGTTATTGGGATCAAATATGAATCATTACATAAAACTTTAAGGACAATTTTTTGGGTTAATTGGTGGTTTTTTATCACAACGAACTCATTTTGATTTATAAATTAATATCATGTGTAAAAAAAGATTACAAGACCTTAAATAAGTTATAATACATACATTATAGTCTGTTTAAACCATAAAAATGGTTTTATTACCTGAATTTAAGATGATAATTGAAATTGAAAACCTGTTGTCCTTGAATGTGATAAATTAACACATCTTAGACGGTGGTTTCATTTCTAGTATAAAAGAAGGTGAAATGAGAGATGATGAAGAGTTATTAATTTATAAGAAAAATTAAAATACATGTAAGTTAATTTATTCATCAAAAAATTTGGATTAAAGTAGGTGAGGAAAGAAAAAGAAAAGAAAGGAACATGAAATAAAAGAAATGAAAAGAGGATTTTACCTCTTGAAGTAATCTTCCCTGAGAGCCTCTTTAGGGGAGAGGTTATGGTATTTTTATGAAACCATGAGATAATGGAAATGGAGGAGGATATTGGGAAGATATTTGAGCATAATTTAGACAAGTAAAAAGGTTTGATAGGAGTGAAGAGAAGAAGGAGCAAGGGGGTTTTATAGTGGAGGAGAGGGGTGATTTGTGAATATCTTATTCATTATTTTATTATTTTCCTCAAGAAAACCAACATCATTGATTCATTTGACACATAATAGTAATAAGTAAATTTGAGTTTTAACTAAGTGTGATTTCATCATCTATGATGCGAGTAATAGTGAATTTAACTGATAATATATATACACACAGTAAATTACTATATTTTACTATTCATAAAAAATTCGAGTATTTCAGAAAAATCCTAAAAATTCACCCTAACCATTTTTCGGCATGTATAATTAAAAAATTAAATACATTTTTTGAAAATAATTTTCTAAATATTATTAACTTAATTTTTAAATAAAATTATAATTTATTCAAAAAATAATAATTTTAAAACTATAATTCGTTTTATATTACCTTAAAAAATTAATCAAGATCTCATCATCTTATAACCTTAAGAAAATAAAATAATAATATGATTTAATATTAATAAGGGTCATATTACTATTCATATTACTATTCATAAGGGTATGTTACTATTCATAAAAAATTAAGTTTGTCTTATTAGACTCTAAACATCCTACTAAACACAACCGTATATGTCAGTTTTTCAAAATTCAAAATGCAGAGGTGGTAAAATTTTGTTTACTTGTTATGTTATAAAAAAGTGGTGTTTTTCAGAGACTCAGTGACTCATGAATTTATTTATAAATTTATTTTCAAAATCTTGGGGTGTTACATTTAAGGCAATCTCTAAAAAAAATTTAAGTGAGGGGAAATAATGTTGTGGGGAAAAAATATCTACCAACATAAATCAATGATATTGGAGCTCGGAAAAATTATAATCAAATTTAAAAAATATATATATTTTAAAAAATTAATATGTACTACATTATCCAATTAGCTCATTAATTTTTTCAAGTTACGCATCTACGGTCAATCCTGGGTTCAACTCTTAAGATCAACTATGTTACAATATTTTACTGAGTAAACCAGTTTTTATGGGTCAATATGACTCCCGCTTACCTTCCTATATGATGAGTTGGTTTAGTTTTTATTATATTGATGTAAATAAATATCAGTGAAAGTATAAAAATTTTAAAAAAAAGTGATTACCCTATTTAAAATAAAAATATATAATTAAATAAAAACATTTACGTGAAAAGAAAATAAATTTAGAATTATATCAATCGATTTTAGAAATAATAAATTCAAAAAGATGATTTTTTTCATTAACATTTTTTCTATTTTTAATAAAAAGGAAAAATATATTAGATATTAAAATCCTTCCATGAAAAAAATGCACAATTGATGTAACACAACCAAACCAAATCTTATCATGACCCCAACTTATTAAACAACATGATGTCCAACTTGCTTTTCCATATTCTTAACAAAAGAGAAAAGACAACACTCAAAACAAATAGAAACCTTAAAATTTCATCCATAAGAAGACCAAACAAAGGCAAGTTCTCCCCATGAAGATAAAATAGATCACAACCTACAATCCAATTAAACAAAGATAATCTTCCATCCATGTGATAAAGAAAAACTCTAATTAGAAACATTTGTTCAATGAAGTGATGCTAACACATTACAATTTTCATCCCTTAAAACCACACCAAAACCCATTTTTTAAGATCTAAACACTGCAACATCAACATTTTGTTTCATAAAACCATATGCTATTTATCATTCCTATTCTTCCAAAACTCAACCAAACCCATCATTTGTTGGATCCAAACATAATTTGGAATAATTTTATCCTTAAAAAAAAGTTATTCTACTTCATCTATATAAACCAATAGACAACACAGGCTTCTTGAACCAAAATTTCATAATTTTATGATATCCAACTCAAGATGGTTTATTCTTCATCATTAAATTGATTAGGAGTTAGAAAAATATACTTGTTATATTTATCCCAATAGTATAAAATTTCACGTACTTAAAAAAAACATAAACAATGGACTCTGCAGTCTCCAAGATTTGAGGAGATGATTCATCGAAGACAATATGATTTTTAAAAAGAGACTCTTTAGTAGAAAGAATACACTTATATATTCTACAAAAAAAATGTTTAAACTTTGAGGGGATATCAAATTTCAAGATATTTTTCTAAATCTATTCAGATAATAAAATATTAAAGCTCATCACCAAACTATTACTTGATTGAACACTATAAAATCCATTTTTAGTAAAACCCCGTACAACATTACCCATAGAACTTCCACAAAAAAATTAGAACAATCAAAATGATATCTCCATACCTCTTAATAAACAAAATTTTAACAATCTTCAGACACCAAACCATGAGATCATAAAAGATTATATCCTCAAAAACTACATTATGGATACCAAGATAAATTAGTGAAGTAACCTAGTGAAGGACTTATCCTGAGGCCCTTGCTAATACAATTTATAAAATCCAATGTTGTGTAATATAGTGAAACCATTGGGTCGTCTCCAAGTAACCAACTGATTTCCCATTTTATTTTAATCACTTACATATATTTTTACTTTTTTGATAAAATGACGGAATCATTAAATGTGGGAAAATATTTTGAAAATGAAAGCTGGAAAGAAAGAAAACATATAAACACGAATGCCAGAGGGAAAGTGGAAAGATACAAGGTTGGCCATCGATTCCATCATTATAATCCATTATTGTTTAAATTCATCCCAATAATCAATTTAATAACATTCATTGAATAATCCCCTCTTTTATATTATGGGTCTTAACAAACATGGAAGACCTCCCATTCATATCAAGCCTCACCTCCTCTATATTGGATTTGGTTCACTAGAACCAACTTCTATGTACTTTATGATTACCTATTTCTATGGTTTTTAAATATTAATGATGTTCTTATCACAACATGATTATTATTCCATGTGGCATTTAATGTGATAATTTCCTAAAGAAGCCAGTCACACTAAAAGGTCATAGTAGTTCCCTACTATGATGAGAACCTAGAAGTGTCATGACAACATTTTTAAATATATGTTATATGGTAGGGTGATATCATTTGATGGTACATGAATGATACATGTTATCAAGGGAAACACTAGTAAAAAAATATATTTTCACATCATTTTTTTAAATTTTAACATCGATTTTTAACCGGCGTTTTTGCTACCAGCACTTAAAGTGTGACTTTCAACATCATTTTTCATCAACCAATGTAAAAAAGTAAAATTTTGACCTTTCGATGTCACTTTTTTGGAAAATTGACATAAAAAATATGATTCAATAAAGTTTTTAACATTTTTTTTTATAAAAACTGATGTTAAAAGTCCTCATGTAAGGATTTTAACATCGGTTATTTAGTAACCAACATTAAAATTCTACTTTTAACAAAAATTTAGGAAAAAATGATGCTAAAAGTCCTTATAGAAGAATTTTAAGATCGGTTATTTTTAATAATTGACATTAAAAGTCACTTTTGATTCCATTTTTCCAAAAAAATGGCTTTAAAAATGTTTACCATATTTTTTTTTCATTTTCTAAACTTCATTTTGATTGATCATGGAGCTAAAAAGGAGTTACAAATTAAAATTTAGGGCTATCAAAAGTTGATATTCTCAATGTTTTGATATATACAAATAGTTTAAAAGAAAACATGAGAAAATGAACTGGAAATTACACACACTAAATGAAAAAAACTTAAAAATTTGAACTCATTTCAATGATTTTAGTAGTTTCATTCGAACTGATATGTCCTTTATCGTCATTTATCTTCTTTTCAGGGAAGAACATATGCGATAATGAAAATGATGATCGATAATGATTTTTACACTTTGGTTGGTAAATATCATGAAGATATTTTATCTTTGAAACTTGATCAAAAGAATACTTCATCATTATAAGAAAAATTATCAAGATGTTTAGCGATAAATGAAAACAATAATACAAAAAATTACATTATTAGAATAGGTACCATGTTCAAATCATCGATTGAAGATGAGTTGAAAATTTAATTGGATCTAAGAGGTATAAAATGTTGAAATAAAGATAATATGGATTTATATATAGTAAACAAAAATATTCTCAGTGACGTTGTATTAAAATTAATGCTATATTTTAAAAATTGAAATGCGTGTTGTGAAAAAAATCAAAATACCGATCCTGTGTTTATGAAATTTTACTTTTAACATCGGGTAAATATATAATTTAAGTTAAAAACATTCATGTATTGGGTTTTTAACATCATTTTTTATAAAATATATGTTAAAAGATTGATGATTCACTTTTAAACATAAGTTATTTAGTAATCGATGTTAAAATCCAACATTTAACGCCTGCTCATGAAAAACTGATGTTAAAATTACTTATAGAATACTTTTAGCATCCTTTTTTAGGAAAAAAATTTAAAAATGTTGACTAAATTGTAGTTAATTTTTAAAGATTTAATTTTACTGGCCATGGAACTAAAATGGACTTACAGATCAAATGTTATGGACACCGAAAGTTGAATTCTCTAAGATAAGTCTTAGAGAATCCCAACTTTTTAGGGCCATTAATTTTGATATGTAACTCCATTTGATATCCAAGAAAAGTCAAATCAAATCTTAGGAAATTATCTAAAACTTGGAAGACATTTTTAACATTGGTTTTTAAAAAACTGATGTCATAATTGACATTTAACATCGGTTTTTGAAAACACCAAAGTTAAAAGTCACTATTGACATCAATTTTTCAAAACAACAACATTAAAAATGTGTTCTAAGTTTTAAATCATTTCCTAAGATTCAATTTGAATGGTAGTGGATCTCAAAAAGATTTATGGATCAAAAGTTATGGGATTCTATAGTTGTACTTCTCTAAGATTTATCTTAGAGAAGTTTGACTTCCAACATTTATAACATTTGATCCGTAAGTTTGTTATAGATTCATGACCTGTCAAATAGAATCTTGGGAAATGAACTACAATTTGGTCAATATTTTTAATATTAATTTTTTTAAAACCGATGTCAAAATTGAATTTTAACATTGGTTCCTGACAAAAAACCGATGTTAAAAGTATTTTATAAGGAATTTTAATGACAATTTTTCATGAATTGATGTTAAAAGTAGGATTTTAACATTATTTACTAAACAAACATTGTTAAAATTATTCCATTATAACTTTTAATGTTGATTTTTTTAAAACTAGCATTAAAAGTGTGATTTAACATCAATTACTTAATAAACAATGTTAAAATGGAGATGTTAAATACCATTTTTCTACTAGTGTAGGGAGATCATAAGACATTGATAATTCTTCTCCTAAAGTTCACCCTTGGTAATCTCCAAGAGAAGGAGGTTATGAGAACATGAACCACTAGTGGGAAATATATATTTATAAATGTCATTAGATCTTCTTACATGTGAAAGTTTGTAATAGTCCTTAGACTGTAAGATTATTATTAAAGTATATTACGATTTTCGCACTTTGAAATATTGATGAAACTTGAAGTGAAAAATTATCGCAGAGATTTAGGATGCATTAGGTGAATTACATCTGATATTATAATAATGAATAATGTGAGAAATGATTTGTCCATTATGTTTTTTAATGAAAGTTTATATCTCAGGCCATTTGATGAGAATATAACTATCTGATTAAGTTTATGGCCATGGCGTTTTTTTGGTAGGTTTATTTCTAGAAACTCAAAGAAAAAAACATCCAATACATAGTTTAATGACATCGGTATGCAACTTGTTTGACAAGAGATATCTAGATAAAGATATTATATTACATAGTTTTCATTCACATGAGGTTGTATGTCATTACAAAAATTAACTTCTTTCTCTATGGAAGCCTTGTAATGTTATTATATGATAAATTTGGACTTTAAGAAATATTGCCTAATGTCACTGAGAAAGAGGTCTATAGTGTAGCATCCCGGTTCCAGAAGCCGCCCAGAGGTGCCCCGTACCCGGTTGGTCACATGGCCTGAAGCACATTTCTCGAACGCCAGAGGATGCTGACTAGTAGCGAGGGACTTTGGGGAAACTATGCCCTCATTGGCAGAGTAACACAGCAGGAGTAAAATATAGAGTAATAGCGGAAGCAGTAAAACATACAATAGGTAAACAACCGAAATAATAAACAATTGGAGCACACACACACACACATATATGATGAAAGATACATATGTCTAAGAAAGCATCCAAACAAGTCACAATGCTAGAATACCATACTAAACCAAAGTTCAATAGAAAATAGAAAAAAACTCCACAGCATAGCAAGCCTCAGCTTGGTCCCATGCTCCCCAGCTCCACAACAATCTAGTACTTGAAGTAGAAGGGCGCTTGCTCTTATTTATACCTACAACAATATGATATTTTTGGGCCCCAAATCATGACCCAAACAGGGTTTGAGACTAAATCCTAGTAGGAAACCACCCAAAGATCTGTGCCTAAAAGTCAATGAATATATATATGGCAGGATATAATCAAAATGAAGCAGTAAACAAGGAAGTAATCAAAAGTAAACAATCCTACAGTTTCAAATACATTCAATTATCAGATATCAATTAAGCATCTAATCATAAGCAGGGAACCCTATGGTAAGTACTCACAACCTAACCCCTCTAGTCCAACCAAAACAAACACAATCAACCCTATGGAAAGTACACACAGTCTAACCCCTCTAGTTCAGCTTTTTCATAGAATCTCTAAGGAAGCACTCACCGTCAATTCCCCCTACTGTCTCATATCGATAACTAAAAGGCACCCTGGGGAAGCACTCAACGTCCAATTCCCCCTGTGGCCCACATTGAGTAACTACAGACACTTTGAGGAAGAACTTACGTCCATTCCCCCTATGGTCTCACATCGTAACAGTAAACAAACACTCTAGAGAAGCCCTCAATGTCCATTCTCCCTATGGTCTACTACACCAGGTCCTCACGGTCCTGTGTAAGTCAATCGAGAATAGTGATATATAACAGCCAAAGTATAACTCAAGAACTACTTGTCTAAACAGTCTACATCATAATATCATGTCAGATAAATAATATTACTCCATCCTATCAACACTAGGAATAAAAAGATAGCAGTCTAATAGGCTAAGCAAGACCAAACAATTATAAACAATACAAGCATGGGAAATACATCCATAACATAACAATTAACCCTATTCACATTCAATTGACCTCTACTCAAGAATATAAATCATAGCAGGCAATAACAGGTCTAAATATGTAAACACGCAATACCCCAAATGGGGTATTGGGCACTCTTGCACATATAACCCAAAGACTATCTACGGAAAGGCACAAACCACCTACCCTGACATTGTATGATCGATATACTCTGGCGTCGGCCCTTGGATTGAACTAGAACATAGTATATCTACAAAAAATGTATAAAACGTTCAACTGAGGATAACACACTAAAGAAGATAAATTAGGAAACTAGGTTCAAGAAAAATAGAGAACTCACTGATGCGATTCCAACACAACTGAAGGAGTTCGATTTGGAGAATGGATACTTGATCGGGGGATCGGGGAGGGATTGACACCATATGGACACTCTCAATCAAAGAAGGTAAAGAAGAAGACACTTCTTCCAATTAGACACAACCTCGGTCCATTTAATGAAAAAAATAAAGTACATGGTGTATACTTTAGAAGTACACGGTGTGTACTTGCCCTTACCAGCCCCCGGATAAGGCAGTCTCCAGGTCACCACACACAGCTGTGTGCTTAGCCATTACATGGCCAACACATGACTATGTGCAGTAAAAGAGTACACGACATGTATATATAAGTACACAGCATGTAATTAAAAAATTTCCAGAAACTCCTCTTTTTCTCAAAAACACTAGAGAAGAGAAAAACATACCTGAAAAAAAGATCTGGGTTCTTACAACCCCCCCCCTTAAAGAAATTCATCCCTGAATTTCCCTATCAAGGTTGTGTAGAAGAAAAATCCTCGAAAATCTCTGGACACTATGATCGTACATCGGCCTCTCCCTCCCAGGTCTCGTCATGTACTTGCCTGTGCTGCCATAGCACTCATACTAGAGGAACGGACCGACCACAAAGAACTTTTGTACTTCAATCAACAATCCGAATATGATTCTCCTCAAATGAGGCGTACACCTCTAACTCAACCTCCTTGGTTTGAAAAACATGAGATGGGTCTGAGAAGTAATGTCGAAGCTGAGAAACATGGAAGACGTTGTGCATAGCCCGATAACTCTGAGGTAACTGCAACCGATAGGCAACCCGCCCAACTCTCTCCAACACCTCAAACAGACCGATGTACCTCAGTGAAAGCTTACCCAATCTCCTAATCCTCCTATGCACCAAAATCGGTGTGACACGTAGGAAAACCTGATCCCTGACCTCGAACTCCATAGGTCATCTCCGTCGACCAGCATAAGACTTCTGCCGAGACTGTGCAGTAGCCATCCTCTTCTGAATCAACTCTATCTACTCTGTGGTCTCCTGGACAAGATGAGGTCCCAAAATAGCTACCTCTACTGCCTCCAATCAATATAAGGGTGATCGGCATGGTCTACCATAAAAATCCTCATAAGGTGCCATCTGAATAGTTTCTTGAAAACTATTATTGTAGGAAAACTCCACAAGAGGTATGTGTTTCTCCCACGAACCTCCAAAATCTAGGATTCATTCTCAAAGCATGTCCTCAAGCAACAGAATCGTACGCTCGGACTGGCCATATGTCTGGGGATGGTATACCATACTCAAAAGTACCTATATACCCAAAGCATTCTGTAATCCCTACCAGACCCAAGAAGTATAATGGGTGTCTCTGTCCGAAACAATGGAGCATGGAACTCTATGTAAATGTACAATATCTTGGATGTACAACCTTCCTAAATCATCAAAACTGAAGGTATACTTGATTCGAAAGAAGTGAGAAACCTTCATGAGTCTGTCAATGACAACCCACGCTGTATCATTCCCTCAAGGCGACCTCGGTAAACCTGTCACAAAATCCATCACGACATCGTTCCACTTCCACTCGGGAATGGGTAAATGATGTAAAATCCCTGTTGGCCGCTGATGCTCCACCTTCACCCACTGACAGGTGGAACATCTCATGGCGAAACTAGAAACATCTCTCTTCATACCTGACCACCAATACTAACGGTGTAGATCACGATACATCTTAGTAACACCAGGATGAACTTCCCAAACTGAGGAATGAAAGTCTCGCATCAACTCCTTGCATATGTCTACTGGCACCCATACACACCCATGAAGATGCAAGATCTCATCCTCGCCTATGGTCCATCCAAGAATAGGGTCCTCTTCGGACACACTTTCTCGTAGGACCAGACCTTCTGAATCTGATAGCTGCCTCATTCACACTTGATCAAGTAGAGTCAAGGTAACAGCTACAGAAGAAATAAAAGTCTACCCCTGCCTATCGTACACCTCCAGATGCATCTCAGAGAACAGAGCCATAAGCTTCCACTCACTATTGGCCTCCTGAACTACCTGTATCTAGTCCTCCTTCTCAACGCATTAGCCATAATGTTTCCCTTCCCAGGCGTGTAGGCAAGCTCAAGGTCAAAGGACTAAAGGTATTCAACCCACCTTCAAAGTCTCAAATTAATATTATGCTAAGTGAAGATATACTTGAGACTCTTGTGGTCAGTGAAAACCACAAAATGCTCTCCTAGAAGATAATGTCTCCAACAACGTAAATCATGAACAACTGCAGCCATCTCGAGATCGTGTATCGGGTAGTTCCTCTCATGTGGCCTCAACTACCGAGACCCATACACAACAACCCCTTCCCCTTGCATAATCACTGCTCCCAACCCGATACTTAGTGCATCACAATAAACAGTATAGATCTTTCCCAACTTTGTAAATACTAGTATCAGTGCTGAATTCAACCTACCCTTCATCTCCTTAAAGGATGACTCACAAGAATCTGACCACAAGAACCTTGCACCCTTCTTAGTCAGGCCCATCAGTGGTGATACTAAGCATGAAAAGTCCTGTATGAAACATCTGTAGTAACCAAACAACCCTAGAAAACTCTATACCTCAAATAAATTATTTGTCTTCTCCCAGGAAACTACTGCTCTCACTTTCTATGGGTCTACTGATACTCCTATCTCTGAGATAACAGGACCCAAGAAGTGAATCTGGTATATCCAAAAGTGGAATTTTGAGAGCTTATCATATAACTGATGCTCTATCAGTGTACTCAAAATGATCTCAAGATGTGTGGCATGGTCATGTCGAGTGTGAGAGTACACCAAGATATCATCTACGAAGACTACCATAAAATAATCCAAGTATGGATGGAACACTCGGTTCATTAATGCCATGAAAACTGCAGGCAATTTTGTGAGACCGAACGACATAACCACATACTCGTATAGATCATACCTACTCTGAAAGGCTATAAGAGGTACATCTGATGGTCTAACGTGCAACTGATGGTAACCAGATCTCAAGTAAATATTCTATAACACATGGGATCCTCGAAGTTGATAAAAGAGATCATCAATACTTGGAAAGGGATATTGGTTCTTGACCGTCAACTGGTTCAACTTCCGATAATCCACACAAAGTCTGAGGGTACTGTCTGCCTTCTTCGAAAATAGGACAGACAAACCCCAAGGAGAAGTACTGGGTTAGATGAAACCCTTTGCCTACAACTCCTCCAACTGCTTCTTGAGCTCCTGCAACTCTGGTGTATCTATCCTATAAGAAAAAATGTACACTGGTTCCGCTCCTAGGACAAGCTCAATAGAAAAGTCCACCTCTCGCTCTGGAGGCAAACTTGAAAAGTCATCTGGAAAGACATCCCTGAAACGATCCACTACTGGAGGAAAATCTATCTGTGAAGTCCCATGGTCATCCAGATAAAGTCTAGAAATCTAGGCTGAATATCTTCATAACCCCTGATGCTCGTGTCTCACTTCATTTTCTTGGACATCCCATTTTCTCTTGTGAAGAAACGATCTACCCTCAAGGTCTCTGAGGAGAAGTTGTCATAGATGGCACGCTGAAACTCATCCCACGCCATAACCTACTGGCGTCCCGCCTATGAGATCACATCCCAACATCTCTTAGCGGATTCCCGAAGCATATACATATCAAGATTCACCCTCCTATCTGGAGGCATCTCCAGATGCTTGAAGATAGATAGTATGACTTCTAACCATGACTCTGCAGCCTAAGGTCCTCTTTCCCCTATGAAGTTGGTAGGATATTGTTGTTGGAAAACCCGTTTCAACTCTTCCATAGAAGGGGTAGGATGCGGTACTCCTCGGGAGGTCTACATGAACCTCGTGAATCCCTTTAGGAACAATGCATCGACACCTATATCCGAGATACTGGCTGGTTCCAATACTGGCACAACCAGAGGATATGCTGGTAGTCCCTGATCAGCCATATCCAGTGTTTGATCACTTCCCTGTAACTGGCGGACAACCAGAGGATGTCTCGGTGGCATGAATCTGCAAGTTCAAGAGCACAAATTAGATCAGATTAACAAGGGCTGAAACTTAGAAGTGTGATAAGGGAACAAGAGAAATAAATCATTCAAGTTTTTCAAAATATAGATACACAGTGTGTATAATGACTACGTGGTGTGTTCCCTTAAGCCTTCACATGGGCATGTACTTTTGCTAACCCAAGTCCTGTAACGCCCCATACACATAGTGTGTTGTACTAACACACATTGTGTACTTGAATCCTCTTTCCCTTCCCGAGTTCTTTTACACAGTGAAGCCACACGGTTCTCTTAGAACAAGACTACACGGCGTGTTATTGCCAAACATAGCGTGTACCAAACAAACCTCACCGACCCGTGTTGTTAGTTACACGGACGAATACAAGGGTTACACTACACGACAAGTTCAATATTGACATGACGTGTATAACCTAAGTTTTATCCATATGTGTTGTTAGTCACATGGGTGGACACATGGTCTTCACAACATGACGTGTACATCAGGAACACGGTGTGTTCCACCAAATATTTACCAACCCCATGTCTTTGCCCACATAGCGAGTGACACGGTTAGAGACTACACGACGTGTACATATAGTACACGGTGTGTACTTAAGAAAAACAATTCCTTTCTAATAGAAGGACACATGGCATGTATTCAACATTACACACCATGTATTCTAGGTTTTTCCAGATAGTAAGCCTCAGAAACTACTCCAGAATCCCATAAAAACACTTAAATGAACATTAAAGTGCCAAATTATGATCTATGAGGGCCCATAATTTCCACGAATCAAAGATTTTAATCTTATAAATGTCATATATAAACATAATAGAGCAATGATCCACTAAATTCCGGTTCATGAGGGCCCATAACACCTTAAAAACCAAAGTTTGGCATTCATTCAAATGAATCATTACACAATTCAATACCCTATAAAAAGCAGGTATTCTATCAAGGCATCTATCACAAAAACATGCATATATAGCACAACATCTATCACAACAACATGAAATTACTAATGCACCCTAAATGGCATGACAGGAATGCATGACATGTGATTTTTAATAAGTGCCTATATGATTCATGAGATGGCATACCCTCATCTCATCGGGTTGTAATAGAAATAGAACCTCAATAACATCAACAATAATATCACAAAACATGTTAATCACCCAAATATGAAATTAAATCAACTATAAAATTGCAAAACCAGAAAAAAATTGCAATAATGAGGTAGATTGGATTTTCCCTGTACATGGGTTAGGTACTCCCGGGTACAACTTATTACCAAGTACCTATTACTTTATATCCCTAGCTATAGGCTCTAAATAGTAAGTCAAGAAGAAATAATTCCTCTGATATCATTTTGTAACATGTCGATTCCGAGAGCCGCCCAGAGATGCCCCGTACTCGGTTAGTCACATGGCCTCAAGCGGATTTCCCCGAATGCCAGAGGCTGCCGACTAGCAGTGAGGGCCTTGGGTGTGATAGTGGGGAAACTATGCCCTCATTGGAAGAGTAACACAATGGAAGTAAAATATATAATAATAGAGGAACCAGTAAAACATGCAATAGGTAAACAGTGGAAGTAATAAACAACTGGAGCACACACACACACACACACATATGATGCAAGATACATTTGTCTAAGAAAGCATCCAAACAAGTCACAATGTTGTAATACCATACTAAACCAAATTTCAATAGAAAACAGAAAAAAACTCCACAAAATAGCAAGCCTCAGCTTGGTCCCATGCTCCCCAGCTCCGTAGCAATCCAATACCTGAAGTAGAAGGGCGCTTTCCCTTATCTATACCTGTAGCAATATGATCTGTTTGAGCCCCAAATCATGACCCAAACAGGTTTTGAGACTAAATACTAGTAGGAAACCACCCAAAGATCTGTTCCTAATAGTTAGTGAATATATATATGGCAGGATATAATCAAAATGAAGTAGTAAACAAGGAAGTACTCAAAAGCAAACAATCCTACAGTTTCAAATGAATTCAATTATCAGATATCAAGTAAGCATTTAATCATAAACAGGGAACCCTTTGGGAAGTACTCACAACCTAACCTCTCTGGTCTAACCAAAACAAACACAAGCAACCTTATGAGAAGTACACACAGTCTAACCCCTCTGGTTCATCTTTTTCATAGACTCTCTGAGGAAGCACTCACTGTCAATTCCCCATATAGTCTTATATCGGTAACTAAAAGGTTCTTTGAGGAAGTACTCAACATCCAATTCCCCCTATAGCCCACATCGAGGAACTACAGACACTCTGAGGAAGCACTTATGTCCATTCCCCCTATGGTCTCGCATCGTAACAGTAAACAGAGACTCTGGATAATCCCTCAACATCCATTCTCCCTATGGTCTACTACACCAGGTTCCCACAGCCCTGTGTAAGTCAATTGAGCACAACGATATATAACAACCAAAGTATACCTCAAGAACTACTTGGCTAAATAGTCTACAACATAACATCTTGTCAGATAAATAATATTACTCCATCCTATCAGTACTAGGAATGGAAAGCAAGCAGCCTAACAGGCTAAGCAAGACCAAACAGTCATAAACAATAAAAGCATGGGTAAGACATCCATAGCATAGAAATTAACCCTATTCACATTCAATTGACCTCTACTCAAGCATATAAATCATAGAAGGAAATAACAAGGTTAAATCCGTAAACACGCAATACCCCAAATAGGGTATTAGAGACTCTTGCACATATAACCCAAAGACTATCTACCGAAAGACACAAACCACCTACCTCAACGTTTTATGATCGATATACTCTGACGTCGGCCCTTGGATCGACCTAGAACTTGGTATATCTACAAAAATGTCTAAAACGTTCAAACGAGGATAACTCATGAGAGAATAAAAATAAGGAAACAAGGTTCAAGAAGAAGAGAGAACTCACCGATGCGATTCCAACACAACCGATAGAGTTCAATTTGAAGAACGGATGCTTGATCGGGGGATCAGGGAAGGATCAGCACCGTATGGATGCTCTCGGTCGAAGAAGGTGAAGAAGAAGACACTTCTGACAATTAGACATGACCTTGGTCCGTTTAATAAAGAAAAATAAAGTACACATCGTGTACTTTGGAAGTGCATGATGTGTACTTTCCCTTACTGCCCCCCTCATAAGGTGGTCTCTAGGTCACCACATACAGCTGTGTGCTCAGCTGTTACACGGACAACACATGGTTATGTGCGACAAAAGAGTACACGACGTGTACTTCAAAAATTTCTAGAAACTCCTATTTTTGTCAAAAACACAAGAGAAGAGAAAAACATACCTAAAAAGAGGATCCAAGTTCTTACATATAGGTTCACACACTATGTTTTTTCATAACCTTAGTTAAATTCTATACAAATTTAACATGTTGAATAAATATTATTCCCATAAATGGTTTAATAATAATTCATGTTTGGTTGATCATAAATATTTAGTCACTAGTAATTTGGGAGAATATATTTGAGTTGAATATTTAATAAATATTTAATCTCTATTTTAGTGAATATAATATTTATCAATGCATCAAAAAATAACATAGTGAAATTCATTTATTTAAATAAATAGTCATTATTCAAGGTTTGGTAAATACTAGTGAGGAATGATATACTGAGTTAATGGATTAGTGAAACATAATATATCAACTATTATTTGAATAAATTTTAATTTATTTATTCAAGAAATAATATTTCTTTATGCGTGAGTTTAGATCATGCCAAGTAAGTGAAAATATTATTATTAATATTTAGACATGGGTTTTACTAGGGATTAAAAGAATAATAAGGGCATATGTTCAATTATTAATCTCTAACCCTAGGTCTATAAATACCCGATTATGTCATTCTATAACCTTAGTCAAGACATTCTAATCATTTCATGCAATGAATTCTAGATAGAATCCTATTAATCCCTATAAATCTATTCACTTAGAATTCTCTAAAGAATAGAGAGTGACCATCCTCCTTCACCCTATCAATTCTAGAGAGAAAAAAATAACCCCCCCTGAAGAGATTCTTGTGGTGATTAACAAAAAATGACATAAGTTTTAGTGAATTCTATTTAAGCACTTGAGTATTTATATGGCAATGTTCAGAGGTTTATAAAGTATGTGTGGATCAATTCTAGAGATATTTTACTCTTGAATCCTCTAACCATAATGAAAATACACCAAGAAGTGGTCTACCGAATCTTTAATGAAGAAATAATTCTAATATGAGGTAATTCTTATTCTATATAAATTAATTATATATTTCATGTGATGATTACGTCTTGTGGATTTTGGGGTTTCCATTCATCTATTTCTATGGAGAAATATGAAGAAATTGATGAATTTTCATTGTTGGGTAGGAGTTGACCACTTCTAGTACACCTAAAAACATTCAAGTGATATCAAAGACATCACATAATAATTTATAATAATTTAATAATAATTTATCATTATACACATTTGATTCAATTTTTCTTTTCAGTTTAATCATTCTGTAAATATGAACATTGATATCTCTTTTTCTTCTTCTCTATTCACACTATTATAACCAAGAATAGGTAAAAACATATGAAGAACATATGAAGAACCCATTTAGAGGTGTCTATAATTCTAGATGGATAGCATGGGACTACACGATGTGTAACCCACAGGTACACACTGTGTATCCATGTTCAATGCACCAGGATGAACCTTGAATTTAATTCAGAGCATCTTTCCTTGAATCTTACATGATGTCATTAAAACACCGCATGTTGACTAGGCTAGGTTGGAACATGGTTTTCCAGAATACATGTTGTGTAACACGCTCATACGTCATGTAGTCCACACATTTTCACAGTGGAAAACTTAGAGTCAAAGATACATCATGTATTTATTACTCAATGTGTGTGATTGGAAACCATTTAACTTGAAGGTCACACAATTCATAAATCCTATAATTTTAATATACCTAAAAAATAGATATGATTGGTATATATTCCTAGTCCCTAGGCATGTGTTGCTGATAAACAGTGAAGTATTATACACGACGTGTAACTGTCCTATACACACGATGTATCCTACCTATTTATATAGAAAGTAAAATTAATTAATTATTCCATTTAAACATAATCAACATGTATCCATGTGTCATTTATTTAAAGTACACACTGTGTGAAAGGTTATGCGCGTGTGTATATATATATATATTAAATGATTAATTAATTTATGTGTAATATTAAGAACTATATATATTTTTAGTCTTAATACACCAACTGCTTTATTTTCATTAAATGAACTACACACTACATAAATTAACATGTGTCTGTGTGTAATTTATTGACCACACATGCCATGTAATTACTTGAAAAACATGTATTCCATATTCTGTATGAGTTGATATTATATGACCATAATATACACCGGGTGGCTCAGACAGGTACTGTCCTTGTTACCTCCAAGTACATGCTTTGTACTTAGTTAATTTTAAATAAAATTAATTTGATTAAAATTATAATTGATGGGAATCTCAAGGGTAGGATGAATGAAAATTAAGATAAATAAACTGATTAATTAATAAAGACAATTATTTAATTTGAGCACATTTTATATTAATTATGAAAAAATGAAAATAATGAGTGTTTTTTAAATATGAATTTCTTGCAATCATGGATGATCAAGAGTGGAACAACCAATAATTTTATCATTATAATTTCTCTCCTGGTTATATTAATGCGTTTTATTTAGAAATGTAGTATTATATAAAGCACATCCATCACATGATAAAACTAATAATATTTTATTATATTCACTTGAACATTATATTTAGAGAATAAATATAGACATAAGAATTTAAAGTGCTACAATTAGACAAAAAATAGAAAATAAGATAACTATAATATGAAAACTTAGATATTCTCAAGCCCCTAAAATGATCGCACTTATGAACAAAATTTGAGAAATGAAACAGAATTTTAGTAATGTAATATTCACTTTGAAAATGAATATATATACAACCTTTTTAGAAAATAGAATTTAGTGGATAATGAATTAAATATGAGGTATTTATACAAGGCAGTGAAACTATATGACCAATACAAATATGACTATTGGAATAGTAATCTGACCAAAGGAATAATAATCTGGCTGTTAAGAATAGTAACATGATCGTTAGAATAGTAACCTCACCTATGTAATTGTAAAATAATATTTATTAATCTTATAAAATGAAAATATATAAAATTTATATCATGATACAAATAAATAACTATTTAAAAATGATAAAATATGTGGTTGATTTTTTGAAAAACACATACATTTTATTTACGTTTTTAAGATAAATATGAAAAAAAATTAAAATAAATTTTAATTTCATAAAATGGGATTTTAAAATAATATTTTCTTTTATTAAAATTATAATATAATTTTATAAGACCACGAATAATTTTTCAAAGAGTTAGAAAATTGATCAAAATATTAAAACTTGCATTTTTAAAATAAATAGATATTTTATTAAAAAATTAATTTTCTCATATTTAGATAATTATTTTCATAAAATGGATTTAATTTATGGAATTTACCTGTCAATAAATGTTTAGGGTTATTTTTTGATATTTTTCTAAAATAGTTGAATTTTTGGTGAATAGTGAAATGTGATAAAAAACTGTTTTTAACACCATAAGCTAAATACATGAATTAATGAGTAATGGATGATGTGAGAAACCATTAATTAGAAATCACATGTAATAATTAATATATATTGTCCCAATAATCAACACTATTGGTTGTCTTGATCCAAAATAATAAACTAATCAATATTATATTCAAAAACACCCTTATACTCCATTTAAAAATACCACCCTCACCACCCCTTATCCTCACACCTTCTAAGAATTAGAGATATCACAAAATATTCTCATTTCTCTCCCCAACCCTCCTCTATATGTTTAGAGAGTTCTGGTCTTACCAAAATACCATTCCAAGGAGCTTTAAGGGGTGGCCTAAGAGGATACATCCAAAGGATAAGGTAATACTCTCAATAAATACTTTTAATATTTCTTCCTCTTCATCCTCCAAAAAAATTCCCTCGAACATGAAAATTTGGCTCTAGTATCCTAAATAGATTGTGATTTTATTTTTTGAATAAAATATCATTTATAAATCACTTTTCATTTCATTTTAAAATGAGAATGATTGTTCAAATTATGGTGGGTTTACCACCTCCATGAACAACATACTTCATTTTTCTCCACCAACTTCATGGATGGTTATATAAATAATATTATGGTAAAATATGATGATATTTAATATATCATAACTTATTCCATGCTCTGTAATGTATTAAAAATCATTTAATTAAATAAAACCAATATTGATGTTCGGTAAAATCACCTAAATGAACTAACCATATAACGATAACATTTATACTAAATTAATCATCCCTATGCGAGAACACATATGGATTTTTAGGAAAAATTAAAATTTTATGAGTAAATTGAAATCATTTCATATAAGTTCTGGATTTTTATCCTGTTTGATAAGATCTTTAATAATTATCCACAAGCTAAAGCTACTTTGAAACCATGAAACAAACACCCTCATGAGAGTAATAATACACAAGATGACTTAAAAAATGATTTCAAATGAGCATAAAATAATTGTAATAAATAAAATATCAATGAAAAAGGTTCATAAAAATATATTTAAAAAAATTAATTTGATTATTCATGAATTTAGGCGATAGTACCAAGTGAGTCAAGGACCCAAGTTAAGGGTACTTCCAAACCACCCTCCTTTATTTTGGGTCTCACATTTTCCCAATAAAACTCACTTCATCACACTATTATTATCATGTATTTCATTAATTATATATATATATGTTCCCCATACATATACACATCTTTATTATTACCTTTATTTTTTTTATACACACTTTTAAGGTTTCCTTTTAAACTGCATTCATTAAGAAAACTAGTTTAAAGGGAACTTCTCTATTTCTTACCCCCTTTTCAAGTACCACTTCATAAATTTTTTTAAACCATCCTTGGTTTATAAAATTTAACATTTTATTATGGAACACCTTTTTAGTTTATTTATTGTTTTATGGATATTAATATTCTCTTTCCCCTATTTAAATACTCTTTACCCTTTTCTCTAAAATCCTTCTTAAGTGGTACATTTCCAAAGTTACATCTACACTATTTTCACCTCTTCAGTTCACTTGGACATAAATTTTCATGGAATAATATTATTTTCCACCTAATAAAGTAAATGAATTATTTAATCCCTTCTTTCATAAAAACCATAATGATATTCCATCCATTTAGGTTATAAGAAAATATTATATAACTTATTTCTTTCCTTGGGTAATTATTATCTTTATGCCTTATGTTTGATTTCTTTTTATTATAGATATGTGCATGTACTTTTATGATGGCTGATCCTAGATGAAAATACAATGCATTGTGTAATGTTTATATCTCATGAGATGATACTTATGATACTAGGGAGTAAACCTAATCCATGATGAGGATCTATCCACCATGTTATGTTATCTTATTAATGAGTCTTGACTTATGATTATGTCATGTTTTATACTATTTCCACATTCTTATGATGCCATGATTCTATGATTCTATAATATTTATTTCATGTCTCCATATGATCATTCATGTACTTTTTTCCATTATGATATCATGTAATTCTATTTGAATCATATGTTATCCTACTTTATCATGATTATTCCCTTATCAGGATTTATAACTCACCTTTTTTGGTTATGTATTTCCCAAGTCATCCTATGAGTTTTTAAAAGATTAAAGCAATTTAATAGAATACTATATATATTAAAATAAATATTTTTTATTTTAGTTTCATGTCGATGTTTTTTATACCTAGTCTTCCAAATACAATGGGACTTTGGATCATTGGGTTGTGTTTATTGGATATTTATGTTAAAAATCATTTAATAATATGTGTAAGAGTCTTGTGTCACTGTATTTGGTATAAAAGAAAGGTCAAGTTTTTTGGAGATTATTATAAGAATACATTATTAATAACTTTAGGGATAAGTCAAAGTATATAAAAACATCATGAAATTTTTTTAAAGTAGAGAGTGAGTGGTTTCTAAGAAAAAAATCCATATATAGATACTAAATATAGATGTGGATCTAGTATAAATGTACCTAGGGTTAATAACCTTGAAAATTATCATTGGGTATAACTTAACCTTTACTTAGTGCATGATAAACATGACTTGCAGTACACCTAGTCTGAAACTCTTGGGGGGCATGTTTTGGAAAATTCAAAATCTCTTTATAAACCATTATGAATGACTTGAATAGATTGCAAGGTCAAAAAAATAACATGAAAATTTCCATGTATAATCTAGATTCAAACCTAGAGAATAATAAGTTAGGATATTCATTTCATTTATAATTCATTAATTATAATTTCATAGTTTCCATTTTTATATGCTAATTCATTTAATTATTCTCATCACTAATTTTTCCATTATTTTAGTTAATGATATGAAGTAGGAGGAATCATTCCAATAACCAATGTTATAGGAAATTTAATGATTTATTTAATGAAATTACTAACCTGATATTATTGGGATCTAAGATATTCATGGATTTACTAGCTCAACTAAATAAAGTTTTGAATAATAACTTGAATCTTTTAGAACACACACCTTCTCCTAAGAAGGATAAAGTTTTGGCTGAGTCATTTATGTGCCAAAGACCTCCAACCATTAGTGGATATTATGATTCCATAATCACTAAATAATGTATTAACCCCATTTAGAAGATATTATATATCCTCTAATTCTCTAAACAAGATAAATCCATTCTAGATGTTTACCACTTAAAGTGAGAAGCTGATCAGTAGTGGACATTGATCAAGAACATGAATCCCAATGAGAAAATCCAATCCATTAAATGAGAAGGATTCAAAAAATATTTCTCAATAAATATTTTCCACAACTCTCCATATTAAAATATATTAGGAGTTATTTATGCTTGCGAAAAAGTAATACGAGTCTATGGGATCTTATGAAGAAAAGTTCACATGGATTTCATGGTACACCTTTGAATTTTTCATCGAAACTGAAAGTAAGGAAGACCACTTATTTAGTGTATTAAATATGGGTATACAAAAAGATTTTGTGATTTGATAATTTGATAGCCATGAAGGTATTATCTATTATGACCTTAAGGTTGAGATAGATATTAGTGATTCTCAGTGGTATCAAGGGTTGGGGATAAAAAGTTGAAAATGATGTTTAATTCTTAAGGATAAATGGATAAATATCATAAATGAAAGAAAAACCAACAGTCAAAATGTCAAAAGTGTGTGATGAAGCATCCTAGAAACTATTTTAAGAGAATAAGAAGATTATTCAAGTGTGGAAAATAGGTCTTTCAGACTAATAAATTCTGAAGGGAGTTGAAGAATCCCTCTAACATGACAAAATAAAATAAGGGTCTGATTAACACACTACTTGTATTCCAATGTTTCTACTACAAGGAACACATATATTATGCAATCCAATTCCCTAATGAAAGTATTTTTCATAGGTAATCAATAATAACAACCTGAAAGGTACAAATAGAAAGGAAAGACTTATTCTATCACTACTGCTAAGGAGGACCCTAATAATTATGTTATGACAAGTACAATAGTTATTCATTTAATAATGGAGAACATATTATTTGATTCTAGATATACACATTCTTTATTATCATGAAAATTTATCAGAACTATTCAAACACCACCTTAAAACATGGAGGTTAAGTAATCCATGAGAATAAAAAACATATAAATTATTACATCACAAGTATAAAATTCCTCTCTAGTCAATGTTTTTGGTATGAAACTCCCATAAAATCTTGTCATACATCTTTTAGTGGAATTTTATGATATACTGGTCATATATTGAATGACATTATTTAAAATAAAAATCAACTATCAAGAGAGGGAAATCAATCTACATATCCTAAATCATCATTCTATTCTATATAATTTTAAGGAGGGTGGATATCCTTTGGAATATTTTTCCTAATAATTAATATTATTACCTTATAAATAATAATATCTAGCTTAAATGATTGTAAAAAATAAGAGAATCATGCTTGAATAAATTCCCATTATGAGGGACTATACTGATGTATTCCTAGAAGATCATCTCAGTCTTCCTCTTAACTATGAGGTTGAGTTCTCAATAGAACTTATACCTATATCTATTACCATATCCAAGACTCCCTATAGTATAACCACCATCAAGTTAAAAGAACTAAAGAACTAGTTACAAGGGAATATGGATAAGAATTTTATACCCCTTAGTGCTTCACTATGGGATGTGCTGGTCCTCTTCATCAATAATAAGTATGGGTCAATACACCTCTGTATTTATTATCATGAACTCAAGAAAATAATGATAAAGAAAAAGTATATTGTGCGACAGATTGACGACTTGTTCAACCAATTATGTGGGGACCAATACTTCTCTATGGTGGTCCTATAGCCGGGATATCACTAATTAAACGTGAATAAAGAATATATTCCCAATACTACTTTTCAAACAAGTTATAAACACTATGAGTTCATAATGATACCCAGACTCACTAATGATCTAGTAATCTTCATGGGTTTAATGGATAGATTCTTTATATATTACCTCAAAAAACTTATGGTAGTATTTATAGATAATATTTTGATATAGTATAAAATTAAGGAGGATCATTAGAATAATTTTAATATCATGCTAAAGACTTTATAAAAGGAGAAACTATATGAAAATTATAGTAAATGTGAGTTTTGGATGAAGTATGTATCATTCTAAGGGAATGTTATTACATGAAAAGGGATATCTATAGATCCTTATAAGATAAATTTGATTGAGGAGTGGCCTAGAACAATATCTATAATGAATATTTTTAGTTTCCATTTACTAGTTAGGTACTATTTATAATTTTTGAGTAACTTACAAAAATTTTAAAACCTACTGACTAAGATAACTTGGACGAGAGTGAAGTTTTCTAGACTAATGAATGTAAAGATACCTTCAATGAATTTAAAAATAGGTATATCACTATACCAATACTTATACTACCCTCAAGTTGATAAATTTCATGATATACATTAAGTCTTCAAATAATTTCTTGGGTTTTAAACTGATGAAAAATTATAAAGTGATAGCCTATTCCTCAAGGCAGTTGAAAGTCCATGAGAAAAACAATCCAACACATGATCTAGATTTACTGATAATGATTTTTTACATAGGATATTTTGAAACATTATCTCTATGGGGAGAAGTGTGAAATATATACCGATCATACGATCCTAAAAAATATATCCACATAGAAGGAGCTTAATATGTTCCAACGAAGATGGTTCGAGTTGATCATGGACTACAACTGCTTAATCTAGTACCATATTAGGATGGAAAATAAAACATAAAATGATCTAAGTAGAAATGATTCTAAAACAATATCAATGATGAGTATTGAAATGGATCCAATAATATTAAAACCTTAAAATGAAATAACTACCCTAGGGATTATGACACAGGATTAATAGCCTTGTGAGTGAAATCTTGCCAACACCATGCTTTTGGCCAGTGAGGTCACACCATGATGTCAAACCCCAAGTCCCACATCAGGCATGGAGGAGTCTTAGGAATGGTATATAAGTCCTATGAGAAATACTCTCCATTATAAATAATTTTCATAATGGTGGTGTAGTGATCCATCTAGTGGGTAATTATACCTGTTGTCCATAGCCCCTCAATCACAATATTGTCTAATTTGGCGCACTACCTCATAGATTTGTTCTTAAACAGGGATTACTTACCACTAGGGGGCTCACTTCCACTCACTATAAAAATGCCTTGTGATAGGGGAGAGAAATTACATGACTTATAATCTATGTGTAACACTCCACCACTCCCTATGTGGGATTTGGGGTATGACACCATGGCATGTAATCACTAGCCACGAGCATGGTGTCATCCAAATCGTACCATTAGGGATGTTATACCCATTTAATGATCCCTAGGAAATGATTTTTTTAATATCCTAACAATATCCTCCTCAATTAATTCCCTAAATATTTAAACTTCCCCTTCTATTTAATTCCAAATTTAGTATTCAACCATGTCCCCTCAATCACAATATTAACCTCTTTATCTCTCTATCTCCAGCCTTAAACATCACTTAATCTTGAGATAAGTAAAAAATTGACTTTAATTCACATCGAAGATCTTTTCATTTTTAGAGCTTTAGAGAATTAGGTAATAAATTATACATAAAAACTTAAATATTACAAGTAGATACTTCTACTCAATATCCATTTTTTTTAAAAACAAAAACTCTTTAAAAAAACATGGTATCATTTGATGTTTTAACAGCATAAATTTTCCTTGATCCCATAATTGACTCTATTCTTCTTTAAGTCCTATGAAAAAATTTTCAAAACACGGGATGATCACAAAAATCTCAGTAAGGGATACATAAAGAAGGAAAATTGTTAGTCTTGGGAAAACATGAAAACCATGAATACGTTATCATAAAGTAATACTTTTCACCTTTAGGAATTAGTAAATATACTTCAATGAATATAAGATCATTGTTTTCCATTTTTTTAACCAAAATATTAGCATAAATCTATAGAAAGCAACATATAACATATAAGGGTAACTTGGGACATAAACACACTTAAATGGAATAATCATATGCCCGACTTCCACATATATCACTAAATGTAATAGACATACAATCGACTTCCATACCCAATTCATTGGATGTTATAATGTAACCAATTATCCTTGGTTTATTATTGAACCACCCATATTTGTTTTATCAAATAACCACCCATCTTTGGTTTATCGTGTAACCACCCATCAAATTTTAAAGTACCATTATATAATTATAAAACCTAAACGATTGCAATTATCAACATTTTACTCATAAAATTCAATTTGAAATCACAAGAAATAATTTCAAGATATTGAAATAGTAAATTCACTTTCAAAACCATTTTCAATATCAAAACACCAAAAAATGGAATAAGGGATTTATTTTCATTTAAAAAATATTAAGGCTTATAGAGGAATCCAAACATCAAATAATGGTTATAGCGGTGGAGAAGTCGTTGTCGCTGCATACGTTAAAAACATTTATTTTTGTCGTTTAGTAAAATGATTCATAGAAAAAATATTCCCTTTTAATGGAATTAAAAATAAAATGGGTTTATTATATACCATATGAAATAAGGCAGTTTATAACATCAAAATATGCCTCAATGAAAGGAGATTGAGACGAAGTCCCTTACCTCAAATCTGACTTGTCACGGTCGTTCATTATATTCCTGAATAATAAACTTAGATTAATTTATACTTGATTCAGAACCTTTTTCAAGTTTATTATTCATTTTATGTTACTTATCATCATTTTATAAAAATTACATAATTATTTAAGTTCATATCGGTCGTTTTGTCGATATTCTGTATTTGAGTCGAAAATGAACTCATTTTGATGTAAATTTTCCATGCGGTCAAAGTACATCATATCCATAAGATTATTAATAATTTAAATATCATATATATCCTTTATATATGTATTTATAATATCATAAAATTTGGATATAAGAAATGAAATGTACTGTTCCTGGAGACGGTAGGCCGTAGGTATGCATGAACGCTACTTTCATTTCTTTGTCATATTAAATGAATAAAAACTAAATGATACATAGGTATATTATAATTATATTATAATATCTATGTTATATATGTGACATAAGTTCATTAATGCAATACTTTATGAATTCCATGTATGGGATGAACGAGTCATATCACTTTGAGGGAGCAGTAGTCCACACTTCCTCAAATGAAATTATCATATTTACACATTATGGAAATCATAAAGGTATATTGTAAATAAAAATTAAATAAGAATAGAGAAAATATAAATATATTATATATCATATATAAATATAGTTCCATCATAATGGTCACCATGATAGGTGGTAGGATAAGATTGAACACTCATCGTTTCGTGAGGCAGTAGTTCACTGTACACAGAAACAATATGTTCTATAGACATTAGATGGAGGTGTGTGTAAGTTTAGGTAAAAAAACTTATAATAAAAACATACTAGTATATCTAGGATAATAGTTTTTTTATAAAATATTTTAATAAAGAGTGAATAGGGGTGGATAAGAAAAATAAAGGAAAGGATCTTGAGAGAAGATGTTACCTCAAAATTGGGTAACTCCATTTTGAGTTGAGCCAAAGGCTTCTTTGAGTTTTATTATTTTCAAGGTAAGGATTCTTGGAGTAAGGTATGGATTTTGGGATATTATTTGAGTAGAATTTAGACGATCCAAGGGGTTTTAATGGTGTGATTAAGTGGGTAGAGGTGGTGACCTTTTATAAGAGAGAGGAGGGGCACTTTAGGAAAGTCTTGAAATATTATTTTATTAAAAATTGATTTTTTGAATTATAATAGTTTCAAATTGATATATTTTGAGTATAAGATGTTTGTGGGTATAAATAATCTCAAAAAATCGGTTTTAGACAATTTTAGGTCACAAAATCAACCTTATCTTTTAGCTTTAACCCTTAGATAAAAGCACCAACTCTTACCATGTCTTCTTGTATTTTCACAATATATGGTTACTATAGTTATAATAAAACTCCAAGAGAACAAAAAATGTATAATTAATGAAATTTGTAACATTATATAAGTCATTTTTCTGAATATTAGATTTTTAGGAATATTATATTATTTAATAAAATAGTATTTTTTTTAAAAACTCATTTATGTATATTTTGACACTATTTAGTAATTGATTTTTGTTAGTCATAAAAACTTGATTAATTAAAAACTAACGAATTAAATCAAAGATAATATGTCATAGTCATCCATAATATTCTTGTATGGAATCAAAATTTTCAAATTACATCTATTTTAATATTTATAATATCATTTATTTGAATATTTCATTAATAAGGTAATCATTGCATCATCATTGTGTCGTTAATAAATTAATTAATTTAATGTATTAAAATTATAAATAAAATACTATGATTTAGGAAATATTTTTATATTTATAATGAATATTTATATCTAAAGAGATCATTTATATAACCCTATATTAATTTTTTTAGTAAAAGATACATGTTTATGTTTTATTTCTCTTTACTTTAAAATAATTATTATAACATGTCATTATCACATGAAAGTGGCTCCATGGGGTCCTAAAATTGACCCAAAGATGCTCATAGTCGGAAATATCTCATATAATAGGATTAAGACACGTTTTTGGGTAGTTTTATGTTATTATAATATAATTTGTTTACCATTATTTACCTGATTTACCCTTTAACCATTGTAAATAAAAATAATTACTGAAGTTACTATTCATAATGTCAAAAAATAAAGGGGATATATTTACATAATTTGGATATTATGATTCCAAATATGGAATTGATTTTTCCAAATCCAAAACATAGAAATTTTATTAATTAATTTAAAATTAATTCCCATTGTCAAAACTAGAAAACTGGTTTTTAAGAAGTAAAAACTATTAAAAGATTGACATGTGTTTATATCCACTTTAAATGCGAAATTACTTATAATGAACAAAATTGGATTAAATGATAAGAAAATATTCCAATTACACTTTGAAACCAATTAAATGCACAATCTAACTATATAAATAAATTATATGAAAATGAAATTTTGAATTAAAATGCAGTATTTTTTTACTATTCATTAAAATATAGATTTTATCAAAAAAATTCCAAAATTTCAACAAAAGTAAATTTTGATGTCCCAATTCTAAATAAGATGTTTATTTTTTCAAATAAAACATACAATAATGAAAAAAAAATATTTAAAAAGGGTTCTCCATCAAAAGACAGTCAAACAACCTTTTAAAAATATCAGACAATTTTATGCTTAAAATTGGATTCATTCTCATTTTAAGCCTCTAAAATTTATTGGATAAATGTAAAAACATTTAGTAAACATGTATAATCATATTGTAGTTATTTTTGTTCATTACCACTAATACAATGGTTAGGCCTTAACTACTATTTAAAATAATAATAATAATATTATTGTATTATTTTTTGATATAACTCAATGTTGTGTGAAACGTAAGATTTCAGAGAAACTCATTGTTGCGTGTCGAGTACGCTATTGGAAAAAGTGTCCTATTTAATGTAAAATTAATATATTATTCATAAATATTAATATATATGAAAAATTTATTATTCTATAAATACCTGGGATGTTACATCCTTCCCCCCTTTTAGAAATTGCGTCCCCACAATTTTATTTACTTATCAAATAAGTGGGGGTATTTATACCTTATAACATTTTTAGATTCCCACATTGCCTCTTAAACCATATGGTTTTTCCAAAAAACCATTACCTGATGAATTATTTTATTGTACAACACTTTCTCTCTATAGTAAATAATCTGTACTGATTGTTCCTCATAAGAAAGATTCTCTTCCAACCAAACTACCTATAGATTCAAAACATGAGATGGATTTGGAATATACATTCTCAACATTGAAACATGAAAAAAATTGTGTACTTGGGATCAAATTGGAGCTAAATCCACCCTGTAGGAAAGTAATCCAACTTTATCCAGGATTTCATAGGGTCCAATGAAATTTGGACTCATATTTCCCTTCTTACCAAAACACATCAAAATTTTCCATGGAGAAAATTTGAGAAAGACATGATCACCTAAATAAAAAGAAAGATCCTTCCTTCATTTATCTGCAAAACTTTTCTGCCTACTCTGATATGTCATCATGTTCTTCTGAATCAACTAAAATTTTTCTGCCATCTCTTCTACTAATTCTGGTCCCATCAACTTCCTTTCACCTAATTCATCCCAAAAAGCCGGAGTTTGAGCCTGATTTCCATATAATTCTTCAAATGGTTCCATATGTATATTAGAATGAAAATGGTTATTTTAATAAAACTCAATCAAAGAAAGATGTTGATCCCAACTTCCCTAGAAATCCATTGAACAAGCACGTATCATATCCTCCAAGGTTTGAATTGTTCATTCTGACTACCCATCTGATTGCGGATGAAAATATGTACTGAAATTTAATTCAGTTCCCAATGAATTCTGAAGGCCTTTCCAAAAGTTATAAGCAAACCTAGGATCACGATCAGATACAATAGAGAGAGAAAATCCTTTTAACTTGAATATCTATTTAATACACAATCAAGAAAGTTGATCTAGAGATAAAGTATCTTGAATAAGAAGAAAATGAGTATATTTAATCAATCAATAAAAAATAAACCATATTTCATTGTTACC
Organism: Viscum album; assembly: GCA_963277665.1. Lineage (NCBI taxonomy): Eukaryota > Viridiplantae > Streptophyta > Magnoliopsida > Santalales > Viscaceae > Viscum > Viscum album. The sequence continues at coordinate 894,544,362 of OY728128.1, forward strand.
TCGAGAATTATTTGGTAATACCACTATGAAATCCATGGACACATTTTCCCATTTCTACTCTAGCACAGAAAAAGTTTGAATCATCCCTTTCAGTAATTGCTGCTCTTCTTTAACCTATTGAAAAATCAAACATTTCATAGTAAAGTCAGCAATATATATTTTTATTATCTCCCACTTGTAATACTTCTGAAGATCTATGTACATCTTAGTACTGACAGGATGAATTGAAAATGGAGAACTATGAGATTCACATAACAACCCTTTCTTCAACTGTGTACCACAATGCACACATAATCTCTTTTCAAACCTCAAAACATAGTTTTTATCAATGTTAAATTCAGGTAACTTACCCTTCTGAACCAATTCTACCTTTTTCTTTAACTCACTGTCCTCTTTATACGCTTGCTTAATTCTATCTGATAGAGATGATTTCACCACCACTTGAAATAAAATATAATAATTCACTACGTCAACAACTTCCAATCCAAAATTCATTATATAAAAAACCAAAGGATCTCGTTCCAAATGTAGCATGGTTAATGTAGCATTACTCTTTCGACTCAAAGCATCAGCCACTTTATTTGCATATCCTGGATAGTAATAAATCATTTAATTATAATATTCGATTAATTACATCCATCCACTTTGTCTCATGTTTAATTATTTTTGAGTGAATATATACTTAAAACTTTTATAATCAGTATATATTTTACACTTTATGCCATAAAAATGATACCTCCAAATTTTTAATGAAAAAAACAACAGCAGTTAATTCCAAATCATGTGTAGGGTAATTTAACTCATGAGGTTTTACCTGGCGTGAATCATTAGCAATCACCTAATCATTATTAATTACTACATAACCAAGTCCTTTCAATGATGCATCACTTTAGATAACAAATTCACCATTCTTAGATGGCAGGGCCAAAATCAGAGTATTTACCAATCATTTTTTTTCAGTTTTTGAAAAAAATCATCACATTATTTTTTCTAGATGAACTTAAATCCCTTATGTGTTAGCTTAGTTAGTGGGCTAGATAACCAAGAAAATTTTTCAAAAAACCTTCAGTAATAACCCTCTAATCCCAGAAAACTACAAATCTATTTGATATTGGTAGGTCTTGGACACTCTTCAACAACTTTTGTTTTAGAAAGTTCAATAGTTATGCCATATTTAAAAATAATAATATTAAGGAAAGAAATTTGTTGCAACCAAAATTCACTCTTACTAAACTTTCCATATAGTTTCTTTTCTTTTAAGGTTTTCAAAACAATCCTTAAGTGACTTTCATGTTCTTCCTAGATTTTAGAATATACCAAGATTTCATCTATAAACAAAACAAAAAACTAATCCATAAAATGATGAAATACTCCATTAATGAGATTGATAAATATATCAGGTGAATTAGATAACCCAAAGGGAATAAGTACAAACTCATAATGCCCATATCTTATTTGGAAAGCCTCCTTTGGAATGTCATCCTTCTTCACTTTTAGCTGATGGTACCCAAACCTCAAATAAATCTTCAAAAAATACTAACCTCCCTAGAGCTGATCAAATAAATCATCTATATGAGGAAAAATATACTTGTTCTTAATAGTAATGTTATTCAATTATCTATAATCAATACATATTCTCATAGAACCATCTTTCTTTTTCACAAATAAAACTGGAGCACCACATGGTGAAGTGCTATGTTGAATGAAACCTTTATCAAGTAATTCTTGAAACTATTTTTTTAATTCCACCAGTTATACTTGAGACATTCAAAAAGGGGGTTTATAAATATTCTTAGCAATAGACACTAAATCAATAGTAAATTCAACCTCTTAATTGGGAATAATACTAAGAAATTCATTAGAAAAAACATCTATTAATTCATTAACTACTGTAATTTCACTAATCAAAAATATTTCTTTCTTTTAAAAAACACGATCCAAATAAATTTCACTTCCATATTTAATTAATATTTTAGATTCTTGGTATGCTATCAAAGGTATAAAATCATTAAATAAAACTTTCTTGAATTTAAAATCTATTTTAACATGATAAACTGAAAGCCAATCCATTCCCAAAATGATATCAAATTCTACAATGGGAAGTTCAACAATATTTGAGGAAAAAACCATCCCACTAATGATAATAGGAACATTCCAATAAATCTTGGTTAGTTTAGTAATTCCACATAGTGTATTTACCAAAAGTTCTATATCACATTCATGAGGTTCTATTTCCCATTTACTTGCAAAGCTCTCAGAAATGAAATAATGTGACGAACCAGAGTCAAATAGAGTATTGGAATATTTTTAAGAAACTTATAACATACCTATCACCACTTAATTTTATGGTCCCACATCAACCGTAGTAGTTGAAAATGATTTTTTCATGCCCTTATACTTTCAATCTTGCTGGTTTCCACCCTAGGTAATCAACTTTGGATACACATTGACGTAATTTCCTATCTTATTGCAAATAAAACATCTTACTGCTTGTTTTTTATTGCATTCCTGATCATCTTACTTATAGCTACGAGCAATATAACTAGTCTTACCACATTGGAAGCACTTCCCAGACTTTGAGAGTCATTCTCCAAGATGATTTTTACCACACTTCTCACAAGTTGTAAATTTGGTTTTCTTACCTCTAGGCTTCTTTGATGAATTCTTTCCCATTGCTTTCCAACTGAATTGATTCTTTTATTTTCTCTCATGGAATATATGCTCATCAAAAAACTCATTTTCTACCTTCTTATCACATCAAACAAGTTTATCATAGCTTTTGAACTCACAAGAAGCTAACACCCTTTGATATTTCAACTTCAATCCTGAGTAAAACCAATTTATCTTATTATCAATATTCCAGATAAAATTTGGGATGTACCATGACAAACAGGTGAAATTTTATTCATATGATGCTATAAAATCTTCCTCATTTTGTCTTAATTCCAAGAATTGATTTTCCATCCTAGGTAGAACAACCTTAGGAAAATATTTATCAAGAAATATATTCTTAAATTCATCCCATTCCATAGTGTCAAACTCTTCACTTCCTCTGATATTATTAATCATTGACCACCACTGATCAGATTCACATTTAAAATAATAAATAGAAAGACTAAATTTTGATTTTCTGAACACCCCATTACATCAAATATATTTTTCAATGATTTAATATACCCTTCAGCTTGCATAGGGTTAGATGATCCTCTAAATGACGGGGGATGTTGCCTCATGAAATTCTCTATGATCAACATCTACCTCTGCGGGTGGTCTGGTTGATCTCGTGCATAGATACCACCACTATTTGTCACTTGAGTCAACTAATTCATCACTAAAAAAATGTTTAGTTCTAATTACGACCATCTCATGATGTTGATTTGGAAGGATATTTCCTTCTGTATGCCTTCCCATCACAACTACCATGTTTCCTCTGCAGAAAACCATTCTGAACAAACATATCTTAGACAAAGAAACGTGTCAATATTCAAATTCTATATCATTTCAATTTGACCATAAAGTAAAAATATTTTATGTATATTCTATTAACAATATTCTAACTCCTAAATTTATCTAAACCGACCTCTGATACAAACTATAAGGCCCCGTCGTTAAACATTACTTAATCTTGAGATAAGTCAACAATTGATTTTAATTCACTTAGAGGATATTTTCATGTTTATATATTTATAGAATTAGGTCATAACTTAAACATAGAAACTTAAATATTACAAGTAGACACTTCTACTCAATATCTATTTTTTTGTTTCCTAAAACAAAAACTCTTTAAAAAGAAACATGGTATTATTTCGTGTTTTAACAATATAACTTTCCCTTGATCTCATTATTGAATCTATTCTTATTTAAGTCATGTGAAAAACATTTCAAAACATGGTATGTGCATAAAAAAATCAGTAATGGATGCACAAATAAATAAAACTATTAGTCTTGGGAAAAATGAAAACCATTAATACTTTATCATAATGTAATACTTTTCACCTTTAGGAAGTAGTAAATATAATTCACTGAATATAAGCTCATTGCTTACTTTTTTTGTAACCAAAATATTACCAGAAATCCATAGAAAGAAATATATAATATATAAAGGTAACTTGAGATATAAACATACTTAAATGGAATAACCATATGGTTGATTTCCACACATATCACTAAATGGAATAGCCATACGACTGACTTCTATACCCAATGCATTGGAGGTTATAACATAACCAACCATCCTCAGTTTATCACAGAAACAACCATCTTTGGTTTATCACGTAACCAACCTTATTTGGATTATCTCTTAACCACCCTTCAAATGTCCAAGTACCATTATATAATTATAAAACATAAACAATTGAAATTATCAATATTTCACACATAAAATTCAATTTGAAGTCACAAGAAATAATTTCAAGATATTAAAATAGTAAATAAACTTTGAAAACCATTTTCAATATCAAAACACCAAAAAATGGAATAATGGTTTTCTTTTCCTTTAAAAAAACAATAAGGCTTATAGAGGAATCCAAGTATCTAATAACAATTATGGCTGTGGAGAAATAGTTGTTGCTGCATACGTTAAAAAAATTTATTTTTGTCGTTTAGTAAAATGATTCATTGAAAAAAAATTCCCTTTGAATTAAATTAAAAATAAAATGGGTTCATTATATTCCATATAAAAGAAGCCAGTGTATAACATCAAAATATGCCTCAATGAAATAAGATTGATACGAAGTCCCTTACCTTGAATTCGACTTGTCGTGTTCTTTATTTATATTCCTGAATAATAAACTTAGGTTAATTTCTACTTACTTCATAACCTTTTTCAAGTTTATTATTAATTTTATGTTACTTATTATCATGTTATAATAATAAAATAATTATTTAAGTTCATATCGGCCATTTTGTCAATATTTGGTACTTGAGTCGAAAATTAACTTGTTTTGATGTAAATTGTCCATGTGGTCAAAGTCCATAATTTATAGAATATTATAAATGATTTAAATATCACATATATCCAGTATATATATGTTTATAATATCATAATATTTTGAGATAATAAATTAAATGTACCATTCATGGAGACGGTAGGCTGTACGTACACATGAACACTACTTTCATTTATTTTTCATATTAAAGGAATGAAAACTAAATGATACATAGGTATATTATAATTACAGTATAATATCTATGTTATATATGTTATATAATTTCATTAACTCCATCCTTTATAAGTTTCATGTATGGAATGAATGATTCATATCACTTTGAGGGGGCAGTAGTCCACACTTCCTCAAATGAAATTATTGTATTTACACATTATGGAAAGTATAAAGGCATGTTGTAAATAAAAATTACAAAAGAATAGAGACAATATAAATATAATATATATCATATATAAATATAGTTCCATCATAATTTCCACCATGATAGGTGGTAGGATAATATTGAACAATCATCGTCACGTGAGGCAGTAGTTCACCGTACACAGAAACAGTATGTTCTATATCCATTAGATGGAGGTGTGTGTAAGTGTAGGTAAAACCCATAGAATAAAAAAATCCTAGTATACTAAGGATACTGGTGTTGTTATAAAATAATGGAATAAAGAGATCATAGGTGGTGGAGAAGGAAAATAAAAGAAAAGAGCCTTAGAGAAGTCGTTACCTCAAAATTGGGTAACTCCTTTTTGATTTGAGCCAAAAGGATTATTTGTGTTGCATTATGCCCAAGGTAAGGCTTCTATGAGTAAGGAAGGTATTTTTGGAGCTTATTGGAGTATAATTTGGATGATACTATGGGATTTAAAGGTGTGAGTAAGTGGGTAGATGTGGTTGCCTTTTATAAGAGGGAGGATGGGCCCTTTAGGAAAGTCTTGAAATATTATTTTATTAAAAATTAATTTTAGAATTATAATAATTAAAAAGTGATATATTTCTAGAATAATATGATTATGGGTCAAAATACTCTAAAAAAATATGTTTTAGACAAGTTTATGTCAAAAAAATAACCTTATATTTTAGCTTTAACCCTTAGTTAAAAACATTAACTCTTACCATGTCTTCTTGTATTTTAACAATATATAGTTACTATAGTTACAATAAAATAACAAGATAACCACAAGTGGATCATTAATAACATTTTTAACATTATATAAGTCATTTGGATGAATATTAGATATTTAGGACTATTATATCATTTAATAAAATAGTATTTGTTTTTAAAAACTCATTTTTGGAAATTTTGACACTATTTAGTAATTGATTTTTGAAAAAGTAATAAAAACTTTATTAATTAGAAAAAAAAAGAATTAAATCAAAGATAATATGTTATAGTTGTCTGTAAAATTTGTGTATGGCATCAAAATTTTCAAATTACATTTATCTTAACATTTATAATATCATTTATTTGAATATTTCACTAATATGTTAATCATTGCATCATTATTGTGTCCTTAATAAATTTATTTATATAATGTCTAAAAATTATAAATAAAATACCATGAAATAGGAAATATTTTTGGATTTATAATAAATATTTATAGTTAAATATATCATTTATATAACCCTATATTAAAATTATTTTAGTAAAAGATACATGTTTATGTTATATTTCTCTTTACTTTAAATTAATTATTATAACATGTCATTACCACATCCAAGTGGCTCCATGGGGTCCTAAAATAGACCCAAAGACGATAATGGTCTGAAATATCTCATAAATTAGGATTAGAACAAATGTTAGGGTAGTTTTATATTATTATAATATTATTGTTTACCCTTATTTACCACATTTACCCTTTTACCGGGGTAAATAAAAATAATTACTCAAGTTACTATTCATAATGTCCAAAAATAAAGGGGAAATATTTAAAAAATTTATAACTTCTGATTCTAAATATGGAATATATTTTTCCAAATTCAAAACACATAAATTGTAATAATTAATTTAAAATTAGTTCCCATTGTCAAAACCAGAAAACGAATTTGTAAGAACTAAAAACTATCAAAAGATTGCCATGTGTTTATGTCCAATTTAAATGTGAAATTACTTCTCATTACCAATATTGGATTAAATGATAAAAAATATATTCCTATTACACTTTAAAACTAATTAAAATCATAATCTAACTATATAAATATATTAGATGAAAGGAAATTTTGAATTAAAATGCAGTATTTTTCGCTATTCATTAAAACATGGATTTTATCAGAAAAATACCAAAATTTAAACCAATGTAAATTTTGATGTACCTGTTCTAAAGAAGTTTATTTTTTAAAATATAATTTTTAAAAATGAAAAAAACTACATTTAAAAAGGTTTCAACATCAAAAGTAGGTAAAATGACCTTTTAAAAATATTAGAGTATTTTATGATTAAAATTGGATTCATTCTCATTTTAAGCCTATAAAATTTATTGGATAAATGTAAAAACATTTAACAAAATTTATAATCATATTTTAGTTATTTTTATTCATTACCACCTATAAAACATCTATGTGTTAACTACCATTTAAAATAATAATAATATTATTGTATTATTTTTTAGTATAATTCAATGCTGTGTGCAACGTAAGATTTCAAAGAAACCCATTGTTGAATGTTGAGTACGCTATCAGGTAGAGTGTCCTATTTAACATAAAAATAATATCTTATTAATAAATATTAATAGATATGAAAAATTTATTATTCTATAAATACCTGGGATGTTACAACTTTATTATTCAGTAGGACTCACTACCCACTAAGTAGATCACTAACACCTCACTCAAAAAAGGAATTGTGATAGGGGATAACTCGCATGAATTATAATCCATGCCTAACTATACGAAAAAAGTCTTCAAACATCACTTAATATTGATATTAGTCAATAATTTTAATGTAATTCACATTGAGGATCTTTTTAGGTTTAGAGTTTTAGAGAATTAGGTCATAACTATTACATTACATCTAAAAAATTACAAAGTAGACACTTCTACTCTATCTAATTTTTCCACAATAATAAAACTACTTAAATAAAAAAAGAATTATTTTCTTGATAAAAATCTTCTTGAATTATTCATTTCTCTTATCCTTCCTTATACCCTGTGAAAAACATTTTAAAAACATGGGATGAGAATAAAAAGACCAGTAAGGGATATAAAATAAGGAAAGAAAACATTAGTCCATGAATACATAAAAATCAAAGAAATCATACTTTTCAATCATAAAACATAATATCTTTAACCTACCTCATAAAATCATAATATTTATGAATAACACATAGAAATCAGAAATCATAAAGGTAACTTGTGGCATCCATAACATACTTACATTGTATATTTCACAGCTACATAGAGAGTTTTGTTTGGAATACCCGTCACAGTATATTCCCTAAATATCTTAGGAGAAACATTAATGTTTACATCCTTCACATTACCTAATGCATTGGAGAGATATCTTGGGGTTACCCACCCTTGTTTTATCATGGAACCACTCTCACTACTGGAATATTACACTTTACCAATGGTTTAAAACCGTTGGTAAAGGCCTGGAAACTGTTGGTATATAGTATACCAACGGTTCCCCTAACCATGGGCTAGTAAGGCGTGACAATAGGCCTATACCAACAGTTCTGTGAAAACTGTTGGTATAGGTGTCAAAATATGAGGTATACCAACGGTTTGTACAAACCGTTGGTATATGTGTGTAAAAGTATAACATATACCAACGATTTTAGAAACCGTTGGTATATGTGTGTGACACATCTACCAACAGTTTATAACAGTTGGTATAGAGGGCATATGCCAAGCCATAAGGCTATACCAACAGTTTGGTTATAACCGTTGGTATAAACCTATACCAACGGTTATAATAAACCATTGGTATAGCTTATATAATAGTATCTATACCAACGGTTACTAAACCGTTGGTATAGCCTTATATAATATTATCTATACCAATGGTTGCAGAACCGTTGGTATACAATTTCACAGCTCTACAGCAGCAGGACCCTCTCCCCTCTCTAGACCTGCAAAAACACAACAACCCCTCTCCACACCTGCAACAACACCAATACAGAATCCCCATCCAAATTATTCAAAATTTATAATTCATTCTAGAATTTAGAAATTTAGAAATTCAAATGAAATAACACCCATAAGAGAAAACACCTACATGTTATAGGAAATGAAATAACACCCATAAGAGTATTCCAAATTTAGAATTTATTCCTCACTCAAACCACAACACCAACACACATAAGAGTATTCAAAATTTAGAATTCATTCCTCACTCAAACCACAACACCAATACACACAAGATAAAAAAACCTACATGTTATAGGAAGCACATGGGATGTTTAGTCATGGTTTTGGGTTGAGTATCATAAAACCAAAAGAAAAACTTGGGTAGTGTGGAAAGGATCAGGATACCCATAAGATAGACAATGGTAGTGCTCATGTGCTTAGACCTAGGATGAGTTATAGGAAGCACATGGGATGTTTATATTCCTCTAATGGTTATGTATCCATGTATAAATGGTTCCTGATGTGTTAGTGGGAAACATTGGACAATATCGATATATGAGATGGATTACCAGAATAGACTACATGTTTTTCATAGATTTTTAAATTAGAATAAGGGGGTATGTGGCTAATTGTAATTTTCTCTCCTAGGTGTGATGTGAGATGAATCCCCATTTTGGGTAGTGGGTATGAATATTCAATTAAGTCTTTGGTATTGGGTTCCCAAAGGGACTTTGGTTTGGTCCTAGAACCCACTGTTTGAGGATGGGATTGAGGTGATCCATGGGGCTATGATGTCACCATATGTATTCCTCACCATTGGGGTATTTTTATAAGACTTTGAAACTTATTTTTCAAGAATCTATGTGTAGCCTTATTGACCAATTTGTTATATGGTATGCTTGAGTGTTCATAGGTTTCATATGAAATCACTATATGATATTTATTTGTTGTATGTTATTGTATATAATGAATGACCCGTGATTGAGAATTAGAACATGAGTGTTGGTGCATGTTCATGATGGGATGTTGAGACTCATTCCTAATATAATTCATGTTTTTCTATATATACTATTACCCATTGTGTTTCAATCTATGCCTTGTGAATATTTTCTTCTAATAACGTATGACCAATAAACCATATTTTGTTTTTTATCCCTTAATTTCAAGAATCTATGTGTAGCCTTGTGAATATTTTCCATATGTCAGTTGTTGTTTTCACTTAAAATGTTGTCTGTTTCAAACAAAAGTGAGATACTTTGAGTGATACTAGTCACACCGTCCCTCAGATTGAGGTGGGGTTGACTCGTACCCGTCACAAATGATCCATGGATCGTTGGGTGGGGGGGATGTCTGGGGGTGGGGGGGTTTACGGTGGGTGGGGGGGATGTTCGGGGTTGGGGGGCTCTCCAGGGGGTGCGGGGGGCTCTTTGGCAGTGAGGGGGGCTGTTTGGGGTGGGGGGGGGGGGGTTGCTGTCCGGAGTGCATTTTCGGCCAGCGCGGTCACACGACACCTCCGATTGACGTTCTTTCTAGCCAAAAATTTCAAAATTCACCCACCCTTTTTTGTCGTTTGATTGCATGGAATTCTGAGGACATTCAGCCAGTTTAGACCACCCCACGCACGCTTTTCAAGCACACCGAACACCTAAAAAACACATATTTAGTCGTGCTGTGCAATCCGCACATCCGAATGACACGTCGTCTCCTCGTACACCTCAAAAATAATAATTAGGGTGTTTTCATGTGATTTCAAGTCATTTTTATATCGTTCGACATGTATTTGAACGTAAAACCCATGTTTTGGCCATTTACGACACATGGAGTGCATTTTCGGCTAGCGCAGTCACTCGACACCTCTGATTGATGTTTTATCTTTTAAGGTCCCGACCTTAAACATTTACATAATATTTAATTAAACGAATAATTCACATTGAGTATCTTTTCAGGTTTAGAGTTTTAGAGAATTAGGACATAACTATTACATCTCAAAAGATTAAATGGTAGACACTTCTACACAGCTTCCATTTTTTTACAATACATGAACTCCTGAAAAAAAGAGTCATGTATACTTCCAGGTTTTAGACAGCATGACTTTTCCTTGATCCCATTCTTGACCCTATTCATATTTAAGTCCTGTGAAAACATTTCAAAACATGGGATGAGCATAAAAAGCTCAGTAAGGGTTATAAAACAATGAATGAAAACATTTGTTCATTAATACATACAAAACATAAAATATTTTACTTACCTCATAATAACATAAGATTTATGAATAACACATAGAAATCATAAATCATAAAGGTAACTTGTGGCATCCATATCATACTTACATTGTAGCTATCACAGCTACATAGGGAGTTACTTTGGAATACCCATCACAGTATATTCCCTAAATATCTTAGGAGAAACATTCATGTTTACCTCCATCACGTTACCCAATGCATTGGAGATCTATCTCAGGCTCCCCTCCCTAGGTTTATCACAGAACCACCTGTATACGTAAATAATGCCCAAGAACCATAACATGATAATAACACATAACATAAGCATAAAGGAAAGATAACATTTCCACATTTCAATAATAAAATATCATTTCAAGATATTGAAATAATAAATTAATTCTCAAAATCATTTTCAATACCAAAATATGTAAAAATATTATATGGTATTTATTTTTCCTTAAAAAAAACATTACGGCTTGTTAAGGAAGCCAAAGATCAAATAATACTCGCGGTGGTGTAAAGGTAATTGTCACCGCTTACGTAAAAAAAAAGAAACATTCCTTTTTGTCATTTAGTAAAATGCTTCTTATAAAAATATTCCCTTTGAATAAAATGAAAAGTCAAAGGAGTTTATATACCATATAAAATAAAGTCGTGTATAAAACTAAAGATGCCTCAATGAAAGAAGATTGAGATGAAGTCCCTTACAAAGAACATTTTGTAAATAAAATAGAAATATTATGTGTATTCACTATAAGTACACATAAAGAAAGTATAAATACAAGATAAGAAATAATCATAGCATGACATAATTTGAAAGTAGGAGATTAACCCAAAGAACGGAAATTGGGTTAAGAAGTTCCCTTACCCCGTGTCCGACTTGACTCGATCGTTATTTAATCTCCTTAATAATAAATTAAAGTTAATTTATACTTTATTAAGAACATTTTTTAAGTTTATTATTATTTTTATATCACTTATTACCATGTTATAAACATTATGTAATCATTTAAGTTAATAATGTTCATTTTGTCGATATTTGGTACTTGAGTAAAAAATGAACACCTTATATTTACAAGTTGTCCATGTGGTAAATAGTACATTATATAAATAATGATATTCATGATTTAGATATCATATATATCATATATATCCAGTATATACATTTATTTATAATAGTACATGACATTTGGAGGCAAGAAATGAAATGCACCGTTCATGGAGACGGTAAGCCGTACGTACGCATGAATGATACTTTCATTTATTTTTCTTATTTTTATGGAATTAAAGCATAATGATACATAGGTATATTATAATTAAAGTATAATATCATATATAATATCATTAAATCCATCCTTTATACATTCCACATAATGCATTAACGAGTCACATCACTTTGAGGGGGCGGTAGTCAACACTTCCTCAAATGAGATTATCGTATTTACCCACTATGGAAACCATAAAGGCTTGATATAATTGTGAAATAAAGAATCATAAGGAAATAATAAACATAATATATATCATATATAAATATAGTTCCATCATAATGGACACCATTAGAGGCAGTAATATGTAATTGAACAATCATCGTTTCGTGAGGCGTTAGTTTTCCATCCACAGAAACATTATGTTCTTCATCCATTAGATGGAGGTGTGTGTAAGTGTAGTTCGAATCCTTATAATAAAAAAATCCGAGTATATTTAGGATATTGGTTTTGTTACAAAAGAAAGGAATAAAAAGAGTTTAGGGGTTGGAGAAGTAAAATAAAATAAAACAAATTACGAGAAACCGTTACCTTTAATTTGGGTAACTCCATTTGGTTTGAACCAAAGGACTTCTTGAAGTGCCTTATGCCTAAGGTAAGGCTTTTAGGGGGAGGATAGGGATGTAGGGAGCTTAATTGGGTAGAGTTTGGACGAGCCAAATGGCTTGATAGGTGTGAGGAATTGGATATAAATGGTCTTCTTTTATAAAGAGGAGGAGGGGCTCTTTAGGAAAGTGTGAAAATATTATTTTATTATAAACTTATCTTCAGTTTCAAAAGGTCCAAAAATCATTATAGTAGAAGATAAGATGACTCATGGTCTAAAGAAAATCATCCAATCAGAATTTGACATGTTTTGGATATTATTTTAATCATTATAATCTTATTTATTTAAATGATTTATTAATGAGGTAAATACTTCATCATTATTATGTCATAAATAATTTAAATTATTTTTGTCTAAAAATTATATAAAAAATACCATGATGTAGGAAATTTTTTTATCTTTCCAATTAATATTTATAGACAAAAATAAAATTTATATAACCCCTTATAAAAATTAACTTACTAAAATATATTTTCTTTTGTCATATTTTCCTTTACCTTAAGTTAATTAATCTAAATTGTCATTATCACTCCCAAGTGGCTCAATGGGGTCCCAAAATCGACCCAAAGATGCCCATGATCGTAAATAACTCAACCAATAAGGTTTTCACAAGTTTTAAGATAATTTTGAATTATTATAATATTCATTTAACCTTGAATTACTTTATTTAACTTTAACCACGGTAAATAAAAGTCAAAAGTTACTGTTCACCAAAAATTATTTTCATCTTATTGAACCACATTTTACTTCTTGTTAACAACCATGTATTCCAGATTTTCAAAATTCAATTCACATAATTGGTAAAATTTCATTTAAATGAAAAAGTCAGTTTTTTAACTACTACTAAGTGGTTTCACTATTCATCTAAAATTGAAGTTTTTCAGAAAAATACCAAAAATTCAGCCTAAGAATTATTTGATATTTTGAATTCAAAATTGATGTCTATTTTTACAAATTCAAAACATATAAGTGGAATTAATTAATTTAAAAATTAATTCTCATTGTTAAAACAAATAGCGTGTTTTTAAGAATTAATAACTATCAAAAGATGGATTGTTGATTAAGTACAATTTCAAAGTGAAATTACTTCCAATGACCAAAATTGGATTAAATGGTAAAAATATATTTTAATTTCACTTTAAAACCAACTAAAAAGATAATCTAACCATATAAATAAATTATATTAAAAGGCACTTTTGAATTAAAATGCAACATTTTCACTATTCATTAAAAAATTAACTTTATCATAAAAATACCAAAAAATTACCCAAAGTAAAATTTGATGTCTCCATTCTAAATAAAGATTTTATTTGGTCAATTAGAATGTATTAAAGTGACCAAAACTATATTTAAAGATGGTTATCCATTAAAAGGTGATAAATCGGCCTTTTAATGTAAATTATGCTTAAAATTTGATTCATTCAAATTTTAAGCCTCTAACTTTTTATTGGATAATGTAAATACATTTAACAAACATTTATAATCATATTGTTGTTAGTTTCGCTCATTCGTCCGGTTTTGACCACCCCACGCACATTTTTCAAGCACGCCGAACACCTAAAAAACACATATTCAGCTGTGCCGTGCAAACCGCACGTCCAAATTACGTGCCGTCTCCTATTACACCTCAAAAATAATAAGTAAGGTGTTTTTGTGTGATTTCAAGTCATTCTGATGTCATTCGGCATGCATTTGACCATAAAACCCATGTTTTGGCCATTTACGACATGCTGAGTGCGTTTTCAGCCAGCGCGGTCACACAACACCTCCGATTGACGTGCCGTCTGACCGAAAATTTTACAATTCACCCACCCTTTGTTTTCGTCCGATTTTATGGCATTCCAAGGTCGTTCAGCCAGTTTCGACTACCCCACGCATGCTTTTCAAGCGCGCCGAACACCTAAAAAACACATATTTAGCCATGCCGCGTAATCCGTGTGTTCGAATGACGTTCCGTCTCCTTTTACACCTCATGAATAATAACTAGGGTGTTTTCCTGTGATTTCAAGTCATTCTGATGTCGTTCGACATGCATTTGACCGTAAAACCCATGTTTTGGCCATTTACGACACGCAGATTGTGTTTTCAGCCAGCGCGGTCACACGACACCTCCAATTGACATGAAGTCTGGCCGATAATTTCACAATTCACCCACCCTTTGTTGTCATCCGATTTCATGGAATTCTCAGGTCGTTCGACCAGTTTCGACCACCCCATGCACCCTTTTCAAGCGCACCGAACACCTAAAAAACATATATTCAGCCATGCCGTGCAATCCACACATCCAAATGACATGACGTCTCCTCATACACCTCACAAATAATAATTAGGGTGTTTTCATGTGATTTCAAGTCATTCCGATGTCGTTCAGCAAGCATTTGACCGCAAAACCCATGTTTTGGCCATTTACGACACACAGAGTGCATTTTCGGCCCGCGCGGTCACACGACACCTCCGACTGATGCGTCATCTCACCGAAAATCTCACAATTCACCCACCCTTTGTTGTCCTCCAATTTCATGGCATTCCAATGTCGTTTGGTAGGTTTTGACCACCCCACTCACTTTTTCAAGCACGCCGAATACCTAAAAAACACATATTCAGTCGTGCCGCGCAAACCGCGCATCCGAATGACTTTCCGTCTCATCGTACACCTCACTAATAATAAATAGGGTGTTTTTGTGTGATTTCAAGTCATTCCTATGTTGTTCGACATGCATTTGACCCTAAAACCCATGTTTTGGCCATTTATGACACGCAGAGTGCGTTTTCGGCCAACGCAGTCACACGAAACCTCTTATTGACATGCCGTCTACCCAAAAATTTCACAATTCACCCACCCTTTGTTGTCGTCCGATTTCATGGAATTCAGAGGTCGTTCGGCCGGTTTCGACCACCCCATGCATGCTTTTCAAGTGCGCCGAACACCTAAAAAACACATATTCAGCTGTGCTGCGCAATCCGTGCATCCAAATGACATTCTGTCTTCTCTTAAACCTCACAAATAATAATTAGTGTGTTTTCGTGTGATTTCAAGTCATTATGATGTCGTTCGGCATGCATTTGACCGTAAAACCCATGTTTTGGCCATTTACGACATGCGAAGTTCATTTTCGGCCAGTGTGGTGACACGACACCTCCGATTGACGTTCCGTCTGGCCAAAAATTTTACAATCCACTCACCATTTGTTGTCGTCCAATTTCATGGAATTCCGAGGCCGTTCGGCCGGTTCCGACCACCCCACGCATGCTTTTCAAGCGCGTCGAACACCTAAAAAACACATATTATGTCGTTCCGCGAAAACCGCGCATCTGAATGACGTGACGTCTCCTCATACACTTCATGAATAATAACTAGGGTGTTTTTTGTGTGATTTCAAGTCATTCTGATGTCTTTCAGCATGCATTTGACCGTAAAACCCATGTTTTGGCTATTTACGACACACTGAGTGCGTTTTCGGCCAGCGCGGTCACACGACACCTCCGTTTGACCTGCCGTCTGGCCGAAAATTTCACAATTCACCCACCCTTTATTTTCTTCCGATTTCATGGAATTCCGAGGTCTTTCGGCAGGTTTGGACCATGTAACGACCCAATCTTTTGAGTAGTATATTAACTTACTCTTAATGATTTAATAAGATGTTAATGGTTAATGCAGAAAGAGGAGTCGATGGCTTCATCCAGTAGACTTGAACCTTATGAAGCCCACTTATCAGAGCTTGGGAAGGAGGTAGCATCTGTGGGCTTCGCTTTGGACCAAGCCCAAGCCGAACTCCAGTGTGTCAAGCTTGAAGGGAAACGCCTACGGGATAAGTTCAAGTTAGTAGAGATTACTACTAGGGCAATGTTATCTGAGCCTCCCTCAGATTCTCTCACCATAGCACACCTTACACTTAGGTCATATGCCGGTGTTATAAGGGGCTATGTGACGAGACCCTAGCTTCTTTGTGTAATCCCTTGGGATGAATGAATTTAGATTTCTTCCTTTAGTGATGTTTGTGAAATTTCAAATGTCCGGATAATTTTAGGATATATTTTATTGATGAATTTTGAAAAAGGGATATTTTAAAATATTTATGTAAACCCTAAATAATTAATGATGTGTAATGATTTTCAAAAAATGGTCTTATACAAAAGTGTTCAGTAAGGAATTTGGAGTCTAATAAGATCAACTTAATTTTTGATGAATAGTAAATTATGAATAGTGATTTACGCTTAGGATTAGTAATTTGACCAAATGTATTAGTAATTTCACTCAAAGAAAGTTTTAATATAATTTAGACACCTAGATTAAGTAATGTAATTCAATAAAATGGGTAAATAACGGTTTCATAAATTATTAGTCAAGTATTAGTTTTTTCGAATGAATAATGTTTTTTAATTAAAAATTTAATTAAAAATAATTAGAAAATTATTTTTATAAAAAGGACTTTATTTTTGAACTCCGAGCATCGATATTATGTTAAGGTAATTTTTGGGGATTTTTCTGAAAAAAATGAATTTTCGATGAATAGTGAAAATACAGTTTTTAAGTTACGGGTGTTTAATGACATCATTAAATGATGTATTAAGTATGTAATCAATATGGTCGACTTATGAATAGTAAGATAAGGTATGAGGTGTCCCAAGTGGCCAATACCATGGGCAAGCCCATGGTTTTGCCAAAACCACTAATGAGGTGTCCCTTGGCCATTAATGCCTTGTCCCCTCACTTTCCCTATAAATACCCACCCTTTCCTCCTTTAGTTTTCACTCCCAACTCTCCCCCAACGAAGTTCTGGTCTCCTTACCTCCCAAGGATTCCTCCCAAGGTGCCCCCAAGCCCTCAAGGTCCAAACCTTTGAGTTTTAAGAGTTACGTTTTAAGGTAAGGGATCCGACCCCTCTCTTTTTTTTCATGAAATCTCTTTTATGTCATTCCTTTTATGCTACATGTTCTTATGTGAGAGGATGTTATTTTATATTCCTCTTACTGACCTTTTCATGTTTATATGATGAGAGATCCCCTCTTACTCTCATCATTTCGTTTTATGAAAGTTTAAGTGACGCCGTTAGGCTGCCGAATTTTTAAGGGATTCTTTCACCCTTCTCATTTTTCAAGTTCAATTTTCATGTCAAGTCTTTCAAGTTCCTTTTTATTATGTTGGGGTATGATCTCTATATCTATCATACTGATCTCTTATGATCATATGATGAGATACCCTATTTTATCTTGTCAAATCTTTTTTTTATTGAAGTTTAAGTGACGCCGTTAGGCTGCCAAATTTTCATAAGAGAAATCTTATTTTTGTCTCACTTCCATGTTTTTCATTTCATATGGTATATCTTTCAAATTTCATTACCATGTTCTTAAATCCCTTATATTCTGTCCCCCTACTGTTTTATGGATCATTTATGAGTGGGTGACCCATGTTCCCTCTCTTTTCAATGTTTTCTAAAACCTTGTAACATAGCCGTTATGCTGCAGGATTTTCGTCTCAAAATGCCTCTCTCTTTTCTCAAAATTATTTTATGTTATTAAGTGAACACTCAAAGCTCTTATTTATACAGGGGTATTCAAATATATATCAAAATTTTATATTTTAAATTCTTGGATTTACATACATGAAACCCGCTTCCCCTTTCCGTGGGTTTAAAGTGACATAAAGATCATGTCTTTAAAGCAGTTTTTAAAACGTTATGATTATGAAATGAAACCCATTTATTTTATGCTATATGGGTTGTTTATGAAATGATTGATGATGATATGTGTGGCTCACATGATAATAAAGACATGTCAAGGGTGTGCCCAGATAGCGCTCCAATGCATTGGGTAAAGACTTAATCTCTAGAGATGACTTTTTAGACTGACACCTTGGTGAATAACCTTGGTAATTTTAATGACACCTTGGGGATGGACCTTGGTGAAACGAAATGATTGTCAATATTGAATGTTTCAGCCACATATTCAAGTTATGAAAAATGTTATTTTTATTATGATGTATCTCATGATTTCTTTCTCATGCCTTAAAGTTCTTTTCATGTCCTTATTGAAGTATCTCAAGTTCACATGTAAAATGTTTCTCTTGTTTCCCTTACTAGGCCTTCTGCTCACCCTTTCTTTTGATGTATGTCCCCAGGTTATGAGATACAGTAATGAACCTAGGATGAACTTAAGGAGAAGCCTTTCAAGTGTTTAAGAAGAATGTTTTATGTTCTTTTCATGTATTAGGTTCCTTGTTTCCAAGACACTAAACCTTAAAGATCCTCTGTTCCGTGTAATGAAATGAAAGTTATGTTATAAAAAGACGGGATGTTATAGACCACCCCACGCACACTTTTCAAGTGCCCCGAACACCTAAAAAACACATATTCAGCCGTGCCGTGAAATCCGCATGTCCAAATGACGTGCCGTATCTTCGTACACCTCAAGAATAACAATTTGGGTGTTTTAGTATGATTTAAAGTCATTCTGATGTCCTTCGACATGCATTTGACCGTAAAACCCATGTTTTGGCCATTTGCGACATGCAGAGTGTGTTTTCAGCCAGTGCGGTCACACGACACCTCCGATTGATGTGCTGTCTGGCTGAAAATTTAACAATTCATCCACCCTTTGTTGTCGTCCGATGTCATGGAATTCTGAGGTCGTTCGGCTAGTTTCGACCACCCCACACACGTTTTTCAAGCGCCCAAACACCTAAAAAAGACATATTCAGCCGTGCCGCAAAATCCGTGTGTCCAAATGATGTGATGTATCCTCCTACACCTCAAAAATAATAATTATGGTGTTTTTGTGTGATTTCAAGTCATTCCGATGTCATTCGACATGCATTTGACCATAAAAACCATGTTTTGTCCATTTACAAAACACAGAGTGCATTTTCGGCCAGTGCGGTCACACGACACCTCCGATTGACGTGTCGTCTGGATGAAAATTTCACAATTGACCGACCCTTTATTGTCGTTCGATTTCATGGAATTCTGAGGTCGTTCGGCCGGTTTCGAACACCTCACGCACGCTTTTCAAGCGCGCCAAACACCTAAAAAACATATATTTAGCCGTGTCGTGCAATTTGTGCGTCCGAATGATGTTCCGTCTCCTCGTACACATCACAAAAAATAACGAGGACGTTTTCCTGTGATTTTAAGTCATTCCGATGTCGTTTGGCATGCATTTGACCGTAAAAGCCAAGTTTTGGCCATTTACGACACGCGAAGTGAGTTTTCGGCCAGCGTGGTCACACGACACCTTCGATTGATGTACTATATGACCAAAAATTTCACAATTTACCCAAACTTTGTTCTTGTCTGATTTCATGGCTTTCCGAGGTCGTTCGACCGGTTTCAACCACCCCACGCACGCTTTTCAAGCGCGCCGAACACCTAAAAAACACATATTCAGTCGTGCCATGTAAACTGCACGTTCTAATGACGTGCCGTCTCCTCGTACACCTAACGAATAATAAATAAGGTGTTTTCATGTGATTTTAAGTCATTTCGATGTCGTTCGACATGCATTTGACCGTAAAACCCATGTTTTGGCCATTTACGACACACCGAGTGCGTTTTCGGCCGGCGCGGTCACACGACACCTCTGATTGACGTGCCGTATGGCCAATAATTTCACAATTCACCCATCCTTTGTTTTCGTCCGATTTCATGACATTCCGAGGTCGTTCGTCCGGTTTCGACCACCCCACGCATGCTTTTCAAGCGTGCCGAACACCTAAAAAACAGATATTCAGTCGTGCCGTGCAATCCGCGCATCCGAATGACGTACCATCTCCTCGTACACCTCAAGAATAATAACTAGGGTGTTTTCGTGTGATTTCAAGTCATTCAAATGTCGTTCAACATGCATTTGACCGTAAAACCCATGTTTTGGCCATTTACGACACACAAATTGTGTTTTCGGCCAGAGCGGTCACACGGCACCTTTGATTGACGTGCCATCTGGCCGAAAATTTCACAATTCATCCACCCTTTGTTATTGTTCAATTTCATGGAATTCCAAGGTTGTTCGACTGGTTTTGACCACCTCACACACCCTTTTCAAGCACGTCGAACACCTAAAAAACGCATATTCAGCCGTGCCGCGCAATCCGTGCATCTGAATGATGTACCGTCTCATCATACTCCTAAAGAATAATAATTAGGGTGTTTTCGTGGGATTTCAAGTCATTCCGATGTCGTTCGGCATGCATTTAACCGTAAAACCCATGTTTTGGCAATTTACGACACACGAAGTGCGTTTTTGGCCAGCGCGGTCACACGACACCTCCGACTGACATGTCGTCTAGCTGAAAATTTCACAATTCACCCACCCTTTGTTGACGTCCGATTTCATGGCATTCTAAGGTCGTTCGGATGGTTTCGACCACCCCACGCACGCTTTTCAATTGCGCCGATTACCTAAAAAAACATATTTAGCCGATCCGTACAAACCGCACGTCCAAATGACGTGTCGCCTCCTCGTACACATCACTAATAATGAATAGGGTGTTTTCGTGTTATTTCAAGTCATTCTGATGTCGTTCGGCATGCATTTGACCATAAAATTCATGTTTTGTCCATTTACGACACGCCGAGTGCGTCTTCAGCCAGTGCGGTCACACGACAACTCTGATTGACGTGCTGTCTGACCAAAAATTTCACAATTCACCCACCCTTTGTTGTCGTCTGATTTCATGGCATTCTGAGGTCGTTCAGCCGGTTTTGACCACCCCACACACGCTTTTCAAGCGCGCCGAACACCTAAAAAAACATATTTAGCCATGCCATGCAATCTGTATGTCTGAATGATGTACTATCTCTCGTAAACCTCACAAATAATAATTAGGGTGTTTTCGTGTGATTTCAAGTCATTCCGATGTCATTCGGAATGCATTTAATCGTAAAACTCATGTTTTGTCCATTTACGACACGCGAAGTGCATTTTCGGCCAGCACGATCACACGACACCTCCGATTGACGTACCATCTGGCCAAAAATTTCAAAATTCACCCACCCTTTTTTTCGTCCGATTTCATGGAATTCTGAGGTCGTTCGACTTGTTTCGACCACCCCACGCATGCTTTTCAAGCGCGTCGAACATCTTAAAAACACATATTTAGCCGTGCCGCACAATCCGCATGTCTGAATGACGTGTCGTCTCCTCTTACACCTCACGAATAATAATTAGGATGTTTTTGTGTGATTTTAAGTCATTCTGATGTCGTTCGATATACATTTGACCGTACAACCCATGTTTTGGCCATTTACGACACGCGGAGTGCATTTTAGGACAACGCGGTCACACGACACCTCCTATTGATGTGCCGTCTAGAAAAAATTTTCATAATTCACCCAAACATTGTTGTTGTCCTATTTCATGGCATTCCGAGGTCATTCGTCCGGTTTTGACCACCCCAGGCACGCTTTTCAAGCACGCCGAACACCTAAAAAACACATATTCAACCGTGCCGTGCAATCTGCGCGTCCGAATGACTTGCCATATCCTCGTACACCTCAATAATAATAATTAGGGTGTTTTCATGTGATTTCAAGTCATTTCGATGTCATTCGACATGCATTTAACCGTAAAACCCATATTTTGGCCATTTACGACACGCAGAGTGCGTTTTTGGCCAGTGCGGTCACACGACACCTCTGATTGACGTGTCGTCTAGCCGACAATTTCACAATTCCCCCACCCTTTTCTTTCATCCGATTTCATGGCATTCCGAGATCGTTTGACAAGTTTCGACCACCCCACGCACACTTTTCAAGCGCCCCGAATACCTAAAAAACACATATTTAGCCATGCCGTGCAAACCGCGCGTTCGAATGATGTGTCGTCTCCTTGTACACATTAATAATAATAACTAGGGTGTTTTCATTTGATTTCAATTCATTCTGATATCGTTCGGTATGCATTTGACCGTAAAACCCATGTTTTGGCCATTTACGACACGCAGAGTGCGTTTTCAGCCAGCGCGGTCACACGACACCTCTGATTGACATGCCTTATGGCCGAAAATTTTAAAATTCACCCACCATTTGTTGTCGTCCGACTTCATGGAATTCCGAGGTAGTTCAGCCGGTTTCGACTACCCCACGCACGCTTTTCAAGCGCGACAAACACCTAAAAAACACATATTTAGCCGTGCCATGCAATCCGCGCATCCGAATGACATGACGTCTCCTCGTACACTTCAAGAATAATAACTTGCGTGTTTTCATGTGATTTCAAGTCATTCTGATGTCATTCGGTATGCATTTGACCGTAAAACCCATGTTTTGGCCATTTACGACACGTGGAGTGCGTTTTCGGCCAGTGCGGTCCCACGACACCTCCGATTGACGTTCCGTCTGACCAAAAATTTTACAATTCACCCACCCTTTGTTGTCATCTAATTTCTTGGCATTCTAAGGTCGTTAGGAAGGTTTCGACCACTCCACACACGCTTTTCAAGCGCGCCGAACACCTAAAAAACACATATTCAGCCGTGCCGTGAAATCCGCGCGTCCGAATGATGTACTGTCTGCTATTACACCTCAAGAATAATAATTAGGGTATATTCGTGTGATTTAAAATCATTCCATTGTCGTTCAGCATGCATTTGACCGTAAAACCCATGTTTTGGCCACTTATGACACGCAAAGTGCGTTTTCGGCCAGCGCGGTCACACGACACCTCTGATTGACGTGTCGTCTGGCCGAAAATTTCACAATTCACCCAGCCTTTGTTGTCATCTAATTTCATGGTATTCCGAGGTCGTTCGGCCAGTTTCAACCACCCCATGCACGCTTTTCAAGCGCGCCGAACACCTAAAAAACACATATTCAGTCGTGCCGTGAAATCTGCACGTCCGAATGATGTTCCGTCTCCTCATACACCTCACGAATAATAATTAGGGTATTTTATTGTGATTTCATGTAATTCCTATGTCGTTCGGCATGCATTTGACTGTAAAACCCATGTTTTGGCCATTTACGACACGCCGAGTGCATTTTCGGCCAGTGCGGTCACACGACACCTCCGATTGATGTGTCGTCTAGCCAAAAATTTCACAATTCATCCACCATTAGTTGTTGTCCAATTTCATGGAATTCTGAGGTTGTTCGGCTGGTTTCGACCACCCCACGCACGCTTTTCAAGCGCGCCGAACACCTAAAAAACACATATTCAGCCGTTCCGCGCAATCCTCATGTCCGAATGATGTTCTATCTCCTCGTACACCTCATTAATAATAATTAGGGTGTTTTCATGTAATTTCAAGTCATTCTGATGTCGTTCGGTATGCATTTGACCGTAAAACCCATGTTTTGGCCATTTACGACATGCGGAGTGCGTTTTCGGCCAATGCGGTCACAGGACACCTCCAATTGATGTGTTGTCTGGCCGAAAATTTCAAAATTTACCCACCGTTTTTTTTCGTCAGATTTCATGGCATTCTGAGGTCGTTCGGCCATTTTCGACCACCCCACACATGCTTTTCAAGCGCGCCGAACACCTAAAAAACACGTATTCAGTCGTACCGTGCAAACCGCATGTCCGAATGACGTTATGTCTCCTCTTACACCTCAAAAATAATAACTAGGGTGTTTTCGTGCGATTTCAAGTCATTCCAATGTCATTTAGCATGTATTTGACCGTAAAACCCATGTTTTGTCCATTTACGACACGTCGAGTGCATTTTCAGCCAGCGCGGTCACACGACACCTCCGATTGATGTGACGTATGGCTGAAAATTTCACAATTCACCCACCCATTGTTGTAGTCCAATTTTATGGCATTCCGAGGTCGTTTGGCTGGTTTTGACCACCCCACACACCCTTTTCAAGCGCGCCGAACACCTAAAAAACACATATTCAGCCGTGCCGCGCAAACCACGCACCCGAATGACGTGTCATCTCCTCGTACACCTCACGAACAAATCCTACTTAGTTTTTTCTTCACATTATAGAAACTAATCTTATGTTATAAAAAACAGGCTCTTGATTTGGGATTGTGGTATGATAAAGACATATATTTCATATTTGATGTTTTTAAATGTGGTACTAGGTAGTTGAAACTACTGATTGAGAGTCAAATTATCACACCCTAAACTATCACTATGAGTTTTTGTAGACAACGCACCTCCGTTGGAGAGGTTTTATTATAAAAAATGAATTTATTTATCAAATGAAACAATTATATTAAAGAAAACTTATTCAAGATATGCAATTCAATATAATTAAGCAGAATTAATAAACTCCTCACAATAACCCATAAAATCTCATATAGCATCACTCACCTCCAAACCATTATAAAATCATTAGGCTTCCATATTTGGTCGAAAATAAAGAGTTATACTGAATTCAAAAATATCCATACCAGAGTGAAAAACCAGGTTCAAAAATAAAGAGTTATACAGAATTCAAAAATATAATGGATTAATCTTCCCCTGATCACCATCACCATCACCACTGTCATCATTGGCCTCATCCTCTCCTCCATCTTTGTCCTCTTCGTCATCCTCATCATCATCCCCATGCTCATCGTTGGCCCCATCCTCGCCCTCGGCCCCATCCTCGCCCTCGGCCCCATCTTCACCCTCTTCCTCATCCTCATCCTCACCCCCGTCCTCTTCAGAAACCTCATCCTCACCAGGAACATCATCATCTAGACTGCCACTAAAACTGCTGCCTAGTGCATTGGATAATGCACCCATCGACGACATAAATGCCTGACAAGCTACACTGGCCTCTGGTGGAAGTGATGAAGATAAATCTTTCATCAGTTTCATAAATTCTTTATCCCTCCTTTAAACTTGTTCTTCCAACTCTGTGACCCTTTTATCAGACTGTCTTGCATGCTCGTTGACCTATTACAACTTGGTGTTACTATAATGGATACTTGGAGAGGACCAATACCTCTTTGGGACTATATTCTTACCAGGTCGGCAGCATACTCGACCAGAGTGCTCATCGCCCAAAACCTGATATAAATGATCGTGTGGCCCAAAGTTGTCAGGATCTTGGGAATCAAGGGTATTTAAAGAATCCTGTTAAAAATATTAATAGATTATTAAATTTCAAAATAGATATTAAAATTTTAAATAAACAAATTAAAACCTACAATCTTTTCTTGTGTCGGTTCATTAACCGCAATTCCATCTTTTTTCCTTCAACTTGAGAAAAACAATTTTTCTCGAGGGATACATCCTTAAATATTCAATTTGTTCTTCTCTAATGAAATTGAAACAATATAAAGTGAAAGTATAATCATATATTCAATATTCAATAAATCACATAATTTAAGTAGAAACAATAAAAAGGGAAAGTCCTAAAGAAAAATTATAAACAACTATATCATACCAGCTGCCTCTCATGATCTGACATAGTCGTGCGCCCCAAAGTGTGAAGGTATTGCTTTGAATCAATGTTTTTTTTGTTTTTTTAGAAGATTCCTAAATAATGTTTAATAATAAATTAGATAATATTAATGAAAAATATGAAAACTGTCATTTAAATACCTCAAATGAGATTAATACCTTAAATTTGGCAGTTTCCCAATGGGAAATCATTTGGTGATATTGCTCTATCAGGAAGTCATCCATGATAGGTAATGTCTCCAACTCTGTGCCCACTCTATCACACCAGCCAATATACATCTCATGCTTATAAGCTCTCCAAATCTCTCCTAGCTCCTTTAAACGCACCGGTTGTGCACCTTCGCCATCAGGGAAGTTATACCAAAGCTGACACCCAATAGATTAATTCATATAAATATAAAAAAATACCACATTAAATACAATAGATTTTTTACCCATATTTGTGCCCACTCATTATCATTGACTTCGTGTGGCAGATGTATCCAAGAGAGAGGGATGACCGGAATGATGTCGGAGTATTTGGCTAGCATCGCCAAAAAACCCTGACATTCCTACCCAGATTTATCAATCATCTGTCCATCATCACTGTATTCAACCATCAATTATGTCTGGAGGTTCCATACCACATGTAAGCGAGTACTCCCCCTCCCCCTCCTCTCATCAGTAGATGAATCTGTTATAAAAGAAAAAAATATTAGTACAAGCTATAATAAAAATAAATTTTGGTATAAAATTTTTTTAGAGTTATATAAATATACCTATGGTAGTCGGATCAATGGGAGTCACTGGATGTGCAGAAGCCGAAGGAATATACTATATAGGTGGAGTTTCCCTCAGTGTATGCTCCTCAGCCACATACTGTGTCGGAGCAGGAGTCGAAGAAGGTGGAATATAATAGCCCGGAGATAATGAACCAGAAGCAAAAGATGATGACACAAATGTCTGGCCAACTGGTAGTGTAAACATCGGAGGCCTAAATATCCCGTGTGTCCCTAAAGACACACCGGTATCAAAATGGGGTGTATAAGATACGTCTGTGGTAGGGGAATAATCCCATCGGGTACGACTAGTGGATCGTCTAACTCTCTCACCACAAGACCTCGTACCACCGACCTCAGTACCGGGACCACCAGACGGTCGTCTAACTCTAACACCACCCCCTCCTACCACCAGCCTCTGTACTGTGAGGAATATTAGGCTCCTCGTCGGATATCTCTCGTCTAGAGGTGGATCCTGAAAAAAAATTTAACACAAAAGTAAACGCATGATATTATAAGTTATTAATATATATATATTTTAAATAAAATACTCACAACAGGGATGAGTGGAGGAATGACCATCTATGTCATGCGACGATTATTTTCTGTCATCTTTTTCCACCGCCTCTCTTCAATGGGTGTCATTTCCTGCAATGAACACAAATATGGAAGTAATTAGAAACAAATAACTAATGTGTAACCCAAAAAACAAAATATAGAGAAACCGTTATGATAAAAAAATATAAAGAAACAGAATATTTATGGTGTTTTGAAGGTAATTACTAGGATACACACTCTGAATGATGTAGGTGAATCATGTAGGTGAGAACATGACTGTATGATTCTATATATTTCCCACCACAACTTCGGGTTCACAATCAAATCTGAAAACTAATCTATTGGAGTCATTATAAGTAATAAATGAATTGCTTCTAATTGTAGTAGGGATAGTTTCAACTTCATCATCACCATCATCAAAAACATGTCTGGGATTTACTTCAATAATTACACCGAATTTAGGATGACTGATATTTTACATAAAAAACTTGTTTCAGCATTGATGCCAATACATATGGTTCATCAATAGAAAGAGTGCGATTCATGTCAATAACTCGAAATCCAAAATCATCAATAAAGGTGCCTTGCCTCATCATTGAATCAAACCATTGACATTTTATCATCGTGACTCGACCATGCGAGTAATAATCCAAAATTATTATTTTTCCCATGACTCCATAATAAGATACATTTTCAGAACGAGGTCTATTATCCGATGAACTGGCATAACAGTCTGTTGTGGCAGTTAGCATAACACCATCATGTTATGTTATCATGTTTTTTTCTTGTTCAGTGATAATAAATTTGTATCCATTGATCACAAGTGATTTACAAGCACGGACCATGGTATTAGGACCAAAATCCAAAGCTCTTATTTACTTAGAACTAGATTCTATAGGCAAACTCGATACCTGAAATATAAAAAAATAGTAAACTTAATTAAATATTATTTTTATTTAGTTATTACAGAAATATTTTTACCTTCAATTTCAACCAAGAAGAAAACCCTTTTCTATGCAAAGTCTCTTTCCTTATTAAAGATAAAGAACAATGCTTTCTATATATCAATTCTTTATGTTCCCTGTAGATAAAAATAATAATAGTTTAACAAATATTTAAAATTAGAAGAGATAATATAAGAGATACATGTACAATTTACTTACTTGATATACTCATCAAACAAATCACAATTTAACAACACTGTGCGATGTGCCATCTCTCACTCTTCAAGGATTAATGTCGTCAATGTATATGATCCCGGAATTCCTCCTGTCTAAGGAAGTGATGGAAAACTGGGTTCAATTTTCCCATACTGTTCTTCTTCATTTCTCATTGGTATGTTTATTCTCATAGTAAGATCAGACAAATACATTGAGTAGAAATCCATACATTCTTTATCCAAGTAACCGTTCACAATAGAACCTTTAGGATAATTCTTATTCCGAACATATGAATTCAATGTGAACATGTTTCTTTTAGTTGGATACATCCAACGGAAAGCAACAGGTCCTCCAAGAAGTATTTCAGTCGGATGATAGATAGTCAAATGCAACATGAATGTAAAAAATGATGGAGGGAATATTTTATCTAACTCAAAGATCTCTAAACAAATAACACAAACGAATAATCGAGACTCTTACATTATTGGACAAGAGATGACATATTTCTATTGGAATCAACTCATGCAAATGGATGTGGTAATCCTGAGTCTTCAAGGATTTCAGCTTAAACTCTTTTCTGTTAACCCGTTTTGATATATTTCTTGAATAGCCATCAGGAACTTTAATAGTCTCTAGAACTTCCAGAAATTAATTTTTTTTTTCAGCAGGTGTCATCACATAAGAAGCACATGGAACTTGCCATTTATTTTCACTGATACAGACAGGATGCAATTCTGGTCTGATCCCCCAATCTACCAAGTCATGCCGAGATCGTAAATCATCTTTTGTCTTCCCCTTGACATTTAGAAGAATTGAAAGCAACATTTCACATATATTCTTATCAATGTGAATTATGTCTAAGCAATGACGTAACAAGTTGGTTGACCAATACGAAAATTCAAATAATATACTATTCTTCTTACAATTGTAACATGTATCATTGGAAACATTTTTCCTCTTTCTAGATTTCATTACACCCTTCCCAAATGAATAACTGAAATATTTAATTCATTAAGCACATCTGTTCTAGACATATGCTGAGGTGGATCGTCAGTCTCCATGGTATTGTCAAATCTTCGATGATTGTTTCTATATGGATGTTTGATTGTCAAGAATCGTCGATGTCCCATAATACTAAAACTATGATGATATTTTAGTCTTCTTGATTGAGTATTCTTCATAAAAACAGGACATGGCAATTTTCCTTTTGTGCTCCATCCAGACATTATTACATAATCAGGAAAATCATTGACCATCCACATAAGCACATCACACATCTAAAATATGTCTTTCGAACATGCATCGTATGTGGGAACACCCACATCCCAAATAAGTTTCAACTCTTTTATTAAAGGTTGCATATATACATCTATATCATTGCCAGGATCAGAAGGGCCAAATATCAGTATACTCAAGAAAGTGTAAGGATTTTTCATACACAACCATGGGGGAAGGTTATAAATGTGTATGAAAACTGGCCATGTGCTGTGCGAAGTAAGAATCTACCCAAATGGATTAAAACTGTCACATGAAAGACCCAGTCTCACATTACACACGTCGGCTGCAAATTCAGGATATCGAGAATCAAATATCTGCCATGAAAATCCATTTGCAGGGTGAACCAACTCTTCATTATTCTTTTCTCTCTCGGTGTCATTCCATCACATTTTTACTGATATTTCATTAGATATGAAAAGTTTATGTAATCTAGGGATCAATGGAAAGCTCCAAATTACTTTTTGTGGCACACGATATGGTGTTCCATCATCTTTTGGATTCTATCAGGAGGTTCCACATTTGATACAATCATTTATTTCAGTATTTTCCTCCCAAAATAAGCTGTAATCCTTCGGGCAAGCATGATTTTTTTTGAGAATCCAATTTCATCAACTAAATTCCATGACATATAGTGGTTTGAGGGAATATCTGCATCATCTGAAAGTAAGTCCTTCAAGAAAGTAAGAATGTAATCAATTGCAGTATTTGAAATCCCATACATAGTTTTCCAATGAAACAATCAGATTAAAAATTCTAACTTTTTCATTTTACCACATTGCCGATATACTGGAGTCATTGCAACATCATTCAATTTTTTCACCCTATCAACATCATCATTTTAATTGGATGCATCATGTGTGCTTGTATCAAAATCTTGTTAGCTGGAAATACTTTCCTTCTCATGATGCCGAATAAATGAAAACTGATCATATATCAATCTCTCCAATTCAGTCCTATCATTTGAATCATAAAAATTTTGAGATTCCATTTTCTCTCCATTGTGATACCACACATAATAGTTTTTTTTGGAAACCATATTTGGTTATATGATAGCTAACTGATTTACGACTCAACCAAGGTCTTCCAACACAATTAGAACAAGGGCAGTGTATGCGACCACTATCTGAAGCCTTGTCAAATGCAAAATCTAGAAAGCTGTTCAAATTATTTTGAAAATTGGTTGAAATATGATCAGTTTCATACATCCAACTTCTATCTATTCTATAAAAAATTGCAATAAGTCATTTCAAAGCAATTCAATAATATTGAAGTTCAATCAAAAAAATATTTAGGTAAATGACAATTGTTTACTTTAAATAAAAGCATAACTGACACATGACTCTATATGATAATCATATTAAGAAATACAACAAAATACAGTGTATATAAGAAAATAAGATAAAAAATTTCTAATGCCTATATTCAAGGATTTCCCAGTAAGATATTCGAAGTGGATCAAGGAATACATAATCGTTAAGGGTCTTGTTGGGAGTAAATGAGTTTTATACTTTAACTTCTTCAGGGATATTAGGATGAAGAGTAGGATGAGGATTAGGGGAGTGGCGGGGCTGTCCAAGGGGGGTGTGGGGTGTCCAGGGGGTGGGCGGTGTCCAGGGGGTGGTGGGTTCGTCCGGGGGGTCGGAGTTGTTCATGGGGTGAGGGGCTGTCTAGGGGGGTCGGGGTGTCCAAGTGGGCGGGCTGTCCACGGGGGTGGTCAGGCTGTCCAGGGGGGGGGGGTAGGGGGAGTCTAGGGGGGTGGGTGGGCTGTCCAAGGAGGTGAGCGGGGTGTCTAGGGGGTGGGTGGGGCTGTCGGGGGAGGTACGGGGTGTCTAGGGGGGTGGGCGGGCTACCCATGGGAGTGGTAGGGCTGTCTAGGGGGTCTGGGGTGTCCAGGAGGGTGGGCGGGCTGTCCGGGGGGGGGGGGGGGGGTGGGCGGGTTGTCCACGGGGGGTGGTCGGGCTGTCCACGGGGGGTGGTCGGGCTGTCCACGGGGGTGGAGGTGCTATCCAGTGGGGTCAGGGTGTCAAGGGGGTGGGTGTGGGGGCTTTCTAGGGGGTGGGGGCATCCGGGGGTATGGGGGGTGTTTGGGGGGGGGGTGGTGGGTGGGTGTCCGGGGATGGGGTGGGCGGGCTGTCAACAAGGGTGGGGGGGGGGGGTGTCTAGGGGGGCCCAGGCTGTCCAGGGGGTGGGCGGGCTGTCCACGGGGGTGGTGAGGCTGTCCAGGGGGTCGGGGGTGTCTAGGGGGTGGGGGGCTTTCCAGGGGGTGGGGAATCACCATAAAATGTTTTTAGTGGCGTTTTTGGTTTTAGCAATGGTTTCATCTACCAAAAAAGTCGAAAGGATATAGTAGTGGTTTGAACCACCATTATATCCTCACCATTTTTTATCATGGAAAAAAAATGATGAAACAAAAAATGGTAAATAAATATCGACCTTAAATAGTGGTGGTTTAAACCACTACTAAACAACCATTAGGCATATATAGCAGGGATTTAAAACGTTGCTATATATCACTTTAAAAAAACCCAACTGCAGAATTTGCAACCCTGGAAGATAAAAACAAAATTCAATACATATGTTTAAAATTATATCCATATTCACCACACCCACCTATGAGATCATATAATCATGAAGGTTATCAACATGGTTTACTAGAATGTAAAAATTAACTGACTATTCCAGGAATACATTACATTATTTAAGCAAGGAAAAACATTCAAGTGGCTATTAGATTTCTAAGACATCCTTGGAAGACATTAATGAAGAAAAAGTGAACTCATTAAAAAATCTAATGATATGTACACAATCTAAAAATGGCATTATGATATGGGATATTAGTGGTAATTCTCAAAAATGTATCCAAACTTATAAAGGATTCACTAAGTATAAATATGTTTAATGATATTTTAGAATACAATAAAAATGGGATCTGTCTTTGTATAGTTCCAAATAAAAAACTTAGAAATTTTTTTACCTATTTTATAAACAGATATTTAAAAACCACTCATTTATATCATTAAAATATAAATAGGTTTCATTAATAAAAAAATTGAACATTGGCATCATAAAAACATAACCAAATAGTCATTCAGTGAGTCAACACCACCTACAAAAAAATTAGACACACTTTATGAATACAATGATCTCTAAGAAGAACTTAAGAATAAATCAATCAAAATTCATGACCAAAGGAACCCGATACATAACCACTATAAATGCATAATAAAATAAAATACATTGAAAACCAACACTACAAACTCTATAGAACAAAAGAAGAGGAAGCCCCATGATCCTAGGAAAATTCCACCATTCTTAGGTGGAATCAC
This sequence comes from Viscum album, assembly GCA_963277665.1. Classification (NCBI taxonomy): domain Eukaryota; kingdom Viridiplantae; phylum Streptophyta; class Magnoliopsida; order Santalales; family Viscaceae; genus Viscum; species Viscum album. The sequence continues at coordinate 894,577,883 of OY728128.1, forward strand.
CATATTAGTGGTAGTATGTCGTATGTTTAGTTACAAATGATATATGAAACCAAAGTCAACCCTAGTCACAGACATCTACAAATCATGTATTAGTCTTTAATTCAATATCAAACAACGCGAATCATAAAATTTTCCAAAATCCCTAAAATAGGAAAAAATGACGTAATCTTTCTAGATATTGCAATAAATATAGAAATCAGAGGAAGAGGGATTCTATGTTTGTATTTGGGAAGAGGTTTAAAGAGACTAACCTGGATGGTGGAGTTGCAACCGATCGGATGGAAGAACTCGGGTTAGGGTTCACCTGTGCGCCGGGGCTTTTGGAAATTGGGGGAAAAGAGTTATGTGCTGTGTTGCGGGGGCTTCTGGAAATCGTGATTATTTGAGGAGACCTTTCCCAATGATTTGTAAAAACTGTTGGGAAATAATTACTTTTCCCAGTGGTTTGTAATCACCGTTGGGAAAAAATGGCCTTTACCAACAGTTTTCCACAAACTGTTGGTAAAGGGTACAAACATTTTAGATTTCCCAACGGTTTCTTCAAACCGTTGGGAAAGCCTTCACAAAACCAGGATTTGCCAGCGGTTTTTACAAACCGTTGGTAAAAAACACTTATACCAACAGTTCTCTAGAACCGTTGGTATACAAGTGTTGGTAAAACCCAACTTTATAGTAGTGTCTTATATGTAAACAATGCCCAAGAACCATAACATATTCATAACACATAAAACAAGCATAAAGAAAAGATAACATTTCCACATTGCAATCAAAATATATCATTTCAGGATATTGACATAATAAATGATTTATAAAAACCATTTTCAATAACAAAATACATAAAAAGGGTATATGGTATTTATTTTTCTTTTAAAAATATTACGGCTTTTTAAGGAATCAAAATATCAAATAATTCTTGCGACGGTGGAAAGGTCGTTGTCACCACGTACGTTGAAAATAAACATTCCCTTTATCATTTAGTAAAAGGATTTGTAAAACAAAATATTCCTTTTGAAAACCATGGAATGAAATTAAAATAAAAACAGTATAATTATACAACATATAAAAGAAGGTCATGTATAAACCAAAATACACCTCAATGAAAGGAGATTGAGATGAAGTCCCTTACCTTGAGTCCGACTTGTCTTGTTCATTATTTATATTCCCTAATAATAAACATAAGTTAATTATAATTTTTTTAGAACCTTTTTCAAGTTTATTATTGATTTAAAATTACTTATCATAACATTATAAAAATTACATAATTATTTAAGTTCATATCAGTCATTTTGTCGATATTTGGTACTTAAGTCGAAAATGAACTTGTTTTGATGTAAATTGTCCATGTAGTCAAAATTACATCATCACCAGAATATTATTCATGATTTAAGTATAATATATATCTATTATATATATTTATTTAGATCCATTATATATGTATTTATAATAGTCCATAACATTTGGAGATAAGAAATTAAATGCACCGTTCATGGAGATGGTAAGTCGTACGTACGCATGAACCCTACTATCATTTATTTTTCATATTTAAAGGTATGAAAAATAAATGATGCATAGGTGTATTATAATTATAGTATTATATAATATTTTATATATGTTACATAAGTTCATTAACTCTATCCTTTATATGTTTCATTTAGGGCATGAACAAGTCATATCACTTTGAGGGGGTGGTACTCCGCACTTCCTCAAATGAAATTATCATATTTACACATTATGAAAAACATAAAGGTATGTTGTCAATAAAAAATATATAAGAATATAGAAAATATAAATATAATATATATCATATATAAATATAGTGCCATCATAATGGCCACCATGAGAGGTGGTAGGGGAAATTTGAACAATCATCATTTTGTGTGGCGGTAGTTCTCCGCACACAGAAATAGTATATTTGATATCCATTATATGGATGTGTGTGTAAGTGTAGTTATAATACTTATCATAAAAAAATCATAGTATATTTAGGATACTGGTGTTTTTATTTAATCAAATAATAAGAATATAATAGAGAGTGAAGAAGTGAAATAATGGAAATGAACTTAGAGAAGACGCTACCTCTAAAATGTGTAACTCCCTTTGATTTGAGCCAAAAGGCTTTCTTATATTTCATTATACCGAAGTTAAGGATTATAGGAGGAATTTAGGGATGTTGAGAGCTTATTTAAGCATAATTTTGATGATTCAAAGGGATTGAGAGGTGTGATTAAGTGGGTAGAGTTGGTGACCTTTTATAAGAGAGAGGAGGGGCACTTTAGGAAGGTATTTAAATATTTTTTTATTATAAATTTATTTTCGGTTTCAAATGGTCCCAAACTCATTTATTTCAAAGATAAAATGATTTTGGGTTGAAAAACTCTCAACCAATAGGTTTTAGAAAAGTTTATTTCACAAAATTAACCTTATCTTTTTTCATATACCCTTTGTTAAAAACATTAACTCTTACCATGTCTTCTTGCATTTTCATAATATATGGTAACTATATTTACTATAAAAGGAAAAGAGAACCATAAGTGGATAATTAATGAAAATTTTGAATTATATAAGTCATTTTTCCGAATATTATATTTTTAGGACTATTATATCATTTAATAAAATAGTATTTGTTTTAAAAACTCATTTATGTCAATTTTTACACTATAAAGTAATTGCTTTTTGTTAAAGTCATAAAACTTGATTCCTTAAAAAAATGAATTAAATAAAAAATATATAAATATAATCCAAAAAATTCTTGGATGGCATAAAAATATTCAAATTAAATTTATTTTAATATTTATAATATCATTTATTTGAATCCTTTATTAATGAAGCAATCATTGCATCATCATTGTTTCATAAATAAATATATTTATTTAATGTCTAAAAATTATAAATAAAATACCCTGATGTAGAAAATATTATTATATTTATAATTTCTATTTATAGACAAATTTATCAGTTATAAGACCCCATATAAAAATTGTTTTAGTAAAAGATATATGTTTAAGTTATATTTCTCTTTACTTTAAATTAATTCTTATAAAATGTCATTTCACATCAAAGTGGATCCATGAGGTCCCAAAATCATCCCAAGTATAACCATGGTTGGAAATATATCATCCAATAGGATTATAACATGTTTTAGGGTAGTTTAATATTATTAAAATATTATTTGTTACCCTTATTTACCAAATTTACCCTTTAACCATGGTAAATAAAATAATTACTAAAGTTATATTCATAATGTAAAAAAATAAAAGGTAACTATTCACAAAAATTGGACCTTATGATTAAAAATATGGAATCCATTTTTCTAAATTCAAAACACATAATTTTTATTAATTAATTTAAAATTAATTTCCTTTGTCAAAACCAAAAAGAGGGTTTTTAAGAAGTAATAAATATCAAAAGATTGACATGTGTTTGTGTCCAATTTCAATTGGAAATTAATTACAATGACCAAAATTGGATCAAATGATAAAAATATATTATATTTATAATTTTAAACCATTATATAATATGATTTAACGATATAAATTATCTCAATGGAAAAAGTTTATTTCAATTAAAATTTAGCACATTTTTAGTATTCATCAAAACATGATAGTTATTAGAAAAATATCAAAAATTATTCCAAAGTAAATTTTGATTTCCCAATTATATATAATAAGTTTATTTTGTCAAATATAGTATATAAATGTGTTAAAAACTAAATTTAAAAATGGCTCACCATCAAAATGTGGTAAAATTGTATTTTTTGAAAAATACTTCTTTTATCCAAAAAATTGAATTTTTTCTTATATCATATCTAGAAAACATATAAGATGAATTAAAAACATTACATTGAATATATAACATATACATTTAATCAATTAAAAATCCATAAAGGGTAATATGATTTTATAAACAAAATTATTCTCTTTTAAATAAGTTTTCATAAAAACACATTCTTTATATTCAATTGGTTTTTATTTCCATTTATAATAAATTTGGTAACCAATGAATCATTATTTATACATGTGTAAACCATTATTCAAAATTTAGTTGATACTATTCATTCACGCCATTCCAATGACTAGGTGTTAACTACCATTTAAAATAATAATATTATTATTGTATTATTTTTTGGTATAAGTCAATATTGTGTGCAATGTAAGATTTCAGAGAAACCCATCGTTGCGTGTCGAGTACGCTATTGGTGAAATCACACCCTTTAATGTAAAATTAACATCTTATTCATAAATATTAATATAAATGAAAAATTATTATTATATAAATACTTGGGTCATTACATCATTCCCCCCTTTTTGAAATAGCGTCCTCGCAATTTATAATTGGGCTTGGAAACTTCATTGAAAATACCACATCGGAAAAAGAGTAAATAAAAATATCACTTTAAAAGAAAGAAAGAGAAGAAAAAGGACACTCAAGATAACACATAATAGTATTACATGTAAGAAAACATGGATATGGAAGAAAAACTAACCATAAAGTTCTGATGGAGAGTGATAGAAACCGTGATCAGAAGAAAGTCAACTACTAGAAAACCATAAACTTGTGATGGTTTAAACAGTATTTTATTCCACAGTAGGAAAAGTAAAAGGACAAAGTTTTTGTTTTAAGTTCCTTTTCATAAATTTGAGAAATTTATTTATGATATTTACTAAGAACATAAAGAAATATACTTACTTTTCAAGTAGAGTTTCATCCTTTAATTATTTTTTACCAAAAACTCATCTTTTCTCTAAACAATGAGTATTTAAGATGACTTGGTCACACCTGAAATGATAGAATAAACTTATATAGAATCACATAATCCAAAAAAAATGAACTATATATTTCACCTATCTTTAGACATTAACCAAAACTAAAATGGTTAGTACAAGATCAGATAGTACCAAAAAGGATAATCCTTTATAAAAACAAAATACTAATCTTAATCTCAAAAATTCAACAAACAATACCGAAATTTCAAAAAATATTATTCACTAAACAATTATCCTTAAAATTATTAAAAATAAACCAAAATAAGTTTGGAACCCAAAATCTATAAGGATATGATCACATAGTATTCCATGATAAATCATAACATTTATCTTCAAATAACAACAACTACTCTTAAAGTTGCATACTGAAAAGTAATTAACCTAATCACATATTCTCCAAGATTGGTTAATCATTTCCATAAATAAACCAAATTGATATAAGTCCACAATAAAAACATATATTCTTACAAAATAAAATTCAACCATTACTCCTCAAATGAAATCCCATAGTATTCTATTTTCCTTTGGCATATAGTGTTACCAAATGAGAAACATCTTCTAAAATAACAGTTATAACTTAATCACCAAATCATTTTACTATACTAAGGATATCCATTTTATAAAACATAAGTTCCAAAATCAACTTATTCTTGATCCATAAAATCATTTAACTAAAAATAATAAGTTATACTTACTGGGGACTTCACGTAGGCCAGTGGTAGGAGATGCACCCTTGTCGCCCTTCAGTTGTGGGTTCGATTACCATGGACTTCCTGGACGCGACTAGTTATAACCCATCCTATGGGTTGTCCTTTTTCTAAAACGATATCATTATTATAACATTATCAAAAATAATATAATTTCCTAAAAAATAACCATAACCTTCTTTATACTAAAAGGTTATCTAATACCTTTCATTTTGCATCACAAAAATTAATAACCTACAATTGCCTAAAATTCAAGGATTATATAAACCCTAATGGTTATTTATAAAAATATCCATAAAATAAAAGATAATTCTTCCTCAATTTTAAAAAAATTAAGGGTTATAAATACTAGAATTATTCCAAAGTAATCTCATCATTAATACATTTAAACATATCATCATCCATAGATCTGATACAACTATTCAATTCCTAAAATATAAACATCTTAATCATTGAACATTCTTCATGATCCTTTATCCATGTTTTTCCATATTATTATTTTATACTTCTTTAATAAAAACAAATTCATACATAATGTCCTAAAATTTAATAATTTCAAAACATGAGCTAAGAAATAATCCATACATTTCATAGGTCATTTTCAGTTTCCTCATCTTCAATTGGAATGGAATTAGGTATTGGTAAACATATATTTGTACGGTCCTACTGATACCATTCTCAAAACTTCTTCGTAGAACATCTATTTACGCAATTACCATGTACACCACATTTAAAACATTCAATTGATCCCTCGGAAATAACTTCTTTCCTTTTTCTGGAGTTAGCAGAATGCTTCCTTTTTCTATGGAAGTTTATTGCTTTATGAACTTAATTACCACATCTATAACATCTTACCGTCCCTTTGAATCATTTTACTAGGTGTTTCTTTCCACATCCTTGACACATAGGTTTTTGAATATACTTACCTTTATCATTATTACCTTAACTTCCATAGGGATTTGTTTCTCGCATATATGATGCCTTAGAAAAATCACCAAGGTTCAAATAGTCAATCATTACTTCAGATAGTTGGTTGAGAATAACCATAAAAATTCTCATTGTGGCTCCCATTTCATTTGGTTTCTTATTGATAAAACCACCACAGTTTTCTTCACATCCATTATTACTTTTGTGAATATTAGATCTATCCATTTACTCTAAAACCAAAATGGTTAGTGTGTGTATATATGTAAAACCATCATATAATATCTTATGAGGAGGGTATACACTAATATATACTTATTAATGTTATCTTAAACTCATTAAATTTAACTAAAATATTAATGTCACTTTCTAATATGCTAACCATTATGGTTATGTCACTTATGCTTAAATAACACCCTAACCTCTAATGTTATCTAAACCGACCTATCATACCAATTGTAAGGACCCGACATTAAAAAATTACTTAATCTTGAGATCAGTCAATAATTTGACATTAATTCACATTGATGATTTTTTTAGGTTTATATTTTTAGATAATTAGGCCATAACTATTACATTACATTTCAAAAATTACAAAGTAGACACTTCCACTCTATCCCCTTTTTTCACAATAATAAAACTAATTAAATAAAACAAGAATTATTTTTTTGATAAAAATATTCTTGAATTCTTCATTTCTCTTATCCTTCCTTATATCATGTGAAAAAAATTTCAAAAACATGGAATGATCATAAAAATCTCATTAAGAGAAATAAAATATGGAAAGAAAACATTAGTCCATGAATACATAAAAATCAAATAAATTATACTTTTTAATCATAAAACATAAGATCTTTAACATATCTCATAAAATCATAAGATTTATGAATAAGACATAGAAATCAGAAATCATAAAGGTATCTTGTGGAATCCATAACATACTACATTGTAGCTTTCATAGCTACATAGAGAGTTTCGTTTGGAATACCCATCACAGTATATTCTTTAAATCTCTTCGGAGAAACATTAATGTTTACCTCTGTCACATTACCCAATGCATTGGAGAGCTATCTCGGGGTCACCCTCCCTTGGTTTATCATAGAACCACCTATATATGTAAACAATTCCCAAGAACCATAACATATTCATAACACATAAAACAAGTATAAAAAAATATAACATTTACACATTGTAGTAACAATATATCATTTCAAGATATTGACATGATCAATGATTTCTCAAAACCATTTTAAATAAAAAAAATTTATAAAAAGGTATATGGTATTTATTTCCCATTTAAAAACATTATGTCTTGTTATGTTAGTCAAATATCAAATAATGCTCGTGGCGGTGGAAAGGTCGTTGTCACCGCGTACGTTAAAAAGAAACATTCCCTTTGTCATTTAGTAAAACTCTTTGTAAAAAAAATTATTCCATTTTGAAAATCATGGAATGAAAATAAAATAAAAAGTTTATAATTATACACTATATAAAATAAGGTTTTTTATAAACCAAAATATGCCTCAATGAAAGGAGATTGAGACAAAGTCCCTTACCTTGAGTCCGACTTGTCTCGTTATTTATTTATATTACTAAATAATAAACTTAGGTTAATTTTTACTTGATTAAAAACCTTTTTAAATTTTATTATTCATTTTATATTACTTATCATTATGTTATAAAAATTACCTAATTATTTAAGTTCATATCGGTCTTTTTGTTGATATTCGGTACTTGAGTCAAAAATGAACTTGTTTGATGTAAATTTTCCATGTAGTTAAAAGTCCATAATCACTAGAATATTATTCATGATTTAAGTATAAAATATATCTAGTAGATATGAATTTATATCTAGTATATATGTATTTATAATATTCCATAACATTTGGAGATAAGAAATGAAATTCACCGTTCATGGAGACGGTAAGCCGTACGTTCGATTGAACACTACTTTAATTAATTTTTCATATTTAAAGGAATGAAAACTAAATGATACATAGGTATATCATAATTAAAGTTTTAGATCATATTTTATATACTTTACATATGTTCATTAAATTCATACATTATACGTTCTATGTATGGCATGAACGAGTCATATCACTTTGAGGGGGCAGTACTCCACACTTTCTCAAATGAAATTATCGTATTTACACATTATTGAAAGAATAAAGGTATGTTTTAAATGAAAAATAAAAAATAATAAAGAAAATATAAAGAAAATATATATCATATATAAATACAGTTCCATTATAATGGCCACCATGAGAGGTGGTAGGGGAAATTTGAACAATCATCGTTTCGTGAGGCGGTAGTTCGCCGTACACAGAAATAGTATGTTTGTATCCGTTATATGGAGGTGTTTGTAAGTGTAGTTAGAACAATTCTCATAAAAACATCCTAGTATATTTATTATATTGGTGATGTTATGTAATCAAATAATAAGAATAGAATATAGAGTGAATAAGTGAAATAATGGAAATGAACCTTAGAGAAGACACTACCTCTAAAACGTGTAACTCCCTTTGATTTGAGCCAAAAGGATTTCTTGAATTGCCTTATGCACAAGGTAAGGCTTCTAAGAGAAATTTAAGGATGTTGGGATATTATTTTATCATAATTTGGATAATATAAAGAGATTTAGAGGTGTTATTAAATGGGTAGAGGCGGTGGTCTTTTATAAGAGGGAGGAGGGGCACTTTAGGAAGGTATTGAAATATTATTTTATTTTAAATTTATTTTCGGTCTAAAATGGTCCCAAACTCCTTTATTTCAATGATAAGATGTTTTAGGGTCTAAAAAATCTTAGAAAATAGGTTTTGGATAAGTTTTTGTCACAAAATTAACCTTATCTTTTAGATTTAACCCTTAGTTAAAAACATTAACTCTTACCATGCCTTCTTGCATTTTCATAATATATGGTAACTATATTTATTATAAAATGCTAAGAGAACAATAAATGCATAATTAATTACATTTTTAACATTATATAATTAAATTTTCCAAATATTATATTTTTAGTACTATTATATCATTTAATAAAATAGTATTTGTTTTAAAAACTCATTTATGCCAATTTTGACACTATAAAGTAATTGATTTTTGTTAAATTCATAAAAGCTTGATTCCTTCAAACCAAAGGAATTAAATCAAATAAAATATGTAAATATCATCCATTAAATTCATTTATGGCATCAAAATATTCAAATTACATTTATTTTAATATTTATAATATTATTTATTTGAATCCTTTATTCATGAAGCATTCATTGCATCATCATTCTGTCATAAATAAATTTATATATTTAAGTTATAAAAATTATAAATAAAATACTGTGATGTATAAAATATTATTATATTTATAATTAATATTTATATTCAAATATATAATTTATATAACCCCATATGAAAATTAATTTAGTAAAAGATACATTTTTATGTTATATTTCTCTTTACTTTAAATTTATTCTTATAAAAAGTCATTTTCACATCCACATGGCTCCATGGGGTTCGAAAATCAACCCAAGGATGCCCATGGTTGGAAATATCTCATACAATAGGATTAGGATGTGTGTTAGGATAGTTTAATATTATTATAATATTATTTTCCCCTTATTTACCAGATTTACCCTTTAATCATGGTAAATAAAATAATTACTAAAGTTACCATTCATAATGTCAAAAAAGAAAAGGTATCTATTAAAAAAATCTGGAACTTCTGATTCAAAATATGGAATCCATTTTTCCAAATTCAAAACACAAAATTTTCAGTAATTAATTCCTGTTGTCAAAACCAAAATGCAGGTTTTTAAGAAGTAGTAACTATCAAAAGATTGATATGTGTTTATGTCCAATTTATATTAGAAATTAATTTAAATGAACAAAATTGGATTAAATGATAAAAATAAATTTCATTTATACATTAAAACCATTAAATAATTTGATTTAACCATATAAATTATCTCGATGAAAAAAGTTTATTTCAATTAAAATTTAGTGTATTTTTACTATTCATCAAAACAAGATAGTTATCAAAAAAATATCAAAAATTAATCCAAAGTAAATTTTTAAATCCCTATTATAGATAAGAAGTTTAATTTTTCAAATATAAAATATAAAGGTGTCAAACACTAAATTTAAAAAGGGCGCTCCATCAAAATACGGTAAAACTGTATTTTTAGAAAAATACTTCTTTTATCCAAATAATTGAATTTGTTCTTATATCATATCTAGAAAACATATAAGATGAATTTAAAACATTAAATTGAATATATAAAATATATTTTTAATTAAGTAAAAATACATAAAGTTAAATATGATTTTATAAACACAATTATTCTCTTTTAAATAGGTTTTCAAAAAAACACATTCTTTATATTCAATTGGTTTTTATTTCCATTTTTAATAAATTTGGTAACTAATTAATCATTATTTAAACATGTGTAAAACATATTTCAAAATTAGGTTGATAATATTCATTTCCCTCATTCCAACTGCTAAGCGTTAACTACCATTTAAAGAATAATATTATTACTATATTATTTTTTGATATAACTCAATGTTGTTTGCAATGTAAGATTTCAGAGAAACCTATGCTATTGGAAAAAACATCCCCTTTAATGTAAAATTAAAATATTATTTATAAATATTAATAAAAATGAAAAAGTATTATTCTATAAATACCTGGTTCATTACACTAACACTCCCCCATGCATGATGTGAAACCTGGGGTGTGCCACCATGACATAACCTCACTGGCCATGGGTGTGGTGTCATCCAAATCACACTAGATGGGCTATTAATTCCATGTCATGATCCCTAGTGTAGTAACTACTTTTTAAGTTCGTAAAAAATTTTCTTATACCTGAAAAGGATGGACATGGTAGTCCTAAATGAAGGATAAAAATCCTACCTAGTTAAATGATTGATTAACCATACATTCTGGAGAAGATAAAGGATGATTAAAGGGATAATATGGAATACATAATAAGGTGAAATATATAAGAATATGGAAATCCTATAAATTCAAAATTAACGAAGAAGTATTTATAAAATTTGGGTCATGACTATGTGTACCACAAAAACCTATGATAAATAAGGAGATATTGAATGATGCACATAGATCGACATTCTCTATCCACCTAGGGAATTCAAAGATGCATTGATATTTATAAGAGCACTATTGGTAGGAAAATATAAATAATGATATCATAGAATATACATCAATATTATTGGTATGTTAGAAAGTGAAGGTACATAGAAAAATGTCTGAGGGAAGGATGAAAACATTACCCATACTTATATGAAAATAAGAAAATGCCACCATGGACTTTGTCACAGGTCTTTCGAAGACATATAGAGAAAATGATGAAATATGAATTTTATTAGATCATCATAAAAGCACTTCTCACTTAATTGAAATTTGATTGTATTTATCACTCAATGAAATCATAATAATTTACATCAGGGAAGTAGTGAAGCTACATGTAACACCACTATAGATCATATCCGATTGAGATGCAAGTTTTACCTCAAAGTTCTAGAAAAGTATCCAACATGATATAAACACTGAGTTGAACTTTATTATATATTATTACCTCAAACCTATGTTTAATATGAGTGGATTATCCATACACTCGAGGACATGTTGACAAAATATTTGATGGACTTCAAATAAGGATGAGGTCAATATCTTTCCCTAGTAGAGTTCTTATATAATAATATCTTCCACTCATGTATCCAAATAGAACCATATTAAGATATTTATGGTAATATATGTTGGAAACCTTAATTTTGGGATGAATTTAGTGAACGTAAGATGATGGGACTTGAAATAGTTTAAGAAATATTAGAAAAGGTCAAGACCATTCAACATCACATTAATCCAACTTAGAGTTGACGAAAGAGCTATGTTGATAACCATCAAAGAGACCTATAGATTGAGTTCGCAGATAAAGTGTTATAATTCATATATCTATGGAATAAGTTCATGAGATTTTTGAACAAGGGAAAGTTGTGTCCTAGATACATCACCCCCTTTGATATTCTTGATCAAATCAGAACTATGACCTATCAATTTTCTCTCCCACAAACCTTGTCTCAAGTACATGACATGTTCCATGCATCCCTCTTAAGGAAGTATATACTAGTTCCCTCACATTTACTAAATTTAGAGGTGGTATATTTGGATCATGATATATCTTATTATGGGAAACTAGTGAAGATCTTGGATTGTACAAACAAAGTTCTACACAACAATACTACTCACCTAATCAATATAATATAATGGAACCATAAGATTGGGGATGAAACATGGGAACTAGAGGAAGAAATAAAAATGAAGTACACTAATTAGTTTTCTTATTAGGGGTTAAAATAAAATTTTAAGGCTGAAATTTCTTGGGGGGGGGGAGAATGTAATGAGATATAATTTTATTAATATAATTTCCCTTCTGATTTAATAAATGAGTCGTATTTAGTAATATAGTATTATATAAATCACATGCACCACATGATAATTTTTTTTATTATATTGAGTTGAAAATTAAATTTATAGAATAAATATATCCATAATAATTAAAATTTTTGTAGTGGGAGAAAAAATAGAACATAAGATAACTATAATATAAAAATTTAGATATGCTCGATCCCCTAGAATGATCACATTCATGAACAACACTATAGAAATGAAAAAAAATATTAGTAATGAAATATTCGTTTAAAAAATAAAAATAAATATAAAATCGATAGAAAATATAAGTGAATAGAGAATTAATTAAATATAAAGTGTTTACAGAAGATAAAAAACCCATACGATCATTACAAATCTAACAGTTTGAATAGTAATCTGACCGTTGGAATAGTAATATAAGAGTTAAGAATAGTAACATAATTGTTATAATATTAAAATCACCTATATAATTGTAAAATAATATTTAGTCATCTTATAAAGTAAAAATATAGAGCATTTATATCATGATATAAATAAATAAATGTTTTAAAATTGATAATATATGTGTTTTGATTTATGTAAAACACATATGTTTTATTTACATTTTTATGATAAATAGAAAATATTAAATGATATTTTTTTCATAAAATAAGTTTATAAAATAATATTAAGTTTCATTAAAACGATAATATAATTTTTTGATACAATAATTAATTTTTCAAAGCATTATAAAATTGATCATAATATTTAAATGGAAAATTTTCCAAATTAATAAGGATTTTATTTAAAAATTAATTTCATGAAATTTATAATATTATTTTCCTAAAATTGATTTCTTTTTTTTGAATATATATGTTGGAAAATTTTTAGGGTGTTTTTTTCATATTTCTAAAATAGTTGAATTTGAAGTGAATAATTAAATATAAGAAAATGTAGTATTAAACATTATAAGATAAATAATTGAATTATTGAGTAATGGATGATGTAATCCACCATTAGTTAAAACCCACGTACAATAATTACTATATATAATCACAATAATCAATTCTATTTATATTCTCTATCGAAAATAATAAACTAGTCAATATTATATTCAAAAACACCCCTCTACTCCCCTTATAAATATCACCCATTACCACTTCCTATCCTCACACCTTCTAAACCTTGGACATAGCCCAAAATCTAAAAATTTCTCTGCTAAACCCTCCTCCCCTTGTACAAGGAGTTTTGGTCTTACTAAAAAACCATTCTAAGGAGCTGTAAAGGGTGGCTTAATAGAATATATCTATAGGAGAAGTTAATACTCTCAATTGAGATTTTTATTCTTTCTTCATCTTCATCCTCTAAAAAATTCCACAAAATATGAAATAATTAATATAGTATCATAATTAATTTTTAATTTTATTTTTTTAATGGAATAGCAATTATCAAACCTCATTTTATTTCACTCTAAAATGAAAATGATTGTTCATATTATGTTAGGTTCACCGCCTCCATGGACAACATACCTCATTTTTATCCAACAACTTTATGGATAGTTAAAAAAATATTCTGGTAAAATATGATGATAATACATATATTATAACTTATTTTATATTGTTTAATGCATTAATAATTTTTGAATCAAATAAAACAAATTTGGTTCATTATGGTCGGTAAAACTGCCTAAATGAACTAGCTGTATAATGATAAGGTTTATACTCAATGAACCATCACTATGTTAGAAAACATATATATATTTGATAAAATTTAAAATTAGATAAGGGCATGAATATAATTTAATTTCACTTCTTGTTTTTTAGTCTAACTTGATAAGAACTTCAATAATTATCCATAAAGTAAATCATCTTTGGAACCTAGAAATAAAAATCCTCAAGATAGTAGGAATAAAAATAATGACTTAAAAAATGATTTTAAAAGAACATGTAAAAATAAAAATAGATAAAATTTAGATAAAAAAGGTTCTTGATAAAGTATTTAATAAATTTAATTTTATTATTCAGGAAATTAGGTAATAATACCGAGTGATTCAAGGATCCGAGCTAAGGGAACTCTGAACAACCCCGCATTATTTTGGGTCACAACTTTTCCTTATAAAACCCACTTAATCTTTTAATTATTATCATTTATTAATTTAATAATATTTATACATGTGAACTCACATATATACCTAGTTATTGTTACCTTTTTTTATTGGGGGTATACATGTTTTTAAGGTTTCCTTCTCAATTTCATTCTTTAAGAAAATCAGATTAAAGGGAACTTCTCTATTTTTTACCCCATTTCAAGTACCAATCCATAAAAATTTTTAAAGAAAAAATGGTTTCTTAAATTTATAATTTCATTATAGAACACAATTTTATTTCATTTTTGTTTTATGTAAATTAATATAATCTTTACTCTCTTTAAAGACTCTTTACCCTTTTCCTTAAAACAACGCTTAAGATATACAATTCCAAAGTTAATTATAAACTATTTTTAATGTATTCACTTCACTTAAAAATAATTTTTCGAGGTCTATTATTGTTTTCACCTTTTAACATACAATAATTGTTTAATCCATTATTTCATATAAATCATTATGACATACCATCTCGTTATTATCTAAGAACTGATTATACAACCCATTTCATTCCCTTGATAATTCTTATGTTTATGCCTTATGTTTAATTTCATTTTGTGGAACACATATGAATTCACATGTTATGATGGGTTCAACTAGACACTGCTCTAATTCATTGGTTAATGTTTATATCTCTTTTAATGATATGTATGTGATTAGAGAGTAAACCTAAAATACATTGGGACTCTATCCACCATGTTATGTTGTCTTGATAGTGAGACTTGGCTTATTCTTATCTCATGATTTATATTATTTCCACACTTCCATGATTCCATGATGTTATTATTCCATCTTATTTATGTCATGACTCCATGTGATCATTCATATACCTTTCCCATTATGTTATTATATTATGGCATCCAAATTATATGTTATTCTTTTTTATAATCATTATTCCTTTAATGTGATTTATAGATCACCCCTCTTGTTTATATAGTCCCCAAGTCACCCTATGTAGTTTTAGAAGCTCAAAGGGATTTATGAGCTCACTATAAATATTGAAATAATGATTTTTATTTTAGTTTCATGTTGATGTTTTATGAATCTAATATTCCAAATACACTAGGCATTCAGATCCTTAGTTTTTTTTATTAGATTTTTATGTTAAAAATCATGTAATAATACGTGTAAGAGGATTTGGTTACTATAATATAGTATAAAGAACTATGTATGTGATTATTATATTTAAATTTACTATTATAAAATTAAAATGATGACCTACGTGTCATACCCTTTTAATATAATATGTATGACTAGTGTGTCCATGGTTTCTTTTATAAAAATCTCTTAAACCATTCCATTATCCTTTATTACCATTGTTTGAGTAAAAAAAATATGAAAAAGATAGTGCTCCTAGGCATGAGGAGGAGGTCCAATTCTAGAGCCGACATGAAACCAACCTAGGAGATACATAAGTTCACATGTGGAATTCCATAACTTAAACTAGGTGTGGTTACAAGAGCTATATTCCTAGGGTCATGGGTTCATTTATCATCTCCTAGATAAAACAACCATTATAAAATCCAATAATCATACAATTTTATTATTTTATTTCTGTTAGTTTCATGGTAATATATTTATTGATTCTTAATATCAATCACTTAATAAATGAATTAATAAGCATGCAAGATAGAATTAAAATAAATTGGATTATGCATACAATATATCTATATATGGTTAATCACTTAAAATTAACAATCATGTTATAAGATAAAATGATAAATTTATTAATAAATATAAAATCAATTATATCAAATATTAAGATGGAAAATTATTCTACCACTTGGATTAAAATAAAACTATAGTTTAATGTGATCAAACAACCTCCATTGGGGTGATTTTAATGATCAGGTAATTTATTAGTAGAATTTTGGGTCAACTAAACATAATTTTTGTTAAGG
The DNA here is from genome assembly GCA_963277665.1 of Viscum album. NCBI lineage: Eukaryota > Viridiplantae > Streptophyta > Magnoliopsida > Santalales > Viscaceae > Viscum > Viscum album. The sequence continues at coordinate 894,594,751 of OY728128.1, forward strand.
GTTGATAACCTTGGTGAGACATAGTCTAATTATTCATCAAGCATTAAGGAAATCCAAGTCCATTATTTCAGGTTAGGGTAGTCTACTCAAAAGATCAAGGAGATATGAGTTGATGCATTTTGAAATTTATCCCTACCAAAATACCTTTGATTAACTTGTCAAGAATTTGTATGGGTTATGAGAATGGACATATTAATCCTAAACAATATAATATCTATGCGAAAAGATATTTTCAAACCAATGGTTAGGGATAATTTGATTTCAATGAAATAGTTATAGAATAATAAATAAATATTATTATCTATTTAGTGATCCAGATGAAGAACAAAAATCAATTCTTATTCATTGTAAAAATATCATGCCATATGACTTCAACTATATCAACGTGATATATATTATAGATGAGTAAAATTTTCATAGGATTGAATATCAAGGAATTATATTGGCTCTTGTGCATTATACCATTCCATGAGAGAAAATTATACATGTTGGAAACCAAATAATATATATAATATTATTTTATAAGCTTATTATATAGGAGTTATATGACATACATGGAAATTATAGACTCAAGGTAAAGGTTTCTCATTTCACTTTTACTTATATGATACATATGCCATATTCACCACTTTTTTTATTGTGTGGTGTAAATAATTCCCATACATTTATTTTATGACTATTTTCATGTAAAATAATGGGATTTATGAATCCATACAAGGTTTACTATTTCATGAGGTTTTGATCTAGATATTACCAAAGTAATAAGGGATTTCATCTCAATTTTCCTTCATTGAGGTATATTTTATTGTTATGAACCTAATTTCATTTATATGGTGTATATAATAACCTTTAAAATGTTATATAATTAATCCTACACAATTCATGACATTTTAAGTTGAAATTTGAATTATTTTATCGAAAGGGATTTGAATTAAAAGTTACCAAGTGTTAAAGGGTTTATTAACAAAATTTTCTTTCATTAGGTTATAACTCTTCTCCATTTACATTGTTATACTAGGATTATGAACTAATAAATCAATCAATTATTTTATTCTATACTTTCAATTTTTATTTATTTATATTTTTTATACACAATCCCTCCATTTATTAATTCACAGTTCAATGATATTATCTTTGTAAGGGTAATTCATCTCAAAATATATTTCTATGGTACATACACACCTATATCCTTTTATTTGGTTCTTCTACTTCCCCTTTAACATATTATATTAATAATCTCCTTAATTTAATGATATTTAAGTTTTCATTTAAATTTTTTCTTTCATAGGGATTATGATTGAAATGTTACCGAAGTGGAAAAAGATTTATGTTACAATATGATTTCTTTTTGGGATTGTTTATGTTTGAGGTTCCTTAGGGGGAAATAATATGCTATTATTTTATTAAACCTAATATATTTTATTATCCTATGGTTGTGAAATTATTTTACAAGTTTAATTTTCATTTACTCCCCTATTGATTAAAGAAACATCAAGAAATTATTTTATACATGATACTGATATTGTATATTTCTTTAGATTAGAAATATTTATCTTTCATATCCATGTTTTCTAAAATGTTTTCAATTTTTTTTTATAAACACAAATGAATTATTAAATATATTTAACATGGTATTTTAAATTTCTTTAAAAGGTTTTAAAATGGAAATTTCCTAACATTTTCCAAATATGTCACTTTGGACTCCTTTTACAAAATATTTCAGAATAATGTTTATTTTTGACGTTTACAACATGAAAATATTTTCCCACTGTCATGATTGTTATTCATGTTAAAGCTTAATTTATAATTTTTCAAAGTTATTTTTAATAAAAAGTATTTTCAAAAGTATTTTATTAATTTTTAGTTTTTAAAATTGATTTTCAAAGTGAAAAGGACATTTACCCCAAAATTGTATTTAATGACCTTTTAATGGTATTTCTATTCATCAACATTAACAACCCTTAATGTTACTTATTCTTCCCTGGGAATATTTTTTAATGATACCATCTAGATCCTTTCTATATATGGATTATGATATTGGAATGAAACCCATTTATTTTCCATGGGTGAATCAATAAATGAAAGGACAATGATTATTTTAATATTGTAAAGTGAAAGATTCTAAATGTTATATTCATAAATAGTACTTGGACATTATTGATGGTAATGATTGTGACTAAATCACACAAGGTAATCTTGATAAAACTTATATGATGGGTTTATCCCCATTATATATCAAGATATTATGGGTTTATCCCCATTATAGCTCAATATATGAAGGTTTAATCCCCATTATAACTCATGATTTTATGGGTGAACCCCATTATAATTATATAATACATTGAGTAATGATAGTGTTCTATAGAGAATTATATTGGAAATTGGGCTTATGTTTGTTACAATTTTTAAGGGTTCTATAAAAATAATGTTCTAAGATACCAATACATTTTCTTTATGATTGATATAGGTTATAAATGTTTCATTTGATCAATATTGACATCACCTGGCTCATGATTATTGATTCCAGTGACTATTGATTTTTTAAAGATATATTCTATGATTCATGATTGATGACCATGTATTAATGGGTATGAATTACCTTATGTTATGATCATTTATATTAATTATGTCATCATACCCTTATGATCATCTTATTTCTCACTGATTGAATTCAATTGTTAATTCTTATGTTTACCTTTACTGAAAATTTGAGCTCACTCTTCGTGCATTTCATATTCCCCAAGTGTTAAAGAATTATGTTAAATTATTTGAGTCTAGAAAAGATTTATATGTGAAATTGTTTTATTAGATTTTCAAGATATAATATGGAATATGAAAAGTTGAGTAAAGTAGAAAAAATATTCTCTTGAATTCATGAGTTTTGTTTATATAAAAGTTTTTACTAATTCAATAAAACTCTAAACCTAAAAGGTTATTAGTAATGTAAGTGATACAATATTTCCTGTTGATGTTGTAAGGTTTGGATGGAAAAAACTGTGTCACATTTATTGGTATAAAATTCAAAAAAGTATAGTTTATGTTTTTAGCCTCGGATCCGGGAGTGGGAGTTTGGGGCTGTTATAGTTGGTATCAGAATAGGGTTTAATTAAATTTAGAGATTAGGATGTTTTCATGTGAGGTTATCTTAGGAGTTATGTATTCCATCATGGGTTTTCTGGTTTACAGTTAATCATAAGTTAAAAGTATTATAAACCCCTTTTTAGGTTTTTAGTAATGAAATTTTGAGGAGAATAATGACATTTTGGGATATTTCATATTGGGTTTAGGTATATGTAACCCTTATGTTTAACATGAAATTTTATTTGAGGAAGAGTTTCATTACTTTTTTGGATGGAAGTTTAATGGTATTGGTGACCTTCAGGGTTTATCATATATTTTATGTTAAGGTAATTATAGGTTATTACACTTTGGGAACATATGATATATAAAACCATGTGATTGAAAATATATTTGGTGACTATTTGAATAATGAAGAAGTTCATTATTTTGGGGAACATTATATGATTAAGGTAAATATAACATTAAGAGATTTTATTTAAGGAAAATATGTTTAATTTTAATTTTTAATCATATATTATTTTACTATGGCTTTGGGTTGATTTAAGTTATTTATGGAAATGATTAGTATATCTTAGAGAATACATGATTAAGGAATATACATTTTTAGCACAATACTTTAAATGTGATTGGTGTTATTTGGAGATAAATGTTAATTAAAACTCATATGAATATGTGATAAAAACCTTCTAATATTTGGGTTTTAACATAGTCAGGTATATTTTTAATAATTAGAAGGAAAACTATTTACGGAATGATTTAGTTTGAACATGGGTATTTCTATTGAATTTTAGAGATTAATGTATGAAGGATTATTAATTTTTTGAAATATATTAACTTGTGCTAAACATTTTGGTTTTGGTGAATGTTTAAATATAATAAAAATATATTTCGATCCTTTTTTGGGATCATGTGATCCATTATTATTTTATTTTAGTGCTTTAGGCATAAAAAATTCATCTTGAATATTCATCATTTGGAGAAAAAGATGAGATTATGGTGAAAATTGATCAAAGGATAAAATGATACTTATCAGGTAATTAAATTCTCTTTATATTATTATTATATATGGTAATAAATTATTCATCACTTGTAAAAGATCTTGAAAATGTAAATTTTATCATGTTACCTTCATTTTCTATGAGATGATGGTATTTTTCACACCTCTTTGGTTTATGGTTCTGTGGTATTAAATTTCTCATAATCATTCATTTTTTTTATGATCAATGATCTCTATCAATATTCATAATTAATTTATAACTACTTTTTTATTTCATTTATATATCATCAAATCCCACCAATATTCTCATATTTATAAAACTAGTTATATGTTATTCTAGTTTCCCTTCATATTTTATTTTCCCTCTTTTCAAAAGAAAGTTTTATTAACCCTTTTAACAATATGGGATTTCAAGAAAGGTATTTTCAAATTAAAAACTTTTAATTGTAGATATCAAGGTTAAATTTCAAGGATAAAATTTTTTCAGGGGGGAATGTATCACCCTGATATTTTAAAATAAAAATATTATGTTTGATGTTGTATATGATAAGCAACACCAAACATAAATGACCCCCGAAATATATGAAAATTATAACCTAAAAATAAAATTGGAAAGTATGAATAGTGTTAAACAAATTATTAAATATATATAAACTTCTAATAAATATGAATTCATTGATAAATTCTTAGTAAATAATCACTTAATTATTAATAATGACATTTTATTCATCAAAAATATGTTTCCATCAAAAATGTTATTTATTTATTTTTTTGAGAAGATATTATAATTAATTTATAGAAATTATAGAAAATATACACTATAAAATAAAATTAATTTTTTAAATAATAACATCAACATTAATTTATTGTTAAATTTTGGAATTTTTCATAAAATATTGATTTTATAGTGAATAGTGAAAAATACAAATTTTTGTAAAACTATTATTTCTTTTAAGTAAATTAATTAATTTTAAAGTAAAATTATGATTTGAATTTTATTTCAAGTAACATAATTATTCTTTAGTTAAATTTAATCCAATTAATTACATATGAGTCTTCTTGATACTGGATTTTACTATAATTTTATTTTTAGGCTTAAAAACACATTTTTATGAAAGTTGTTTTGAAGTGCATAATGTTTCTCTATTTTAATTGATTAAAATAACACATAATTATGAATGATTTAAATTAAATTTATATATTATATATATAAATATTAATTTAAATTCATATAATTATGATTACTATTCATAAAGTTAATATAAGATCATCATATTATTGGAAAATACATCTCTTAAAAAACCATTTTTTTCATCGTGTCAGCGGGTTTATTTTAAATTAAATTCTGTCACTTCTGTTCATTAGATTTTATAAAATGTATTAAATATTTGCAATCAAAAAAAATTATATTATATAATTATGTCAAATTATTTTTTGGTTATAATGAATTGTGAAAACTATAAAAATCATTTTCTATAGTTAAGGTGAAAACGGGTTTACGAGGGGTAAACTAAAAATATAAGGGTTAAAATGACCTAAATACTTATCTAAATTATATTATTTTGACATATTTTGACATTATATAATAATTTTTTTAATGGTCCATTTTTGAGCCTTGTGGTATGTGTAAAATGTGTATATAACATTTCCTTTTAAAAAATTCCATGTGTGACCTCTTCCCTACTTATAAAAGGACACCCCCTACCCTTTACTCTTCATATTTTAAAAGAATTTTATTTTGGATAATACCTACCAAAATAAATTCCACAATTTAATACCCATGTCCTGTAATACTTATTTTTATTAGAAAACACTCATATTAAGGTTTTTTTGTGCAAACCTAAAGTGGTCGTCCGAAGAAGATGTATCGTTCTTAACCAAACATTCTGTTTTATTTCTTCTTCCACCTATGTGAAATATTATTCGACCATGATGATATAATAACATAATTATATCCTATATACTGATATGTTATTGTGTTAATTTAATAACCTAAATCCATCTCCTCATCCATCAAATGTGAAACGAAACCATCGTTTGTGTGTACAGAAGACAACCGCATCACACACCAATTTAATTCATCTTACATCATCACCTCTCATGGATATTAATGATAATTTATTTAATTTTTTTATATAATATTAATTCCATATTTATAATTATAAAAATTTAATATATCATTTTATTTCTTACCTTTCTACTCACTGAAAAATGATAATGTCATTCAGGCTTATGTGTGGACTATCGCCACCACAAAGTGATGTGATTATTTTTTCGTCACTAGATCACATAGATGATAAATATTAGTATATTTCAAGAAATAATAATATATTTAATATATCATTATTATAATTAAAATATAAAATATTACTTACCATATTTTCATAATGATCGTTGAAAAATGGAAACATTACTCATGTGTACGCACGACCTACCATCACTATGATCATAACATAGTTCATTTTTCCCGACCATATTTAATTATTGATTTAAAAATTATAATCGATATATAAAAAGGATAATTATTTAATTATTATTATTATTTATATGATTTAATAATGACACATTTGACCACATTCAACATACCGAAGCCATTTTGAAAATATAGACTGAACATCCTCAAAACACCTCATTTGGACTTAATTTATTAAGTATTTAAATATATCATTAAAATAAATAAAATAAACAATTTATGTATAAGGTATTAAACCTTTAACATGTTCTTATGAAATAAAATAATTGATATAATCTTATTATACATGATTTAAATGACATACATGGAAATTCTGTACTAGAGATAATGGTTTCTCATTTCACTTTACTTCTATGAGACATATGTCATATTCACCACTTATTTTTATTGCATGGTGTAAATAAAAACCATAAATTTTTTTTTTATTATTTTCATGAAAAATATTGGGATTTATGAATCCATATATAATTATATCTTTCATGATATATTGATCCATAGATTACTAAAGCAGTAAGAGATTTCATCTCAATTTTCCTTTATTGAGTCATATTTTATTATTACGCACCTAATTTATTTTAAATAGTATATATAATTTGATTTTACATGTTATATACTTAATCCTAAATACTTCATGATATTTTAAGTTTAAATTTTAATTATTTATATAAATTTATTTGACTTCAAAGTTACCATGTGGTAAAGGGTGTATTAATTTAATTTCCTTTCATTAGGGTTACAACTATTTTTTGTTAACATTGTTATACTAGGATTATGTGTGAATCAATTATTCAATTGTTTTATTATGTATTTACACTTTTTTAATTTATATTTTTTAAAAATAATCACTCCATTGATTAATTCTCAATTTAATGATATCATATTTGTAAGGGTAATTGGTCTCAAATTCTATTTCTTTAGTACATACAAAACTATCTTCTTTTATGAAGTGTATATACCACCACATTTATATGTTATATCATGAATATACTTATGTTTATGACATTTAAAGTTTAATTTGAAGTAATTCATTCACAAGGCTTATGATTTAAATGTTACCAAAGTGGCGAAGTCTTTATGTTACAATCTCCTTTCATTTCAGGATTGTTTATGTTCAGGGGTTCCATGGGGGGAAATAATATGCTCTTATTTTCTTGACCACATATATTTTATTATATTATTTTTTTGATTTTTTAAATGTTTAATTTCTATTTTATCCCTTATTTATTTATGAAACATCAATAAAGTCATTTATAGATGATACTGATCTTTTATCTTTCTTTAGATTGAGAATATTTCTCTTCTATATCCTATTTTCTAAATTGTTTTAAAAAATATTATTTTATAAACATTAATTACCTCCAAAAACAATTTCACATGTTCTTTTAACTTCTTTTATAATTTTTAAAAAACAAAACTTCTTAAAATTTTCCAAATGGGTCACTTTGGACTCCTAAAAAGTGTTTGAAAATAATGTTTACTTTTAACATTTACAAAATAATATTTTTTCTACTATAATGACCATTATTTTTTTTGAGGATTACTTTGTATGTTTCCAAAGTTATTTTGAAAGAAATTTATTTTCAAAATATCTTATGAATTTTTATTTTTTAAGTTTTTTTTCAAAGTGAAATGTATATTTTCCTTAATAATGTTTTTAATGGACTTTTAATGATATTTCCTTTTATCAACCTAAAAAAACCTTAATGTTACTTTTGCTCCAATGGAGATATTTTTTAATGATATCATCATCATTATTTCTCTAGATAGATTATGATATTGGAATGGAACCTATTTATTTTCTATGGGTAAATTAAGAAATTAAATAACAATGATTATTGATATGTTAAAAAGTGAAAGATTCTAAATGTTTTATTCCTAAATTTTAATTAGACATTATTGATGATTATAAGTGCACCCAGATAAAATAATATTAGCTCGATACAACTTATAAAATGGGATTATCCCCATTATAGCTCGTGATATGATGGGTGAACCCCACTATAGCTCTCGAATGCATTGGGTAATTATTATGTTCTCTAGATAATTATATTAGAAGTTATTAATATGGTAATTCCAATTTTAAAGGGCTCTATAATGATTCTATGAATATAATGTTCCAAGATACCAATACATTTTATTTATTCTTGCTATGAGTTATAAATTTTTTCCTTTGATCAATATTGACATCACTTGGCTCATGATTTATTAATTTCAATGAATCTTGACTTTGTTAAAGATTTATTTCATGATTAATGACTAATTATCCAGGTATTTATGAGTATTAATTATGTTATTTTATTCTCTTATACCTTGATTATGTCATCTTACCCTTCTCATCATATTAGTTATCATTGATGACTTTCAATTGTTAGTGATTATTTTTACCCATAGTGAGAATTTGAGATCACCCTTCTAATGTATCCTATTCCATAGGTGTTGAAGAATTATGTTAAAATATTTGAGTCTATAAAGGTTTCATAAGTGAATAATTTTGTGGGAGATGTTGAAGACTTAATATAGAATATGAAAATCTGTGTATAGTGGGAAAAATACTCTTTTAAAGCCATGAGTATTATTTGTGTAATAGTATTTAGAATTCTCTAAAACACTAAAACTAATAGGTTCTTGGGAATGTAAGAAATTCAATACTTCCTTTCGATGTTGTAAGATATGGATAGAAAAAATTGGGTAACATTTGTCGGTATCAAATCCAGAAAATTAAAGTTTATTTTTTTAGAACCATACTTGAGAGTAAAATTTCAGGTATGTTATAGTTTATATAGTCGTCCACTTCCAAAGAAATCTAGATGCATGAAGAACTCACTATTCCAAGGGATAAAATCTCCAAAATAATGGGTGATGGGTTACATATTCCTACTCCCAAGGCCTACTCATTGATCCATGAGAACTCTCTCACCCAAAAAGGATAATCTTGTCCCATTTTTCTAAAGGAATATAACTTGCCTATAGTGATAGTCAATATGGGCCTGTACAATGGACAACCAGTCAATACCCAATATGAAATCGTATGGTTTCATCATGATTACCAAGAGATCCCATGAGAAACTCTCTCCACTAAGAATTGGATCGCACTATCTATAGATACGTGATATCAAATAATCACTACCTACAAGAACCTTTAGTCGTAACTGATAGGTTAAAGTATCAATTTAAAGCTACATCTATCACATAGGGGATAATTTGATGAAGGAATAAATCTCACTTGTGTCTAGAATTACTAGGAAAAGAGTATAAAATACACAGATCATACATCAAATTATCTCATGTGCAGCCTAGTCATAGACCTTTATAACATGTAGCTACCTATGGCCTTGACCACCAGATCCCTGAGCTTAGTGAGGGCCACCTAGTAGTGGTAGTGGAAGTAGCTTGTAGCATCACCCTCTATAACCAGCTCCTCCCTCTAGAGCTCCACCTGCTCCTATGCCATCACCACCTACCTGGGGACCACTGATTGGCCTACGAAACATCATTTATTACACACAAGCATGGATAAAATTAGAATTTATATCTTCCCAAACTATAATAGATACAAATCCATAGTATAAAATTAGTGTGAGGTCGATCCCATAGGGACCGACTGACAAAGCTGGTGACCTAGAAACTAGAACATGGTGAAAGGATTCCTCACATGAATCTCAGGGGTTGGTTTTCTAAGAAATACATAATTTGGTTTTAATTTAGGAGAATGAAAAGGATCATGGTCAATTTTATGGAAAATTAAAAAGGTAATCTTAAATCTATCTTGGTATAGTTTTATAGATTAGGTTTCATAGTAGTGCAGAAGTAACCAATTGGTTTTGGTCTAATCAATTGGATCTACCCCATCTAGAAACCAATATTTGGTCTAGAGGTAGTCAAAAAAAAAATAAGTGTGATAATATTATATCCAAGTAAGAAAGAGTTACAGGCTATTGGTCCTATCTCGATCAACTCTAATTAGGTTATGGTCTTTAAGTTAAAATTCCCTGAATCAAGGTCATGTAATAGAATGTGATTGTAAATTGTTTTTTTACCTAATTAATAGCAAATGGGTTACCCATGTTTTGATTTAGAGATTCATTAGGTATTAAAACACCCATACTCTTGACCCATAACCCTATCAGATTAGTCATACATGATAAAAATGGATTTAAAAAAGAATGAAATCAAAAATATATGGTAATAATAATTAAACAATTCACAATAAATCAATTAAAAATTAAAATAGTGTAAGATTAATCAAATTACTTACCTGGATAAAGGAATAATAAAGAACACCACAACTAGAATTGAAAATGGAAAATGGAACACGAACATTAGTATTCAGAATAGTAATGAATAATATACTGTTGACGCTCCTTTCCATCACAGAGTCTAACGAATGGAAAAGGGGAATACCTTATACACAAAGAGGGTCACCCTTTTAAGAACATAAAAAAATTGACAAAGGCATGGACCAAGATCCCATTTAGAGTGAGGCGCACAAGTCACTTGCGCTCCGCACAAGTCACTTGCATGCCACATATGGGTCGCGTAGCTCACTTGCGCGCCCTATTTTATTTTTCACCCAAGGTTCAATGTGGCCTATAAATAGCCCCCGTGGGCCCCCATTTCGAAGACAGATTTTTCAAAAGTCAAATTCAAGCTATGGTTGCCCAATTATTTAACTCAACTCCTCCGAAAGCTTATAAGGTAACTTTTTTACCTAGAATGGAAGACTTGAAGTAGTAGAATAATACCTACGTGTTTAGAATTCATCAACACTTGCGCACCTAAGTGTCCAGACCTCCTTAAAAATGGAAACACATGCGCGCTACCCTACCCTTTCGATGAAACTTGCACGCCTCCCTTTTGGAAACATCTTAGGATAATACTAAAGGATTGAGTTAAATCTCGCCCAAGTATTACCTTCTAGATTCTTCATCACCCAGGTGAACCCATGCCGCGCAAGTACACTTGCATGACCAAGACTTGTGTGCCAAATAACTTAGGCGACCTACACTTGCACGTCAACTTCATTTGTGTGACTCTCTTCGGTTCACCTCTCCTCTTCAAGATATTAGCCCTCGAACCCCTTTTCAAATCCATTTATGGCATGGTTCCTTTTTTGGAATCCTTATCTGAAAGGAATTCCGTGAGAACCTCTCCCAAAACCTTTATACTTACAAGCTTTATGTCACTATGGTTAGAGGTTTCATCCATATAACCTCATCCTTTAAGATGAGAAGATCTTTTGATTTAAGGAATCCTCCTCATGAGTAAGCCCCAAGTCCCCTTAACCGGGGCCTCCTTCTCAAGAGTAATCCCCAGTCATAATTTCCTTTAACATTGGGAATCCTTTCTCAAGAGTAAGCCCCAACCTTAATTTCTTTTGATTTGGGCCTCCTTCCCAGGAATAAGCCCCAATCATAAGTCTCTTTTAATTTGGGACTCTTTCTTAGGAGTAAGCCCCAAAGTTATAAGTCCCCTTTAATTTGGGAATCCTCTTTAGGAGTAGGCCCCAGGTTAAAACTCCAAATCTCCATAAAGTACAAATACCTTTATGGACCCTGCTTCTAGGATTCTTTCCTAAAGTAAGTCCTGGTCTTCATCTACTTGGGTAGTCATACATACGTAATCCCCACATCATTTCTTGTGATTGCATCTTTCTTGGCACAATCATCAGGTTTACTGATACCTCTTGTTTCTTACACCGAGGATGACTCACGTGATCTTAGAGTGTAAAAGTAATCAAAACATATCTTTTTGCTCCGTTAACCATGCATAATCCCCATATTTCTTCACCCGAACTACGTGGACTTTGATCTCTGCCTTAAAAGTAGAGTACGTAGGAAGCCTTTCTAAGGTTCAATCCCATCTTTAATTAGTTTTTTTCCATCCCTTATGACATTAAACTATATCCTTCTTATCGAACTACGTGGGTTCTGATTCCTTTTTAACGAGGATACGTAGGTAGCCTATCTGTGCGTATGATCCGAACTCTGAAATAATACCTGTCTTTTTGAAGGACAATAAACTTCAAGTGCCCCACTGAGTGGCTTTAAAACTAGTATGGTCATCATAATGACAAAGAGATTTCTATATAATGTATTGAAGGATACCATTGACTAAGAATCTCTAATACATATGGATGATTCTTCATCGATGAAGAACCTCAAATACATATAAAAGATTCTTTAAATCTCATACATATCAATCATAGATTTCTAATCTAAAGGAAAAATCATTTTCATGCTTGGTTAATTAATAAGGATTCATGAACCTAACTTAAATCTATAAGAGAGTCCCAGAGTAGGAAATAATTCCCCCCCAAAATGTGTGATGAGCCTGACCTCCCATCCTCTCGACCAATGAAAATTCTTAAGCCTCATCAGTCGACAACTAATGAGAACCTACCTTTGGAAAGTAGGTCTAAATATATATAGAATCATTGGGTGTTTCTGGTTCTACGAATAAACCCGTTAGAAACCGATTGGAAAGTTTGAACCTTAAACAAACAAGGTCATCCCCATTTCCAGAGGAAACAAAAAAATGGTGAACTCGACGTGAATCCTTAACCATGTTAAATGATGTTTTTCTTATTTGTTAGGCCCCTATCAAACTCAATATGAGAGAAAACAAAGCAATGAATAGCATATGTGCTCATCCAAAAGATGTATTCTGGCCAGAATTATCTTGATTATGTCTTTTATATCAAAGATGCACTCTTTTTCAAGATATCTCTACAAAAAAATGGCTTCTTTAAGGTTCACACCTGTGAATGCCTCGGTCGCTACTCCTACTAGATCCCCGTCCACTCTGAGGACAACATCACCTAATCAACATCTTCAATGCTGGGTGTCAAATGCATTGGTGAGGGAATACCGTTAACACGGTACCATCCCGACTCTGGAGGCCGCTCGACAAGCCCTCCAAGTTAACAAATCACCCTGGTTGTCCGGACAGCGACGACCAGTGGTCAAGAAGCAGGTGGTGCCAACCACCATCTCCAACCGTTCTGGGTCTTTATCCCTAGAACGCAACAACCAGTACCTCCCAAATTATAGGTAGGTGAATCAAGAGGTCACTCAAGGCCTCAGTTCAAGAAGACATGAGTCCTTCCTGAGGACTCCCACCAAAAATCACCACCAGACTCGTGCAGTAGTGCACCCTCCACATGATGGGGGTATCGCCTCTAGGTGTTCAGCTCAGGTTCCTCAGACCCGAGCAAGCAAGACGAACCGTCAGAGGTGAAATTCAGCCAACAAGGAGAAGGTTATTACCTATATCCCCTCTAAAGAAGTCCATCAACCTAACTTGATGGAAAACAACGAGTGAGCATAAACACTCTTCTGTCCTAATTTCACTGCCTAGCAGACTCGTTTGGTAGTAACAAACCAATACCACCAGGAAATTTCGGCGGAGTACTATAGGCAGACATATACACCTGTTTATAAATCATTATCTAGTCAGCAGGCTCGTTTGACTACATCCAGAGAATCCCACCAACCAAATGTGATGAACACCTGTAAACAGGCACATACATCTTCTTACACTCATCGGTTATACCAACAATATCATCTTCCAGAATTGAAGGAAGTTCATCAATAATATTCAGTGGAGAACAATCATAAGGCACATACACCTACAATTCATCAAGTTAACCAACAATCTCATTTGGTAGCACCTGGAGATGTCAATTGGAAAGCTCCAATGACAATCAAAAGGAAGACACAACTTTATGCTCCCACACATGAGTACTGTCAGAATTCACTAACAGGAAAAGGAGGAAAGGAGTAGAAACACACACCTACTCCAAACATGGAATGGACTTATATTCCCATTCCGACAGCTGAAGTCACCAAGCACATTCCGACAATGGTGAAAGAGCAGAAGAAAATCCCTACCCATATTCTGGATACCTGTCAGAATATTATAATAACTTCAGTGACATCACAGGGAAAGAAACATAAATATATCTCTATCAGTAGAGTGAATCATCAACATGTCACCCCGGAGCAGATACACACCTCTGTTTTAGTCCAGGAGGGTCATGGGGCATACTCCCCCACGTCATATGGACAATCAAGTCAGGCACATATACCCAATTGAAATGAAGATAGTCAGCCTAACCTGAACATTTCTCCTAACACTACTAGAATGGGAGGTTTTCCCCACGGTTCTTTACCAACGGTTTGCTTAAACCGTTGGTAAAGAAGTTCCAGGAGACCCTTTACCAACGGTTTTTAAAAACTGATGGTAAATTTTTACCCTAAATACAGTCGCCCGCACCTCTCCTCTCCCCAATTCGTGACAGAACCCTAAATCTACAGATGCTCGGCTCCTCTCGTGACTTCCCCCATCCGAACCATTGAAACTCCATCAAATTCATCTCAAATCATAAATTTTATTCTTTATACACATAAAATATTTAAGTGCTACCTTGTTTTTATTTTTATTCATCTAATATTTTAGTTTTAAGTTTTGATTTTGATGTGTATATCATTTTTTTGTGTTTTAATTTAATCTAGACTTTCTCCATTCCAATCAATTTAATTAATTAAATCTTTAACCTTCCATGAAAGAAGAAACATATCAAATTCATTGCGGTTGGATTCCATATTTTCTAAGTATGTGTTTTATGCCTTTTCTTCATCTTGTAATTAATTGTTACTTGGAAATTTATTTATAAGTGTTTATTAATTTTTAGGAAAGTTTCTATGAATGTTTTCCTTGAAATTCCTTGTGAAATATTATTTAACCCTATTCTAATTGAATTGAACAAGTCATGAATTTGATGACTATAATTTTGACATCTTTCAAGTATTTATGAATTATTCAATTCCATGAGTGTTTAGATTTATTTTCAAAGAATATTTAAAGAATGAATTGGTAAAATTGAGTCTTTTTCTCGATTTTTTATTCAAAGAATGAAATAAATTGATTTGCATGAAAAGAGTTGACCTATTTAATGTTTTCTAAGTAGTTTCAAATGATTTAATTTGTGAAATGACAATGAACCCTCTTGGAATGATTTTTTTGAAATGATATTTCTTTGGTAATTTTAAATTAGATATTTATTAATGTGGAAATAGGTTTTAATCCCATGTTTTGAATTAATATTGAGAATTTTTAATTGTAAAACATCCTTTAATTCCTTTGGTATGTTTTGAAATAAAATATTTTTTAAAGGCCTGTTTAGAATTACATGTTAGTTTTTGGAAGGAAGTTGGTATAGATAACCTTTCTAAATATTGAATTAAATAAGGGGTTTTGAATTGAATTGAATATTTTTTACCACTTAGTTGGAACTTTATGAAGATCCTCAATTGTAATAATTAAGTAATGTAACTTTCTCAATTCTTGTAATTACAATTGATGGATGTTGATAATAGGATTATTCACATCAATGGATATTGGGGTGAGATTGAGATATGATTTGATGTCTGAATAATATGATTGATATTGATAAGGATCCTCATTGTGATACTCATAAATTAATTATCTTACTCACCTCTTTTGACTAGTCATGGTGACTTAGATAATTAGAAGGGAAAATCTAGATTTATGATTCAGTAGTGGACTCATACCTCATCTAGTGGAATCCACTACTAGAAATCTGGGTTTTCCCAACGCTCCTATACCAACGGTTCATCAAGGAGGACTTTACCAACGGTTTCATAAAACCATTGGTAAAGGCAGACATAGGTGATTTAAAATGGATTTTGAAAGATATTCAGAAATGATTTAATCTTGAGGAAAGTGTTTTATTAAAATGATATTTTTTTAATAAATCTTGTGTAATGTAATTTGTTATAGTACAATTGTTATGTGACAATGTTTAGTATTTAGTAACACATGAGATAACTGGTGTGTGAGAATGTGTTGTGAAAGATATTCCATGGTCGGTTCAAGATTATATTTACATTTTGAGCCTATTAATGAGTTGTTTTAAAGATATTTTCAGATATTTACCTTATGTTTATTGGTGAAAACTGGGAGCTATAGAGGTGGTACATGATTAAGACATATAATTACTGCTAAACATGTGGATAAACCTTGCATAGTAGTGAATTATTGAATTATTTGATGTTTTTAGTCCTTTTTTATTTGGGTTTTATTTTGATGCTGATGTTTCTTATTGATAACTATGATGTGAATTTATTTTAGTTTCTAAATCGGATGAGACTCCCCCACCATGCACAATGTATGCAACCTCTACCCTTATTTAATCATTCTGTTTACACAGCCTATGCAACCTCTACCCTCATTTAATTAGTGAACTCAAGTCATTAATTCAAGCCTTCATTATCACTAGCATGTAAGAAATTGAATGATGTATACCCATCCTCACATGATTTATTACCTTAGATAGTGTCCAACATATGGAATATGAGCTTTTGAATTCATCAGTTAACTAGGATCATATATTCCATTTCCCCCAAGATGACTGTACTAACATAACTTTAGGGTCAATTAAATATGGTTCTCATTGTACGTTGTATATTACGTGTCCTTATTGGCCAATAATCACTTTTATGAGGGTGGGATGCTTTTCACTAGCCATGCTGGCATGTGCAGACATCCATAAAAATGTTAGATAAGTCACAAGTTTAATTCAGTAATGTTGTTATCATTGACATACTTTATTATTAATCTCAAATTTAAAAATAAATGTTTTTGTCTATACTTTATGAAATTAAATCTTTTTACAAGCCATGAACAACCTATTAGTGTAGAATCCTAAAATTTATTCCCCCATGGGGTGCGCTTGACTTGGGGAAGTAATTGGGTAATGAAAGGTATGGACATAGATGTTCCAATAATGAGTTATTGAACATGAGTGAATGATTTGGGATGCCTATAACACATAACGGGACCTAAGGCATGTGCCTCTTATAGACCTAATTAAAATGAATATAAATAAATTTTAATTTAATTTTTGAGTACTTGTTCTTTACATTATTTTAATAGTTCACTACATCGACTAGAAACTTCTTCCTTTATCGTTTAATTAAATGTATTTTCTATTAAAGTTCAATCCTATTGAATTTTTTATGACAAAATGAATTATATAAATTCTTTTTACAGAATGGACAGAAGTTGGATGTATGAAACTGATCGGATCTCAAGCGATTTTCAAAACAATTTGGAGAGCTTTATAGATTTTTCATTTCACAATGCTTCAGATAGTGGTCACATACACTACCCATGTTCTAATTGTGTTAGTTGACCTTGGTTGAGCCATGAAGAAGTCAGCTACCACACAACCAAATATTGTTTTCAAGAAAATTACTTTGTGTGGTATCACAATGGGGAGAAAATGAAATCTCAAATTGGTGATGATCAAAATGAAAGGACTGGAATGAAGAATTTGTTAGATGATCGGTTTTCGATTATTCGACATCATGAAAAAGAAAGGATTTCGACTCAAGAAGACTTCAATATGAGGACAGATGATGCATCTAGTGAAAATGATGATATTGATAGGGTGAAAAAATTTAATGATGCTGCCACGACTCCAGTATATAAATAGTGCGATTAAATTAAAAAGCTGGAATTTTTAATCCGATTGTTTCATGGGAAAACTATGTATGGGATTTCTAATACAACAATCAATTACATTCTTACCCTCTTGAAGTATTTACTTCCATATGTTGCAGATATTACCTCAAACCACTATATGGAATGGAAGTTAGTTGAGGAACTTGGATTTTCAAGAAAAAAAATTCATGCTTGCTCGAAATATTGCAATTTATTCTGGGAGGAAACCGATGAACGAAATGAGTGTATAAAATGTGGCACATCCCACTAGAAGTCAAAATCTGATGGAACACCATCCCGCATTCCAAAAAAGTAATGTGGCACTTTCCATTGATCCCCAGACTCCAGAATCTTTTTATGTCTCATGACATATCAATAAAAATGAGTTGGCATGATACTGATATTAATAAGACTAATGATGAGTTGGTTCATCCTGTAGATGGATTTACATGGCAGAGATTTGATGCTCGACATCCTTATTTTTTAGCTGACATGCGTAATGTGAGGCTGGGTCTTTCATGCGACGATTTTAATTCATTTGGGCAGATGCTTACTTCACACAGCACATGGACAGTTTTTATACACATTTATAATCTCCCCCCATGGTTGTGTATGAAAAAACCTTTCACTTTCATGAGTATACTCATATCTGGTCCTTCTGATCCTGGCATTGATATTGATGTATACATGCAACCTTTAATAAAAGAGTTGAAACTTCTTTGGGATGTGGGTGTGCGCACATACGATGCATGTTTAAAAGACATATTTTAGATGCGTACTGCGCTTATGTGTATTATCAATGATTTTTCGGCTTATGCAATGATGTATGGATGGAGAACGAAGGGAAAAATTTCATATACAGTTTGTATGCAGAATACATGATCCAGAAGACTGAAACATCACTGTAGTTTCAGTTTTATGGGACATCGACGATTCTTGCCAAATGATCATCCATATAGAATGAATCATTGAGGATTTGATAATACCATAGAGATCGATGATCAAGCTCAGCGTATGTCTGGAACAGATGTGTTTATGAAATGAAAGATTTCAGTTTTTCATTTGGGAAGGGTCAAATGAAATCTGGAAAGAGAAAGAATGTTTCCACTGAAACTTGTTACAATTGGAGGAAGAGGAGTATCTTTTTTGATTTGCCTTATTGGTCAACCAATTTGTTACGTCATTGTTTAGACGCAATGCATATTGAAAAGAATATATGCGAAATGTTGCTTTCGGTTCTTCTAAATGTCAAGGGGAAGACAAATGATGATTTACGATCTCGACATGACTTGGTGGATTGGGGCATCAGACCGAAATTGCGTCCTGTGCGAATCAGTGAAAATAAATGGCAACTTCCATGTGCTTCTTATGTGATGACATCTATGGGAAAAAAAATTCTAGAAGTATTAGAGAATATTAGAGTTCCTGATGGATATTCAAGAAACATATCTAAACGGGTCAATAGAAGAGAGTTGAAGCTAAAATCTTTGAAGACTCATGATTATCACGTTCTACTGCATGAGTTACTTCCAATAGAAACCCATCATCTTTTTTCCAATAATGTAAGGGTGACTGTTATTCGGTTTCTCCATTTGTTTAGAGATCTTTGTGCTAAGAAGTTGTCCAAGTATTTCTTTCAAACAATGTTGAAAGATTCCCCATTAATTTTGTGTGAGTTAGAGAAAATATTTCCTCCATCATTTTTCACATACATGCTACATCTGACTGTCCATATTCCCACTGAAATACTTCTCGGAGGACCTATTTCTTTTCGTTGGATGTATCCAACTGAAAGAAATATGCCCACATTAAATTCTTATGTCCGAAACCAGAATCATCCCAAAGGTTCTATCATGAACGATTAATTTGCTCAAGAATGTATGGATTTCTGATCAATGTATTTGTCTGATCTTACTACAAGAATGAACAGAACAATGATAAATGAAGAAAAACAATATGAGAAAATTGAACCCAGTTTTCCATCACTCCCTCAAACAGGAGGAATTCCTGGATCATATACATTGAAGACATTAAGCCATAAAGAGCGGGAGATGGCACATCACACAGTTTTGTTCAACTGTGATTTTTTCGATGACTATATCAGGTAACTAAATTGAATATGTATATCTTACATATATATCTGTTAAACTATTCATATTTTTTATCTACAGGGAACATAAAACAATGATAAATAGAATGCATCATTCTTTATCTTTGAGGAGGGAGACTTTTCATAGCAAAGAGTTTTCTGCTTGGTTAAAATTGAAGGTAAAAATATTACTGTTTAAAATAATTATATCAATATTTAATTAAGTTTAATAGTCATTTATATTGCAGGTATTGATTTTTTCTGCTGACTCTGTCTCTGAGGAAATAAGAGCTTTTGATTTTGGCCCTAATACCGTGGTTCGTGACTATAAATCAATTGTTATCAATGGGTACAAATTTATTGTCACTGAATGAGCAAAGAACATGAGAACACAACATGATGGTTTATGGTTACTACCACAACAAATTTTTATGCTAGTTCATCAGATAGTAGACCACGATTTGAAAATGTGGGTTATTATGGAGTCATTGAGAAAATAATAATATTGGATTATTACTCTCATGGACGAGTCACAATGATGAAATTCCATTGGTTTGATTCGATGATGAGACAATGCACATTTATTAATGATTGTGGATTTTGAGTAATTAATATGACTCACAATCTTGCTACTGAAGAACCATATGTGTTGGCATCAATGGATACAAAAGTTTTTTATGTTAAAGACCAACTTCGACCTGAATTTGGTGTCATCATTGAAGTAATTCCAATACATATTTTTAATGATGTTGATGATGGAATTTACACTATCCCTAGTGCCATTGGAACCAATCCATTTATTTATTTTGATGACTCCAATAGCTCAATTTTCAGAGTTTATTGTGAACCTGAAGTTGTGGTTGAAAATATATAGAATCATTCATCCATGTTCTCAATTATTTTGGTTTACCTCAAGTTGGGTTGTTAAGGTTGGTAATATTCAAATTGATTTAGTATTGATCACAAATATGTTTTAGCTGACTTGACCGTTATGTGAATTTTCAATGTTTATTGGTTGTAGTTTTATTTGAATTGCATTTTCTAATTTGGAATTGAACTGTATTCAAACCCAGTCAAGCAATATTTCTAACTTGGTGAACATTACAACTTGTATAATTTATTAAATCCATTCAAGCTCTTCTAAAACAATTGATAGATAAATTACAAATGAATCCCTCTATTCCCTCATATATTTAGTTTTTGGGTTACACATTAGTTTCCTTTTTATAATTAATTTCATATTTGTTTTCAAAAGTAGGAAATGCAGCCAATTGAAGAGAGACGAAAGAAAAAAATGATGGAGAACAATCGCCGAATGGTGGAGATGGCCGTTCCACCATTAGTGCCTGTAGTGAGTACTTTTTTTTCAAATATATATTTAAAGAATATATAATGTCATGTGATTAATTTTTTTGTAAAAAGTTTTGTAGGATCCACCTATATGTTGACATTTATTCGACGAGGAGCCTAGTACTGGTCCTAGTACTCAGGCCGGTGGTACGAGGAGTGTTCGTACCAGAGGTGGAAGAGCAGATTTGCATACTTGACTAGACCCTGCCACTCCCACTGACAAGTCATCCTTCCCACATTCTGATCCCGGTGTGTCGTTAGGGACACACGGGATATTTAGGCCTCCCATGTTTTCGCCACCTTTTTCATCTTCTGGCCCATATTTTTCATATCCCATGATGATTCCCACTCCCCAGACAGAATCCGGTCATACAGCTATCCCATATTCTTTTCCTTCTACTTATGTCTCTCTGAGCTTCTATATTCCATTGTCTTCAACTCCTGTTCCACCACATGGTGTTCCTTCAGTTTATGTGGATCCAACGACGCTCAGCGATCAGACTGGCACAAGTATATTTATAGAACCCTAACAAATTTTTATACCAATATTTATTTTCATTATAACATGTTTTGATAAAATATTTGTTTTTATTTCATGACAGATAAATCTACTAACAGAAGGCGAGGGCGGGGGCGTACACACATGTGTGTGGTGTGGAACCACCACACACAGGTAATGGTGGATTACAATGAAGACAACCAAATGGTTGAGAAAACAGGGCAGCGATGTCGGAGTTTTTTGGCGACGCTTTCCAAATACTCCGACATCATTCCCGTTAGCATGCTATCATGGAGACAGTTGCCACATGAGGTCAAGGATAGATCTTGGACAGATATATGGATAAAAAATATGTTGTATTTAATGCCATGAATTATTTTTGTATTTATATAAATTAATATTTTGGTGTCAACTTTGATTTAATTTTCCTGATGGCGAGGGTGCATGACCGGCACGTCTAAAGGATTTAGGTGAGCTTTGGAGATCCTAAAAGCATGGGTTGTATATTGGCTGGCGTGCTAGAGTTCTCACTGAGTTGGAGGCGGTACCAGTCGTGGATGATTATCCTATAGAGCAGTATCGACAGATGATTACTCATTAGATGACTACTCAGTTTAAGGTATTAATTACATTTGAGGTATTTAAATAATAACTTTAATGTTTTTAATTAATATTATCCTTTTCATTATCAAATTTTATTTAGGAATCATCTGGAAAAAATAAAAAAACATTGATGTAAAAAAATACCTCCACACACTGGTACGTACTACGATTCCAGATCATGAGAGGAAGCTGGTATGACAATTGTTTATAAGTTTTCTTTACAACTTACAATTTATTTTGTTTCCTCAATTATTTAATCATTTTCTAAAGTTTTCATATAACTTTATTTTTCAATGTCATTGTAGAGGAAAAAACTTAATATTGAAGGACATGTGCCTCGAGAAAAACTGTTTTGCTCGAGTAGACAAAAAAAGGATGGAAGTGCCGTAAATGAACTGACTCATTAGCAGATTATATGTTTTTATCTGTTGATTTTATATTTTAATATCTATTTTGTAACTTAATAATATATTTATATTTGTAACATGCTGCTTTAGAGGCCCTCGATGCCCAATAACCAGACAATTTTGGGCCAACTGATCACTTACATCAGGTGTTGGGAGAGGAGCATTCTAGCAGAGTACGCTGCCGACCTAGGATAGCCCCGACGAAGTATTTTCCACCCTCAGGTATGAGTTGTAGTGCCAATGAGCTGTAGCAAGTTAGGGAACATGCAGAATAGGTTGACAAAAGGTCCATAGAGACGACAGAACAACCTGCTAGGGAAAACAATGCATTTATGAAATTTATTGAAGTTATACATCCAACACTTCCACCAGAGGCCAGCCCAGCTTTTGATGAATATATGTCATCAATACGTTTTATATATGGTTCATCAGGTGTCAGTTCTAGTGGTGGTCAAGACGATGTCTAGCCTGATGATGATGATGGCGAGGAGTTTGATGCGGAAGAGGAGGGAGAGGAGGAGGGAGAGGCAGAGGAGGAGGGCAAGGCAGAGGGCGAAGGCGGGGAGGAGGGCGTTGAGGAGGGAGGGGACGATGATGAGGACAATGATGACCATGAGGACGAGGGTGATGATGACGGTGATGATAGTGATGGTGACATGGGACAAGTTGATCTGTTACATTTTTGACTAATATTACCGAGATTTGATGTATAATCTATTCTAGTTTTTGGTTTTATCTAGACCCGTAGTATAATATTAGAGTTGATTTATTTTTATATATTGTATGTTTTCATGGATATTGATGTCTTTTAGTGGTTGCAGTTTATCTTGAGCATGTTTGTAGAGTTTTGTGTGTTTGGGAACTCCCCAAACAACCCCCCGGATAGCCCCCCCACCCTCCTCCTTGGACCCCAGACAACCCCGCATACACCCCCCAGACAGCCCCCCGAATAGCCCCCCCTCCCTCCTCCTTTGTCCCCAGACAACCCCCCAGACACCCCCCGGACAGCCCCCCGAACAGCCCCCCGGACAGCCCCCCAACCTCCTCCCTAGACCCCAGACAGCCCCCCAGACAGCCCCTCCACCCTCCTCCTTGGACCCCGGACAGCTCCCCAGACACCCCAAGACAGACCCCCGAACAACCCCCCGACCCTCCTCCTTGGTCCCCGGACAGATCCCCAGACACCCCCCGGATAGCCCCCCAGACAGCCCCCCTCCTCCCTGGACCCCGAACAACCCCCACCCTCCTCCCTGGACCCCCAAATAGCCCCCCACCCTCCTCCTTAATTTCACATGCCTTTTTTTTTTATTTCTATGATCATGAAATGTTATTTAGGATTATTCCATTTTTGTATGTCTTGAATTATATGAATGTGTTGATAAGCTTATTAGCTCATGATCATCAAATGCATGTGATAATATGCTTTAAATTGAATACAAAGCCTTGTTTTACATTCTCCATGTTATGTGAATTATGCCTTTTTTGATTTGGTTTACTTGTCAATTTTTAAGATAAGACATGGGTTACATGTTAAGGACTCATGGACGGACTCATCATGCTCATGGAATTTAGACTTGAAATTCCTGGATGAATGCTTTGGTTTCTAGGTGAGAGCTACCAGGATGGTTTCTATTACTCATGAGTGATATTGGTTCCTTGAAGATAAACCAAGGACATGTCTATTTTGAAAGATGGTAATACCATGCCTCAGGTGATACCTGATCCCCTATGTGAGATACTTGGAAAGCAAGGCCACCTAAATCTGAGGTGCGGTGTGGCCGACACCACTCAAAGTGACGTGTACGAGTAATCCCCCTCTAAATCTGAGGCGCGGTGTGGCCGGAATTTTAAGTGAAAAGAACAACTGGCATACGGAAAGCCATCCAAAAACATTTTAAATCTATTGATACTTTATCACAATGATCCATGGGTCATATGTGACATGTACGAGTCAACCCTGGCTCAATCTGAGTCGCGGTGTGGTCGGGATCACTCTAAGTGTCTCTCTCTTGTTTAAAATAGACAACATTTTATATACATATGAAAAACCAACCAAAAGGATTATGATTGTGTTGATACTTTAGCACAACAATCCATGGGTCATATGTGATGTGTCTGAGTCAACCCCGCCTCAATCCGAGGCGTGGTGTGGCCGACACCACTCAATGTGTCTCTCTTTTGTTTCAAAAGGACATCATTTTAAGTGAAAACATCATCTGGCATACAGAAAACTGACCAAACGCATTCGGATTGTGTTGATACTTTAGGAAAATGATACATGGGTCATTTGAGACATGTACGTGTCAACCCTGTCTGAATATGAGGTGTGGTGTTGCCGGTACCACTCTAACTGTATCTCTTTTGGTTAAAATGGACAAGATTATAAGTGAAAAGAAAAACTGGCATATGGAAAACTGACCAAATGCATTCGGATTCTGTTGATACTTTATCACATCGATACATGGGTCATATGTGACGTGTACAAGCCAACCCGGGCTCAATCCAAGTCGCGGTGTGGTCAGGATCACTCTAAGTGTCTCTATTTTGTTTAAAATGGACAACATTTTAAGTACATACAGAAAACTGACCAAACACATTCGATTTCCATTGAAACCTTAGGAGAACGATCCATGGGTCATATGTGACGTGTACGATTCAACCCTACCTCAATCTGAGGCATGGTGCGGGCAACACCATTCATAGTGTCTCTTTTTTTTAAAAAATGGACATCATTTTAAGTGGAAACAACAACTTCCATACGAAAAACTGACCAAATGCATTAGGAATGTGTTTATGCTTTAGGAAAACGATCTATGGGTCATATGTGACATGTACGAGTCAACCCTACCTCAATCCGAGGCGCGGTGTGGCTGACACCAATCAAAGTGTCTCTCTTTTGTTTCAAAAGGACATCATTTTAAGTGAAAACCTCAACTGGCATACGGAAAACTGAACAAACGCATTCGGATTGTGTTGATACTTTAGGAAAATGATCCATGGGTCATTTGAGACATGTACGAGTCAACCCCATCTAAATACGAGGTGCGGTGTGGCCGGTACCACTCTAACTGGGTCTCTTTTGTTTAAAATGGACATGATTATAAGTGAAAAGAACAAATGGCATACTGAAAGCCAACCAAACGCATTATAATTCTGTTGATACTTTATTACAATGATCCATGGGTCATATGCGACGTGTAACAACCAACCTGAGCTCAATACGAGTCTCGGTGTGGCCGGGATCACTCTAAGTGTCTCTCTTTTGTTTAAAATGGACAACATTTTAAGTACATATGAAAAACCGACCAAACGCATTCGGTTTCTGTTGAAAATTTAGGAGAATGATCCATGGGTCATATGTGATGTGTAAGAGTCAACCCCTCCTCAATCCAAGGCGTGGTGTGGCCGACACCATTCATAGTGTCTCTCTTTTGTTTAAAATGGACATCATTTTAAGTGAAAACAACAACTGCCATACGAAAAACTATCAAAACACATTCAGAATGTGTTGATGCTTTAGGAAAACGATCCATGGGTCATATGTGATGTGTAAGAGTCAACCTCACCTCAATTTGAGGCATGGTGTGGCCAGAACCACTCAATGTTTCTCTCTTTTGTTTCAAAAGGACATCATTTTAAGGGAAAACATCAACTGGCATATGGAAAACTAACCAAACGCATTAGGATTATATTTATACTTCATTATAATAATCCATGGGTAATTTGAGATGTGTACTAGTTAACCCCATCTAAATCTGAGGTGCGGTGTGGCCGGTACCACTCTAACTGTGTCTCTTCTGTTTAAAATGGTCAGGATTATAAGTGAAAAGAACAACTGGCATATGGAAAACTGACCAAACGCATTCGGATTCTATTGATACTTTATCAAAAAGATCCATGGGTTAGATATGATGTGTACGAGCCAACCCAGGATCAATCCGAGTCGTGGTGTGGTCGGGATCACTCTAAGTGTCTCTCTTTTGTTTAAAATGGACAACATTTTAAGTACATACGAAAAACAGACCAAACGCATTCGGTTTCCATTGAAACATTAGGAGAATGATCCATGGGTCATATGTGACGTGTAAGAGTCAACCCCGACTCAATATGAATCACGGTGTGGCTGACACCATTCATAGTGTCTCTCTTATGTTTAAAATGGACATCATTTTAAGTGAAAACAACAACTGCCATTCGAAAAAAATGACCAAACGCATTTGGAATGTGTTGATGATTTAGGAAAATGATACATGGGTCATATGTGATGTGTACGAATCAAACCAGCCTCAATTTGAGGTGCGGTGTGGCCGAAACCACTCGAAGTGTCTCTCTTTTGTTTCAAATGGACATCATTTTAAGTGAAAAAATCAACTGGCATACAGAAAACAAACCAAACACATTTGAATTATGTTGATACTTTAGTAAAATTATCCATGGGTCATTTGAGACGTGTACGAGTCAATCTAGTCTAAATCCAAGGTGTGGTGTGGCCGGTACCACTCTAACTGTGTCTATTTTGTTTAAAATGGACAAGATTATAAGTGAAAAGAACAACTAGCATACGGAAAACCAACCTAACACATTCGGATTCTGTTGATACTTTATCACAACGATCTATGGGTCATATGTGACATGTACGAGCCAATACGGGCTCAATATGAGTCATGGTGTGTCCGGGACCACTCTAAGTGTCTCTCTTTTGTTTAAAATGGATAACATTTTAAGTACATATGGAAAACCGACCAAACACAATTGGTTTCCACTGAAACTTTAGGATAACAATACATGGTTCATATGTGACATGTACGAGTCAACTCCGCCTCAATCCGAGGTGTGGTGTGGCCGGCACCATTCATAGTGTCTCTCTTTTGTTTAAAATGGACATTATTTTAAGTGAAAACAAAAACTGCTATATGAAAAACTGACCAAACGCATTTGGAATGTGTTGATGCTTTAGGACAACAATCCATGGGTCATATGTGACGTGTAAAATTCAATCCCACCTCAATATGAGGCGCGGTGTGGCCGACACCACTCAAAGTGTCTCTCTTTTGTTTCAAAAGGACATCATTTTAAGTGAAAACATCAACTGGCATACAGAAAATAAACCAAACACATTCGAATTGTGTTGATACTTTAGGAAAATGATATATGGGTCATTTGAGATGTGTATGAGTCAACCCCATTTAAATCTGAGGCACGGTGTGGCCGGTACCACACTAACTGTGTCTCTTTTGTTTAAAATGGACAGGATTATAAGTGAAAAGAACAACTAGCATACAGAAAACTGACCTAACGCATTCAGATTATGTTGATACTTTATCACAACAATCCATGGATCATATGTGATTTGTACGAGCCAACACAGGGTCAATCTGAGTCGCGGTGTGGACGGGATCACTCTAAGTGTCCCTCTTTTGTTTAAAATGGACAACATTTTAAGTACATATGAAAATCCGACCAAACACATTTGGTTTCTATTGAAACTTTAGGAGAATGATACATGGGTCATATGTGACATGTATGAGTCAACCTCGACTCAATCAGAGGCATGGTGTGGCCGAAACCACTCAAAGTGTCTCTCTTTTGTTTAAAACGGACTTTATTTTAAGTGAAAACAACAACTAGCATATGGAAAACTGACCAAATGGATTCTGATTGTGTTGATACTTTAGCACAACGATCCATGGGTCACATGTGATTTGTAAGAGGAAACCCCACCTCAATATGAGGTACGGTGTGGCCGACACCATTCATAGTGTCTCTCTTTTGTTTAAAATGGACATCATTTTAAGTGAAAACAACAAATGACATACAAAAAAATGACCAAACGCATTCAGAATGTGTTAATGATTTAGGAAAATGATCCATGGGTTATATGTGACATGTAAGAGTCAAAATCACCTCAATCCAAGGCGCGGTGTGTCCGAAACCACTCAAAGTATCTCTCTTTTGTTTCAAAAGGATATCATTTTAAGTGAAAACATCAACTGGCATACAGAAAAACAACCAAACACATTCAGATTGTGTTGATACTTTAGTAAAATGATCCATGGGTCATTTGAGACATGTACGAGTTAACCCTGTCTAAATCGGAGGTGAGGTGTGGCCGGTACCACTCTAACTGTGTCTCTTTTGTTTAAAATGGACAAGATTATAAGTGAAAAGAACAAATGGCATACAGAAAACTGACCAAACACATTCAGATTCTGTTGATACTTTATCCAAATGATCCATGGGTCATATGTGACGTGTAAGAGCCAACTCGGGCTCAATCCGAGTCGCGGTGTGGCTGAGATCACTATAAGTGTCTCTCTTTTGTTTAAAATGAACAACATTTTAAGTACATACAGGAAACAGACCAAACGAATTTGGTTTCCGTTGAAACATTAGGAGAATGATACATGGGTCATATGTGATGTATAAAAGTCAACCTAGACTCAATCCGAGGCATGGTGTGACTGACACCACTCAAAGTGTCTCTCTTTTGTTTAAGATGCACTTCATTTTAAGTGAAAACAACAACTAGCATACGAAAAACTGACCAAACAGATTCTGATTGTGTTGATACTTTAGAACAACGATCCACGGGTCATATGTGACGTTTAAAAGTAAACCCCACCTCAATCCGAGGTACGGTGTGGCTGGCACCATTCATAATGCCTCTCTTTTGTTTAAAATGGACATCATTTTGATTGAAAACAACAACTGACATACGAAAAGCTGTCCAAACGCATTTGGAATGTGTTGATACTTTAGGAAAACGATCCATGGTTCATATGTGATATGTAAGAGTCAACCCCACCTCAATCCGAGGCACGGTGTGGCCGAGATCACTCTAAGTGTCACTCTTTTGTTTAAAATGGACAACATTTTAAGTACATACAGAAAACTGACCAAACGGGTTCTGATTGTGTTGATACTTTATCAAAATGATACATGGGTCATATGTGACATGTAAGAATCAAACTCGCCTCAATCTGAGATGCGGTGTGGCCAGCACCACTCAATCTGTCTCTCTTTTGTTTCAAAAGGACATCATTTTAAGTGAAAACAACAACTGGCATACGGAAAACCGACCAAACGCATTCGGATTGTGTTGATACTTTAGGAAAATGATCCATGGGTCATTTTAGATGTGTACGAGTCAACCACGTCTAAATCCAAGGTGTGGTGTGGCCAATAACACTCTAACTGTGTCTCTTTTGTTTAAAATGGACAGGATTATAAGTGAAAAGAACAACTGGCATATGAAAAACCAACCAAACACATTCGGAATATGTTGAAACTTTAGGAAAATGATCCATGGGTCATCTGTGACATGTATGAGTCAACTTCACCTCAATCTGAGTCATAGTGTGGCCAGAACCACCCAAAGTGTCTCTCTTATGTTTAAAATGGACAACATTTTAAGTACATATGGAAAACCGACCAAACGGATTTTGATTGTGTTGATACTTTAAAAAAATGATCCATGGGTCATTTGTGATGTGTACGAGTCAACCCCGCCTCAATATGAGGCACGGTGTGGTTAGCACCACTCAAAGTGTCTCTCTTTTATTTAAAAAACACTTTATTTTAAGTGAAAACAAAAACTGACATACGGAAAACTGACCAAATGCTTTCGGAATATGTTGATACTTTAGGACAACAATCCATGGGTCATTTGTGATGTGTAATAGTTAACCTCACCTCAATCCGAGGCACAGTGTGGGCGGTATCACTCCAGGTGTATGTATTTTGTTTAAAATGGGCATCATTTCTAGTAAAAACATCTGGTATACGAAAAACTGATCAAATTATGAATTGAATTCCGTATTCCGCATATAATTGTCATCTAAATTTTACATTGAATTCTAAATGAATTATGTATATTTATAATTACGTTATGAATTCTCATTTAATTCTGGATGTGTATAGTTCCAGGATGCATTATATGTTAAATGTGTATGAATTTGTTCTGTATATGTATGTGTTAGTTGGTTATTGCAGGTACAGTAATTGTATATATATGTGTTAGTTGATTATTGCAGGCACAATAATTGGAAATGAGAGGGAATTGGAAAACAGAGGGAATGGACACCTGCTCTGTGCCTGCTGTGGCAATTGCAGACTACTGTGCAATTTGCATAGCATAGGCTATGCCAATGGTTTCAAACTGTTGGCATAGGATTATGAGGTTTTTACCAACAGTTATCAATGAACCGTTGGTAAAAAACCTTTTCCAACGATTTAGAAACCGTTGGGAAAGAAGTCATATTGTTGGTTGTCCCAACGGTTCAAGCCAAACCGTTGGAAAAAACAATCCCAACGATTGTGCCAAACCGTTGGGATAGGTTCATTTTTCTAACCTATCCCAATGGTTCTATGTAAACCATTAGGAAAAGCTTTCCCAACAACTTACTTACCAACGGTTTGCAGAACCGTTGCTATAAGATATACCAACGGTTTGCAGAACCATTGGTATAAGATATACCAACGGTTCTGCAGGCTTTCCCAACAGTTCAGAACTGTTGAAAAAATGTCCATTTCCAGTATACACCTGTCCATAATAACCACTTTCGTCAATAAGTGGTTTCCAAAGTGAGCAAGAAGGCATCCAAGAAAAAGACCCATCCAGCACAATTAAAAAATCAAGAGCCAATCTGTAATAAGGCCTTGCTCAATGCTGGAGTTCTTGAAACCCTCAGACAATTATCTGTTGCAACTCAAGATTATGCTCTCTCATTTCCAAATTCTGGAAATAACAACATTAATTCCGAAGGTCTTCATCAGAAACTTCCTCATGAAGGCTTGCTTCATGAAAATTCGGTCAATCTCGAAGCATCATCTTCAGATGAGAGCCACGATAACCCTCTGCATGGCTAGAAGACCAAGGAGCAAAAGGTTTCATCTTTTACTGTAACCCACCATGGAGTTCCTACCCATGATGACGAATTTAGCTGCGAAATTCCTCTCCGTAGTAGTAATCCACATTTCTTGGAAAATTCTTCAATGGACAATGCAGTAACGAGAAAGACCTCTTATCTTGAAGCACTTACAAATGTGAAGCCAGTCATGTCTGATTCCTTTCCACTAGCAAGTTAAATACTTTCTCAATCAGAATATAGCCTGGGGTGTAGGTCATTCTCTGAACCACCCCTGGGTCATTCATCTTCTAATTTGGAAAATGAATTTTCTACCAATCTTGTTGAATCTGATGAAGCAACCAAGAATCAAAAACTTTGGTCCAATCAGGTAGAATAATCTTCATCAAATGACAGATGAAGTGCTGAATATGAGAAAACAATTGGAAAAAGGTGAAATACCAGTCATGTTTTGGCCTTTGGATGACTCTCAGTATGATATTCTAGAAACGTTGATAGAAGATTGTATTCAGGATATTCATCTCAACATATGGAAAACTCTTTTTCACTTAAAATATAAAATATTACCTTATGATTAGAAGTGTTGCAATGCCAAATTTACTTGGCATCTCTCTTAGTTTCTCAAAATACAAAGGTTGAAAAGCATCATAGATCCCTTCAATGTACATGCCTTGGCGCATTAAAATGTTTGCGCAAGTTAACTACCAATTCCCCATCTGGTATTCATATCAGGGGATGGGGTGTTCATGGAGCATTGCATTTCACTGTGCTCTCCAATAAAAAAATCCCACCAAAAGTGGTCTCATGCAATGTTATTGCCCATGGTTGGACATATCTAACTGGTTTTGTGCATAATCAAAAGCTTTCTCAAGAACATGCCTCAACTAGTTCTTCCCAAAGTTAGGAATATAAAGAACAAGTTGTTGAATTACTCTTGCATCAAGCAAATGAAAATATTTAACAGGCTTCTCATTTAGAGCATGCACATCATCAGGTGACAGAGGTGTCAGAAAT
The DNA here is from genome assembly GCA_963277665.1 of Viscum album. NCBI lineage: Eukaryota > Viridiplantae > Streptophyta > Magnoliopsida > Santalales > Viscaceae > Viscum > Viscum album. The sequence goes on from OY728128.1 coordinate 894,627,657, forward strand.
AATCTAATGGTCATCTGAGCTAGGTGATTTGAGTGGATGTCGGATGATGCATCAGTCCATTTTTTGGACTAAAATCCACAAAATCAGGAGAGCTTTTAAGAAAGTTTCAGATGTAGTAGCTCAAGATCCACCTCAGCTTGCCAGGATGGGGAATCTTTTAATCCAACCCTCTAGATTAACAGACAAGATTCGAGCAGTTGAGCAGGAAAAATAGGAATAACCCTAGTCCACCGGACTAGGGTCTTTTTCAAATTCTCAATCTCTTCCTCAGCAAAATTCAATCTTCTCTTGATTAGGGAAGAAACCACAAGAGGAAGACAGAGATGAATTATCAGGAAATTCCCTCCAAATTACAGTTCATCAAGAAGTTCCTGAGGGATCAACCAAACAAAAGGCAATGTCTCATAAAGGACATGGAAGAAGACAGTATCAAAGAAATGATGACAGAAGGGATGCAATGCATTATGCATTGATAAATGTCATCAATGCCATTGTCACTGATCCCCCTGAACATGAGGCTCACTCAAAGGAATCAGATGAAGAAGTTTCTGTTTAAGAACCTGTATACACAGAAATAAATGAAGAAGGTGTGCATACTCGAAATCAAAGGCTTACCCAGAATCTAAGTATGACTTCAAATAACCAACTTCCCCCTCTCCAAAAGGCTTCCAACAAGGGGAAAATAAAAATTCAGGTCATATTACACCCTACCTTTGGAGAAGGCCAATCACTTTCATTAAAGGAAATGTTCGCACAACAAGAAGAATAAATGAAGGAGTTAAGGAGGTTAAATAAAAAACTACTTCAAGGTAGTTTTCCTCCTAATCATGCGGGATTTATTCAATCAAGGGAATTTGTTGCAGCTATTGGGATGTATTAGGAATATCCCCATTTACATGTACACCCTCACAGGTCCAATCCTATGGGTCATATGTGATAGAAACCAACAATACTACCATCAGTGGAAGTACTGGTCGCCACACCCGTCCAAACTCCAGTTATTGCACTTGATCAGGTCCAAGCTCAAACAAATGTTTCTCAAAAATTAATGAATACCATTGATCATTAATAGCTTAGTTGGAAGCTATGGACGGACGATGTGTGCCAGTTCAACCGAAAAATTGAGCTTACCCTGAATGGATGGATGCAATTTCTCCCCCATCAATTTTTTTGAGTACTACATTCCCAATTTTTAATGGTTCGGGAGATCCATAACAACACTTAAAACATTTTGTTTCTCATTATGATCCTATGATGGGAACTCCTCAACAACAAAAAGAAGTTAAGCTCAGGTGTTTTTTGTAGTCATTACAAGGACCTTCTTTTGTCTGGTATATAAGATTGCAATCTCAGTCAATTACTGGGTGGGAAGATCTCCATCAAAAATTCCTTCATCAATTTTGATCAACATTACCAAAGATGACAGTTTTTGATCTTACCAATTGTAATCAATGGGAAAATGAAAGAGTTTCGGATTGCATTGCTCGCTAGAAGGGATTAACATATTCATTATGTTTAGCACTCCCTTAAGAAGAGTTGCTGCCAATCTGTGTAGAAAATCTGCGTGATGAATTATGCACACCATTGATCCCTATGAAATACATAGGAGGGTTTAGATACCTTACTTCAATCGTTTAGTAGATAGAAGACTCTCTTATATAGACTAGGGATAAAACTCATGTAATTCCATCAGCTCCAGGAAGGAGAATAGGGAAGGCAGAAGTTGCTACAGTTACACTTAAACAAGCACCTGTACTTGCTTCTACTTTAAAACCTTCATTATATCGAAGGGATTAACCTCCTGAGTGTTAATAACAATGGATGCATTTACAAGATGATCAAAGAGATCAAAGGCGGAAACAATTTGAGGATTTAAAGAACAAAGTTTATTCTTTACAAAATGAACAAGTTCCTAGTTACATCATCTCGGCTCTGGAAAACAATCTGGTTCAGTTTCCAAGGCCCAAAAGGCCAAACAAGGAAGGAAATGAAGACCTCCCCAACTATTGCCCGTTTCATCAGATGTTGGGGAATCCTATTCAGGAGTGTTTTGTCTTCAAATAACTCTTGAAAAAGATGGTAGACTCAGGACAAGTAAAACTGAAAGGTTCTTCAGCCTAGGTATCATGTGTTACTGCTACTGATCCAGGGGAAGAAGGCGAGTGGTACGAAGTCAAAAGTAAAAATGTGCAGAAATATGATGATTGAATGGTCAGGAAAACAATCAACCGAACTCATTCCATTTTACGAACACAATTGAGTCAATTAATTGTGTCTTCTACTATTTCTGCTGTAGAAAAACCCCCTTCATCAAAAGGAAAATCCTCAAAGAAGTAGCGTAATTTGAAGAAATAAGAGCAGTCAGAAGAATATGAGATTGTGTCAAAGCCTAAGTTGCCTTTGACTCTGGAAAATTTTATGCCATTTTCTTCAAAATCACGAGCACCGCCCAACCAAACGGTACAACCTGAACTGGTTCATCAGGCAGAATCTTCATCAAATGAAGAATTGATCTTTGTTTATGTTAACATGATTCATTTAACAGATCCCTATGCCAATGATAGTTTCAATCATGATGTGCCTAAGTTCCCTGTATCTAATAGAGGAATTAGAGGAAGAGACAAAGGTCTAGGATACAGAGGAAGATATGGATATTCCAGAATCCACTATTTCAATCCTACCCCTACTAGAATTGTATAGGTGGTAGCAACTCATGGAAAATCCCTTCAGTGGGCTCAACAAGAACAAGAAAGTTCTTCCACACATGGCAGATTCGGTCCTGACATAGTTATTTTGGAGGACCTGTTAGAGGTTACACCTTCTTCCTCTTAGAAAATACATATACCTAGTCGGTCTAATCTACCAAATCCAGGAGTGTTTCTAATTCCTACCCCGATATGGGTTGCATATACTTCCAAATCATCAAATTCCAAGGCACCTGCAAAACCACATTTTTATGATAGGAAACGCAGACCTTTGGACCAAAAGTATGATGTATTGAAACATTTGGCCCAATTACTGGCCATGTTATCAATTTTGGATGCCTTGAATCTATCAAAAGATCTTCGGGAGGCGCTTATTGAGGCTTTTTCAAGTCCTCAAGAATTCCAAACTGAAATTACTACGGCTGAGGTCTACCATATAGAGAATGATCCTGTAGAATTCCATGTTGTGATATCTTTTACAGATGAAGATGATGATGATGCTATACATGGACATATCATACCTTTGTATCTATCTGGAAAAGTCAATGACATAGACATCCGATGATCTTTCATTGATAATGGCTCATGAGTCAACCTCATTACTTTTCGTACACTTTGTCGATTGGTCCTCAATGAATCTAATTTATCTTCTTCTACTTTGATTTTGCAAAGATATGATAAGAATGAACAATAACCTCTGGGCGAGATAACACTCAGAATTCAGTTTGCAGACCCTGTGTCTAATTCATATTTCATGGTTGTTCGTCAGGACACCACCTTCAACATTTATCTTGGAAGACCTTGGCTACATCAACATGCAGCCGTACCTTCGTCATACCATCAATGTATCAAATATTATTTCAATGGTCAAACTGGGACATTGTATGGTGACAAGTACCCATTAAAAACGCATGAATCTCAATACATTGAGGTAGAATTTTATCACATGGAGGGAAAGGAAAAATCCACGGCAAAGGAGGTCACCAAAATTAATGCTCCAAATAGTTTGGAAAAGATTCCAGTAAACCCATTCCTACATGTGAGTACAGATTATGTGTTTCCTACCAGTAAAATTGATAGGATAGAACTAAATCCAAATACTCTTATAAAAACTTCCATAATGTCAATTACGACAATCAAGCCAGACATCATGGGAGAAATTGTTGATTTTCCAAGCAGTAATGAAAGCTTAAATGGAGATGTATTCATTTTATCCGCTTAAATACAAAAATTCTATACTTCATCAACCAAGACAGAGGAATTCATAACAATACTAGAGGAAAAAAATGATGTCTATTATCAATCCATCATCTCCTCTCTATCACCCCAGGAAGACCCTTCATCATCAATAGGGTCAGAAATGGAAGCCTCTTCTTCAAGATGTTCAAATTTTAACTTCTCCCCTGATCATGGAAATTATGCTTCATCATCTACTATGAAATTAGAAACAGAATAAGTAACACATATTGAAGAAGAATAGGAAAATCTTAGGGATGCTCCTCCAGTATTTAAAGAGGGTATCTCTACCACTGTGTATAAAATCAGAGAAATAAATCTGGGTACAAAATAAGATCCACTCCCCACTTTAATTAGTGCATCCATGAATCTTAAAGATAAAGAAATGTATAATTCATTTCTAAAACAAAATCGAGATGTATTTTCTTGGAATTATACCGAAATGCCAGGTCTTGATCTTGATGTTGCCACTCATCATTTGGGTTTTCCAGAAGAACATCGAGGATTCAAGTAAGCATCAAGAAAAACACACCCAACTTATGCCTCCAAAATTGAAGCTAAAGTTGATAAGATTATCAAGAATAACTTCATTAGATAAGTTCAGTATCCCAAATGGTTGGCTAATATTTTCCCTATGAAAAATAAGAATAGAAAAATTAGAGTTTTCATTGACTTCAGAGATCTTAATTGGCATTTTCCCAAGGATGATTTTCCAGTTCTGATCACAGAACTCTTAATTAATGAAACAACTAGCTACTAATCTCTTTCCTTCATGGATGGTTAGTCTGGGTATAATAAAATATGAATGGACCCAGAAGATGAAGAGTCTACATCCGTCAGAGCTCCTCAAGGTGTGTTTTTCTATCGAGTAATGCCCTTTGGCCTGAAGAATGCAGGTGCGACATATCAACGTGCCATGCACCATATCTTCAAAACCTTTTTATGGAAATTTGTTGAATGTTATGTGGATGATTTGGTGGTTAAATACAGACAACGTTCTGATCACTTGGCTGATATGGGAAGCATATTCAACAAACTTTGACAACATAATTTGAAGATGAACCCCTTGAAATGTGCTTTCGGGGTAACCTCAGGAAAATTTCTCAACTTTGTTGTACTCCATCATGGTATCTAAGTTGATCCTAAGAAGAAAAAATCAACCATTTCCATGTCACCTACTATAAATTTGAAATAATTAAGAGGACTTCAAGGACACTTGTCCTATATTAGGCATTTCATTTCCAATTTTGCAGGAAAGTGTTTACCCTTCACCAAATTAATGAATAAGGGAATCACCTACCAGTGGAATGAAGAATGTCAAGAAGCATTAGATATACTCAAGAAATATCTCTTGAGTCCACCAATATTAATTCCACCAATAGAAGAAAGACCACTTATTCTCTATATGACAACTTTAGAGTGATCATTGGGTGCCTTCCTTGCCCAAAAGAATGATACTGGGCATGAAAAAAACCTTTACTATCTCAGTCAGACTATTATTGAGGTAGAAATTCAAGATTCAAGTATTTAAAAGTGATACCTAGCATTAATCTTTGAATTTTAGAAATTGAGACTCTACCTGCAACGTCATGAGGTCCAATTGGTATCTCACAATAACCTGCTCAAATTTATCCTTAGTCGTCTAATGCTTACAGATCATTTGGCAAGGTGGACAGTTATTTTGCAGCAGTTTGATATCCAGTATGTGTCTCAAGAGGCAATAAAGGGACAAGCTCTGGCCGATTTCCTTGCTGAACACCCATCTGTAGAAGATACATCTTTAAATATTGAACCTCTTGATGAGGAAGTCTTCTCTATTCAAGATAATCCTCAAACATGGGAAATGTACTTTGATGGTGCCTCCAGAAGTCCAATAGGGAAGAAAATGGGAGATCCTAAATTCAACAAAGTTGGGTTAGGAATCATTCTTATTTCCCTAGAAAAGGCAGTTCTACCCTATTCCTTCTTATTGTTGGAAGGTGGTACAAACAATGAAGTAGAATATCAAGCTCTCATTGCAGGCTTGGAATTGGCGCTTCAGGCACAGGTGAATCACTTAAAGTAAAAGGTGATTCCGATTTGGTAATCAAACAAATAAATGAAGATTATGCCATTAGGAAGGAAGAGTTAATCCCTTTATGTGATTACGTCAGAGAGGTAATGGAAGAATTTCTCTCTGAACCGACATTTTCTTATGTCCCGAGATCACAAAATGCCAAAGTTGATGCACTGGCTAATGTAGCCATAGCCCTGGAAGATCCAAATTGGGACGAAACAATCATCAGTATTTCCCACCGTCGTATAGTTTCACCTTTTGTTCAAATCAGAACAGAGAAAATCAATGAAATCAACCCTATTTATGAACCATATTGTCATACTATAGGATGTATGATACCTATCAGGGAATACCTTCATAATGGAACACTCCCACTTGATAGAGATGGGAAGGAACAAGTCCGGCGACGTGTGGTCAATTTTACTCTTTATGATAGCCTGGATCACCAAAAAATTCTCTACAAGTGAGGTTTTGATGGAATTATCTTCAGATGTATTAATGGTGAAGAATGGCTATCATGAATGAAGTACATACAGGAGTTTGTGGTTCCCACCAGTCTGGACATAGAATTTCTAGACAAATTTTAAGGCTTGGATACTTCTATCCTTCAATGATGTATGCTTGTGTTGATTTCACTAAGAAGTGTCATTATTGTCAAGTATGTTCCAACTTCATTCATAAACCCTTGAAGTTTCTTCATACGGATAAATACTCCTAGACATTTTCTACATGGGGAATGGATGTAGTAGGACCTTATCCTCCAGCTATAGCTAAGAAGTTTAAGTATATTATTACTGCTACTGAATTCTTTTCCAAATGGGAAGAGGCAATACCTCTCAAAGAAGTCAGTACTAAAATCATTGTTAACTTTGTCAAGTCCAACATCATTATCAGATTTGGTGTTCCTCATACCATATTGACAGATAATGGAACCAACTTTTGTTCATCCGAGGTAAGAAAATTGTATCAAGAATACAATATCAAATCCAACCATTCATCTTGGTATCATGTAGTGGCCAATGGTCAAGTAGAGGATTTCAATAAGACTCTTTCAAACATACTTCAAAATATGGTGGATAAAGATAAGAATTCATAGCCTGATAAACTTTTTCATACTCTATGGGATTATCAGACCACCACCCACACTGCTACACGATCAACTCCATATTCATTGGTATATGGAATAGAAGAATTATTTCATATTGAAGACCAATTACCTTCACTTAGAGTCACCATTTGTGATCACTTATCTACATATGAACAATCCCAAAAGCGATTGGATGAATTGGAATGGCTAGATGAAAAAATATTTTCTGCACCATTTAGAAGTCTATCAGAATCGAATAGCACGAGATTTCAATAAAAAAGTTTGTCTTCATTCATTCATTCAAAGATAATTGGTATTGGTCCTCAGAACCTCAATGATACCGGGAAAAAAGCCTCCAAATCTTGAGCCAAAGTGGGAAGGACCTTACTCAATACATAAGGTCTACTCCAATGGAGCTTATTCTTTAATCTCAATGGATGTAGAACTCATTACAACTCCAAACAATGAAATATTATTGAAGAAGTATTTTGTGTAACACAAATACACCCATTGTCCTTGCTGCAGGACATTAAACTACATAACACCCTCTATCGTCCAACATGACGTTAAACTATGCATCGTCCGAGCTGTAGGATGTTAAACTGCCAAGAACCCCATGTCTGTGACACATGATATTAAAATCTGATCTCTGCATGCACAATTGTCTTTTAAACTCTGTTTCTATGCATTACACAGGAAGCTAACCATGGATAAGCCCCACACCATCCTTTGTGGCCATATCTTTTACGACACGATCATCAGGTCTGTTGCTGCCTCTTGTTTCTCACACCGAGCCCAACTCACGTGGTCTTAGAGTAAGCTTCGACCATGACATTTTCTCTGGGCCTCTAACCATGCTTAAGTCCCAACATCATCTTCATGTCGTTTTCCTCAAGTACACCCTGATCACTGAATCCCTCTCAATTGAACTACAAAGACTTTGATCCTTGCCTCCTAGGCTGAGTACGTAGGCAACCTCTTAAGGTTCAATCCCAAAACCACTTTCTTCACAACGATTTACCTTCATCCCATACGATGTTGATCTGTGAAGCCCCCGTCAACCGTCTTATTCATATCGGTTCACTTTGGTCCTACATGACATTAAACTGTGTACGTCCCATCATCCTAACTATATGATGTTAAACTATAAAGGCCCCCATTGTCCTTGCTGCAAGACATTAAATTACATAGCACTGGTCCATGCATATGAACTTAAACTATTTTCACTTTTGTCCTATATGACAAATAAACTACAAAAATCCCTGATACCCTCACTCGAGAAGAATCATCATTGACATGGTCTCCAACCTTGTCATATTTCAAGAACTATGCATGGATTGATTATCATCATTATGAGATACGTAGTGACACCCAAGTATTTAATCTTGGGTCCAACCATAATTGCAATAAATTTCTCTTTACCCACTATGTACGAACCAAATCTGTAAAAAGGGTATTTCAAGAACTACGTGCAGTTTGATTCTCATCCTTATAAGATATGTAAGAATGCTCGAGCATTCCTTGAGTCTAGTCCCGAGCCTTTGGGCCTAACCCCAAACTCCACTTTCGGTCCCTTGGCTGAAAAGTCCACCTGGGAACACATGGTGTGATATGGAACACCCTGGTCTTTATTCACATCAAGTTTATAACAAATGCACGATGTACCTCCCTCATTATGGTCTGAGATATACAACCCTAAACTAAGATCTTCCATGCTATCGTCCTGCATGACGTTAAACTATATTTCAAGAACTATGTGTGGCTTGATTCTCATCCTAATGAGATACGTAGTGACATACAGAATCTCAATTCAGGACCCAGCCGCAACATTATACAAATAATATTCATGGTCTCCATAACCCTTTTCTTGACTTATGGTCACAAAATGTATGATACCTGAGAGTTCTTTTGTCTGACTATGTAGCACGTGCCCTTAGGTGGCCTTGCATAAGTTGTCTACATAATGGACCTATCAGCCAAAAGATGCAACTATTTGACTATGCTACTTATTCCCTAGTTGGCCCTGCATAATTCAACCTCCATAATGGGTTTGTAAAAAAAAATGGTAACTTCATTCTTAAGAGAAGGCTCTTTTGTCCCTATTGGTCTTAACAGTGATATATAGGGATCTACAAAAAAACTGCCATCCTTAACATATTTGTTCCATACTCTTTTTCATGATATAAAAGTATTCAAGTATATGGTTTATATTTTCTTTCTCCATATGTTCAGAGAAATATGAAATGACCTTGGACCATTTGACCATATGTCATATAATGTTTCTATCTCCAGTTTTAGTCATATGATTTAAAACCACTGATACCTTTTTTTTCCTACATTTGGGTCAGACCTTCATAGAAGTCACATTACTCCAATTCTTTGACAATTATGATTGGAAATATCCTCTCCATATTCAAGTACATTTCTCCATAAAGAAGAATCTATGATTTTGAAAATTTGAATCTCCATAAAACTTTCTTCGGCTTTTAGCAAATAGAAATTCAAATTTCTAAGAGTTATTTTTCCCGACTATGCAGCACGTGCCCTTATGTGGCCTTGCATAAATTGTCTACATAATGGACCTGTCAGCTAAAAGATACAACTATTTGACTACGCAACATATTCCCTATTTTTCCCTACATAATTTAGCCCCCATAACGGGTTTTTCAAATAGTGGAAACTTCATTCTTAGAAAATACTTCCTCTAATGTATGTTATCTCTTTTCCCATGTCATTCCTCAGATTCAAAATTTCTCAAGTCACATTTTACAATTTCTCCCCTCCATACTTGAATATGGTAATATGTTTCCGAACAAATTATCAAGAATTGAGTCAGTATCATCCATTCGGTCAATGATATTCGACCTTAAATATTATCCTTTTTATAGTACAACATGCATGACTTTAAAATGCCAATAACCATAGACCCTTGATTTCTTTGGCTTTACCTTAGAGCCGGATCCTCTTTCCTTTTCGGATCCAACTCTGAGGGGGGAATTTTGTTGATGCTCCTTTCCATCACAGAGTCCAACGAATGGAAAAGGGGAACACCTTAAGCACAAAGAGGGTCACCCTTTGAATAACATAAATTTTTTTGACAAAGGCATGGACCAAGAGCCCATTTAGAGTGAGGCGCGCAAGTCACTTGCGCACCGTACAAGTCACTTGCGTGCCACATATGGGTCACATAGCTCACTTGCGCGCCCTATTTTATTTTTCACCCAAGGTGAAAGGTGGCCTATAAATAGCCCCTTTGGGCACCCATTTTGAGGATGGATTTTCCAAAAGTCAAATTCAAGCTATGGTCACCCAAGTCTTCAACTCAAGTCCTTCAAAAGCTTCTAAGGTAACTTTTTACCTAGAATGGAAGACTTGAAGGAGTAGAATAAGGCCTAAGTGTTTAAAATTCAGCAACACTTGTGCGCCTAAGTGTCCATACCTCCTTAAAAATGGAAAAACTTGCGCGCCGCCCTACCCTTTCGATGAAACTTTCACACCGCCCTTTTGGAAACATCTTAGGATAATACTAAAGGCTTGAGTTAAATCTTGCCCAAGTATTACCCTATATATTCTTCGTCACCCAGGTGAACCCATGTTGCATAAGTACACTTGAACAGACAATACTTGTGCTCCAAATGAATTACGCGACCTACACTTGCACGTCAACTTCATTTGTGTGCCTCTCTCCGGTTCACCTCTCCTATTCAAGATATTATCCATTGAACCCCTTTTCAAATCCATTTATGGCATGGTTCCTTTGTTGGATTCCTTATATTAAAGGAATTCTGTGAGAACCTCTCCCAAGAACTCATGACTTACAAGCTTTATGTCACTACGGTTAGAGGTTTCCTCCATATAACCTCATCCTTTAAAATGAGAAGATATTTTGATTTAAGGAATCCTCCTCAGGAGTAAGCCCCAAATCCCCTTAACCTAGGCCTCCTTCTAAAAAGTAAGCCCTAGTCATAATTTCCTTTAACATTTGGCATCCTTCTCAGGAGTAAGCCTCAACCTTAATTTATTTTGATTTGGGACTCCTTCTCAGGAATAATCCCCAATCATAAGTCCCTTTTAATTTAGGCGTCCTTCTTAGGAGTAAGCCCCAAAGTTATAAGTCCCCTTTAATTTGGGCATCCTCTTTAGGAGTAAGCCCTAGGTTAAAACTCCAAATCTCCATAATGTAAAAATACCTTTATGGACGCTACTCTTGGGCTTCTTTCCTGATTTATGTCATGGTCTTCATATACTTGGGCAGTGATTCAAATGTAATCCCCACATCATTTCTTGTGACTGCATATTTCATGGCACAATCATCAAGTTTACTGATACCTCTTGTTTCTCACACCGAGCATGACTCACGTGATCTTAGAGTGTAAAAGTAATCACAACATCACTTTTTTGTCTGTTAACCATGCATAAGGCCCATATTTCTTCACCCAAACTACGTGGACTTTGATCTCTACCTTAAAAGTAGAGTACATAAGAAGCCTTTCTAAGGTTCAATCCCATATTTCATTAATTCCTTTCCATCCCATATGATGTTAAACTATATCCTTCTTATCAAACTACGTGGGTTATAATTCCTTTTTAATGAGGATATGTAGGTAGCCTATCTGCGGGTACGATCCCATCTCTAAAATAATCCCTGTCTTTCTGAAGGACAATAAACTTCAAGTGCCCCACTGAGTGGATTTAAAACCAGTATGGTCATCATAATGACCAAGATATTTCTATATAATGTATTGAAGGATACCATTGACTAAGAATCTCTAATACATATGGATGATTATCCATCAACAAAGAACCTCAAATACATATAAAAGATTCTCTAAATCCCATACATATCAATCATCGATTTCCAATCTAAAGGAAAAATCATTTTCATGCTTGGTGAATTAATAAGGATTCTTGAACATAACTTAAATCTATAAGAGAGTCCCGAATTAGGCAATAATTCCCCCTAAAAAGGTATAATGAGCATGAACTCCCATCCTCTCGACCAATGAAAATTCTTAAGCCTCATCGGTCCACAAATAATGAGCACCTACCTTTGGAAAGTAGGCCTAAATGGATATAGAATCATTGGGTGTTTCTAGTTCTACGAATAAACCCATTAGAAACCGATTGGAAAGTAGGAACCTTAAACAAACAAGGTCATCCCCATTTCCATAGGAAACATATACAAATGTAAAAATGATGTGTAGAAGAAAAGGAATGAAAAATTAGGAAAGAAAATAAAGAAAACTAGGTTTGGAACATGTGTATAATGAAATAGAAGAATAAAAAGAAGAAGTGTGGTCCTCCATACCCTATTCATAATTTCTGAAATATATATAGTATTATAGAGTTCATGAGTAAATGTTTCATGTCATGAAACTTTTTTAAGTTAATTATCCTTTGAGACTTTCATAAGGTGTAATAGAATACATATTGTTTACTCAAATCCAAAAAATACTTTGTAAATATCGTATCTTCTATATTTATTCTAGATTTCACGACCTTAATCTTCAATAGGCTCATACTTAAAATCTTCTATGTCATGTAAAGTGTTAAAATCATGTATCTTCATAGGGGTTTAGATTTCAAATATTTCAGGTTGTGTAATATATTCAAATCATGTACTGGTTCATGTCTTGAAAAAGTTTCATGATTTGGAATTTTTCTTTAGTGGTTCTGTGGCCGAATAATACACGCCATGAACAGGTTTCATGATGCATCAAATATGAAATTTCTATTTTTATTTCATATCTTATTTTGAGAACTAAGATCCTATTTACTGAAAAAACCAACAAAAACCTAGTGAATTATTATAAAAATCATAAATAGATCATAAATAAGTACATCCAATATATATATATATATATATATATATATATGAATTGATCTTATCAAATTCCCATTCAATTGAATAATTTATTAACCTAAAGAAAAAATAATCTCAACAGAGATTCCAAATCAAATATTTTTTAAACAGGAAATATATATTACAACAAAGAAAATAAAACCAAGTGTTAGTGGAAAATGAAAGTCCTCCAGAAACACTACTGTTGAGAAAATAATTATTGCCTTCTAGTTAAGTTCTTTATTCAGATTCTTTCTTAATTTAATTACAATTTCTCAACTATTGTTTGGAAGATATACCCATATTTCAATTTGCCTCACAATAAATTTTCTCTCACCATTAAAGTTAAAATTAAACCAAAGGTATGATTGTACCTTGAATAAATGTTCTTAACCATATACTTTTACTCATTCCAACATCTCCACTTCATAAAGAAAAATACACAATTAATCATGGGGGCTTCAGTAACAAGGTTCAAAAGACTCTGTGGATGGGGGTAGGTGGGTATATGATAAAAAACACCCAAAAAGGGTAAAATATCAAGTATGATACATGATCATCAAAAATAATGCAATGAGAAATCACATTTAGAAAGAGGTATCTTCACACTCTGAAAATCTAACGGTAGGTCAATGGGTGTGTCATAAAAGTGAAATGAAAGTATCCCGTTCCTTTATTTTTTTGAAAGTTATATATCAACCATATCTCACATCCATCACCTAACCACATATGATCCATAATAGGATTCATTGGTCTGGTAATGGCAATTTTTGACCTTCCTAATACACAACCCACATTTTTTTTAAAAAACAGGATCTTCATGGATGGTACATTAGAAGAACCATAGACCACTTCCCATGTATCCCGTGGAAAAGTCTCTATAAAAATCCTCAGTAGTATGCTTTCCGCACCCATCAGCAATGGAAATCTCCCCCACACTTATTCAACTAAAAATCATGAAATTATATTAAGAGTAGGTTAGAAAGGGATAAAATAGTCTTGTAACAAAAATCAATCATAACAAGTCCATTCATATATTCTAAGAGCTTATGATGGATAAATATACAGATGGGTTTCAGGATAAATGTATCAAAAAACATTTCATTTATAAATTTAATAGTTTAATTATTTATTCATAGCCACAATAAGATTCCAATGTAAGTTATGATAGTTTTACATGCCCCAAGTATCTCTCAAGAAATATTCTTAGAAAATAATATGACAATTTATATCCAAAATCTTCTCAGTAATGGGAATACAAAAAATGGGGAAATCACTCAGGTAATAAAAACCAGTAATAATTAAAAAAATCAATTTTAAACAAACAAGAATCATAAGTAAATTACTCAACTCAGCAATCATGATAAAATTCTAAGTAGGAATGAAACTAGATTTCAACATTTTCTAACCAAACTTTGTCTTTTATTTAAATGGGTGTAATACAATTTCAATTTAAATCATGATTAAAATGAAAAATGTATCAAAGAATAATGAAAACAATCAATAATCCAAGAGTAAACACAATAAAACTAAATAATGACTACCCCAGACCTAAAATAAAATAGCATCCACACTATTTTGGAAACCAAAATGGGAGAGGTAGCAATAATAATAATGAAAAACTAGAGAAGGAAAATATGAATTGAAAGAAAGTAATTGAGAGATCCATGTAAGGAAGGTAATTTCATGGGAAAAAATTATGGATATTTAAGGAACACTTAGATTCCTACAAAAATTGTTAGAAAGAAACATACATACACAAGATAATCAATTAGAACATAGGATATGAACAAAATAAAAGTAGTAAGTAAGTTGGTGCACATGGTAGTCATAAATGAAGAGCATTTAATATCATAGTGATAGGAGAATGGTACAATGTATTAATAAAGGAACAAAAAAAAACTATATAAAAAATAAAATAAAAAATCCTATAGATGTAGAATAAAAAAATACGTGTTGCCTCCCATAAAGTGCTGACAAGACTTCATTATCTTGACAGATAGACAAGGATCAAGTGAAGGGGTCTATTGGATCAACTATCATAAGCCAATTTCATGAATTGGAAGCTATATACTAAATCTCATGTGGTTACTTAGTAGGGTTTACTACCTAGGAATGGGCCAACCAAAGATCTCATGTAGTAGCTATAACATCCATGCAATTCATAGAGGGGACTCCTCTCATGTATGTAGATGAATTTCTTGAAGTTTTCTTTGTATTTCATCCACTTGAGGAAATTTTTCATGAAGGAGGCTGTATAATAGTCTAAAAAACTCATTTATAACCATGGAAGATACAATAGTTCGAGACATAGCTAAAGAAATGCATAATTAAGAATAAGTAAAGAGAGACATGTAATAAAAAATTGTGCCACATCCATTAGATAAAATAAATGATACAATAAAAAATTAAGAATAAAAAGAGTATGAAAATACACTTAATACATAGTACAATGGGGGAGGGGTATACATTGACCAGACTAAATAGTTTGGGTGGAATTTCCACTATCAGCATCAGATGCCACCCCCCAAAAAGTGGGCATATTAATCTACCCCTCCATGTATATGATTGTTATGAAAGTTGGGGTAGGTGGATTAACCACTATAGAAGGTGTCATGATGCTAGAATATATCTTGGTTGTGAGATATATAGGAGAGGTTAAAATATGTATGGAGGATGAATGTATGGAAGCTGGATGAATGAAGGGAGCCTTAGATGTGGAAGGTAAGGAGAGGCTCTTACCCCCCGATCCTGCTTCACTAAAAAGTCATAATGGTAAGTAGGTTCTATGATATATAGGGTAAGGTTGGATAGGGTAGAATATAGGGCAGTAATGGTAGGATCTAGTTTGGTGGATAAAGGTTATGGGTGGGTAGATGTAGTGGCTAGTGGTGGGGAAATAATGGTAAACTGGGAGGGGTTAGTGAAGGGGATACAAAAATTACTACAAAGATGAATCTGGTTCTATAGAATAAACTAGAGATAATCCCATATTTTTTTGGGAAATGGCAGGTTAGTTGAAGTGGTAGAAGGTGCAGTGGTGGGTGGTGGAGCGGTGGGCCAAGCTGGGGATGGGGTAGGGTCAACAAAGGTAGGGGCCTTATGAGTTGGATCAGGTGGGGCTATAGAATAGTGAGACGGAGCCTTAGTATTGTACTCCACAAAATCAAGGACACAAGTGTAGTACCCCTCTATCTTCTAAAGAATCCCCATATTCTATATCAAAAAGAGATCAATAGACTCCATCTGCATGGGAGAGGTAAGGGGATTAGAAGCATAAAGAAGATGGGATGAAAATAATGATGGGTGACGAATCTTCCCCCCATAAAGGTATCAAGAGTCCTCCTCTCCTGAGCCTCATAGTGGAGTTAGATATTCCAGACTATGTTGAAGGAAGGCACACCCATGGAATAGGATAAGATGATAAAATTTATTGGGATTTTAATCCTGTGAGAATATCCATAGTCTATCAAAGATTGGTCTAGATATTGATATATGATCTGCAAGGTGGAACCCTACAACTCAGTTCTATTTATCATACATGGATCATAAATTCTCTCAGGATGAATGGACATCACTACCCAAATCCTCACCACATCTATCTTGGTTGGGTCAATTCATATGTTTGGAATGACTAGAGAAGTAACATGGTATGATGAATATATGCTCAGTTCAACCACAAACTCACCCAATCGGAGCTCCCTTGGCCGACCTCCCATTTAGAAAGTTTCATTCATAATGGACAACTCAAAAGTTGATAAGAAATCAAGTAAAATATCCCAGTATGTCTCCTCCATACCTTATTAATATGAGATATTTTAATGTGAACAATGAGGTCCAATAATTCCTTATGCATGGGGGTCTTATCAAGAATTTCTAGGTTAAGATTCTTTTTGGTCCCCATGGTCTTGGCCTGAATATGGACCAAGTGGACCTGATGCTTAGGTGTTGAAAAATTTAGGTAGGGGTGTATGTGCAGGTTTGGGGAAGCACATTGTGATTTTATATAGGACAACTATGACTTGT
The DNA here is from genome assembly GCA_963277665.1 of Viscum album. Taxonomy (NCBI): domain Eukaryota; kingdom Viridiplantae; phylum Streptophyta; class Magnoliopsida; order Santalales; family Viscaceae; genus Viscum; species Viscum album. The sequence continues at coordinate 894,644,609 of OY728128.1, forward strand.
TGGAGGCTGAGGGAGTGGAAGAAATAGATGTGGATGCTGAAGGGGAAGGATCTACGGGTGGTAGTGGAGGATCCAATGTTAGACGCTTGGGTAGTAAAGGGTCTTCTCATTAGGACACATGTTTGGAGGATGGGGCACTAATAGTTTTGGTATGGGCCATGATGGAAGGGAGGAATGAGTGGGGAATGTAGAATAATAGACCAGAGGTTAGAGTTGGAGAGGAAGGAGAGGAGGTATAACAGAGGGAGGTCAGTGGTGATCATGTGCAAGAGATGCAGGGAGGGAGGCTGATAGTCATATGATGGTGGGGATGAGTGGTAAATCATGAGACCGAAACTCATGACTTAAAAATATAGCCCATGATATTCACATCATGTATTATATGAATGATGTGTAAAACATAAGAATATAATTTTCCAGGACTTGATATGTACTCATTGTGTAAAGTTTAAATGACATGAATTATTCCATTTTTCAAAAAAAGAAATGGTTGAGAGCCTCTGACCTATTTCCAGTATTTTTGAACCTTCCAAAATTTCAGAAATTCTATTCTAACTTATGAAACCTATCTTGGGTTTCCTCCCAATCATCCCTTTTTTTAATGTCAATAGTTATACATGCTTTGAGTCAGATGAATTTTAACGAATGAACACATCCTTTATGAAATGGTTCTTGATAAATTTTTATCCTTTGGCCATTAACATTAACGGGTGTTCCTTCACTATTTTTTATTTCAATTTTCCCATAGGGGAAAAATTTGAACGCTTCAAAAGTTCCTATATAGTGGGAATTTAGTTTCCTAGGGAATAACATCAGATGGGAACTGAATATTACAACCCTATCCCTTGATGTGAAGATCCATAAAAAAATGTGTTTTTAATTCCTTTTCTTTTTTCACTCTTTATAAAAATTGGAAATTTTATAAGCATTCCTTATAATATCTTCCAAATCATCCATTTATAGTAACCTCTATTTCTAGGATTTTTTAGAATCCTAGTTTAATTTTTTGATTTAACAATAAGAGCGATGATCTAATTATATCAGTAGGTGATAGGTCTTCCCATAAACAAGTCATAAAATATTTGTGATGATGGGTGTTTTATACGCTATGTGATATTACCAAATTGTGTCTTCCAATTTAAGACTCCAATAATTCATAATTATACTCACTAACTTTTCCAAATTTTTTTAATCTTCAGATTAGATAATTCAACTTTTCACTAGTTTTTGGGTGGTAGGGATTTACAGTGTTGTATCAAATTACATATTTTTATAGAAGGACTTTAATGTGGTTATTTTTAAATTATGAGCCCTAATTACTAATGAGTAATTTGGGAAATCCAAATCGACATGGGTCCACACTGACCAGGATGTAATGATTTCTATATAAATTAGGAAATATTCCCATGAAGTCAATTCTACATACATTGAATATTTTTATTTCAAAGATAGGGGTTGGGGGAATTTATTTTAACTTTCTAATGGTGTTTGTCAACTGGCATCGATCAAAACTCTATACAAAGATCCTCGTATCCAGTGGGAGTGTGACCCTGAATAGTCCACTCCATAGAATCTTATCCATAGTGCATTTAGAACCATGATGTCCTCTGAATAGAGATGCATGACACATTTCAAGTGCATTTTTAATTTCATCCTCTATGATGCATCATCGCATCAAGCCATCAATACTACCCTTATGTAACAACAACTAATCCCAGTAATAGCATGGAACATCGACCAAAAACTTTTTACTCTATTAACAAAAGAACTATAGGTACATGGATCCTATAAAAGATATTTTATGATATCAGAAAACCATTGTCATGATTGTGTATTTATATTGAACAATGTTTCATCAGGAAAATCATCCTCAATACTCAGATTGTCATCATCCTCAATACTTAGATTATCATTATCATCAAAACTCAAAAATGGAATCCTAGATAAGTGGCCAACAATGAAATTTTCAATTCCTTTTTTCTTTGATTACTATATAAAATTATTTAATTAAAAATATAAACTTTATTTTCTATGGTTTGGAATACTTTTTTCTCAATAGGTATTTTGATACTTTATAATTTCTATTCACCACCACTATAGAAATCATGAGGTATGAGGGAAACTTGTCAAAATAAAAGACCAATTCTGGCCACCCCTTTTCAATGGTTGTATAATTGACCTGAGATTAATTTAGGGTATGGATGAAAAAATATATGGGGCAGAAGACGTGTCTAACCTACTATCCAAAAATAGCACCCAAAACAAAACCATAGGCATCACACATCAATTTGAAGTCCTTATCCCAATTAGGTGAAACTATAACTGGGGTGGCCACCTAACTATGTTTGAGAGTGTTGAATTCCCATTGGCACAATTCAGTAAAACTTAATGGGGTATCCTTATAAAATAAGTGTGTCAATGGGTAGGATACTCTTTTAAAATTTTGGATGAAGTGGTGATAAAATCCCACAGGGCCTAGAAAACTCCTCATACCATTTATTATTATAGGTCTGGGTAAATCCTTAATCACCTCGACCCTTTTTGGATTGACTTCCATTCCATGATTTTATATTTTATGTCCAAGTACTACACCTACTTGGACCATAAAATGACATTTTCCTAGTTTAAAACAAGGATATTCTCTTTCCAACACTATAGAACTAACTCTAGATTGTATAGGAAGACTTCGAAAGATCATCCATAAATAGAGAAAACAACCATGAAAATATCCAGAAAATAATCATCTATGTCATGGAATATATGTGTCATGAAACATTGAAATGTCTCTGGTGCATTTCACATTCCAAATTTCATCCTTTGATGAGTGAAGGTTCTGAAAGGACATGTGAATGTGGTTTTTGAAAAATATAATGGGGTGACTGTAATTTAATTATATCCAAAATATCCATCCAGAAAAAATAGAATTTATGCCCAGTAAGTCTCTCCATCATATAATCCATGAACGGGAGTGAAAAATGGACTTTTCGAGTCATTGTGTTGAGATGCTTATAATCAACACATACTCCCCATCCAACAATAGTTTGAGTTGATATTAAATAATCTTCATTGTTTTTAATAATTTTCAAATCACCTTTCTTCAGGATGAATTGAACCAGACTCACCCACTCACTATCAGAGATGGAAAATATTATGCCAATGTCAAGAAGCTTCATTACTTCATTCTTGACTATTTATTTCATTAGTGGAGTGATTCACTATAATAAATTTGTGTTTACCTTAGGTATGGATCCTTTAAATTTTAGTATAATTACTTTTATGGACCTGATATGGATGCACGTTGAGTTCATGAAGATTATGGAGGGTGTTTAAGGTTTGTTAAAAGCTCAAAACCCTGACTGGTGGAAAAAATACACTAACTGTATGGTTAGTAGAAACTATGTGAGCTAGTTTGTATGATTTCCTTAACCATGTGAGGGCTGGATAGAGAACCCAATACGTGCACATGGTTTTAACTAACTAAGCACCAGGGTCCGCATGCATGTGTGGGTATCTCAAAAAAATGTATTAGTGCACAAAACATGGTTGGAACACAGTTTCTCAAATCATGCTGCTTAAACGTATGGGGTCCTCCCTTGAGGCAGTGTCATGCACATGGTTGGCGCACAGTTTTTCCAACCGTATGGCCAAGCCGCATGACCTTAAAGTTCATAGGTAAAATTACTAAAATTTCATTAATGAATTATAAACTTACCCTATATACTCCTTTTCTCATTCCAGTGAATAGGAGAGATCACTTCCTATATTTAAAGCTTCACAGTCCCATATTCCATAGTTTTTGATTCTGTTACTTCACATGGAGTTTGATCAAAGAAGCGTTCATATCTTTGGATTCCTTTAGGTAAGATATTATTTCATCTTGAGCTGTTTTCTATTTATCATTCTCTCAACAATGTTATTGATGTGTAGAATCATATACCTTATTTTAGAGGTGTTGATACATTCTTTAGTTTTCTTCTGATCTAGGCCAAACTAAAGGTTGATACTAGATGAGAAGAGTTTTATGAGCTTATGTTAGGTGGTCTATGACTCACCCCTCAAGTATAACCGTTTTATAAATTTTAATCCTTGTGAGAATACCAATTTCATCATGGGTTTCCCATTAAATTCATATTCCTTGATTATATTCATTATTATTGTATTCTATATCACTTTTTATATAGTATAATCACACCATTAGAGGTCAAGAACTCAACCCTTCCACCCCAAGTAGGATGTTTTTATGAATAATCCTTTGCAACCTAAGTAGGTTAATCTAACACACTATTTGGGTGTGTGGATTGAACCTTCTAATGGAAAGCCTTCATAAACTAATTGAATACTGAGTTATTATTGGACAACATATCTATGGTTACCACTTGAACCTTATATGGTAAGTGTTTCATATTAATAAATGAATATTTTAAATGATAACAGGAAAGTATATTGATATATATATATATATATATATCACTTAAACTAAAAAATTTAATTAAATGGTTTGTTTTCATGTCCATAGAACCCCTTTCCATGCATAATGGAAGGTAGAAAAGTGAACCTAATGAATTTATTATGACTCATATAAACTAATGAATGGTTTCATGCCCCTTTAGCCTTGTCACTTCTATAAAAGGAAATGAAGTGGACTAAATGTCTTATTAAGTGGAATGAGTATCACATGACCAAACTTATTAAATGAATCAAGTATAAGGCGCCTATTGAATATGGACTTGTTCATATTTATTAAGGTGGTCAGACTTGATCCATATTTAGATTTTCAAGGGAATTCCTTGAGCACTCTGGAATGCCATTCCTATTCAAGGGTGCTAATTTCCTATGGAGATACCCTCCTTGGAACCTGATCCTTGTCTACTAGTGGATTCCTGACATTACACCATAGGATCCCTTTGTTATCATTATACGATGACTTGGATAATCTCCTTGGATCTAATGTGACATCTACAGACATGTGGAATCGTGGTTACACCCATTGGTCTTAGTCATTGATTATCCCATTTTAACTTGAATGAGACCCTTAGAATTGGTTATAATATTGTTTTAGTGGAATGCCTTGGGTGATGCCCCTTGGATTATATAAAAATATCTCTTCGATAGGATAAAGATTATTAATGTGTTGGCTCAACCCCTGAGGTTAAGGATGCATTGGTTATTGATTTGGATCCTTTTCATTATTAACATCATCATAAGATTCCTTGTTATACTAGGGATCCTTTACTATTTATATCATGGTATGTTTTTAGTGCTATTATACCTCTCATGAATTAACTATATGAACTAAATTTAAATGAATTAACTAAAAGATATCATGTTCAATGACATTACCAACTAAGGATAAAATAGGCATATATGAATTTACTTTACTGTACTTATTTACTTATATTTATACATGTACACTATCAGTTTATATTTCACATATTTGATGGTATATAAGTCATTTGTGGTGGCCTACTAATATTTTTCTCACACCCTATCTGATTTTCCATTGGCACCTGGGTAGATTACATGTATGTATGTGCTCATAAGGGGAAGCATGTCACAACCCGTCCTCGGGGCCCAATCCGTGACTACCCCAAGCCCGCCTTCCATAGGCCAGGGGCTAGAGACTAGCACCAAAGGCATAAATCCCGATAATTGGGAAGGCATTACCTTTATAAAAGTAAAAAAAACACCATAGAGTACAAGAGGAAGTAATACACTAAGTACAAAAGAAAGTGCTGAAATATAAGTGGGCTAGAATACAAACCCAACTGAAAGTACAGCTACAACTGAACAAAAGTACAACAGAAAAGACAATAGCTGGAAGAATAGAAGTAGCTCCTGGGTCTTCCACCTCTGATCCTACCTGAAGGGTAGGTACAGATAGTGCAGCTCCTAGATCGTCAACCACGGATCCTACCTGAAGGGTAGGTACAGATAGCGCAACTCCTGGATCATCCGCTACAGATCCTACCTGAAGGTTAGGTACAAATAGCCTCCACAAAATTCTTGCCCGTCAACCTCCTCCGAGTATCATCTTGTCGTGAAGTCCACCTCCGGATACTGACTCGTCGTGAGGTCCACCTCCAGGTACCGTCCAGTCCTTGAACACTCGACCTCTGTCAGCGCTGCCCGTTGTCTGCAAACAACACAACGAGGTGCGGGCATATCCCGTGCAGGGGTGAGTATACGATACTTAGTAGGGACCCCGAGACCCTCAAGGTATCACTAAATCCAACAAGGATAACCACAAAGAAGGATCTAAACGGATAACCCTTACTTAGGTATAAGCCCATTATTATACCTAAGTTATCAAGTAACCCATCTCAATCATGAGGAAACACAAAGATTACAATATCAACAGATAACCACTACCTAGGTATATGCCCATACATATACCTAAGTTATCAAGTGACTTATCTCAATCATGAGGTAAACACAAAGGTCATAGACTCAGCTCAAACCATGATTTTCATTATCGAAACCGTAACTGCTGAAGAGCTCCGTCTCTAATGAGTATAGTGATTCTGTCACGACTCCGAGGTACTACTCACAAACCTAAGACTGCAGAGGTACTCCTCCTATCGAGTACCGCGAGTCAGCCACCCAAACACAGTAGTGCTTCCCGCCGGGGTCTGCCACCCAAACACAATAGTGCACCCCCCCTAATAGCCTGCAGAGGTACTCCTTCTGTTGAGTACCGCGGGTCTGCACCCAAACACAGTAGTTCTCCATCCTCCATGGGTCTGCACCCAAACATAGTAGTGCTTCATCCACTAGGCTAGTCGACTCACTCCAAGTCGAGTCAGTCAAGCAGTCGTTAGGTCTCAGCCAGCTACAAGGTCTCCGTACTCCATACGCTCGCCTCCGGGAGGGTCCGATACATGAGCTACATTTCGATACTCTAAGTATCACTAGTCCCACGAAGAATTAACTCAAAGGACCACCTCGTCATTGTGGTCTCAACGCAACAGACGGCGCGTCAATCAGGCGCCTGGTCTGTGAGTTATTAGCATTTTCGTCCCAGGGGCCCGGTTGGTTTCATGTACGAACCAACCCGACCGTATCTCAACTGTATGCTGAACTCTCCTAGGGTATACTCATAGGGACCTTTTCTCAACGTGATCACCAACGCCGCTGACGGTTCGTCAAACGGACGCCCGGTATGAGAGTTATCGGCTTTTCTGTTCCAGGGGCCCTGTTGGATTTCGGGTACAATCCAACCCGGACACTATCCAACTACGTCCAAATCTCAGGAGAAGTATGCCAAAAGTTCCGTCTCATCAAGAGAAATCCAACAAAGTCGACGACACGTCAATCAGACGTCCAAAGCTCAAGTCATAAGCGTTTCTGCTCCGAGGGACCGGTTGGTTTCAGGTTCGAACCAACCTGGCTGTACACAAAGTTCTCCAAAACCTTGAGTGTAATATACCAAAATGACCGTCTCGATCCAAGGATCGCATCGCAACTGACAGTGCATCGATCGGAGTTCCGTAGCCCAAGATACAGGCGTTTGAACGAAAACTTCTTGAAAATAGGGGGTTCGGGCCCGGTCCGACCCGGCCCTAGACCCCCCTAGGTCGGCCCGAACCGGGTTGAACCGACTCGGGTCCGAGTCCGGAACACTAGGGCGCGGACCGACCCGGCCTGGCCTGGGAGGCCCGGACCGCGTGGCCAAACAGCTCGGCTCGGGCGAGCTGTCGCGGAAAGGGGGGGCGCGCGACCCCCCTGATTGACAAACCGCGGCCCCCCCACGTGGGGGCCGCTCTTCGTTCCAACCGGGGGTTACGACCCCCGGTCTCTCCCCTGGTCCCGCGCGGCCGCGGGATTCGCTCCTACCTCCGCAACTTCAACTACGGTGGACCCTCCTGGCGGCGTGCCGGGCGCCGCCGCCTCCTGGCGGCCGGCCGGTGCCGACCACTGCCTCTGGCCGGCGGTGCCGCTGTGCTGGCGTGGCACGCTGGCAGGCTCTTCTGCGGACCACCGGACGTGCTCCGGTGGTCCATTTTGCTTTCCGTCTTTGCCAACGGTCCCCCCGGGACCGGATCTTCACTGCGAAGGCTTCAAGTTGACTTTGCGGCCCTGTTTGTTGTCGCCCGTCATTCCGCGCACAACGAACAACCAGCGGAGTCTTCGAATCGCCTCAGCGGCCCCGACTCCGACCGCGGTTTCTTTTGGCCTCAACGGCGCGGCGCGACGGCGCCGCGCTTCTTCATCGCGTTCTTTCTTGTTTCCGCACGGTGCCGTTGCACCACACCGCCTTTGTTCGAGCCGCAACGAACAAAACAACAAAGGGGAAGGAGAGTCAGCTGTGTTCGTGCAGTCCGACCTCCTCCCGATAAGTTGATAAAAAGCGGCCCCAAAAAAAATAAAGACGAAGAATGACAAAGGATATTTCATGAACAAAAAGTAATCAACCCCTACGGTTTTCCCGCAATCAAGAATTCCCAACACGCAAACATATTCATTCGCGGATCAACTTAAATATTTAGTTGATCTGCGTTCTTTGTTTTAGAAGGAAATAAACATGGGTTCATTAGCATTCACAAATTAATTCCCTACATGGATATTTGACGTCACACGTCGGGTGTCGCAGAGAACGGCGTCGCGGGGTTCGAACGTAGATTCTGTGGACGTCGGGGTGCGTCCGAGGAGGAAACGACGTCTCCTCACTTGTTGCGGTGATGAAGAAGGAAGGTACATTGTCCTTGGAAATCATCACCACGGTCTGCGACTTCTCCCTTATCGCGGAGAAAGAAGAGGATGAAGAACCATTCTTCACTGGAGAATGAAGTTCTTCAATGAAGGAAATGAAGTGCTCTTCACAACTCAAGAGATTTTTCCCCCAAAATCTCCACACAACCCAACCAAAAATAAAATAAGGATTATCCCTTATTTTATTTTTAACCATGCCATGCATAAAAAGTTCAAATTTCAAACACTTAATTGATTAAGAGTTTCAATAACTTAATTAAAGTGTGAGTTGGCATGAGTTATGAGGGAGAGAGGGAGAGAAGGAATTACCCAAATAATGGGGGAGTTAAGGAGTTATAAAATTAAACACAGGGGGTGTTAAATGGGGAAAAGATCGTGGGAGTTAAAGGGAAGGTGAAGGGTTGGGGTTTCATTCGGACCCCACCACCCTTGGTCATACCCTATATTGGGAAGTTAGGTGGGGTGTGGCCCCACCTCCAACTTCTCTATGGAGAAATTAACTTCCATGAAAAAAAATAAATTGTAACACTACAATTTAGTTAAGACTTATCGAATCCCCAAAATTAACTACCTCATGCGACAAAACGCACCTGCGCTTAAGGTCCCCTTAAGCAATTACCGGCGCTGCGAGTTCATCGGTGCCCTCAGATTTCAATTATGAGCACCGGTTCAAAATTTAGAAAAACCCGCTCGTTCGTTCACTGAACGTACCCGAGATAAACTTCGGGAATTGATTCTGGGCACACTGGGCCTCGGAATCAAGTGCTGTCAGAAACTGCATTCTTGTAAAATTCCAAAGAAATTAAAAAAAAAATTCCTTGAAATTTTCGGTTTTTTAAATTACTCCCACCTTAGGGATTTACATCCCCGTAAAGATTTAACACAAACTAGGGATCCAAAAGTGGTACTGAGGACGCAACTGAGCCTCCCGCTCCTATGTTCTCACCTGGAGGTTCCTGTGATGCCTATGAAAGTGCACAAGAGGAATCGACCATCCTCATAGGACCCACTACTTGTCAATCCTCAACCTCTACTGGAACCCCGAAAAAGTCACCCCATCGCCAACGTCTAGCTCCCCATGGTCGATGATATACGTTGGATCAAGAACGTATCTCCTCAGCTAAGATACGTGGTAGTCTTCATGCCCCTGTTGCAACTGAGGTGGATGGGTCAAGCAGTAAACCACCTCGCCTACCCTACTGAGGACCTAAAAAGGTCCACTGAACCTCGAAGATTACTTGCCGCCTCGGCCACATCTTCATAAACCTCGTCGAGGTGAGACCCGTATAAGGACGTGGTCGTCATCCTCTAACTCTAGAGGCCTCCTGTCAGCTCTGTGCAGTCTCATCTGCCGTGATCCATAGGCGATCACTGCCCACTCCTACATCAGGACACACCCGAGTTCGGTCCCTATTGCGTCGCAGTGAAACATGTAACCAACGCCCACAGAGTGGGCACACCAGTCAACCCAGCTCCTAAAAGCTCTGCTGGAAGTGGTGCCGCAACTCTGGAGAATTCTGGCACAAAAGTAATTTTGGCCATCTACTGAGTGATCAAATGCACCCTGTTATACATGATTCCATCCTGTGATTCCTGGGTTTTCCTTTTCACCGACCAAGGAAGACCCCATCCCAACGTTGTAGATAAACCACAACCTTTTTGCCTAATACAGTCAATCCGTGTATGAACTATGGATCCAATCCATACTCAGACCAACATCGTAAGGCCTCGATGCTTCCACCAAGAGATTCCAACCGAAACTCTCGCCTCGTGGGTCAGATCACACTGTCGGCGTAAGTGTGATTATCGAGTTTCCTCCCAAGGTATCTCCAGACGTGAGGGTCAAGTCTACGGTTTACCGGAAACTCTAGATCTGGGACAAGATTCGCGGAAGGAAGGAATGATTCATATCAAAGTATACTGTTACGGCTGCTAGTAATGGACATAGACTGTCCCTTGAATCATTCTTAGAGCCATTGGGTCACACTCCTTGACCGTATGCAGCTAATCTCTTCCCCTGCCCTCCAGCTCCCTGAGCCTGGCGGGGACTAAAAAGGCAGGTGATTGTAACATGTCGAAAAGTACACCACCCCATGATGCTCTCCTAGCTTTGCTTCCATGTCTTCCACCTTTCAGATCCATCTTTCCTTTTTTACTTCCTCTACTTGAAACATTTTACACGCCTAATTCTCCGAGACTGGTGCCAATTTCCATCTTTCCCACTGCTAATCTTCACTGACTGCATCCATTCAGCAAAAGAATTCTCAAGCACAAAGGTTCTTTATAGCACCCTAGCCTAAGTAGGAATTCATAGAGAAAAGGTGCTCGCTCAAATATCCTTAAACACACCACGCTCAGAGGTCCGAGCTCTATAGCACTGATCGAATCGTATTCATCGAGTACCCAGAATGTTCGGTACGCCTCGATGAATTCTTAGCTACCAACACGTCATCCTATCGAAGCTGTATAAGCTCTAGAAAACTCTCAACCACCTCCTCAAGCCAGTCCTTAGCTGCCTGTGAGTCGGGCTCGCCTTGGAACTTGAGGGTATCTGATGTTGGAACACGTGTAAGGCAGTAAGTCTACATGTGTCACATACCGGTACCACCGGTTGTAACTGCTGACCAACAGGTAGTGATGTATAGCTGGCACACTACCCAAAGGCACTATCTCAGGAATCAGTCCACGTACCAAAGCCTCATCACTATACAGACCATCCTCATGGTCATTCACTGGAAGACACTAGTAGCCAAGTCTACCATCCACTCCACTGGTGTCTCAGCTAGGCGGAAAACTCTAGCAATCACCTCCAGCTAGTCCCCTACTGTCTGGGAATCTGCCTCACCTCGTAATCTCAGAGGCCTCTGCTGCTGAAACTCGTGCAATGCGCTCTGACAGCATGCACCATCCACTAGTACGGCTGGTGGAATCTACTACCCAATAGGTGGTGGTGCTGCTGGTACACCACCCGAGGGTGCCGACATAGTAAAAAGGGCCCTGCACTGGAGCCTCGTCGCTCGGTGAGCCGTCATCGAGTACTCTCTCGGAAACTCCAACTGAATTTCTGCGTGGAGACATCCTGAACAGATGTGACACGGTCAAATGATTTATACCTAGTGAGCTGAACTGGTTTGATCTGACATTAAATCTTTTTGGAAACACACACACAATCAGTGTTTTCGTGCACAAAGTCGGAAATCAGTAGTCAGGGTCCTGGTGCATGGATACGTCGGCCACCGCACCAACACTAGACTCCCTAAACTGAAGACCACACTCGGTACCCTTAACACTATTTCTTCACAGAAAGAAAATATCATAGTTATAAGGTCTGCGGTAGAACCGACTCCTCTGATACCAATTTTTCACGACCCGTCCTCAGGGCCCGTGCCGTGACTACCCCAAGCCCCCCTTCCATAGGCCAGGGGCTGGCGACTAGCACCAAAGGCATAAATCCCGATAACTGGGAAGGCATTGAATTTATAAAATTAAACAAAACACCACAGAGTATAAGTGGAAGTAATAAACTAAGTACAAAAGAAAGTGCTGAAAAGTAAGTGAGCCAGAATACAAACCCAACTGAATGTACAACTACAACTGAATGAAAGTAAAACAGAAAAGACAACAACGGGAAGAATAGAAGCAACTCCTGGGTCGTCCACCTTGGATCCTACCTAAAGGGTAGGTACAGATAGTGCAACTCCTGGATCGTCCAACACGGATCCTACCTGAAGGGTAGGTATAGATAGCGGAGCTCCTGGATCGTCCGCCACGGATCCTACCTGAAGGGTAGGTACAGATAGCCTCCACAACGCCCTTGACCATCAACCTCCTCCTATTATCGTCTCATCATGAAGTCCACATCTGGATACTGACTCGTCGTGAGGTCCACCTCCAGGTACCGTCCAGTCCTCGAACACTCGGCCTCTTTCAGCGCTGCATGTCGCCTACAACCAACACAACGAGGTTCGGGAAAAGCCAGTGTAGGGGTGAGTATACGATACTCATTATGGAACCCGACACCCTCAAGGTCTCACTAAATCCAACAAGGATAACCACAAAAAAGGATCTCAACGGATAACCCTTACTTAGGTATAAGCCCATACTTATACCTAAGTTATCAAGTAACCCATCTCAATCATGAGGAAACACAAAGGTTACGATATCAACGGATAACCACTACCTAGGTATATGCCCATACATATACCTAAGTTATCAAGTGACCTATCTCAATCATGAGGTAAACAAAAAGGTCATAGACTCAGCTCAAACCGAGATTTTCATTATCGAAACCATAACTGCTGAAGAGCTCCGTCTCTGATGAGTACAATGCTCCTGTCATGACTCCGAGGTACTGCTCACTAACCTAAGACTGCTGAGGTACTGCTCCTATCGAGTACCGCGGGTCAGCCACCCAAACACAGTAGTTCACCCCCCCTAATAGCCTGTAGAGGTACTCCTTCTGTTGAGTACCGTGAGTCTGCACCCAAAAACAGTAGTGCTCCATCCGCCATGGGTTTGCACCCAAACATAGTAGTGCTCTACCCACTAGGCTAGTCGACTCACTCCAAGTCGAGTCGGTCAAGAAGTCGTCTGGTCTCAGCCAACTACACGGTCTCCGTACTCTGTACGATCGTCTTTGGGAGGGTCCGCTCCACGAGCTACAGGTCGATACTCCAAGTATTACTAGTCCCATGAAGAAGTAACTCAAAGGAATGCCTCTTCATTGGGGTCTCAACGCAACAGACGACGCGTCAATCGGGTGCCCGGTCTGTGAGTTATTAGCCTTTTCGTCCCAGAGGCCCGGTTGGTTTTGTGTACGAACCTACCCGACCGTATCTTAACTGTACCCCGAACTCTCCTAAGGTATACTCATAGGAACCATTTCTCAACGTGATAACCAACGCCGCTGACGGTTCGTCAAACGGACGTCCGGTCTGAGAGTTATCGTCTTTTCCGTTCCAGGGGCCCGGTTGGATTTTGGGTACAATCCAACCCGACCACTATCCAACTGCATCCAAATCTCAGGCGAAGTATGCCAAAAGTTCCTTCTCATCAATAGGAATCCAACAAAGTCGACGACATGTCAATCGGACGTCCGGATCTCAAGTTATAAGCGTTTCCGCTCCGAGGGCCCGGTTGGTTTCGGGTTCGAACCAACCCGGCCATACCCAAAGTTCTCCAAAACCTTGACTGTAATATACTAAAACGACCGCCTCAATCCAAGGATCGTATCATAATTGAAAGTTCATCGATCGGAGGTCCGTAGCCCAAGATACATGCATTTGAAAAAAAACTGCCCGAAAATAGGGGGTTCGGGCCCGGTCCGACCCGGCCCGAGACCCCCTGGGTCGCCCAAAACGGGTCGACCTGACCTGGGTCCAAGTCTGGCCCACTAGGGCGCGGCGTGGCGCGGCCCGCGTGGCCAGACAGCTCGGCTCGACCGAGCTGTCACGGAAAGGGGGGGAGGGGCACGCTGCCCCCCTGATTGACAACCCCCCCCCCCCCCCCCCCCCCACGTGGGGGCCGCTCTTCGTTCCAGCCAGGGGTTACGACCCCCGGTCTCTCCCCTAGTCCTGGGCGGCCTCAGGACCTCCGCTTTCCGCCGCGGCGGACCCTCCTGGCGGTGCGCCGGGCGCCGCTGCTTACTGGCGGCCGGCTGGTGCCGGCGTGGTGCGCCGGCAGGCTCTTCCGCGGACCACCGGACGCGCTCTGGTGGTCCGTTTTGCTTTCCGTCTTTGCCAATGGTCCTCCCGGGACCGACTATTCACTAAGAAGGCTTCAAGTTGACTTTGTAGCCCCGTTTGTCGTCTCCCATAATTCCGCACACAACGATCAACCAACGGAGTCTTCGAATCGCCTCCGCAGCCCCGACTCCGGCCGCGGTTTCGTTTGGCCTCAACGGCGCGACGCGACGGCTCCGCGCTTCTTTGTCGCATTCTTTCTTGTTTCCGTGCGGTGCCGTTGCACTGCGCCACCTTTGTTCGAGCCGCAATGAACAAAACAACAAAGGGGAAGGAGAGTCGGCCGTGTTCGTGTAGTCCGACCTCCTCCCGATAAGTTGATAACAAGCGGCCCTAAAAAAATAAAGACGAAGAATGACAAAAGATATTTCACGAACAAAAAGTAATCAACCCCTGTGGTTTTCCCGCAATCAAGAATTCCCAACCTGCAAACATATTCATTCGTGGATTAACTTAAATATTTAGTTGATCCGCGTTCTTTGTTTTAGAAGGAAATAAACATGGGTTCATTAGCATTCAAAAATTAATTCCCTACATTTATTTTTGACGTCGCACGTTGGGTGTCATGGAGAACGACATCGCGGGGGTCGGACGTAGATTCCGTGGACGTCGGGGTGCATCCAATGAGGAAACGACGTCTCCTCACTTGTTGCAGTGATGAAGAAGGAAGGTACGTTGTCGTTGGCGATGATCACTGTGGTCGGCGACTTCTCCCTTGTCGCAGAGGAAGAAGAGGATGAAGAACCGTTCTTCGCTAGAGAATGAAGTTATTCAACGAAGGAGATGAAGTGATCTTCACAACTCAAGAGATTTTCCCCCCAAAATCTCCACACAACCCAACCAAAAATAAAATAAGGTTTGTCCCTTATTTTATTTTTAACCATGCCATGCATAAAAAGTTCAAATTTCAAACACTTCATTGATTAAGAGTTTCAATAACTTAATTAAAGTGTGAGTTGGCATGAGTTATGAGGGAGAGAGGGAGAGAAGGAGTTACCCAAATAATGGGGGAGTTAGGGAGTTATACAATTAAACACAAGGGGTGTTAAATGGGGAAAATCTCGTGGGAGTTAAAGGGAAGGTGAAGGGTTGAGGTTTCGTGTAGACCCCACCACCCTTGGTCATACCCTCTCTTGGGAAGTTAGGTGGGGTGTGGCCCCACCTCCAACTTCTCTATGGAGAAATTAACTTCCACTAAAAAAAATAAATTGTAACACTACATTTTAGTTAAGACTTATCAAATCCCCAAAATTAACTACCTCATGCGACAAAACGCACCTGCGCTTAAGTTCCCCTTAAGCAATTATCGGCGCTGTGAGTTCATCGGTGCCCTCAGATTTCAATTCCGAGCACCGGTTCAAAAGTTAGAAAAACCCGCTCATTCATTCACTGAACATACCCGAGCTAAACTTTGGGAATTGATTCCGGGCACACCGGGCCTCGGAATCAAGTTCCGTCCGAAACTGCATTCTTGTAAAATTACAAAGAAATTAAAAAAAAATTCATTGAAATTTATGGGTCTTTACAAAGCATCCTAATTTTGAATCTTGATCTTGCCTTCTTGCATTAGGATATATCTTGGCAGTAGATGACTGAGCCGGGGCTTGGGATACTATATAGTATTGGTTCCTTTTTTCTAATTTTGTATAGCATGTATTTCCTGCTTCTTTGTATCCATGTTTTCCTGATTATTAGATTTGTGAAATAAATAATCATCATTTTTTTATATGAGTTAGATTCCATATTGAGTATTATTATTAGTTGTTTAAGATGTTATTAATTTTCATACAGCTTATTCTATGGCGGGTTACTGTTCCATTGTTATAGTGTCTGTTTCCGCTATTCCATCATCTTATTATATTGATTCTATTATTTAACTATTATTATATTTATTCATTATGATCCACTCTAGTATTGAGGGAACAGTGTCCCCAAAGACACACCCTAGGCCCTCACCATTGGTTGGAAACCTCTATCATTCTAGGAGATGTGTTTGAGGCCATGTGGCCAACCAGGCTCGGGGAACCTATTAGTGGAATTCATTTTTGGGATGTCGAAAATTGGTTTCATAGGGGCTTAATTTATTTCTTTACTATTTTGAGACAATATACAAGATATTAGGAAAACATTGTAACTTGGTTATAAGCCGTTCTTGGGCCAGCTAACCCACGTTTGGAGTAAATGTTGAGTTTCCTAAAATACTAATTTTTGTTCTATTTTTTTTCTTATTATAGTCAATATAATTTCACTATTGGGTGATGCACATTTTATGTGATGTAAATTATAATGATTGAGGATTTAATTTCCACCCCGACCTGATGAGACGAGGGAAAGGATCACTATAACATGCATCATTACAGGCACATAGAATTCACACGGCATGCATATACCATGCCATATAAGTGAATTTAGATATTTGTATTTTCCTTTATTTCTTGTGATTTTTGAGTGAGCATTGTTTATATATATACCTATGCTACTCTTAGATGTGATTGAGTGATTTCAAATTTCAATTCACGAGGTTTATGGGCCCACGTTGATTAGAATGGATAGTTTACTAAGTCAAGCCACTGAATATAACTCATTACATTCTGAGACCGAAAATATATTGGGTTATCTAGAAATTAAATGGGTGTCTATTTCAGTGATAAGGTGTATGGGAACTGATTCACCAGGAATGGAAGTCCATTTTGATTAGACTTTGATAAAATTTTAAATGAAAATGAAACCTAAAAGTAAATCTTGACTAAAAAAACAAAATAAATGGTTTACAATAAATGGACAGGCAAGGTATAATTGACCCTTCACCTACTAAAAACTCTATATTGAGCACTTACCAATAAAGAGCCTTCTAAGATGGTAGTTGGGGTAGTATATATTAGGTAGTGACCCCTTACTCCTATAATATTCTTCCACTAGTGCTTATATCTTTTTTTTATCTTGTTATTAGGTGTGTTCTTGTAATTTATAGACTTATTCCACTATGAAGTCCTCATTTCATAAGTCATAAGGGTGGAAAAAACCATGCTCTAGACTTGCTGGGCCCTAAGATGCCAATATTACTGCTAGAAGTTTCACTTGAAGCACCACCTGATATACCTAATTTGGGAACTGATGCTCAACATCATGAGAGTTTTCTACACCTGATGAAGTCCATGTAGGGTGATCTATGACCTAACATGTGAGTTCCAGCAACAACATCCTCCATCCTTCTCAGGGGATGGAATTCCATGGGCTACTGAGTCTTTTATGGAGGACAATCTGTCTATCTTTGAGAATCTAGATATACCTCTAGAGCCGAGGTTCAAGATTTCCACCTATATTCTATGTGATTTGGCCAAGCCCTGGTGGGATGTGATTACCCAGGCCTATCATTATCATGTGATGGTATGAGATGATTTTCAGACTGCCTTCTATGATCACTTCTTTCCTCAGATTCTCAAAGCTAACTGATCCATATAATTCATGCATCTAGTGCATGATGCTATGTTAATGATGGATTATTCAGAACATTTTACTGAGTTACAATGCTTTACACCACTTCTAGATAGTGATGAGCTATCAAGTTCTGGACATTTTGAGGATGGGTTCTAGTATTCCATTCATACATAGGTGAATTTATTTAGTCTACCTACATTTCCATAGATCATTAATAAAGATATTATCATTGATCCCAACCCGAGGGAAGGAAATATTACCAGGCATAAAAGTTCATTGCCGTGGAAGGCCAATAGTTATTATAGTAGTAGGAATAATTCCATTGAGGTTTCTTATCAGAGTAGTGGAGGTCAAAGTAACTACACTGGAAGCTCCATTTTATACCCTAAGTGTGAAGGTAGAGGAATTTAAAGCCTCAGTGTAATAGATACCCGATAGAGTGATATTATTCTTGTTGTACGGGGTATCTTTAGAGATTCTATCAGACCTTTATATCTATTTCTAGTGGAAGAGGATCGAAAAAAGCTACACCTTTAGGGGTAGGATCATTTATGGCATGTTAGGTGGGGATTTGGAGTAGCATCGGTATGACTATCTGAAGAGGTGGTCATTTATGTGGTATCCAAAATTTTGATCACCAGTGTCAGTAGAGTGGTCATACTCAGGGTAGTATAGCTGAAACACAGGGCCATGGATCAGGTCAGTTGCATGATTTATAGCTAATAATCAAGGACCAGGGTGTAGGACTATCTAAAACATATGGTATTATTCTAGTAGCCTCCACTATTTTATCTTATTTATTTGATAATGGTGATTCACACTCCATTATCTCTTTATCCACTATGGAATGTATTAGGTTAGAAATTAAGTACTTCTATGGGGTGATGAACCTAGATACACTATTTTGAGTATATTCAGAGGGAATATGTCAATGTCATGACTACCCCTTGAGGTACAAAGTTACTCATTGTTATGGGATATATTTGTTTTTGAGATGACAAGATTTTATGTCACTCTCAGAATGGATTGGTTAGTTCCCTATTACGCATTTGTAGACTGATACCACCAAATTGTGTCATTTACCTCACCATAGGGCATCATATCTATTCACAAGGGTGAGTGGGATGTCCAATAATGTAGAACTAGAGTAGATCATCATATGATGTGTGGTATGATCACCCATATTTAGATTCTCTTCAGGGAGGAATATGGTGTACACTTGGAATATTTTCCTCCCATAGTAGATCATTTCAAGGATGTATTTACCAACAATTTTTCTAGATTACATACTGATAGAGAGGTAGATTTTATAATTGGTCTTGTTCTAGGAGTATCCCCAGTGTCCATTCCTCCATACAGGATGGAACGTACTGATATTCAAGAGTTTAAGCGATAGTTAGAGGATATGGAGTCTAAAGGTTTCATCAGACCCAATACTTCCTATTAGGGTTCACCCATGATATTAGACAAGAATGAGGATGAAACCATTCATATATGTGTGGATTAATAATGGTTTAACCAGTTTATGGTTAAGAATCGGTATCCATTTCCTTGAATAGTTGATCTCTTTGACCAGATCTGAGGATTTAGTATGTTTTCTAAGATCTAACTGAGATTGGGATATCATCAAGTGCGTGTAAAGAATTCAAAAATAACTCGTACAAATTTTTTTAGTAGGTATAGTCTATATTAGTATCTTATTATGCTATTAAATCTTAAAATGTTCTTATTTTTTTCATGGATTTAATTAATAGGGTATTCCATCCCTATATGGATACTTTTTTTATGGTATTTGTGGATGAAATTTTAATGTATTCTTACACTCACATTTACCATGATAATAATCTTGAGATCATTCTTAATACACTGAGAGAGATTAAAATTTATGAAAATCTTGCTAAGTTCTACTTCTAGATTGACTGAGTTAACTTCCTGGGTTATATTATCTCTGAATCAGGAGTATATACTGACCTAGAGAAGGTGAGTGCTATGATTTCCTAGGAGTAACCCAAAAATTTGTTTGATATATGGAGTTTCTTGGGGATATATAGATATTATAGTTATTTTATACAGGTATTATCATGCCTTTATGTACCACTTATTGGTCTTACAAATAAGGGTGTTAAGTTTCTATGGTTAGAAGTGTGCGAGACACCATTTCAAGAGATGAAAGTAAGACTTACCGCAACACCTATTCTAATTCTGCCAAATCCTAGAGGAGGATATATAGTGTTTTATGATGCATTAGGAATCATCTTGAGAGAATTAATGATGTAGGAGGATAGAGTCATTGCATAAAAATCTCAGTAGTTGAGGCCTCATTAGAGAAATTACCCAACACACGACCTCAAGATAGCAACAATTTTCCATGCCTTACGCTGTTGGAGAAAAATTCTAATGGTTGAGTGATTTTTGGTGTGTATGGACCACAATATCCTCAAATATATCTGTACAAAATGTGACTTGAATCTCAAATAGTGAAGAAGGGTCTAATACCTTATGTATTTTGATTTTGAGCTTGCCAATATGCCTATAAAGGGTAATACAGTAGCTGATGCACCGAGTTGGAAAACTCCAACACAAGACATATAGGAAGCCAGCAATGAATGGAAGTTGATTGATCTATTTTATGATATTAATATAGATTTTTATGATAGTCACAAGAATTATTATCTCTCATCCTTGACATTTACCACTTCACTCATTGAGAGGGTAAAGAGTTGGTAGTTTTTAGATCCCGAGGGGTTGGTTCTCCGGGAGAGTATTGCTGGGGGGAACCGCCTCTAGACTAGTCTGTCGACAAAGATTATATTCTCCATATACATGGGAATGTTTGGGTTCATACTAATATGATATAGGGAGTTGATGCACAAATCATATTCTTCTCAGTTAGAAGTTCATCCAGGAATCTCTAAGATGTATCGATATAAGTGATGCTAGTATTTGTGTCCTGTAATGAAACATTTAATAGTAGAATTTATCACTAGGTGTTCCATATATCAGTAGGTTAAGGTGGAGAAACAGAGAAATACTATCTTGTTACAACCACTTCTAGTCCTCAAATGGAAATGGGATGATTTTACCATGTATTTTGTAGTCGACTTACCAAGTTCACCTTGAGATAGTAATGTAGTTTGGGTAGTCATGGATTGATTGATGAAATAATCCCACTTAATTTATTTCTAATAGAATCTCTTAGTTGATGAGTTGGGATTAATGTATGTACATTAGATCATATGTATACACAAGGTCCCTCATACTATTGTTTCAGATAGGGACTCTCATTTCACATCAAGGTTCTGGAAAAGGTTACATAAGGCTGTGGGTACATAGGTGCTTTTAAGAACAACCTTCCACCCTCGAGCTGATGTCCAGTTGGAACATATGATACAAATGTTAGAGGACATGTACCAAGAATTAATCCTTGATTTTGATGGTTCTTGGGAGAATCATATCCTTCTCCTCAAGTTATCCAAGAATAATATATTTTAGGAAATGATTCATATGTATCATTATGAGGCCTTGTAATTTAGGTCATTCCGTTCACTCCTATGTTGGATAAGGGTAGAAGAGACACCCATAATAGGTCATAATCTCATGAAAGAGACTTCAGAGTAATTTCAACTGATCAAAAAGTGTATGTATACTGCTCAGTATAGATAGAAATCTTATGCCAATCACTGTTGTTGATATCTAGAGTTCAAGGTCGGGGATCATGTCTTATTATTGGTATTTCCCAGGCATGATAATAGATGGATACAGAGGCATGGGAAGTTATTACTAAGATTTTTAGGCCATTTTTGGTTCTGGATAGAGTTGGACTAGTAGCCTATCGGTTTATATTACCTTAGAGGTATTCTGCCATGCATGACATCTTCCATGTTTCACAGCTTTTCCAATATCATGTCGACCCATCTCATAGTTTTGATCATGAGGAGGTTGAGTTAGATGATGATGATTCATTTGGGGAGTATCCTATACACATCATTGACTAGAGCATGAAGGATATATGAGTCCAGTCTATCCCTTTAGTGTGGGTGCTATGGAAGCACGACCGTGTACAAAATGAGACTTGGGAGGGGGAGGATAACATACATGCCCAGTGTCCAGAGTTTTTCTTAGAAATTGTTTCACCACACTTGAAAGGTGAACTCTAGGATGAGTTTCTTTAAATATGGAAGACTGTAAGAACCTATTTATTTCCCCAGGTATGAATCCTTTAAATTTTGGTCTAATTCATAGTTTTGGACAATATTTGGATGCCTGTTGAGTTCACAAAGATTACGAGGTTGTCTAGGTACTGTTTAGAGATCAGAACCCCAACCAGTGGAAAAAATGAATAGGACACATGGTTAGTAGAAACTTTGTTATACATTCTTCATGGTTACTAGAAATCATGCGAGCTAGTCTACATGGTTTCCCTAACTATGTGAGAAATGTAAATATATCCCAAGAAGGGAGCACGATTTTCTCTAATCGTGATCTAGGGGCCGCACGCCTATGTAGGTTTCTCAAAAAAATTTAGCAGAGTACAACATAGTTTCTCAAATTTTGTGGCCTAACTGAGTTGCGTACTACCCTGAGAAAGTTTTATGCACATGGTTGGTGCATAATTTGGAAACCTGTGCAGCCAAAATGTTCACCCCTAAAATTATTTGTTAAAATTTCTAAAATGACCTTAATGAATTATAAACTTACCCTATCTCCTCTATTTTTTCATTAAAATGGATATGATATCTCTCTTTATCCCTTTGAAGATTTAAAATCCCCTCTTCCATAGTTTTTGATTCTATTTCTTTATCCAGAGTCTGATTTAAGCCCAATTCATCTTTTGGATTCATTTAGGTAAGATATTCTTTCAGCTTGATCCATTCTCTATATATATTTATCCTATAAAAGTTATTGATATGTAGGATCATATACCCTATTTTTAGGGTTTTGACCCGTTATTTAGTTTTATTATAATCTAGGCGAAACTAATGGTTGATACTGGATGAGGATATTTGTATGAGATTAAGGTAGTTTGTCTATGACTCATCCCTCAAGTCTCACCATTTTATAAACTATCATCACTTTGAGAATGACAATTTCATCAGTTGTTTTCTATTTAATTTATATTCCTTGATTATTTTTATCATGATAATATTCTAGAGCCCTTTGTATGTAGTTTCATTACACCATTAGAGGTCAAGACCTAAATGATTCCACCCCATGTAGGGTGTTTTTGTGAATAATCCTTAGTAACCCATGTAGGTTATTCTAACACACCATTCAGGTGTGTAGATTGACCCTAATAATGTAAATACTTCATAATCTGATTGAATATTGAGTTATTATTGTCTATAATCTCTATGGTTACCACTTGATCCTTTTAAGGAAAGTGTTTCAAATTAATCAATGAATATTTTAAATAATAAATGGAAATTATATTGATATATATTACTTAGACTAAAAGAATGTAATTAAATAGTTTGAATGCATGTTTATAGCACCACTTTACATGCATAATGTAAGATAGTAGAGTGAACCTAATCAATTTTTTTATGACTTATATAAACTAATGAATGGTTTCATGTCCCTTTAGACTTTTCACTTGTATTAAAGGACATGGAGTGGACCAAATGAATTATTAAATGGAATGATTATTACATGACCAAATTTATTAAATTAATCAAGTATAAGGTTTCTTTTTTTATATGGACCAGTTCATCTTTATAGGAGTGGTTAGACTCAATCCATCCTTGGATTACCAAGGTAATTCCTTGAACACTCATGGATTCCTTTCCAATTTAAGGGTTCCAATTGCCAAGGAATATTCCCACCTTGGATCCTAATACTTTTCTACCAGTGGATTCCTAGAATTAAACCATAGTATCCATTTTTTATCATTGTTGGATTCCTTGGATACACTCCTTAAATCTAGCATGATGTGTACAGACATGTGGCGCCCTTATTTCACCCATTGGGCCCAGTCATTGCTTATCCCATTTTACCTTGGATGAGATCCTTTGACTCTGTTAGAAACTTATTATAGTGGAATTCCTTGGGTGATTCCCCTTGGATTACATACAGACCCCTCTTAGCTTGGTTATAGATTGTTACTGAGTCAGATCGACCCCTGAGATCAATGATTCATTAGTTATTACCTCATATCTTCTTCATTATTGTCATCATCACATAATGATTTCTTATTCCATAGATCCTTTATTATTATTATTATTATTATTATCATGGAACATTTTCAGTGTTGTCATAACTCATGTGACTTAACTATATAAACTAAATTCAAATGATTTAATTAAATTATCCCATGTTCAGATATATTACCAGTGGAGGATGAAGAAGATATATAATTATTTACTTTACTATATTAATTTACTTATATATATACCTTTTCACTATTAGTTTATATTTAAAAGACTGGATGATATATACATTGTTGGTGGTGTCCTACTGAGATTTATCTCTCACCCTATACGGGTTTCCATTGGTACCCAGACATATTGCATATATGCAGGTGCTAAAAAGTGGAAGTGCCCCACTTTCAACTACTAATATTGTCTTCTTGAATTAAGATGGAGCTTGGTAGAAGATGATCGAGATAAGGCTTGGGATGCTGGATAGTCTTGGTTTCTTTTTGATACTTTTATATATCATGTACTGCCTGCTTCTTTATATACATATTTTCCTATTTATTAGATACATGAAATGCATTATCATCATTTTTTTGTATTATTTAGTTTTCATCTTAAGTATTGTTATTAGTTGTTTGAGATATTATTCATTTTCATAAAGCTTATGCTATGGTGGGTTATTGCTCCAATGTTATAGTGTGTTTTTCCACTGTGCAATTAGTTTTTTATATTACTTTCTATATTTACCTATTATAATATTTATCTGATATTATCCAATCTGGTAATTAGGGTATAATATCCCCACAGACACACCTTAGGCCCTCACTGCTGATCTGCATCCTTTGAAATTTGGAAATATGCGCTTGAGTCCATTTGGCCAACTAGGATTGGGGAACCTATGAGCGACATTCAGGTTCAAGACATCACACTCTCCTCTGGAGTTTATGTTTTAGTTTATCCCTTTCCTCTGAAAATATTATATGGGTGAAAATCAGAGGAATAATCCTCTTGATTTTATCCACACCTCTTACAATTGGGTTTTTATGACTTTTCAAGACATCAATTAATTTTTCTTCTTGCACTTTATTCAATTTTTAACTGATGATAACTGGTAGTGTTGTTGTAGTTTCTATGCATGAGTACTTCTATGTGTTTGGTAGAGACTTTAATTATAATGAAAATGGATTTATGATTGAGGGTATAAATTATGGAATAGAATATCTCATTAGAGGTTAAATTTAATCCATGTCCTTAAAACCACTACACTCATATTCATCTAGAGACAGGGTCTCTCTATTTTCTTCCATGATCACCTAATCATCTTTCTCATTGGTAAAAAAGATGAATTGAAAATAAAATGAATCGCCGCATTATCTGGTATCTTTCACTAATTTAAATACTACTTGTTCTTTTTCGACTCTAAAAATCAACCTTCTTTGCTTCACATCAATCAATACCTTTCTAGTGGAAAATAAATTTTATCCCTAGAATGATGGGGATGTCTCATATTTCCTACATATCCATGATAAGGAAATAAATAGGAAAAATGAATTTACCAACCTTGAATAAAACATCCTCGATATGTCCTTAAGGGTACTTGACTGATCGGTCATCCATTTGAAGTGAAATCTCATTGGTTTCAAATATTCAATCCCTAACTTTTTGAAGACACTCATAGACATGACATTGATACTTACACTGAGGTCACACAAGAATTTTCTAAATTCACACTTTCTGACAGTACATGGATTCAAGAAGCTTCTAGGATCTATCTTATTTAGTCGGAGCTTCCATTGAATGACTATGGAGCACTCTTAATTCAAGGAGATGACTTCTAGGTCTTCTATTTTCCTTATATTGGGGAGTCACTCCTTTATGAATTTTTTATAATCAGATTATGAGTGAAGGCCTCTACAAAGGGGATATTGATGTGTAACTGCTTAAACATCCCTAATTTTTTGTACTATCCCTATATTTTCCTTGTATTATCCTCTATGGAAGGGTTATAGGGGGTTTTTATATTGTAAGTTCCATATAAACATATTCCTTTTTAGTCTGCTCTTGTATAGGATCTTTTTTAGTTGGTTTTGATTCTAGATTTCATTCTTGACTAGATTTGTGCGTGCTATCATCATAATATTTATTGATGATTGCGAGATGTAATTCATTTTCTTCTTGATTGTTTTCAACACCTAATCATGGATGCTTAAAATTCAAAACCTTTCCACTCCTAAGGAACACATCTTTAGCCTCCTATCTCGGGTGTATCTAGATATTACTGGGACACATACCCTATAATCAGTCTAATAGAGTCTTGGATACTTTTCCCACTTGGTGCTAAAGATTTCAGTGGGAAGATATATGATTTTTTATCTCTATTTATTGGAAAGTTATCCTCTAACATTTCGTTCAAAAAAAATGAATTTAGTAGATTTTAAAGATTTGATTTCTGAGGAAGATCTTGTTGAGTTTGCCTTGATGGAGCTTGCTGAAACTAAAACTGTGGTGTAAATTTCTGGGCTCTAAGGGGAAAATTTGTAGTGGAAATTATTATTGAGGTAGAGGAGATAGATTTTTCAGTGGGTACACATTTGGTCCTTGATTTTTTAGTGGCTCTTGTCCACTATTTTGTTGGAAGTAACCTTGGTTTTCTTAGTATGACTACTGAGCTAGAATCTGTTAATAATACTAATATTGGTACTGTTAAGGTTTTTGAAATTATTAGTTTTAATTATTGTAATTTATATAATTTAAATCCAACTTTTGAGTCTCTTACATTCCTGACTTATAGTATTAATATGGGTGTAAGAATAAAAACATTTCATAGGCTTGGATTTCCATAATAGGGTTGAAAGGTGGAAGCGGTGGATAAGGTAACTAAAAAGGTTCAATAATATTTATAAGGGTTTCAACATGGTTCGTAAGGTAGGTATTCTCTTCCTCCTAATGAATCACACATTGAGGCAGTTCTCAATCACTCTACCATAGAATTAAATTGTTGTAAATCTTATCTATAAGTTATCTTCCAACTTCTGGTGGGAAATATTTTTCCAAATATTTCTTAGCAAAATTGTCCCAAGTCATAATGGACTTGAAATCTTGGCTTTTGAGCCAATCCTTGGCTCTATCACGCAAGGATAAAGGAAAAAATCATAGTCTAATCATGTTAGAAGATATAACTTAACTTCATAAGGTGTTATAAAATTCTAAGAATATTGAAATATACCAATTTAGATATTTACTATAAAGTCCACTAAATTTTCCCCAGTTTTAGATCATGTGAATGAGTCCAAGTTTTATTTTGATGTTTTGATATTGGATAAGAGGACATATGATTTTGTGTGAAACACCACTAATGGATGGAAATACATACTCCATAATGGTATACTCAGGCAGTAAGGGTCAATATATTTATTCATCAGGTGAAACATAGTGAACATTTGGAGGGTTAGATGGCACGAGATTGTTGAATTTTTTCATTTTATAATGACATTATTTAGACAAGTATATTTTAATCTTCTGATCAAAATTAAACATTTATTGAGTTTCAAGGCTCCTTGAAAAAGCCAAAGGTACCTCACATATGAACTATGATGAATAAGTGGATGAAGGTACTAGCCTATGTGTGAAAATTATAAAATTAAAATTAAAAGAGAAAGAGAAGAGTGGGTGTGAGGTAATATCAGGTTCATACCAGAGGTCACTATGCCTATGAAATAGATATTCCCCAAAAAAAAGTGAAAAAATTTGACTATCCTGTGTAGCATCATTGATTTTACACAGGCATATATTAGATTATAATTTACATTGTCTAAAACTAAACTACCTATAAATGCATAACATAACTGTAGTCTGGTGTCGAACCCAAAGGGACCGACGAGAAAAGTTCATGACCTAGAAATTGGTACCTGGTAGAAGGATTCCTAACATGAATATCAAGGGTTATTTTTCTAAGACTTCTATAATTTGGTTTTAATTCATGAGAAAGAGAGATATCAGGGTTAATTTCAAGGAAAATGAAAAAGGTAATCCTAAATCTATCTTTGGATAGTTCAATGTCTTAGGCTACAAAGAAGTGTATAAGTCACCAATTGGTTTTGGTCCAAACTTTTTGATCTACCCAAGATGGAAAATACTCTTTGGTATAGAGTTAGTCAACAACCTAAGTGGAATAATCCTAGATCCAAGGCATAAAACATAACAGGCTATTGGTCCTAGCCTGATCAACTCCAATTAAACTAGGGTCTTTTGGTTGTGATTCCCCGACTCAGGGCCATACAACAGAATGTGATTGAAAATTGTTCTTTAACCTAATTACTACCTAATGGGATACCCATGTTTTGATTTATAGATTCATTAGGTTTTTAAGAACCCCTACTCTTGAACCCTAACCCTAGAATATTAGATAAACATGATAATAAGGTAATTAAATGAGAAAGAAATTAGAAACATACATTTCATAATAATTAAATAATTCATAATAAAGTAATTCAAAATTAGAATGATGTAAGATAAATTAATTTACTTACCTGTATAAAGGCACAAGAATGAATGAAATAATTGGAATTGAAAACGGTGATTGGAATGTAAACACAATCAATTAGAACAGTAACAAACAATCCAAAAATGTTGAAATGATGTGAAATATAAAATGAATGAAAAATAAGGAATGAAACTGAACAAAAATAGGTTTGGAACATGTAAATAAATAATATAAGAAAAGGAATAAGTGCATTCATTTGTCTCCTATCTATTGGTGTTGAAATATTTATAGGCCTGCAGAGTTAATAACATGTAAATGTTTCACATCGTGAAAGTGATTTATGTGAATTATCCTTTGATACTTTCATGACATGTAATAATATACATGTATTGTAATAAAATCCAAAAAATACTTTGAAAATATTATATCTTCAAAATTTCTTTCAGATTTCATAGCTTGAATCTTTGGTGGGATCAGACTTCAAATCTTCCAAGTCATGTTAAGTGTTAACATCATGTATCTTTATCAAGTTTCAGATTTATAAGATTCAACATTGTGTAATATATTAATTTTTGTGTACTAATTCATGTATTTTAAAGGTTTCATGAACTAGCCTTCGGCTCAAAGGGGTTATATGCTAGAACATTTAATGTCATGAATAGGTTTCACGGTGTGTAAAATCCAAATTTTTGGTTTTTACAACATCTCATATTTTGAGAATTAAACTCATATTTACTATAAAACCCAACTAGAACCTAGTTAATTACTATAAAAATCATGAATAAAGCATAAAGAAATTAATCCAAAAGATATATATAAATTTAGCATATCATCCACCCTGACCACACCTGGGAGATCCGTGATCCCTATGATACCTATACCATGGTGGTCTATCCAAAATCTTTCTATCCTAATCTATATGATAAGTTTATAAATCATTTTCGCTATGATGCCTTTTATCATAAGCATATCATCATCCATCAAGTGGATGAATAGATCCTCCACGCAATCCTTGAGCTGTAGATCCATGTGTCTGAGTCTGCGAATGAGTATGCCTCCGCTATCAAGAACTCAATGTATAACACCTACTAGATTCAATAAAATACTTATCCACATGATTTACACCTCTGGTTTCATCCACCCATCATCCCTATGATAATAATCTATTAGTCACCATAAGCCTCTCTAGTACTCTAGTATAAGTTGGATGTAAAAAAAGACTACGATGGAATAAATATCTCTATGGAGACCCTACTAAAACTTCTATTCCTAGAATAAACCATCAAACACCATATCTAAGGAGTAATGTATGAGGCCATTTAAATTCACAGTGTAATTTACAACTATCAATTCACCCTACTTTATCTTGATAAGCTCTTAAACCCACATGGAGAATAACCATGAGGGGTAATATTCATCTCAAAATAACTACTGAAAGTCTATCCCTAAGAGAGTCATCTTGTCCTGGGTCTACATCACCAAACTCCACCATAACCCTACTACCTCATGTATAAGGATCACCTAATTCACAACCACCATATCGGTCAGGGTCTGAACAAGCCTGAAGACTCAGACCATTGGCCCAAGAAAATCCTTCACAACCTGTGGGTCCTTCCCAATGTGGAACCAGAATAGTCTCTTGCATTGGAAATAAAATATCATTCTGAGACTATGTACATCATCTACTTTCCCTAATATAATTATCCAGTGCTTGATAGGTAGGGGGGCTGTTCCCTTACTTCTTATGGGGAAGACCTAATGAGATGTCCCCTAATTTAAGGCCTCATTACCCAACAGATCATCATCATGATCCTATGTTTTTCTAAATGTAAATTTTGTGGAGAAATTTTATTTTTTTATATCAGATTTTTAAGGGGTAAAATGATATTTTCCCCCAGAATATGATCTTGGATACTTTTTTATGATCACTAATTTAGTCTCATAATATGGTGTTTAACCTAGGAAAGGAGTTTGGTAGAAATCCGAGCCATTCAAATTTTAGAAAAATAATTAATATATAATATATAATAAATTAAATATTAAATTATTCACATAAGTTCATTTGGATATATTTTTTTTAATGGAGTATCAGATTGAGATTCCATATCCTCCATTGAGTGTGTAATGAATAGTTTTTCCTAGGCGGGGAATAAACTCAAGTTCGGTGCTGGGGCTCCCTTTTTTATTTTCTTTTTATTTTTTTGTTTTTCTTATTTTTATTTTATTTGATTTATTTCCTCATCCAAGATTCTTGAGGACATACTCCTATGGGGTTCCCCACTATGCGATAGATAGAAAATAGGGAGGGAGGGAGAAAGATAGATAAGAGAATAAGGGTATTTCTTCATAGCTTGGGATGCACTGGGTCATCGTGTAGTAGTCGTGGAACATGGAAATGGGTGAAGGTTTGGAAGATTCCACTCAAAGGTATTTTATTTTTATGTTTTTGGTGTAGAACCCCATATATTCTCCATTTTCTAGTTTTAATCCCCTTTTATTCTTTGTTATGACTGCTCATGGTCTGATCTGTTGTTTGTGGGGAGAAAATAGGGGTTTTAGGCATTTCATAGGGTTTTTGTTCGAGAAAATCCATCTAAACAATTTGTAGTTCAGGGAACACACATGATGTGTTCTTCCCTTTTGAGTAAGATTAAATTTTTAAAGTACATTACATGTAGGATCTATATAAGTTTTATACTAGGACTCAACTGTGTACCCATCCTGTCTTTCCACGTTTGCGGAACATTCCATGTAAAGTACACATCCGTACCCCATGTGGGTTGCACACTGTGTAGATGTACACGACAAGGTAATATACATGGACTTTCCATTTTAGGTATATGGGTAGGTACCCTATATAGGGTAAAATCCATGTATAGGGACAACACTCCATGTAATTGGGATTTTACGCGTGAATTAAAGGCAGAAGCACACACCCAGGTGGGGCCTTGAGGGTATAAACTGTGTACTCTCTATTGATACCCTTTGAGGGTATTTTCCTATTTTATTACTTGGAGTCATATTTGGATGAATTAGTAGTCCATTATGAGTATATTTACATGTATATATCAATATTTAATCCATTGGGGTGGTTTGAGGACTCCTGTGAGGATTTTCAATCTTTTATCTAAATGGAGTGGTTCTTCTTCTAGTAAACAAATTCAGCATTCTTCTGATAGAGAATTAAATGAGTTTTGATAGGTTGGGTGTTCAGACCAGCCTAGTTTGAGACCTTGATCTGAGATGGACCATGATATATCTCTATTGATTAATGCTTTTATAGATTTTCCCTCAAGGAAGTACCCCTTGCGAGACGTGTCCTTCTGTCCCATGAGGCTAAAATACTGGTTGTTTCCGAGGATCCCCTATAGGATTCCATTAATTACGTTTTGACCTAGTAGATCCCATATAGGATTCCTAAAACTTCATCCTAACACTATTATAAGGATCCCATGTAGGATGCCTCATCCTATGTACCATGTTGTGAGGGTCCCTTGTAAGATGACCCTTCCTATGTACCATTCTGAGGATCCCACATATAATTCCTCTATTTACTTACCATTAGAAGATCCCTTGTAGGAATATTCATTTTAATTTTTTTATAACTCCTAGAACCTAGTTACCCAGAGTCAGTAATTTATTAAATAACATTGGCATGATCCCAAGAGATCAAGTTTCAAAATAGTAATTAGTTTAGTAGCATTTAAAGTACTAGATAAATACATAAGTTTTACATTATATTATGAATTTAAAAAACAAAATTGTGTCTCTGTAGAACACAATCATATCCCTTATCTTATCCATGTAATTCATTAATAATATGATTCTTCACATACTAGAAAAAATAAATCATAATAAAGGGGTGAGCTTATATGCCCATTAAGGATAACAATATAGCGGAAACTTTCATAAATAAGAATAAACATTTAAGGAAATGTATAAGACTAAAAAAAAGCCTTTTAAAATTAAAATTCAGCATAAGATGACAAAGATAAATTAAATAATTCCATTTAATTATTTACATGGATATTCTACTAGTTGAATAATCACATGTAATATTAGTAGCTAATTTAATAATGATGGAATGCATAATGCCAGACATCATAACCACATAGTCAAGGCCTCGTGCCAAGACTACAAATAAGATTTTGTAAAGGCCTTGTTCCAAGACACTAGTTTGTCTCATGAGACCTATCGATGCATCGAGGAGCTATAAAGGGCTTCAACCGTCACTTACTAAGTCCAATTCATTCCTTATATGAAAAGGTTGAAACATAACATAAACATTTTTATTAAAACTAGCATTCGAAATTTTAATAATTTAACCACAAACCATGAATGATATAAAAATAACACATCCAAATTCAAACATATCACAAAATTTTCAATACATTAGGGAAGATTGTATTATAATAAATCAACTTCAAACAAGTGTAAAATCCATCAAAGTATGTTGACATAGAAGAAATCAAAACTATTTGAGAGAAATATATATTTTTATTATGAAATTATTTAAAATTTACATATTTATAAAAGAAAACATTTAGTTTGAAAAAATTCTTATAAACTTTTATGGGAAGCTTCAAAGGTGTTATAACGGTGGAAAATAACCGCACTTGCTGTATAAGTTAAAAAAATATTCTTTCCTTAATTTGTCAAAAAGGTCATAAAGTACCTTGTTTGGAAAATGACACAAAGATTCCTTTAAAAACATTTTATAAGAAGTAAAAAAATGGTATAAACGACTTTAACCCATATTCTAGGAAATAGTATAATTTTTTTGAAATAAATCTTTAATAAATATGGATGTAGATGATAAAGAGGTCCCAATAGATACTTACGTATAAACCACCTCGGAAAATAAAGATATTATAAAATTAACCCTTACCTTGTACTTTTACTTGGTAGAGGGTATGTTAACCTACTTTATAATAGTTAAATCTTTGTTATTAAATTATAAAATAACCACATACATAAATATGTTATCATATATGATCTTCTAATATTTATTTTTTAATAATATTTAAATAATATCATTGTTTTGAGTGCTAACTGATTAGTTTTCCTTTATATGTTATGTTACGTAAGTCATGTTTGTTTTGGATAAGATGTATTTGATTCATATCAATAATTATATTAAGTTCTTAAACATTATTTTTAATCATAAATTGAAAATTATTCTTGAATGGTTAAGATGGGGAATGAATCTCATCGCGTTCGTGGAGACGGTAATCCGTACGTACGCACGAGCGACAATATCATTCTATTGATGGTGAAATAGCATGTAATTGGATGTTATATAATTTATAAAGAATCATTAACATGTTATACTTATTATTTACATCAATTATACTCATTATTATACCCATAAAAATAATGAAGTGTTTAATAACAAACTACACCATGAGGTGGAGACGGTAATCCGTACGTACACACGTATAGAGACTTTGTCATTCATAGGATGGATAAAATAATAAATATGGTTGTACCATATTTATAATAACATCACAGTATGTAGAATTTACTGGATTTATTATTCTGGTATGTAAATAATAAATAAAGAGGAAGTGGGAGAAGAAAAGAACTTTGAAAGAGGTGATGAAATTAATACCTCTTCTTCGGGTGGTTTCTTTTGATTTGATCAAAAGGGATCATTAAGTTGTCTTATGATAAAAGTAAGGCCTCTAGTTTAAATTTAGGGTAGTTGAGTGAATATTTGAGCAGGGTTTGTCCAAGACAAATGGATTTGGAGTTGTGAAATTAAGATAAGGGGAAGTTCCCTTTTATAAGAGAGGTGAGGGTCACTTTAGAAAAAGTTTGAAATATTATTTTATTATAAAATTATTTTCGGTTTCTAATGGCTCTGAAAGAATTTATTTCAAGGATAAGGTGGGGATGGGTCGAAAACCTCTCAACTAATAGGTTTTAAACAACGTTAGGTCACCAAATTAACCTTATCTTTTAGTTTTAACTCTTAGTTAAATAGTTTAACTTTTACCATGTCTCCTTGTATTATTATAATAAATGGTTAATAAACATATTAAAAAAAATCCAATAGAAACCCAAGTGGTTCATTATTGACATATCTAACCTTATATAAGTCCTTTGGTTGAACCTTAGATTTTTAGGAATATTATATCAATTAATAATATATAATATGTTTTAAAAACTCAATTATGTCAATTTTGACACTATTTAGTATTTATTTTTTGTGAAAGTCATAAAAAATTTATCACTTAGAAAAAAATTTAATTAATCAACCCTAACATGTAATATTAACCTATAAAATTTGTGGAATGCATCAAAAGTCTCAATTTTCATTTATTTTTATATTTATAATATCAATTATTTTAATCTTTTGTTAATAAAGTAATTAGTGAATCATCATTGTGTCATCTATAAATTTAAATATTTAATATCTGAAAATTATAAATAAAATACCGTGATGTAGGAAATATTTTTAGATTTCTAATTAAAATTTATAATCAAATTTATCTTATGTATAAATTTATATTAAAAATGGTTTAGTTATTAAACATCGAATTTAACACTTTTAACTCTTATTTAAATAAAATAATAATAAATATCCTAATCTAATCCAAGTAAACCAAATGGATCATATTTTATTCGTAAAGTTTATTTTGGTCGAAAAACACTTATCTAATAGAATTAGGACATGTTTTAGGGAAATTATAATATTATTTTTACCTTTAATTACCCTATTTACTTTTAACCATGGTAAATAAAATTCAAATGTTACTATTAACCTAAAATTAGTTTCATCATATTGAACCAAATTTTACTTATTGATGTCAACCGTGTCTCTCCGATTTTTGAAAATCAATTCACATAAGTGGTAAAATTAATTTTTATGCAAATTTTCAAATGTTCCTAGAAGGTGGGTAAAAGTCATTAAAAAATTCAATAAAACTTTATACATATAATCTTATTATAAAATTACTCCAATGAATTACATTGAACTAACATAGGTATTATGTATCTATTTTTACTTTAAAATAAATTTTAATAAAAATAATAATTTTTTAAATAAAATTTAGTTTTAATTAATAACACAATGTTTTTCATTATTAATAAAAAAATGAAAGTGCTCAGAAAAATACCAAACATTCACCCTAAGATTATTTTGATATTCTGAATCCAAAAATGAAATCCATTTTGAAAAATAAAATTTATAAAATTTCAAAATTTGGGTATTACTATTCATAACGTCTTGTTTGATTGGTTGTGGTGTGCTAGAACTTGAAGTTGCGTAAAATGCAAGCTATTGCATTATTCAA
Organism: Viscum album; assembly: GCA_963277665.1. NCBI lineage: Eukaryota > Viridiplantae > Streptophyta > Magnoliopsida > Santalales > Viscaceae > Viscum > Viscum album. Next base: position 894,680,412 of record OY728128.1, read on the forward strand.
AGAGAAGCGTACCATGGAAGCTTGGAGTGTTACATTCTTCCCTCCAAATAATTTCATCCTCGAAATTTCTAGAATATTACTGCATAAAAAGATTTAGGTGGTTCTTCATCATAAGTTCCTTTGGTTCCCACATTGCCTCTTCCATTTTATGGTTTCTCCATAGGAATTTCACCAGACGAGTCGTCTAGTTTCTCAACACTTGTTCTCTAGTATCAAGAATCCTGATAGGCTCTTCACAATAAGACATATCAGCTTCTAGTTTTATTTCTTCAGAGGTGAGTACATGCGTTGGGTCAGACATGTATTTTCTGAATAGTGATATGTGGAACACATCATGAACTTTAGAGTGACTTAGAGTCATTGCCAAATGGTAAGCTACCAATCCAATTCATTATCAAATTTTAAAAGGTCTGATGTACCTGAGAATTAATTTACCCTTCTTATAGAATCGTACAAAACACTTCCATGGTGATACCTTCAAGAAAACATGATCTCCTAATAGAAATTCCAAATCCTTCCTTTAGTTATCAGCATAGCTATTTTCCTACTTTGAGCTTCTTTGATTTGGGTTTGGAAAATATTCACATTTTCCATTATTTCCTCAACAAGTTTTGGGCCTACGAGTTTTCTTTTCCCAACATCATCCCAACAAGTTGGTGTACATCATCTGTTTCCATATAACGCTTCATATAGTGCCATATGAATACTTGAATGGAAGCTATTATTATAGAAAAATTCTACCAGAGGTAAATAATGATCCCACATACCTTGAAAGTAAAGTGAGAAAGATCTCAACATGTATTCTAAGGTTTGAATAGTCCGTTCTTATTGTCCCTCAGTTTGAGGGTGGTAGGTAGTGCTCAAACGAAGTTCAGTATCCAAGGCCTTCTAAAGAACATTCTTGAATATTGATGTAAAACAAGGATCATGATCAGAAACAATCAATAGGGGTAACCCATGAAGTATTCCAACTTCATTAATATATAGTATTTCTAAACGTTCTAGTGGTAAATCTTATATCATAGCAAGAAAATGTGATGACTTGGTAAGACGATCAATAATGACCCATATTGCATCATTCCTTCTAGAAGTCTTTGGTAGTTCCATGACAAAGCCCATCGTAAGATCATCCCATTTCCACTCAAGTATGGGAAGAGGTTGTATGACTCCTCCAGGATGTTTTCTTTGAGCCTTAACCTATTGAAAAACCATACATCTTGACACATAATTAGAAATATCCCTCTTCACGTTGTCCCACAAAAAATATTTCTTCAAATATCTATACATCTTAGTTCTACCAGGGTGTATAGATAAATTAAATCTATGAGAATAATCCAAAAATTCCGTTTTTAGATCACATATATCAGGAACACAAAGCCTCTTACCAAATTTCAAAATTCCATCTTCATATATGAATTCAATCAATCTCCCATCATTCACATCTTTAATTTTCTTTTGAAACTCCTCATCATCAATATAATAACTTTTTATCCTTTCTAGTAAAGATAGTTGGGAAACCATTTGAAAAAGTATTGATGTTCTACCATCCATGCTTATCCCCATATCCATATTTACTAGATCCATGAACATAGGATCCCTTTCAACTCTCATATTGTTCAAAACTCCATGATCCTTTCTACTCAAAGCATCTGCCACCTTATTTTCCTTCCCCAGGTGGTAGTGTATAGTGAAATCATAATCATTGAGTAGTTAAAGCTATCATCTTTGCCTCATTTTGTGTTATTTTTATGATAAAATATACTTCAAACTCTTGTGATCAGTATATATCTCATATTTTTTCACCATAGAGATAGTGTCTCCATATCTTCAAAGAAAATATTACAACTACTAACTCAAGATCATGAGTGAGATATTTTTGTTCATGAATTTGTAGCTGCGGTGATTCATAGGCAATAAAACTATTATTCTACGTAAGGACACAACCCAGTCCTTTCTTTGAAGCATCACAATAAATAACAAAGTCATCATTCCCCAATGGTTGAGTCAATATAGGATCATTGTATAATATTTTCTTTAACTCTTAAAAACATTCTTCACACTCTTTTTTCCAAACAAATTTAACCCCTTTACGTATGAGATTGGTTAATGGGTTATCCAATTGGGAAAAAATATAGATGAAGTGCCGATGATAACCTGCTAAACAAATAAAACTATGTACCTCAGTTATAATCATCGGAGATGGCCATTATTGGATTGCCTTTATCTTTGAAGGATCAATAGAGATTCTATCCTTCGAGAAAATATGGACAAGAAAAGAAATCTCTTTAAACTAGAATTCACACTTGCTAAACTTCCCACATAATTCATTTGTTCTAAGATTTTTTAGAATACTGCGCAAGTGATTTTCATGATCTTAGTATATTTTGGAGTATACCAATATATCATCAATAAATACCACTACAAATTCATCAATATATTCCTTGAAAACTATATTCATTAGATCCATGAATACAAATGGTGCATTAGTCAGTCAAAAAGGCATTACTGTAAACTTGTAATGCCCATACCTGGTATGAAATGCTGTCTTCAGAATGTATTTCTTATTCACACACAACTGATGGTATCCAAATTGAAGGTCAATCATTTAAAAATATTGAGCTCCATAAAGTTGATCAAATAAATCATCAATGTGAGGTAGGTGATACTTGTTATTTATTGTTATAGCATTGATCTCTCTGTAGTCAATGCCAAACCTCATAGATCCATATTTCTTACTAACAAAAAGAATAGAGGATCTCTATGGAGAAACACTAGGGTGAATAAATCCCTTATTAATCAATTAATCTAGTTGTTTCTTTAGTTCCACTAATTCCACAGTGGCCATTCTATAAGGGGTCTTCGATATAGGACTTGAACCAAGAATTAAGTCAATGGAAAAATCAATTTCTCGTTCCAGAGGATGTCCAGGTAAATCCTCTAGAAACACATCAACATATTCTTAAACAATAGGTATACTCTTTATTTGAACATTTATTTCCTCACCCATAGTTATTTCACTCTATTCCTACTCAATAATTGAATTTAGTAGAGATACTGGGGGTGGATCTAGATAAGAATCGTATGGCGACGTTTCTGCTCTAAAGATAAGGTATTAATTATCATCATAAAAAATTGTAACCTCCATCTTATTATAATAAATTTTCACATCATGGTCTGAAATACAATCCATACCGAGGATTATATCAAATTCAATCATAGATATGACGATGAGATCATTAGATAAAGCACATTTATATGCCATAATGGGAACTGATTCACAAAACGTTTTTGTAATGATACTTCCCTTTAGATTTTTGAATACCAACTCCCTTGTTAAATCATATTGGAAATATATAATTTTCATAGAAAACTAGGAAGATATAAAACAATGTGATGATCCAAAATCAAACAAAGCATTGGCTAAATTTGAGGAAACCATTAAATTACCTGTCACCATGTCATTCAGAGATTCAAACTCGGTATTAGTGATCGCATAAGCTTGGACTTTCTCCCTTGGACTTTTCTAAGGTAATTTTCATTGGCACTTAGGACATTCATTTACACAATTCCCCATTTATCTATAATTGTATCATTCAACATTGACATCCTATTTCTTTCCCTTTCAATCACGAGCTTGGTGGCCTTTTTCACCACACTTATAACAGACTCCCATTCCCTTCAGGCATGTACTGGGGTGTTTCTTCCCACATTTACTTCAGGATGGAAATTAATCTTTTCCCTTATTCCCATTATTTCCATTTCTAGAGTGTTCAAAAAATCTCTTCTTCTCTTTCTTTTATTTAAAGTCATAAGACTTAGATAATTCCTTTTCTATCTTGATAACAGATGAGAAAATATCTTCATACGATGAGAAGGATTGTGAGACTAATGCTCGACAGAGAAATGGTTTTAACCCATAAAATAATAAATAAATCTTACTTCTTTGGTTATGTATATAATTTGCTTCATGCCTTGCTAACCTTGTAAAGATAGCCTCATACTTTGTGACATTCTCATCCTTCTTTTGCCTCAGACTCAGAAATTGTCTTTCCATATCCGCTCGATGGTCACAAGGAAAGTATTTTTCTAAGAAAAGTTCTTTAAAATACCTCCATTCCACATGTGATATTTCTTCATCATCTTTTGTGTTTTTAATTAATGACCACCATTGATCTGTATCTCCCGTGAGACGATAAACTTCCATGACAACGTTTTCCCTTTTGCTACTCCCCAAAACATGAAATATATTCTCTAAGGAAGTTATCCATTACTCATATATAAATGGATTTGTATCCCCATTGAATATTGTTGGTTTTTGCCTCATTAAGTGGTCTAACATTGATCCTCCACGTTGTGGATTAGAGTGCTCTATACGGGTAAAGTTATTATTCATAACCTGAGTGAGTTATCCCAGTATGGTTATAAGCTGTTCAGCACTAGTTGAATCAACAGATCCACTATAATTATCTTGAGTAGGAGGGAAATCCCTACATGGATTACGTGAGATGATACAGTTTCCATTACTTCTACTAGGATCTATTTCTAAACAATGGCATACACTATATTAGTTTAAGAATCACAATACATAATTATAAACTAGTAAAATACCTAACATAAATTGAACAGTTTATTCATATAATCCATAATCATAAAAAATGTTTTCTTTGATGAATTATTTACTCATAAATCCTTCATAATGGGTTTTAAAGAAAATTTGAATTATCCTAAGCATATCCCCCAGGAGTGTCGTACCTAAGAGTGTAGCAATTCCCATTGTCGTGTACCAGGATACCCCGAGTCAAGCCCGAAACTCCTTGTCAGAATTTTCACTCCTAATTACATCTATGCCAGAGCCTCCCCTACCTGATCGTATCTATATAGGGATTTATTTCTTAGAAAATTCAAAAAATCTCTATATTACCAAAATTCTTGGAAGTTTTTCTATTCTAATCCTCAAAGTCTATCTTTGGGTAATGTTATCTAATCAGAGTTACTCTACATATAGTTTCCAAGGTTTGTACTAAACTTCCTCTAATACAAACTATAAATCCCCGACCCTAGTTACCCAGAGTCAGTTCATTATTACATAAAATTGGTAGAATGAATTAGTAATTGATAGAGATGGACAGGAGCTCTCGAATCGTGCTCCAACGGGTGAATACAAACCCTAACCCTCACCCCTGATTTTTGCTCTTTCTGATGGCTGGCTTTGATCCAGAGTGGGAATTTGCTCCCCCTACGGCTCCTGCATCTGTTGATCCTGCATATTCAAATATCGAAGTAGGAGAATTTCAAATACCTCTTCTCAATACTTCTGTCTCCTTCCGCGATGCGCTAAAAGGTACTGATATCAGTAGTGAGAAGGATCACAAGCAACCTCTTTTCAGAAAACTGGATGATGGTGGTTTTTCGGTTGATGCTGATCCGAAAGCTCTGAAACAGAGGGAACAACTATTCAGGTATTCGATCCTTGGTCGAATTTCTTATAACACAGGAGATAAACCATGGCCTGTCTTCGAAGTAAAGAATAGTATTGGTCATTGATGGAGCTCTCCAAAATGGAAGATGGTCCCCTTAGGTAAAGGATACTACCACATTCTCTTCAGCTCTCAAAGTGAACTCGAGAAGGTATGGAAGATTTGAAATTTACATCTTAAGCCTGATTTTTTTAGAATCTCAGATTGGGATCCTACTTTTAATCCATACACTCATAAAAATCACTTGGCACATGTGTGGGTTAGAATTCATAGGCTTAATTGGTTCTTTTGTCATCCGAAGATTTTAAATGATATTGCTTCTTGTTTAGGATCCCCTATTAAAATTGACCATAGAACTTTGAATGGGGATCTTGGATTATATGCTAGAGTTATGGTGGAGGTCAACTTAGCTAGTGACTTGCCAACTTCCATAGTTTTTAATTCCCCTGATCATAGAGTGGAGCTCAGTATTGAGTATGAAAAGAAACCACCCTTCCGTGAAGTTTGAGAATTGATTGGGCATAATTTTTCCACTTGTAGGATTTCTAGGAAGCATCTGGATCCTCCAGTTAAAAATGATTGGAAAGAGGTTAAACATACCAAAAAAGGGAAAAATATTATGGACAAATCTGACCCCCCTACAAAAAATAATGATATTTGGGTCAAGAAACTCAATGCCCCCTCAACCTTAGAAGGAAAATATTGGGCTGTTTTGGTTGAGGAAGAGGATGATTCTCAAAACAATGTTAAACCCATTGATTTAAAAAGATCTGTTGATGACTGTAACAGAAGTTGTTCTAACAAGAGCATCCCTAACCCTATTCCCAATTCTATTAATATTGCCTCTTCCTCTAGTATTGCATGTTTAAATGAGAATCTATATAGGAACTTGGAAGACTCAATACCTTCTCCCAAGGAGAATGTTGTTGATTCCAACAAGATACATAGTGATAATGTTAACACTGCAAATCCAGGTAACACTATTTTTTTTAATTCTGATGTTAAAAGTGTTCCTATTACTACTGCTGTTCCTATAATTAAGACTCAATCTGTTATTGGAACTTCTGGAATCTCTGATGATCACATTTTATCACACACTCTTGACCCTAACCTGAATTTACATGCTGAATCTCTCCCTGTTCAGAAGGAGGAGTCTAATCCCTTGACTGACATGCAGATTCCTTCTCCTTTGCAGAAATAGTTGGACATTTCTCCCTTGTTGAAAATACTGATAGTTATACTATTAGCATTGTCACACCTGCTGATAATGCTGCTCTTGATAATACTCAATTGGCTTGTAACTTTCCACACACTCCACTGCCTATTTCTGAATCTGTCCAAGATCCTGCTCACTGTTTGGTTAATAGGATGGTTCCTAATTCTTCTCCTGTCAATCAAAACACAGGCCATATCTCTCTTCCTATTCCTAATCACTCAAATCCTACTGAACTTGAAACTGTCCAGAATGTGACTGAGCCCCGTCCTCATCCTAATCAATCTACTGCTCATGATTTTATTCTTGGGACCATTCCGAACAGCTCTATTCTGCCTCTTGTCTTTGAAAAGGACTCCACTCATAGGGCTGAACAGCTCCACACACTGGACAGTTCTGCTTCAATGTGTTCCTCAGATCCTTTCTCTATTCATAATGCAGACCTGAAAGCTAATCTCTCTCACAGTTATGAATCTTATGAGAGTCAACAGAATTTATCTTCTACCTCAATGGTTACGAGATCCCAAAAAAGAAGGGCTCTGGTAAATCAAAAAAGAAGAAGGTTTAGAACCCAAGACACAATCGGAAATGAATGTCATCTTCTGGAACTATCAAGGGGTGGCCAATAATGACACCTCCACTACTCTTAGGAGGTTTTTAAATACTCATAAACCACACCTTTTTTCCATTGCTGAACCTAAGGTCAATTTTAAAATGAACTTTATGAGATTTGGAGCTCTTAATTACAGTTTTCTAGGTTCTTGTAATAATAGTCCTCATGTTGACTCTATGTGGATATTTTGCCATAATACTTTAAATAATATTAACATTTTTAGAATTTTTGATCAGCAATTTAGTTGTGACTTCTTATGGAATGGTCAACACATCTTTTGTACTATGGTTTATGCCAAAAATAGGTATCAGGATAGGAGAGTTCTATGGCTTAAACTCCTTGATATTGCTAATCACTCTTGGATTTTTTTGGGAGATTTCAATGCCATTATTACCCCATCTGAAAAAATTGGTCCCTCTCATCTCTCTATTTCTACTAGAGAGTTTAAATCTACTATCGATGACTGTAACTTATTTGAGATCAACCTTATTGGTGCAAAATACACCTGGTGCAGAAAACATTATAATAAGAATGTTTCTAGTAAACTTGATAGAGCCTTTATCAATATGAAGGCTCTTGATATTTGGGACAAACTGTCTAGTGTTACTCTCCCTAGAATGAATTCTGATCATCATCCTATCCTTGTTAATCTCCTCATGAATGATCGAAAACCTTTCTTTCCCTTCAAATTTAACAATGCTTGGTCTTCTAATCCTGATTGTGTCACTTTTATTTTTAACACTTGGAACTCTATGAAGAATCATAAAGATTCTTTTGCTTGTTTACATAAATTTAAAGTTCTTAAGCAAGATCTCAAAGGTTGGTGTAAAACTTCAAATTCTCAAATAGATCTTGACATCTCCTACCTTGAAGATGAACTCAATCGCTTCCAAACTCAGAACACTAATTCTGATTTTATTATGGATCCTCAGTTGGAAGCTAATATCTCCTCTAAACTTAATTCCTTACTAACTTTTAAGGACAATATTCATAAGAAGATGTTTATAACTAAATGGCTTACTGATGGTGATCGCAATACTAAATTTTATAATTGTCTTCAAAGAATTAGAAAGGCCAGTCGTCCTCTTTCTATGCTCATTCACAATAACTTGGTCATTGATTCTGAATAAGCCATTACAGATCATGTTACCTCTTATTTTTATAACATTTTAAATGGTCCAGATAGAAATGTTGATCTTAAACCTGGCATCATTCATTTGTTGGTTGATTAAGGAGATAGTAAGTCCCTTTTAAGCACTCCTCTCAATCAAGAAATTAAAGACATTGGTTTTAGGTTAAACCCAAACAGTGCTCCTGGTCCGGATGGTTTCAATAATGGTTTTTTCCAAAATCATTGGGATATCATACAAAATGATGTTTGTAACCTTGTTAAGATCTTCTTCACTAATGGATCTCTTCCTCATGGAATAAATGCTCAATTTCTAACATTAATCCCTAAAGTGGAGAATGCTGCTGAGATACATCAATTCAGACCTATAGCTTTGATTAATACTATCTATAAAATCATCACTAAAATTATTGCAAATAGACTTGCACCTATCTGCAATAGAATTGTCTCTTGGAACCAATTTGGTTTTATCAAAGGAAGATCCATTCAGGACTGCATTTGACTTGCTTCTGAATGTACGAATACTTTAAACAAAAAATCTAGAGGTGGTTGTGTGGCCATCAAACTGGATATTAGAAAGGCTTTGACACCATTGATTGGAATTTTATTTACAAAGTTCTTAGAAACTTTGGTTTTAATGACTCCTTCATTGGTAGAATCATGACTCTCTTTCACTCAGCTCTTATCTCTATCCTGATTAATGGTACCCCTCATGGTTTCTTTAAATGAACTAAAGGTGTCAGGCAAGGATTCCCTCTTTCTTCCATCCTCTTTGTTATTGCTGAAGATTACCTTAGCAGACTCAAAAACCACCAGGTTAAACAAAATTTGATTAAACCTATTCAGGTGGCCAGGAACTTAAATGCCCCCACCCATCTTTTATATGCTGATGATATTATCTTATTCAAAACAGGGGATCAGAGAAATCTACATGCTCTCAAGCAAACTATATCTCACTATGAGGATGTCTCTGGTTAAGCAATTTCCTGGAACAAATATTATATATATTTTGGCAAGAATTTTCCTACAAGAAGGAAATATGGTATTATAAATTACCTAGGTATTAAAGAGGACTTTTTACCTTTCACTTATTTGGGTGTTCCTCTATTTTGGGGTCGTCCCAAATCTACCTATTTTTCTAATATCATTTCTCATATCACAAATCAACTAGCTAATTGGAAAGGGAAGTCTATCTCCATGGCTGGGAGAATATGTTTGGTTAAATCGACCATTGTTTCTAAAATAGTCTATTCTCTTATGGTCTACAAATGGACCGTTGGTATTTTTAGAAAAATTAATTCTTATATTTAAAACTTCATTTGGTCTGGAAGAATTTTTGAAAATAATCTTGTCACAATTCCTTGGAATTCTTGTTGTAAACCCATTGCTAATGGTGGAATTGGCATTAAAAATTTAAAGCTGTTCAATGATGCTCTTCAGGCCTGCCTTACTTGGCGCATCATTAACTCTTCTTATAAAGCTACTGATTTTCTAAAACATAGGTTTTTCTCTAAGCTTTCAAAAGGTAATCTGAATTTAATTAACTCTTCCATCTGGCCTTCCATTCGGGACTCTTATCACAAAATCATGAAAAATTCTAGGTGGATTGTCAGTACTAATTCTTCCATTAATTTCTGGTGTGGTAAATGGTGTGGTAGATCTCTGATTTCTCTGTTAGCCCCTAGTAATCTTCCCGAAGATACTAATCAGTCTATAAAAGAGGTCTTTTAGTCTTTTGATTGTGATCTTCCTGATTTTATTATGCAATATATTGAGAATTATAATTTTTCTTCTGTTGGTGATTTCCTTGTTTGGGAACCTTCATCTAATGGCATTCTAGATTCTAAAATCTATTATAAACATAATTTCTCTGACCATGAACCTAATTTTTCTTGGGTGAATCAATTCAACAAACCCTAGATTAAACCTTCCAGGCTTACCCTTATTTGGAGCATTGCGCACAATAGATTACCTTTGGAAACTAGTCTGCAAATCCTTGGCATTTCTCTTTGTTCTAAGTGTCGTCTATGTAACCAGCATAGGGAAGATGCCAATCATCTTTTTCTATCTTGTGCGATGACCTCTACTCTTTGGAATTACATCTTTAATCTTTTTAATTGCAGAAAGCCCATTAATGATTCAATTCCTTTGTTTCTAAATAATTGCACTAGACATGATGCTTCCCTGCAGGTCAAAAATCTGTTTCTTATGGCAGTGGAGGAACTCCTGAATGAACTCTGGTATGTTAGAAATGATCTCATTCACAATAATAACTCTCTCAATCTTAATGTAGGGAAGTCCCGAATTCTTCTTGCGATTCATGAAGCAGCCTCAATTCAAAAGGACTGTTGCAACAACTCAGTTGGTGATTTTATGATCCTTCGTCATCTTCATGTACCTGGAATTTTCCCAAATCCTAAACGCTTATTTGAAGTGTTCTGGAAATATTAAATGCCAGGATGGATCAAAGTGAATGTTGATGGTGCTTCTAAAGGCAACCCTTGTCCTGCCAATTGTGGTGCTATCTTCAGAGACTCAACTGGTCAATGTCAGGGATGTTTCTTTGTTGGATGTGGTCACTCTTCATCTCTGAAGGTAGAAATGCTCGACGTCATTCATGATGTTGAATTTTCTCTTCAAATAGGTTGGAGAAATCTATGGATTGAAAGTGATTCAACCACTATTATACATGCTATCTGGAATAGCAACATCCACCTAGCCTAGACTCTCACCGCTCGTTGGATGAACTGTCTTAATTTGCTCCATGGGATTGACTATATAGCTACTCATGCCTACCGTGAAGCAAATGTCATTTCTGATGCTCTAGCCAACAAAGGAGTCCATCAAAGCATGACTTGGCTGGACGCTATTCCTTCTGAATTATTATATCTTTTTGATAGAGATTGTAAAAAATCCCTTCCTTTCTCATTTTGTAATCCTTTTTTTCTTTTCAATAAATTATTATTTGGTCTTTGACCAAAGAATTACCTTTAAAAAAAACATAACATTTGAATGATCACAAGAGATCAAATCTTGAAAGACTGATTAGTTTAGTAGCCTTGGAAGTACTAGATACATACATAAGTTTTACATTACATTATGAACTAAAAAAAAACAACATTGTGTATCTGTAGAACAAACCCATATCCCTTAGCCTATCCCTACAGGTGAGTCATAATATAATTTTTCACATCATAGGAAAAATAAAACATAAGAAAAGGGGTGAGCTCAGATGCTCAGTAAGGATAACAATATAGCAGAAACTTTCATAAATAAGCATAAACATTTAAGGCAATGTATAAGAATAAAACACAAGAATTTTAAACATAAACTTCTACATAATATGGAAAAGATAAATTAAATAATTCCATTTACTTAGTTATATGAATATTCTACTAGTCGAATAATCACATGTAATATCAAAAACTAATTTTATAATGACGAAATGCATAATGCCGGACATCATAACCACATAATCAAGGCCTTGTGCTAAGACTACAAATAAGATTTTGTCAAGGCCTAATTCAAAGATACTAGTTTGTCTCATGAGACCTACCGATTCATCGAGGAGCTATAGCGGGCCCCACCCGTCACTTACTAAGTCCAATGCATTCCTCATATGAAAAGGTTGAAACATAACATAAACATTCATATTAAAACTAGCATACAAAATGTTAACACTTTAACTATAAACCATGAATGGTATAAAAATAACACATCCACAGTCAAACATATCACAAAAACTTCAATACAACATGGAAGATTTTATCACAATATATTAACTTCAAAGAAGTGTAAAATCAATCAAAGGATGTTGAAATAGATGAAATAAAAACTATTTGAGAGAAATATCACTTTCTATTATGAAATCATTTAAAAGTCACATATTTATAAAAGAAAAAATTTAGTTTGAAAATATTCTTATAAGCTTGTAAGGGAAGCTTCGAATGTGTTATAATGACGGAAAATAGCCTCACCCGCCGTATAATTTAAAAAGAACATTCTTACATTAATTTGTCAAAAAGCTCATAAAGTACCTTGTTTGGAAAACGACGGAAATATTCATTTCAATTTTTTTATGAAAAGTAAAACAAGGGTATAAATGAATTTAACCCATATTCTAGAAAATATTAAAAATTATTTGAAATACATTTTTAAGAAACATTGATGTGGATGATAAAGAGGTCCCAGTAGATACTTACCAATAAACAACCTCAGATAATAAAGAGATTGTAAAATAAACCCTTACCTTGTAATTTTCCTTGGTCAAGGGTAAATTAAACTCTTGTATAATAGTTAAATCATTGTTATTAAATTATAAAATAACCACATACATAAATATGATATCATATATGATCCTCTACTATTTTTTTATTAATAATATTTCAGTAGTATCATTGTTTCGGGTGTTAACTGATTCTTTTTACTTAATATGTTTTGTTACGTAAGTCATTTTTTCTATGGATATGATTTATTTTATTAATATCTAGAATTATATAAAGTTATTAAAAATTATTTTTAATCATAAAATAAAAATTATTCTTGAATGATTACGATGGGGAATGAATCTCATCGCGTTCGTGGAGACGGTAATCCATACGTACGCACGGGCGACAATATCATTCCATTGATGGTGAAATAATATGTAATTGGATGGTATATAATATATAAATAATAATTAACATGTTATATTTATTATTTAAATCAATTATAATCATTATTATACCCATCCAAATAATGAAGTGTTGAATAACAAACTACACCAAGACGTGGAGACGGTAAGCCGTACGTATGCATGTATGGTGACTTTGTCATTCATAGGATGGATAGAATAATGAGTATGGTTTTAAAATATTTATAATAACATAAAATTATGTATAAGGTACTATAATTATTATTCTGTTATGGAAATAAGAAAGAAATAGGAAGTGGAAGAAGAAAAGAACTTTGAAAGAGGTGAAAAAATCATTACCTCTTCTTCGGGTGGTTTCTTTTCATTTGATCAAAATGATTCCTTAGGTTGTATTATGATCAAATTAAGGACTATAGGTTTAATTGAGGGTATTTGGGAGGATATTTGAGCATGTGTTGGCTGAGCCAAATGGTTTTGGAGGTGTGAAATTAAGAGAAGGGGAAGGACCCTTTTATAAGGGATGTAATGTTCACTTCAGAAAAAACTTGAAATATTATTTTATTATAAAATATTTTTCGGTTTATAATGGCAAAAAAAAGATTTATTTGGAGTATAATGTGGGTTTGGGTCTAGAAAATCTGAACCAATAGGTTTTAGACAAGTTTATGTCACCATATTAACCTTATTTTTTAGTTTTAACTCTTAGTTAAATTATTTATCTTTTACCATGTCTCCTTGTATTATTGTAATAAATGGTTAATAAAATTACAATAAAAATCCAAGATAAACCCAATTGGTTCATTATTGAAATAAATAACTTTATATAAGTCCTTTGGATGAACCTTATATTTTTAGGAATATTATATCATTTAATAATATAGTATTTGTTTTAAAAACTCAATTATGTCAAATTTGGCACTATTTAGTATTTGGTTTTTGTAAAAGTCATAAAAACTTTATCACTTCGAACAAAATTAATTTAATCAACCCTAAAATGTCATATTAACCTATAATATTCTTGAAATGCATATAAAGTCTAAATTTAAAATTATTTTGATATTTATAATATCAATTATTTTAATCTTTTGTTAATAAGGTAATTACTGCATCATTATTGTGTCATATATAATTTTAATTATTTAATATCTAAAAATTAAAAATAAAATACCATGATGTAGGAAATATCTTTATATTTATAATTAATATTTATAGTCGAATATATCTTATGTATGACCCTATATTAAAAATGGTTTAGTTATTAAACTTTGAATCTAACACTTTTAACTCTTCATTAAATAAAATAATAATAAATGTCCTAATCTAATTAATGTGGACCAAATGGATCATATTTTTTTTTTCCTAAGGTTGATTTTGGTTGAAAAAAACTTATACAATAGAATTAAGACCTGTGTTAGGGTAATTATAATATCATTTTTACCTTTAATTACCCTATTTACTTTTAACCATGGTAAATAAAATTCAAATGTTAATTTTCACAAAAAATTATTTTCATCCTATTGAACCACATTTTACTAACTTATTTCAACTATCTCTCATATTTTTGAAATTAAATTCATAGAATCAGTAAAATTACGTTTTATGCAAATTTTCAAATGTGCCTAGAAGGTGGGTAAAATACAATAAAAAATTCAATAAAATTTTATACATCTAATATTATTATAACACGACTCCAATGAATTAAATTGAACTAAAATAGGTATTATGTATCTATTTTTACTTTAAAATAAATTTAAATAAAAATAATAATTATTTAAATAAAAGTCGATTTTTAACAATAACACACTGTTTTTCACTATTCATAAAAAATTGAAAGTTCTCAGAAAAGTACAAAAAATTCACCCTAATATAATTTTGATATTATGAATCCAAAAATTGAAATAAATTTTGAAAAATAAAATTTATAAAATTTTAAAAAGTGGGTATTACTATTTATAACGGCTTGTTTGATTGGTCATTTTGTGCTAGAACTCGAAGTTACGTACAACGCATGATATTTCATTATTCAAAGAGAAGCATACCATGGTAGCTTGGGGTGTTAAATTTTATTCTAAGTATCCCTATTAAAATTCCTCTCTTGTGCATGAATTGAGGGAGCCAATGAGTGCCTAGATGTTTAACCAACCCTGATCTAGTACATCAGGTTTGGGTAGAGTTGGTAGCGGGTGTCACCTTAGAACCCATACTAAACTGGTAAGTCTATGGGGATATGGAAGAATTGGTGGGATTAGGCATTCGACCACCCTCACTCTTTTGTTTATAATTTCACTTTTTTACTTCTTATGTGGTGATGTTTACCATAGGTGATTCCTGGTTGGTGGCTGTTGATCCCGACACAATGCATATTATTTCCCTTTGGGATGCCTAGACGCGCTATTCTAGGATCCAACTTCTGAGCCATGTTAGTTGTTTATTATTTTTATACCTAGAGGCACTAAATGGGATCATTTTTTTGAGACTCTTTACATTTACATATTTTATTATTGTTATTTCCAAATTTTCTTCCCGATATCTGGATCTTGAGCCTAAGATTAGGTTATATGGGTATGATATCCCTAGTAATGATACTTGTTGACGACTCTACTCTCCCGAGTGCTGAAGATGATTTCACTCCCCTTTGTTGATATGTTATGAGGATGATTACACTCTCCTTTATCTGATTATACTCATGGATGATTACTCTCTCTTGAGTGATAGGGATGATTATGCTCTCCCTGATCAGTTACTTGACTATGGTGTTTGACATGGTGTTTCATATCGTTAGATACCTGTGGATTATTATGATCTCTCAAATTATAGAAATTATTCTTATCTCCAATATTAGATATTACAGGGGTGGTCATGGCATATAACCAATGAGTTCTCATTATAGATCACCAAAGGGTTAGACCCTTAGGGTTCATCTGATTTCTGAATGTCGTGACGGCCTATAGACTGAGATATTGGGTTCAGACATTAGACTAGATTTACATGGAATGAGAACCACGGTGAATAGACCAGGGACCATTTATAGGATTTCCATATGTACTTCCTTACAATCAATTGTTATAGTGATTAGAGGTGATTATGAGTGAACCCAGGTGTTGGATGAGTTTCCCCCTGTTGTGATGTAGCTTACTTAGAGACATCTGAGGCGCTAGAAAAAAAGGTATATGTTGATTGGGATTATGGACTTATATATGTTATGGATGGTACACGGCTTGATTAGTACAACTTCCAGCTCAATTCCCTTTCAAAAGATGTCCAAGAAATTAGAATTTCTATCCCAAGGATCAACTACTGATGTTTTTTATGTTATTTTGTCCACCTTACTCATGAATATTCATAATTATGTATATATGTATATGTATGGGACTAGATATATATACACATATAATTAATGAAATCCATGGTGTAACTTTCCCATTTGACAGGGATTACAGACTCAGGGTTCGATTGTGGTTTCATGTTTGTTTCCTTTACTTATCTTTTTAGTTGAGTCTCATCTAAGTTAAGAATATTGAATTTTCATGCACTTTGGGGTGTCTTAATGAGATTATTTCTCACCCCTACACGTGCACCTCAGGTTTCCTATAGAACTTATGTCTACTTTTCAAGTTGTTCACAGTTTGTATGGTGGATAGGGATGAGACCTAGGGTTGCATGATCAGTTCAACAATTTTTGGAGACCAGGTATGTGGTCTAGATAGAAGTTAGTAGTAGATCCATGTAATTTTAATTCAATTTCTTTTTATAATCTTTAATTTGTATGTTCAGTCCAGTGGGTGACCAATTTTTTATGTACGATGTAGAAGTTTTATCTTCTACAACATTTTCATTTATTATTATAGATTCTACTATTTTAGTTTATTTACTGATTTTGCACTCTATTTATTTAATACTATGTATGATTGTTATCTATTTACTCTATTTTATTAATTTTATATGAGGTTATAACTTCTCCAATGTAAAATCATAGACCCTTGATGTTAGTCAGAATCCTCTGGAGTACGTGGAGGTGTGCTTGAGACCTCGTAAAGAACCATCTTGAAGGACCAGTTTAGTGGAATCCTTACTGGGACGTTAAAATATAACTCAAGAAGGAAAATAAAAGGAATAAATCCTGTATGATTCATGCACCAATGGTTAACTACAACCTATGTCTTAGTATTCCTATTCAACAAGACAGTGGTAAGATTCCTGGTGAATGGATAAGCCTACCATCATGCCAACATAAGATTCTTTGGCTGGAAATCCACACTCAATACACTTTGAAATTGTTACCCTAAGTTCCAAACCAATCATCACCACGAGCTCCCTACAACACCAAACCAAGGATAAACACATCTGATACCACTCTATCACAACCTGACCCACAGGGTCCCACCTAGCCTGTAGAAGGCCAAGTGTGACAACCCCAAGACCACCTCCAACAATCTAGGGGTTAGTGACAAGATCTGAGAAGGCATGAATGAAATGGGAGGACTTAGCCTAATGTACCTACACATACATAGATCTATCTCCATAAAAAAGTGTATAGGAATGAAAAAACACTATAACATATAGAGTATAACCATGCATACAATAAACACTTGGAAAATAAATCATAGGATGAAAATATATACCAAATAGTAAAGGGTAAAATACATGAACAATAAGATATAAAGTTCTAACCTAAAAAAATCTATAAAAAGAGGAATAATAAGAGATTATATCTCCTGATCTCCATGTTCAACCACCGAACATGGCCATTTCACCCAAGTAACACTATGCTCCATCGATGTCTCCATCGATTTGTATGTCATCTATAATAAAAGATAACACATGCATGCAATAACTGTGTAGGTGTGAGTATATAAATACCCAGTACGATGTCCTAAAAACCAAAAAAGGAAGTAATAGAAAGATATGATAGAACGCATATCACCCCATAGAATAAGGGAAACAAAACCCAACATATATATATCCTCATAAAGAAATTCAAGCAAGAGAGAATGTGGATATCTATCTCGATATCCCATCTAGGAATGAAGATTATTCATAAAACTCAAAAAATATATCTCTTATTCCCATAATCACATGCAACTTTGAAAGAATCTAGGTGGAGGGGCCCACACATCACTGCTACGCTCCACAACCGAGAGAGCCACAACCCCATTAGAGAACCCGCTCCTTACCAGAGCTCAAAGAGTCTGGAGTACCACTCTGTAGAAATAGAAACCACGCCCTAATATACAATGGGGGATTATCAACTCTACCTATGAAAAGAATATGGGGGACCCACACCCTAACGCAATAGGGGAGTACCAACCCTAACATCACTCCGATGATCCTGCCTTGTTCACTTGAATTGTCAAGCATCGCCTGAAGAAGCATAAAACTTTGAGAACCTCACACCATATCTTATATTCCAAAATAATGAATACCATCTCATTATATGTGAAAAAAATAATTAGTATATTATACTCATGATAAAAAATACGAGTCCCATAGAATGAGATACGAAAGGTACAAGTTACTAGGAGAAGTACATGGGGGTGTGTATCGGGTCATATGGTATGTGACCTTGCGTTATTTCCAGGGTGTGTTCTACCTTGAACATGGATTAAGAATCCATGTTTTACCCATTATATTTTATCCCATTCTAATGCACATCATCCCATTCCTACGTACATGGCCTTATCTGGATATCCTAGTCATCTTTGAGTATATGGTCATACCCATGTTCTTTGGTCGTGCCCATGTGTTTATCTATTTCCATTATTATGTTCTCATGGAGTACATACCGAGCCACCATCACAGGTTCACACAACCTATGGTGGGTCCACACAAAATGTGATATTTATCTCTTCCTGAAACCCAATATGTTGTAGCTAGGGGACTATACGGTGTGTGTTCTTTAGAATACATGTCATATAGTCATGTTTTTTCAAAAAAACATAGGAAAGATTCATGCATATCTTGATTTTTTATTCTTCTAAAAAAATCACCATTTTACCACCCAAAATAAAATGGTTCATCTCTAATCATTGATCTCCAGTCACTGATGGATGATAATAAAAAATCTATTCACCCTCAGATGAGACACCATGCCTCCCATTGCCTCTATGCTTCCCAAATCATCAGAGGTATCACCTTCTACCCATAATCCATCTTGATATGTCCCCAAATCACCATATCACAAGTCATTTACACAATAAAAATGAATCTAGGGGTTTGATCACGCTTGATCCTACCTCGACAATGTCAAACCGCGAACCTATGGGATAATGATGAAGAACACGAAGAACTGTGGGGAGAAATGCACATAAAAAAAGTAAAACTATCATTCTACAATCGTTCTTAACTAATAGTCATGTAAATGGGATATCAAAAGGTGATAACAATTGAAACATGAGAGTTTTATCATATTAATAAAACCAAAATATGGAAGGGATCATGTGAATATCAATAAATTATATATCAAATAAATAGATAATGAAATCCATTCTTAGAAAATCCAATAGGGTATAAATATAAAAATAGAATTCACTTTATTGATTATGGATCAATTTTTGGTGATGAGTGAATTCTCCAATGATGAATAAGATCCATTATGTTCACTGACTGCCTCTCGATTCACCTTAATCTGATCATCGATTTGCATCCCCGGTTTTGAAAATGACAATGAAGAATATGATCTTAAAATTATCTCAAGGTTATTCTTATAACCCTATAAAAACATCATAATATCACATTTAAATAGTGTTAGTCTAGGTCAATTCAATTAATTAAAATAAATAAATCATTTATTTATTTTATTAAACACACCCTCTAATGGTCACCACCCATAGAATGTTCAACACTGAACAACCTTAAGTCACACCTAGGATAAAACCTTTTTTATAAAATCAAAATTGGCCTCACGTTTCCCATACAAGTTATACAAAAAATAAAAAACCATTTATATTAAGATGACATGTTCAGGTGCTTTAAAATATATTAATATGTTTAATATATTAATTTCATGGACCCGAGACACCCAAACACTATGCCGACTCCAAGGATAAATCCAAATATATGCATAGAAATATTAAAAATACTAATTTATAAAAACCAAAGTTATTACAGGATACCTGATAGCCATCACCAAGCAGTCAATGACCTATTCCGAGTCTTCCTTGATTTTGGACCTGGAATCGGTTAGTTGGTACACCTACACCAACTAGCTGGTGGGCTACTGCTAGAATATTTTGGCTTTTCCATGACCACTGACAATTCAGCGGGTGATATTGACATCATTGGTTCCCCAACAATGGCACCGAGTAGCTGGTGATGTATGCACAACACCAACATCATGTGATGTTGCCTTCAGTTCCATCTATCATCTTCTTTGCTTCTTGAAACTAGTTTCCATGATCTTGAAGTATGAAAAGAGATATATTAAAGACTCTAAAAATATTTCAAACAATATTTAAGATTTTATCAACTCCATTACTTGAAATTTAATAAATACATTGAAACCCACTTTAATGAAAATGTTGAAAACATATTTGAGTGAATGTGATCATGAAAAAACCATGAGAGAGGTACAAAAATCACCCCTTTTTGATGATCGCAAAAAATTAACTGAAAAGATAAATTAATCATAAATACAAAGATATATATATTGTAATGATATTAAATATTTTAATAAGATATTCATTAAGCTCAAGGGATAGATATAAAACAATATGAAAAATCCATATTCAGGAATAAAATAATTAACTCAAATTTTAACCCCCCTTTGTGAATCAATAAATCTCTCCCATTTATATAATTTTTAGAAAATTTATCCTCTTTTTAAGTAAAAAAAATCCCTCTTGAATAAAATTTTTACAAAATTTCTCCCCTTCTGTGATTGTCAAAATGGGAAAATCAAGGAGAAGAATGAGAAACTTAATAAAATTTTTAAAATAGAGTTCAAGAGAGAAAATTGTTTTAAAAAACTAAAGGAAATGTTTTTGAAAACACCTCTTAATATCCAAATACACTATGTGATTATTTTAGAGAGAGGGAGAGGAAAGAATAAAATATATTAATAATAATAAGAGGAAAAATATAAAGGTAAAATAAGAAATAAAATAAAAAAATCATACCTTTTATCTAACACAACTTTTATTTAAAAAATATTTTACCGCAATTTATTGATTTCCTCATTTAAATGAGTTTGTAAAAATTAATCGAGGAGAATACATATTTAGAAAGCATCCTTAGATTTTTATTTCACCAATATCATCTCAAGAATAGAGTTTAAGAGACAAATATATAATTTTTTTACTCATCATTAATCTTCTCTGAAGAGAGAAAGACATTTTTGAAAACAGAAAATAAACATAGATACTTTTCTGATTTTTGAAAACAAATTTAGTTCAATAAATAATATTTATATAAAGAATACTAATTTTCTATTTTTTTTAAATTTTAAAAATAAGAATTTTTTATATAAAATAATTAAAATGAAATTAAAAGATATCTCTCAAGGAAAATTTCAAAATTAGAAAGTAGATAAGGCCCCGCTTCAAAAGAGTACAAATGTGAGATAAAGGGATCCTATCCAAAGTGGTAAACAAAATAAAATAATAAATTCAAGATTTTATAAAATTTGAAATAAGATCAATTTTTTTAAAAAATATTTTAAAATATATCTCAGGATAGACATCGTTCGAATGAAGAACATCACTAACGACCCATTCATAATTCACCTTTAATGTATTTGAAACAATCAAAGGATAAAGGTTTGGTGAAAATATTAGTGAGTTGATATTCAATTGGAAAAAATTCCAATAAGATATTGAAGGACCCCAGAACACCCTCAGAGGGGAGGGGCAAATCAGGGTGTCAAAATTTTCTTTTAAATTGATGGATCTTGTTCCCATGTTGGTAAAAACTTGTTAAACCTATCTGATGAGAAAGAGTAGAAAACAAACAAACACATGAAAAGTGAAGACACACAAATTTTACTTGGTTTACCACTAAGGGATATGCCTAAGAAGAATACACTGACACGTTTTTAGACGTACCAAAGTCTACTAATCTTCATTAGTTATTGTGTACAAAATTTTAGAACAGTAACTCTATACCAGACACACTACCTTTATAAGGTTTTACTGATAACACACTACATCCCTCAGATCACTTCTATTGACTCCCCCTTTCTCACTACATTGGGAAGAATCTGAACTCAATTTGTCTACTTGAATGTCACTTCAATGGGTTGTATTTAAATCATGAATCATCATCTATAAATAGACGATCTGTTGAAGTCATGTTTTCCTTTGTAGATATATTTCACTTTTCCATGCACTGTTAGTTCATGAACTATTCCTCCATGTAATAACCTACTTCTTCCATGAACCATACTACACTGCATACCATGAGTGCTTCCTCTAGGAACTGATCCTACTCCACCACATACAAAACTGCTTTCACTGTGTACTACCTTTCTCTACATACTACGAGACTTCATCTATGTACTACCCTGCTTCGCGTACTGCAAGGCTACCTCTGCATACTTCCTCTACAAACCAAAATTGTGTACTTCCTTTGGAAACTACATCTACATATTGCTTCTTCTCTGTAGACTAAAATCTTCCTCAGTGAAATGTCTTCTGTGAACTGGTCTTCTTCATCTACAAACTATCTTCCATGAAATATTCTGGACTACACCGAATTCCTTTCAGATTTTTAATTAAAGTCAATGCGGGGTTGTCTTCCTAAAAACTACTTATAGATTTAACTAAATCAATCTCATATTTTTATCTCATATAATATCTATAATTAAAGGATTAGTGATCCTTATATAGGAAAATAGATTTGCATAATCCTCTAAACTGATATTTACCAAATCATCGATGCGACACTACCCTTACGGCGTACTGTATATCTCCCATGAACCACATTCCCTATATGGTCCATGTACCGCCTTTCTCTATACACAAGGAAAAAATCACCATCTCTTTTCTATGAATGAAACCCTTCATAGCTTCCCCAAAACTTTACCTCATTTTCGTGAATGTCACACCATCCCATGAATCTTTTTCCTTCTGCAAACCACATGAATTACCACAAACCTCATTCGCTCTGCAAACTGTTCCTCCTACATGATCCACATACCATTCCATCTTTATGGTTCACAGTTCCCCATTCATCATACAATATTTCATGATCCATGAACTATTCCTAGAATATGGTTTATGGTCCTACATTCTTTTTCTGAAACTCTTCCTTTTCCAAAAACAAACTCCTGATTTTGAGGCTCAAAAAAATTTCAAACACTAGGACACTATGCTACCTTCAATACTAATATCAACCTCAATCATAAGACCAAATTCATGAAAAAAATCCTTGATCAAACCAATGTGGATTGACAAAAAACACAAAGATACTCCATTTCTAGCAAGGAAGACCCTTGGTTCCAAAAATCTCCCCTTTTGGTTTGTTGGAAATCCCTAGATATATTCAATGAAGCACCAGCCAAAAACTGAAAAATGAGAAACAAATCAGCCAACTCTCTAAGGATATGTGAGAAATTCTCAGTGTAGAAAATAATAGGGGAATCATTAATTGGGTTTCATTGATACCAATCTCTGTTTTTTTATCCATTCTCATTCTCCCCTATTATAACTCATTAAATTTCATGTGTGACCAGAAAAAAAATTGAATAAAAAACAATTAATCATCCTCTTCTCTCTCTCCATTCTCTGTACTATTGAATTTATCCATTATCCCCCATTAGAAATAAACCCAAAGAATAAAATTTTGACTTGTAATGATTATAGAACAATCTACCTAGATCGTATCTCCCCCATAAACATTTAACAATTTCACTGATAGATTAAAACAGTTAATACAAATGTGGAGATGGGAGAAACTGAAACCTCCTCATGCAATGGGGTGTGGTTGAACATCGAGGTTCAATCGATCTTTCTCAAACACATGTGTTGATAATGGCTTGTTCTGTATGTCAGCTACATGATCATCTATTCCAATATAATCCATTTTAACTATGCATTGTTCAAATTTTTTATTTGATGAAGTGATATCCGATTTCAATGTGTTTTATTTGAGAATTATGAACAAGATTCTTCTCAAGATCAATTGTTCTATTGTTGTCACATTGAATTACCATTGATTGTTTCACCTCATTTCCAATATCATCCATTTGTTGCTTCATCCATAGTAGCTGAGTGAAATCCTTCATAGAAAAGATATACTCATCTTCAATAGTATGGAGAGAAGTTCTTTTCTTTTTCTTACTCAACCATAACACACATTTATTGAAAACAGAGAATACTCCACCACTTGTGGACTTTATATTGACAACATCGCCAACCCAGTCAGCATCAGAAAATGATTATAGTTCATTGTATCTTCCTACAACAAAGTATAATCCATAATTATGAGTACCTTGAATATACCTCATGATTATTTTATCTACCACCATATGTTCCTCCTTTGGATTAATTTTAAATCATGCCACTATGCATATTGAAAAGACAATATCTGGAATCATTGAAGTTAAGTACAGTAAGTTTCTGATTATTCTCTTGTACATGGTTAGATCTACATAATTTCAATCCTCCTGAATTCGAAGTTTAGTTCCAACTGCAATCATAGTTTATATTGGTTTAGATTCATGCATATTTAATTTCTTCAAGAATTATCTTGCATACTTATATGGATAAAGAAAAGTGTAGTCTTTCCTCTGAATCACTTGTAACCCCAAGAAGTATGTGAGTTCACCAATCATTGAAATTTCAAATTCTGATTTCATGTGATTGGAAAATTCATCCACTAATCCCTTCACATAAATATTATGATACACTCCTCCTATTTTAAAATTTAGCTCCTTTAGATAATAATACAGCCGAGATTACCATGACCATGGTGCCTGTTTCAGACCATATAGATCCTTTTTAATCTTCAAACCTTCATTTCATCATTACCAAGAAGAAATACCACTGGTTCTTCAATATAGAGTTATCCTTTATGAACACCATTTAATAAATCTGTCTTTACATACATTTGATACACTTTGTATGCTCTTTGAATTGCTATGGCGAGAAACAGTCTGATTAACTCCAGTCTATCCACTGGGGAAAATGTTTCTCCAACATCCACACCTTCAATATGTGAATAGCCTTTACACACCATTCATGCCTTATTTATGATCATAGTTCCATGATCATCAAATTTATTTTTGAAAACCCACTTTATACCAATCACATGGTGGGTTTTAGGTATCTTAAGTAGATCCCATGTTTGGTTCTTATAGATCTGAACCAATTATTAATTCATATCCATAACCCATGATTTATCCTTTGCAGCTTCTTCAAATGAGGATGATTACATAATTGAGAGGAATTCAGATTGTGCACTATTCCTCATTCTCCATGTCTACGTGGGATTTTTCCAATCCCCAATAATGTTGGATCAATCCATTTCTGCTCTTTGATTTCTCCAATGAAGTTCAGAAGAATTTTCTTCAAGCATAGTTTCTTCTTAAAATTATTCTTCTAATTAAACATCATGATGTGACTCCTAGATGTTTTCATGCCTTTTTCTACTTATATATTTGGATATATTCCATGTCCACATTCTTACTCATCTTCCATCACATCAACAAACAAATTCCTTGAGCCATTTGTGATTTTAACTTCAAGGATCTTGACATCACTACATTCCAAAACTTTTCCAAGACATTTATTCAAACATTTGTTGGATTTTCTATTCATTGAACATCTGATGAATATTTATTCATCGGTAGCATCACCATACTTTCCTTGATTTCCTTCTTTGTTTCAGATAAATAATTTACTTCCGAAAACATGAAAATACTTTAAAGAGGGCTTCGTTCCATGCCATAACTCATAGGGTGTCTTAGTTTCCCCAATATAACAACCTATTTAGTTTTGAATATAAAATGTAGCTTGAACAATATATTTCTAGTAATTATGAGAGATATGATTCTCAATCAGCATAGTTCTATCCATACTATTCAACTGTCAATTATGGCACACAACAACTCTATTTTGTTACAGAATTCTCACAACAACCACCTAATGTTGTATCCCATATTTTTCTAGGTATTTTTCAAAATCAATGGATGTATATTCTCCACCATTTTTAGACCGAAGAACTTTGAATATCCATCCAGTATCATTCTAGGCTATTCAGTGATAAGTTTTCATGCAATCAATCACTTATCATTTCTTGTGTATAACCATCACACAATCCATTGTACCAAAATCATAAAAAAAGAATGAATTTCCTTTCTCTTTGAGTTCCAGAAATATATATCAGACCACATACGTCTGTATGAATGAGGTCAAGAAGATTTGATTCCCTTTTATTCTTTGGCTGTAATGAACTACAAACCAACTTCCCTTGAATACATGCATCATAAGACTTTTCCCGTTCACGCTTCAGATTAGAAATATCCATGATTATCTTTAGCTTAGATATCTTTTCCATGTATTTTTTATTGATGTGACTGAACCTTTGGTGCCACAAGTTGTTTTTTTTCTTCAATAGTCATGCAACCAATGTTTTATCTACTATCAACTGGATATAGGTTGTCATCTGTTCTATAACCTTTCATGGGAGAATCCTCTATTATTCCTTTTATAGTTCACCCCTTTTTATTTAATGTCACTATAAGTCTTGAGTCATAGATTTGACTCAAAATCACAATATTTTGACTCATACTATCCACATAATGAACATCGGTCTTCTTCATCTCGCTATTGGTTAGTTCAGTACTTCCACTACCTTTGATCTTCAAAGAACCATCATTACTGAATCTCATTGTTCCATCGACATTTTTATTGAAATTCATTTTAGGTCTAAATTTCTTGTCATATGGGATGAGAATCCACTCTCAAGAATCCAAGACCTTTTGTTCATGGTAGCTTTAAGAGTTACTTCTAAAAGGTTGTATTTTTCAATTTTCTTATTTTCATTCCATGAAATATTAGTTTGAGTGAAGGATAAAGATGTATTTTTAAATATCTTTTCTATGTTAATAGGTTCATCATAATCATATCTTATTATAGAGGAGATAACTTGTTTCTAAGGACAACACCATTTGGTTGGAAAGTATTGACTTGTCTATAAGTTTTGTACGAATTATTCCTTACATTCCTCTGCCAGCAATCAATAGCTTTATTGCCAAATTTAGATCAATGAAAAAAATATCCACATAAAAAGTTTCTTCTATAAGAATTAGGATATGAATTCATCATCCTTTATTGACTTTCTAGATCTTCCCCGTTCAAATTGCTCCTTGCCTCTTCATAGTATGATATGGTATGGTCCATATAGCCATAGAATTGACATTTCATATGTGGAAATGTATTTTTACTTATATTAATCTTCATTTAAACTTTCTTATAATGATAGTTTAACTATATATAATCCTAGGAAACTCAAGGAATATTTTAAATCCTCCTTTCAATATGATTTTAGACTTTCTTTATTTGGGAATCACGTGTCTTTGTAATATGTACGACTTTCAGATTTCCATTATTTTGGCCAATTTTGTTTCCAACATTCGATGTTTTAGCATTACAACCAATTACTATGTTTCCCATACATGAGGGTCTTTGATCATTTAGAACCTTTTCAAATCTATAAGAACCACACTTAATTCTCTCTAGTAGCTCATCATCTAAGAATTTTCCAAACTGAATTTTATTCTTTGATTCTTTTAGACTTGATTCACTTTCAAGTTTACTCCTAAGAGTAACAACTTATTTTTCAATTCCATAAATAGTTTTGGAATTATCCTCCATTCTATATATAATGTAACTAATTACCTTTTCCTATTCTTCAATTTTAATATTTAGTTCAACTATATCTTCTGAGATTTCAAAAGTTGTTGAATATTCCTTTATTACTACATCAAGTCGATCAATTTAAGCTTCCAGAATATCAACATATTCTGATGACTCTTCCATAATTTCTTTCCACTTTTTTCATCTCTTTCATTGATTTTCAAGCTTACCCAATGGATCCTTAAGTTTCAACTTGAGATCAACATCAGTGGTCAATTGATTATTTCTAGATTCATCTGATTTTTCAATGGTATCCATTATTGATGCATGGGTTCTAGATTTAAATTTGGTTCTTATTCCTAAAATAATTCACTATCATCATCTTCTTCACATAAAAAACATTTTTATGTAGTTTATTACCAGAAATAAAATCTCTTTTTTTGAAAAACATTTTCCAAGGCTTCTATATGTCTCCATATTCACATTATTTATTATCAAACTTTCTTGAACATCAAGAGGCAATGTGCCAAACTCTTCTACAACAAAAACAAGACAGAGGTATCTTTCCCTCAAATTCCCCTTTTCCCTTCTTTAATTTCTTGTCAATGAGAGAATAATTTCTTTTTTACTCATTGTATTCATCATTAATATCTCCTGAAATTTCATTTTTTCCATGGATTTGCTGCCATTTCCTTGATTACTTGAGTCGTTTCATCTTCTGGTTTGACTATCATCTCATATGCCACTAGGATGCTCAGCAGATCATCCAATGAAATTTTAGAAAGATCCATTTCCTCAAGGGATGACACCTTTGCATTGTAAAGAGTCAGAATTATTCTCAAGATCTTCATAATAATATCAATATCTCTGATTTCTTCACCAATTACTCGTATTGCTTTAAAAATTTTAGTAATTCAATTGAAAAATGTATCTGTAGTTTCGTCAGGATGCATCTTCATATCATCAAACCTATTGTGAAAAAACTTGTAGTTTTTCCTCCTTCACTTTACTATCACCTTCATAAATATTCTTTAGTTTTTACCACATTAACTTTGCAGAAGTACAACTTATCACCTTTAGATAAATATGATCAAAAGGTGCTGCAGTGAGGGAATTCTGTGCTTTGGCATCTACATCAAGAATTTTTTTTGTCTATATCATCCATAAAAATCCCAGTTGGATTAGTAACCAATATTAATTTGGAAGTATAAAACATAACTTATATTCCAATATATCTTAGATGTGATCTCATCATATTCTTCTATATCAAGAAGTTTCTTCCATCAAACAGGGGGACTCCCCTAACATTCACTATATTATCTATGGTAGAAATGAAGGATAGATTTAACACGAGAAATATTTACCATCTGATACCACTTGAAGGACCCTGGAACACCCAGAGAGGGGTGGAGTGAATCGGGGTGTTAAAAATTTTCTTTTGAACAGATGGATCTTATTCCCATATTGGTAGGAACCTGTTAAACATGTCTGATGAGAAAGATAAAAAACAAAAAATCACATGAAAAGAGAAGGTGAAAAAATTTTACTTGGTTCAAAACTAAGGGATATATCCAAGAAGTATATGCCGATAGGTCATCATATGTACAAATTTTTCTAATATTTATTAGTTTCAGATTACAAAAGTCTAGCACAGTCACTCTATTCTAGAAGCACTGCCTTTACAATATTTTAGGGATAATACACTGTGTTGCTCAGATCACTTTCACTGACTCCCCCTTGCTCACTATGTTGGAAATAATCTGAACGCATTTTATCAACATGAAGGTTTCTTCAATGGGTTGGCATTAAATCATGCAATCTAAACTATATATAGATTCTATGTTGAAGTCCTGTTTTCACTTATTGATGTATTTATCTTTTCTGTACAGTGTTAGTTCATGAAATTTTCCTTCATGTACTGACCTCCTTCATTCGTGAACTGTACTACACCACGTACCAAGAGTGATTCCTTCACAAATTTATCCTACTTCGCTGCATACTGCACTACTTCCACTACATACTTTCTTGCTCCACATACTGCAAGGCTTCCTACCCGTACTGCCATGCTCTGCATACTGTGAGGCTTCCTCTATGTAATTCCTTTGCAAACCATGACTCCATACTGCCTTTGAAAACCAAGTCCACATACTAATTCTTCTATACAGACTAAACTCATCCTCTTCAAATGGTCATCCAAAAACTGGTCTTCTTCCTCTGTGTACTGTCTTTCATGAACTGCTTTGAAATTCATCGATTTTCTTTCCAATTTTTAATTAAAGTCATTGTTGGGTTGTCTTCTCATGAACTACTTCTATATTTCTTTAAATTCCTCTCAGATTTTTAAATCTCACATCCTATCTATAATTAAGGGATTAGTGCTCCTTATATAGGAAAATAGATCCACATAATTTGCTAAACTGATATTTACCAAATCTTCAATGTGGCACGACTTTTATTGTATACCATGCATCTCCCACGAACAAAAATCCATATACGGTCTGTGCACTACCATTATCCCTATGAGGTGGCACAAACCACTATCTCATTTATGAAAACAAAACCCTTCATAACTTCTCAAAACTGCACCTCATTTTCACAAATGACACACCATTTCACGAACCATTTTCCTTCCACGAACCACAAGTCTTGTCACAAGCCTCCTTTGCTCTGCAAACTGTTCCTCCTACATGGTCCGCATACCATTCTTGCTTCTTGGTTTGTGGTTCTCCATTATGCATACCATATTTCGTGATCCGTGAACTATTCCCAGAACATGGTTCTTATTCCACCATGTATTTTCTAAAACTCTTTCTTTTCCAAAAACAAACTCCCAATTTTGAGGCCCAAAAATTTGGAAAACAATGGGAAACTGCCTACCTTGAATACTGATTTTAGCCTTAATCATAATACCAAATTCTTTGAAAACTCCTTAATCAACCCAATGAATATTTATGAAAAACACAAACCATAATCTATTTCTATCATAGAAAATCCTTGTTTCCAATAGATATATTCGTTTTAGAAGTGATCTCTTAAGAAATGGTGTTTACGGTCAATGTGTTTAGTGTGATAGTGATTGATATAATTTTTAGATATATTGATGGAAATTTTGTTTCCAAAATAGATAGGGATATGTTTGAATGTAATCCAAAAGTCTAAGAGAGTCATCTATATGATATGTGCTTAACAACTTCTAGTGGTTATGTATTCCTCTTAGACTGTAGAAAGAAAAACCGAGTTCTTATTCTTAATACTTCATGAGATGAGGGGTTTTCCAAATAGGTGAAAAGGCCCACTTTTACTTTTCCTATCGATTTAGAATATGTCAAAATTAGTATCAGAAAAATAATTTAATTCCAAATTGGTTCCTTTTGGATAAATCAAACTAATTTTTTTATAAATTTTAAAATACCAAAAAATACATTAGATAGATTTAAGATGAGATTCCTTTTGATTTGGTTAAAAAGGGGTATAGATAAAAACAATGAACATTATATCATTTTGGGTTGTAGTAAGGAAAAATAGTCAACCAATCATATTTCTATAAAGTTTTTTTTTTAAAATTTCACTAGATTTACCCAATGTTAACTTACTACTTGTACTCATAGGAGTGCTAATTTTTTTAGAATGATCCATTCTAAATCATTTTAAAAGTTCACTGGTGTATTTTATTTGTTTTAAAAATATGGCATCATTTATTTGAGAAATTTGAAAACCAAGAAATAATTTGAGTTCACACATAAATATCATTTCAAATTCCATTTTCATTAAACTGAAAAAATAAAAACAAATAGATTCGTTAATAGAGATGAAAATCATATTATCAATATAAATTTTAATGTGTAATAAATCATATGAGATGTGTCGTAAAAATATATTTGAATAAAATTTTACAATTTTATAACCATTATAAGGAAGATAATTTGAAAGATGTTCATAACAAGTCCTTTGGGGATTGTTTTAAACCATAAAGTGTTCTGTTAATTTGAAAATTGAATTTGGAAAAAGTGTATTTTCAAAACCTGGTGGTTATTCCTCAAAAAATTTTTAATTTATAAAGACATTTAATAAGTATCATTTTGAAATCCATTTTAAAGAGTTTAAGATTGAGATGAGAGTAAAATTAAAACAAGATTATAATGGATTTTGATGGAGTGATGGGTTAAAAGGTTTCACCATAGTTGATTCCTTCTTCTTGGTTATAAAATTCTAAAATTATGTGGTCATTATTTATAGTGATATTTCCATACTCTTTTAGCTAATTTATGAAGACCCATTTAGATCCTATTATGGTATGATCATTAGGTATTTACTGATAGTCCATACATAATTTTGAGTGAATTTATTCAGTTCTTATTACATGTAAAGAATTTTTTTTCATTGTTAAGGGAATCATTAATGTTTTGGGGTTCTAGGTGAGAGACAAAGGCAATGTGTTCAACCTTATTTAAGACTGATATAAAAGTACAAGTTTTAAATTTTAAATCTATGATGAATTTTTAAAGGGGATGATCTTTATATTTTTTTAAATAATTAATGAAATAATTTAAAGAATAATCTTATCCATCTTCAACTTATTTATTTTGAAAAGATTCATTTAAAACATAATTTTCAAAAACATTTTGAGAAGGAGAATTCGAAAAAATCTCATAAAAAATAACATGGATTGATTCTTCCAATATTTTATTTTTTTAGTTAAAGACATAGTATCTTTTCTTGAGTTGGAGTATTCAAGAAACACACCTTCATTAGAATTAGAATCAAAATTTTCATGATTGTCTTTGGTGTTTAAAATAAATAATTTTAAACCAAAAAACATTGAAAGAACCGATTTGGGGTTTATATTATTTAAAAGTTCATAATGGGTTTCTTGAATAAATGGTCTTACAAGAATGTGATTAATGATATAGAATTTAGTATTCATGGCATCATCCCAAATGTATTTTGGAAAAGTAAAATCATTTAAAATTGTTCAAACAATTTTTTGGTTGTTTGATTTTATCTCTCTACTACTCTGTTTCGTTGACTGGTTCAAGGAGTAGAAAATTAATGTCTATAGTTTTCATAAGAATGAAAATAATTAAACCCCTTTTTATTGAATTCTCTATCATGATCTCTTTGAATTTAAATAATTTTAAAACTTTTTTTTAATTTTCAAGCATTTTAGAAAACGTGATAAATTTCTTGAAAGATTTACTTTTATGAGATATGAAATATGCCCATGTGAATCTTGTAAAGAAATAAACAATAAAAAATTATAATATTTTTCTTCTAGAATTTATATTTTAGAAGGTCCAAAAACATAGAGAATAATTAATTCAAGAAGTTTTAAAAATCCGTCCTTGATTTTTTTAATGGGTTTTTAATTTTTTTAAATGGGATAGGGTTTAAAAAAATTTAAAAAGGGGTTTGAAGAATTATGAATGGGGTTCAAGATTATCTATCTACTACTAAAGAAGAATAAACCCCATTCATAATTGTTCGATGTAGTGAAAGAAGCATAAACCCAGTTCACACTTCCTTTGAATTTTTTTAAAAAGAGGTGTGAATGGGGTTCACACCTCCCACTAAGGAAAAATTATAAATAGGATTACTCCCCCACCATTTTCAATTTTTCGGCTATATAATTTGCTGCAAATCTCTACTGGATTTCTTCCCCAACATATATTTCTGGATTTTAAGAAGGTAAAATTTCTATTTAAAATTCAAATTACCTAATTTTTATTTATTTATTTATTATTTATTTATTTAATATGTATAAATGTACGCATGTATGTTTGTATGAATTATTTTCCTTTGAATGACTAAATTTTTAAATGATTTATTTTTTTGTTTGATTTAATTTAATTTGGATGATTTAGAAAATTTAAATATGTTGTTTATATAATTGAAATTTTATGTATAAAATATAATTTATATTTATCAAAATATTTTTTTTAAAATGAATATATTTGTAATTTAAATGGTGAGTATTTGGATTTGAATAGATTTATAAGTATATAATATATATTATATTTAATGTAAAATAAATTTAAATTATAATATTCCATATACATAGGTAATTAGATAAATATTTTACGAAAAATATATTATTAAAAAATACTATTTATATTAAGTATTATTTTTTAAATTAGTTAAACTATATATAATATTATTTTTGTTAACGACATAAAAATGTTTACGAAAAATAATAATTTTAAACTATATTAAGTATAAATAATTATTATTACAAGTAATAAAGTATAAAATATAATTAATTAAATTTTAGAGAGTTGAAATATAAAAGAAATTATATATAAACAAATGTAATTTTATAAAATTGAAAATAACATAAATTTATAATATTTTAACGGTGATTAAGTAAGTGTAAATTATATTAATTTTATTAATTAAATTTAATAAAATTTATTATTAATAATATTTTCCGTATTTATATACAAATTAATTATACATATATTTAGAAAACTATAGTATATAAAAAAAATATAATTATATTTTAAAATATTAATTAAAATGGCGAATACATTTAAATTTTTATGTATTTATGTTATATTATTTAAATGTATTTAAATGTATTAATTATTATATATTATATCTCAAATAAAATAAATTTAAATTATAATATTTGATACACATAGGTAACTAAAGTAAATCTACACACACACACACACACATATATATATATACATACACACATTGTAAAATTTAAATTTTGGAAAGAAGACTCATATATTAGATATAGTTATAGGTATAAATATATAATATGTAGAACATAATTAGTATGCCAAAAAACATGTTAAAAGTATTGTGTGATGAATGATCTTAGGATAACCAACCAATGGATAATTTAAATTGCATGTCTTATTTTTGTGTACATGGTTATTTAATTTCTAATTATTTCATTTTCTTTTCCTCATTGATGACCTACGAGTCATCCTTCTCTATGTATGTAAGGACCTATGTGTTGGCCTAAAAAATTTTATGTATTTCAAACCCCTCGGCCCCTCAATTTCATGTGAGTAGCTTCGTAATAAAAATACATTTGATAAGAGGCATTTGAAAAGAGGTGTTCTCCAAGTGGGGTTAAACAACATGTGTTTCTATTTTAAAGGAGACTGATGGTTGCTGAAATATGCAATAATAGAGAATTCAAGAGTTCACCCCTAGATTTTGGTTAGTTTTTCAAATAATAAAAAACTAATCCATATAAAAAGTTTCAAGATCAAGTTATATTTATTTATTAATAAGTAATTAAAATATGGGAAACATTTGAATATTTAGTATAAAATTATATAACATTTTATTAAATTTTATTTGGAAATCAAATCACTGTAAACATAATTCTACAGTGAAGTTATTTATGTCGATCGAGGTTTTAGTTATATCTTGTCACATATAACATTGAAAAATACTAATGAAAGTATGAATATAAATAGTTGTTTATATATATATATTATTTATTATATATAGTTATAATTAAAGTTACAAGATTTATAACATAATAAATATCTCAAAAAAACATTTTATAAATCATGAATGTTGGTTGATCTTGAGATGACCAGCTAATGTATGATTGAAATTTAATTATGTATTTTTTATCTGATTATTTAATTTGTAATATTTGGATGATCTTGAGATGACTGGTCAATGTGTATTGAAATTTCATGTCTTTTTTTAGTTATACAATTTTTAATAATTTCATTTTATTTTCCTCATTGATGAACTACATGTCATCCCTATTTTTAAGTATGTAAAGACATGTGTTCCCACTAAAAAAAATTTATGTATCTAAACCCCCTAGACCCCTTTACTTTCATGTGAGTATCATTGTAATAAAAGGGCATTTAACAAGAAGTGTTGTTGTTTAAAGCTGGAGTTTTACAACATGCTTGAGAGAAGACTGATGTTTTCTGAAATATAAAATAATATAGTCAATAGGATTCCCCTAGGTTTTGATCATTTTATCAAAAAATGATAAAACATTCCTTAGAAGAAGTCTCATGATCAATTCAATTATTTATTTATAACAAATTTAATGTTTTTTAAATTTCATGTTATAATATATAATATTTTATTAATTATTTTTTAGGAAATCATGTCTATGAAAATATATTAAAATAGTGAATTAATTTATACTGAGCATGGTTTTAGCTATAGTTTTACACCTACAAGAGTGGTAAATCTTCATGATTGTGTGACATTGGATGAAGTTCACAAGAAGATACATAGTTGGTTAAAACTGAGGGATGATCAATCAATTAATTCAATTGCATATAGAAATCTTCAAAATCCTGAATGTTTTTGCAACACTGAGTATCCTTTTAAAACTCCACCCCTACCTCATTGGCTTGAGGAGGCAGTGAGGGTTACTTGGCCTTAAGCGACATTCCCAAGGCGCCAAAGCCTGGAAATAAATGCCGAGGGCTTCAAGGAATAATGGGGAACAATTTTCCCTTAATAAGATAACTCAACTCAACCAACCAAAAACTAAAGATGCATGCACTTTCAAAACCAACCATGTGATACTAACAATTCCATCACAAACCCCAAAACCATTCAACCAAACATGTCCACAAAACATCAGAGTACAAAGCAGAAACTAAACAATAAAACACCA
The DNA here is from genome assembly GCA_963277665.1 of Viscum album. Taxonomy (NCBI): domain Eukaryota; kingdom Viridiplantae; phylum Streptophyta; class Magnoliopsida; order Santalales; family Viscaceae; genus Viscum; species Viscum album. The sequence goes on from OY728128.1 coordinate 894,716,886, forward strand.
CGAGACATGACACCACCAGAACTCTACACCAAGATCCAAGCTCCAAACTCCACCAAAACATCATAGTGCACCACTAAAGGAGGGTGATGTATTACCTTTTCCCACATCACGGTACACAAAATCTGCAAAGACACCAAAGTTCCAAAGCAGGGGGTGAGTACAACTAATCAGCAAGATTTACCCAACTGACTTCCCCACACATGCAACTAGGATAAAACCATTAGAAAATTTATATAAAACATTTATATAAAGTAAAACCAAGCTACCAATTATTTATAATCCAAAAAATCCATAAGCCAAAAATGCCACACAAGGAATCCAAAACAACCATGCCACACAAGGAAGCTAATTCAAACATGCCATAAGCTGATTACCATTTTCATATTTAACTCAAAATCCCCATATAAAAACATCACCAACAAACCACACAACAAACCATGGTGGCACTTCCCGTCCAACCCATTCATTACCAATCCACTCAAGTGGTACTTCTCGCACACTTGCTATTGATGGTGGCCCTTCCGTCCACTATCCATCCCATTTTTATAGTGGTACTTACCACCCACTTCTACACAACATCCAAACAAGAAATAACCAAGCATAACACACCAAGGCCACAACAATATGCAGTTACTCATTTCCATCACATGTCAATCCACTTCAATAAATCAACCATTTGTTGAAATCATTCATTTATCATTTTCCATGTCAAAACCCTGATTCAATAAAACAACTTCTTTATTGAAATCCATTTTTATAAACCATTTCCTTAACCCAAGCCAAGAATTTTTTTTTAAAATCTACATTTTAAAATTTAACAACAAGACCATTCAACCGTAAAACCCCCTTTTCCCAAAAGAATCCACAAAACCCCCCAAAGGGATTTCCAACCAAATTTTCACCTCAAAACCACAATTAATTTCAGTAAAAACAAATTAATTATAACCAAGATTCAAGTTCTAACAAAGTAGAGTCGAGATAAAAGCCAACTACCTCTTAGGGTTTGGCAAAATCGACCCTTCGCCTAAACACACTCCAAACCAGGTGAAAGCCTCCTCAAAACCACCTAAAAAACCCTTCCCTAACATCAACTAGATCAACCTTTAACACAAAAGGCAACACAACCCTAGATCTACATGAAACCCTTATAGATCTAGGAAACTAAGAGATTGATAGAGATGTATATCTAGAGGAAAACACAAATAAACCAAGAGGAGAGACTTACTTGGGAGAAACCACCTTCAAACCACCTTGAAACCCATTTGATTTTCTTCTAAAACAAGATAATAAGCTCCACCAAACTCTAAAAATTGGAAATACCGTGTGAGCCATGAGTGGGAGGAAGAATGAGGGAAAAATAGGAAATCCCAAGTGGCCTAGGACTTAAAAACCCCAACATTAAGTGGCTGCACGGTTACCCCGCACAGTTTGGAAAACCGTGCGCTAACCATGCAGTTTCCACTGTCTCACCTAGGGACTTCGTAGGGCTTTCCCGCATGGTGTAAAAAACCATGCGCCACCCGTTAGGAGCCCACTGTAAAGGGTGCACGGTTTTCTGGGCTAGACACACAGTTTGTTCAGACCGTGCGCTAACTATGCGCCCCTGTAAAAACTCCACAACTTTAAAATTTTTTCCCATAATTGTCTAAACTTTAACTAAACACTTCAAAAAGAACAAACAAACCGAAACAAGGGTCACATACCTCAAACCGGGGGTACTAAATTCTCCCCACCATTGGACTTTTTGTCCTCAGAAAGTAGTGAACCCACCCTTTGCTGAAAGAGCTCGGGCCATTACTCGACCATCTCTTTCTCCCGCCCCCAAGTCTCCTCTTAGATCTGGCCATGATTCCACAAAACCTGAACCAGACTGATGCTTTTACCCCGCAAGAATTTATCTTGCCTATCCACAACTCGCACTGGCACGTGCACCAACAAAGCATCTGGCTCTAGCTCAACAGGATCCCATCGAATAACATTGCCTGGATCTGGATGATACTTTTTCAACTATGACACATGAAACACATTGTGAACCGCCCTAAACCTAGGTGGAAAATCCAAATGATAATACACCTCACTAACCCAATCAATAATCTTAAATGGTCTCATATACCTCGAAGATAACTTTCCATACTTCCCAAACTGACGATGTCCCAACCTAGGAGAGATCCTTAAGAAAACATGATCACTCTCCTTGAATGAGAACGACTATCGATGATGATCTGCATACGATTTATGATGACTCTAAGTCATCTCCATTATCTTCCTAATTAACTTTATCTTCTCCATAGTCTCCTAGAAAAGGCTCAGTCCAACCATCAAGGACTCACCCATTTCCACCTAGCATAGTGGAGAACGACACGACCGCCCATGCAATGCTTCAAATAGAGCCATATTTGTGGGTGACTGAAAACTATTATTGTACAAGAACTCAACCAATGACAATTGATCCTCCCAAGAGCCACCAAAATCCATGACACATGCCCGCAACATATCCTCCAAAGTTTGTATCATCCTCTCGGATTGACCGTCCGTCTGAGGGTGATACACCGTGCTCATGGTCAACTTAGTTCCAAGGGTTTGCTATAAGGATTTCCAGAAACGAGATGTAAATCTCGGATATCTATCAGATACAATTAAAACTGGAACACCATGCATCTTTACCACCCCCGGATATTGATTTTGGACAGATCCTCCACCGTATGAGATTCACGAATTGGAATGAAATGGTCCGACTTCGTTGGCCGATCCACTATCACACAAATGGCATCGTACTTTCTAACCATTCTTGGGAGACCTATGAAAAAATCCATCACTATTTTCTCCCACTTCCAAACAGGGTTTGGTAAAGACTGCAACATTCTCTCTCGCCTCTGATGATCTGCCTTGACCTGCTGGAAAGTCAAGAATCTCGAAATAAACTCAGCCAATCTTATTTTCATACCACCCCACCAGAACTGAGATTTCAACGCTTTATACATTTTCTGAATTCCACGATGAACAACCCACTTGGAATGATGATACGCCCTGAGAAGATCCTCCTGAAAAGAAATTGGTACAACCATTTGGTTTCGAAAACACAAAACTGAATCACCATTCAGTTTTCAACCCTTAATGGTCTCCCCAACTTTGAGTTTCGACCTCATGGTCACACAATAAGAATCAGATATCTATGCCTCTTTAACCAGGAAAACCAAGTCAGGAATCAACAAAACTGGAAAGAAGACCACTCTATCACCCTGGTCCTCACATTCCAAACGTATGTCAGCTATAACTGACGTCAACTGCCACTAGTCCGATGCTTGTTTCACCACCTAAGAATATGATTTTATACTTAATGCATCTGCCACTAAATTTCCCTTACCCGATGTGTACATCATGTCAAAATCAAATATTTGAAGATATTCCATCCATCTCCTTTGCCTCAAGTTCAAATCCCTTTGTGAGAAAATGTCCTTCAAGATCTTATGATCTGTATATACTATGAATTTCTCACTGAGAGATAATGACTCCACACTTTCAAATCATGGACCACTACTGCTAATTCCAAATCATGAGTTGGGTATTTCTTCTCATGCACCCTCAACTACCATGAGCCTTACACAACCACATGATTCCCTTGCATGAGAACGCACCCCAACCCTGATCCCAATGCATCGTAATACACCACATACCCTTTTCCTGGTTCTAGAGAAACCAAGGTTAGTGTTGATGTAAGGAGACCCTTTAGCTCTTCAAAACACTGCTGAAACTGTTCATTCCACTGTAATGGAGCATTCTTTCTTGTCAAAGCTGTCATCAGTGAATCCAAACGTGAAAAATCACAAAACAAATACTGATAATACCCAGCTAGACCGAGGAAACTCCATACCTCAAACACATTATTTGGCGGTTTCCACGAGATAACAACCTCTATCTTTTCTGGATCCACTGAAACACCCCTTTCAGAAATTACATGGCCAAGAAAATAGACTTCCAATATCCAAAAGTCACACTTTGACAATTTGGAATACAACAGATGATTCCTCAAGATCCCCACCAATGTCACCAAGTGCTGCTCATTCTCCACCCTTGTCTTTGAATACACCAGAATATCATCTACAAACACCACCACAAATAAATCCAAATATCTATGAAATATCTGATTTATCAATTCCATGAACACCGCTGGCGTATTCCTTATGTCAAAGGGAATAACCACATATTCATAATGGCCATATCTACTTCTGAAAGCTGTTTTTGGAATATAATCCTTCCTCACCCGTAATTGATGATATCCCGACCTTAGGTCAATCTTAGAGAACCACTGGGCTCCCCTCAACTTGTCAAAAAAATCATCAATTTGTGGAAGTGGATATCTGTTATTTATCATAACTTGGTTAAGTCTATGATAATCAACACAGAGCCTCAATGTTCCACCTGTCTTTTTCACAAAAAATACAGGCGCTACCCACGAAGACGTACTAGGCCGGATAAACCCTTTGTTTTCTAACTCTTCCAAATGGACTTTCAATTACCACAATTAAGTAGGTTCCATTCGGTAAGATGGAAGTGAGATAGGAATGGTCCCCGAAAGGAGATCAATCGTAAACTCCACTTCTCTTAGGGGAGGTAACCCAAAGAATTCTTCGAGGAAAACATCCATGAACTGATCCACCACTGCCGGAAGAACACTCTGATAAACACCCTCTACTGATTCCAATGACAACACCTCCAAATGATACGATAAAGTACCCACTACTAGTGCCAACAAACCCGTTTCACCCTACATTTCGTGCCTCTCTCCATTAAAGAGATATCTAACTCCATCGTGTGTCATAAAAGCCACTGTTCGCGTATTACTGTCGATGTGGGCCTTAAATGCCACCAACCAATCCATTCCCAGGATTACATCATACCCATCCATCTCAAGCACTGAGAAATTCCACATTAGCTAAATATCACCCACAACGATACAACATGATCTACACAAGAAGGTTCGACACTCTCTTCGACCCAGAAGAGTTTGAGGTTTCAAAACTGAAGGCATCATTTCTACCATTAAACCTTGCAACTCAAACACACATGCAACAATAAAAGAGTGTGAAGCACCAATATCAAACAACACTTGCATAAAGGTATAATTTAAAAGAATAGTACCTCACACCATGGATGGTCCTGACTGATCATCCACCACAGCCTGCTCAGCTCCGAACAACGCCTTGGTTGCCACACTCTGCTCTTTATTGCCCTGCAGAGGAGTTGTGGTGTTCTGAGAATCACCATGACTGACTTTGCTCTGTTGATGAGGGTTATGCTTCTATCCCCGTACTGTCGAAGCATACGATGTCTGCGATCCCTGAGGAGTGTCACACACACCCGACCTTGGAGAATTACTACAATATCACTGAAGATGCCCCGTATACTTGCAATTGTGAGAAGCTTGTGGTTGTGCCGTACAGTCCCGCTTGATGTGTGCTGTAGAGCCACACTAAAAACATCCTGGTTTTCTCTGGGGCTTTAGAGGAAGATTTACCAATCCTACCATTAGATTATGTTCCATACTCCTTCCCTACGAATAAGTGTCCCTGCTCCTCTTGAACCCATCATTAGAGTTCCCACTATTCCCCATGGGTACCACCATGATTACTCTACCTGGAGCTCCTAACAGATTCCACGTAACCACCGATGCTTGATTAACCATCTCAGTATAATCACTAATACACATCACTGCTATTTTTGAACGGATCTCTTGCCTTAACCTTGATTCGAAGATCCCTTCCTTCAATGACATGCTACCCACCACATTGGGTGCAAACCACACTAAGCTCATAAACTTAGCGGCATACTCTGTCACAAACATATTCTCTTACTTCAAACTGAATAAATAAGTTGTGCGCTGAATTATGAACGTATGTGGGCAGAATTGTTTATTAAACAATTCCTCAAAGCCTTCCCACATAATACCCTGGTCCATTCCCTCTTGGACTACCAACTCCCACCACTGAAGAGCAAGATACTCTAGCTTATATGTTGCATTCTTTACTTTCATATCTACTGGTGTCCCAAATAATTTGAAAATTTTGTTCATTCTAGACAGCCACGCCTCTGCCCTTTCTGGGTCCCAATCACCCTTAAAGATGGGTGGATCCTAGTTTTGAAACTAAGCTGCATAATCAACATGCTTTGGGTCTTTCGATCTATTCACACTTCCCACAGCTTGGAAGGATTGGACTGTGCTATGGACTAACTACTGGTTCACCTAGGGCTTAGGTGAAACCATGTTCTCATCAGCCACTTCGGTTGGTCTGTACGATGCCTACCCAGTTCCATTTCTATAAACAGAAAACAAACAACCATGATTCTCACTTATATAGATATCAATAATTCCCATTTCAAATTGCATTACACAACAATATCACAACAGGGCTTTCCACCTTTCCACATTTTCCACGTTTCACCATTTTTGAAAACCAAACCATTTTCAAAATACCAAATTTATTCACATTACAATTTCACACATTTGAAAAACCATTTCTCAATTCAGCCCAAAAATCATTATGCCCAATGAAATGTGCATACTATAGGGAAGTCATTTCTACCATATATTCCATGCACATATCATTGGCTACACCCACGAAAATGAGATTGACAATGCCTATAAGTGTCTCCAAAACACTTATGTACCCAACTCCTTGGTAACTTAAAGTTCTTCATAAAGGGTTAGATACATCCTTTTATGATATACATTCCAAGTTCCGACATTCTTACACCTTGCTACCATCCTGACCCAAGGAATATACCACAAAAAATTTCAACTCCAAATCTGAGAATCTACTCCAAAGGATCGAACAAGCCGATACCTCTTGTAACACCCCACCCCTACCTCATTGGATTGAGGAGGTGGTGAGGATTAATTGGCCTTAAGAAACATTCCCAAGGCACCAAAGGCTAGAAATAAATGCCGAGGGATTTAAGGTATAGTGGGGAACAATTTTCCCATAATAAGATAACCCAACTCAACCAACCAACAACTAAAGATGCATTCACTTTCAAACCCAACCATGTGATACTAAAAATTCCATCACAAACCCCAAAACCATTCAACCAGACATGTACACAAAACATCAGATTACAAAGCAGAAACTAAACAACAAAACACCACAAGCCATGACACCACCACAACTCCACACCAAGCTCTAAGCTCCAAGCTCCACCAAAACATCACAGTGCACCACTAAAGGAGGGTGATGCCTTACCTTTTCCCACGTCATGGTAAACGACATCTGTAAAGACACCAAAGTGCCAAAGCAGGGGGTGAAGACAACTACTCAGAAGGATTTCTATAACTGACTTCCCTACACACGCCACCAGGATAAAACCGTTATCACATTTATATAATTTTTTATATAAAGCAAAATCAAGATACCAATTATTTATAATTGAAAAATTACATAAGACAAACATGCCGCACAAGGAAGCCAAAACAACCATGCCATGCAAGGAAGCCAATTCAACCATGCCACAAGCCGATTACCATTTTCATATTTCAATCACAAGCCCCTTCTACAAACATCACCAACAAAGCACACAACAAACCATGGTGGCACTTCCTGCCCAACCCATTCATTACTAATCCACTCAAGTGGTACTTCCCACCCACTTTTTATTGATGGTGACCCTTCCATCCACTATCCATCCCCTTTTTACAGTGGTACTTCCCGCCCACTTCCACACAACATTCAAACAAGCCATAACCAAGCATAACACACCAATGCCACAACAATATGCAATTACTCATTTCCATCACATGTCAATCCACTTCAATAAATCACCCATTTATTGAAATCACTCATTTATCATTTTCCATGTCAAAACCCTGATTCAATAAAAAAACTTCTTTATTGAAATCCATTTTCATAAACTATTCCCTTAACCCAAGACAAGAAACAAATTTTAAAATCTACATTTTAAAATTTAACAACAAGAACATTCAATCGTAAAACCCCATTTTCCCAAAATAATCCACAAAACATACCCAAAGGGATTTCCAACCAATTTCATACCTCAAAACTAGAAATAATTTCAAGAAAAATAAATTAATTTTAACCAATCTTCATGTTCTAAAAAAGTGGAGTTGAGAGAGAATCCACCTACCTCTTAGGGTTTGGGGAAATCGACCCCTCGCCCAAACACACTTCAAACCTGGTGAAAACCTCCTTGAAACCACCTCAAAAACCCTTCCCTAACATCAATAAGATCATCCTTTAACACATAAAAGCAACACAACCCTAGATATACATGAAACCCTTGTAGATATAGGAAACTAAGAGAGAAATAGAGATGTAGATCTAGAGAAAAACACAAAGAAACCAAGAGGAGAGACTTACCTGGGAGAAACCACCTTCAAACCACCTTTAAACCCTTTTGATTTGCTTCCAAAATGAGCTAAGGAGCTCCCCTAACCTCTGAAAACTGGAACTCCTGTGTGAACCACGAGTGGGAGGAAGAATGAGGGAAAAATGGGAAATCTCGAGTGTCCTGGGACTTAAAAACCCAAACTTTAAGTGGCCACAATGTTTCCCTGCATGGTTTGGAAAACCTTGCGCAAACTGTGCGGTTGCCACTGTCTCACCCAGGTCCTTCGCACGGCTTGCCCACACGGTCTGAAAAACTGTGCACTGCTCGTGCGGAGCCCACTATCAATGGTGCATGGTTTCTTGGGATGGACGCATGGTTTGTTCAGACCGTGCACCAACCGTGCGCCCCTGCACAACCTCCACAACTTTAAAAGTTTTTCCCAGAATTGTCCAAACTTCAACCAACCAGTTCAAAAAGCACAAACAAACTGAAACAAGGGTTACATACCTAAAACCGGGGGTAATAAAATCCCCTATTCTATGATGAGGATTGGATGGATGCATTATTGTTATTTAGGAAGAAGCATAGTAATGGTGTAATGGAATTATAGGTAGTGATTATTGTTATTGATGAGGTGCACCCTACTACTATAGAACCATGTTTTGTGAGGTCTATAGAATTTGGTCCTTTATAAAAATACCATTCATTTCTTGATCATATTAATCATGTGATGGAAACAAATTATTAATAAGAAGTTCAATATTTAGAAGGAAATATAGGGGTCATTCTTGTGTGTACTCCTGATTTACTGAATGATAATTTATCGGATGTGGAAGAATCTAGTGAGGCATGAGAAGATGTTGTGGGAAAGGGTAATGTGGTGTATGAAACTTATGAGTTTCTTATGATAGATAGTCATCAACAAGGCATTGGTAATAATCATACACTATTTAATTCTTTAGTCATAGGAATGTTGGGTTCACAATATTTTTATTGGGATATCATTACACTGGCTAATGAATTTCCTGGAATTATAAGAAATAGATCTTTATTAACTGATAACACCATCAATGTCAGGTAGGAGTTTGATAGTAAATTTTTCTTGAAAATTCTGATGAAACAATACCACATAGACTTACATTTTTCATTTATGGTTGATGATTCGAATAAATAAAAATATCCTATTTGATGTGAAAAATACAGGCTAAAATAAAAATTCTGAATGAGGGAAATATATGTTTTTTTTGTATTTTGGAAGATAAAAAAATTAGAAGTCCCTCACACTTATGTACATCCAATATTTTCATAGGATCACTCTTCACTTGATGCATAGTTTATATCAACTATTATTTTAGAGATTATATGAATGTGTTAGGACATTCTTGTGTCCCTTGTTCAGGAAAAAAAAATGAAACAATTGTTTAAATATAAGATATCCTATAGAAAATCTTGTAATGAAAACCAAAAGGTAATTGTGAAAGAGTATTGTTATTGGGATGAATCATATGAAATTTTTATGTAGCTTATGTGATTTTCATCTCTCAATAATCAGATTATTTATTATTTGGACGTTATTGAGTATATGTCCTCAGATCACCGAGTTGATCAATCAAAACATATTTAATAAATAAAATTGAAAAAATTTAATATATATATATATATATATTTAAATAAAATAACATGATTAATATAATTTTTAAAAACAAAAAACATAGGTTTAAGGAAATCTCTGAAAAAAATTAAAATGAGGGGAAATAACATGGCGAGGAAAAAAACTACCAACATAAATCAATGAAATTGTATGTTTTCAGAATTATAATTAAATTTGAAATATATATTTAAAAAATATAAATTTACTTGTGATATATTATCCAAATAGATAATAAATTATTTCTAGGTATGTATTCATGGTCAATACCATGTTCAAATTTTAAGATCAACTATTTTATTGTATTTTACTAAGTTAATTTTTTTTTCTAGGTCAGTACATCTCCCATTTACCTTCCTGTCTGATGAGATGGTTCATTTTTTATTACATTGATATAAATAAACATTAGTGAAATTATAATTTTTTTAAAATAAAATCTATTACACTTATTAAGATAAAATCATTCCACAAAAATACATAATTAGATAAAAACTTTACATGAATTGTAAATAAGTTTAGAATTTTATCAATTGATTTTAGAAATGATGAATTCAAAAATATTTTTTTTTCATTATCATTTTTTTATATTATTATTAAAAAATAAAAATATATTAGATATTAAAATATTTCCATGAAAAAAATTTTAACTTATATGAAACAAAACCAAAACAAATATTTTCTTGACTCTCGCTTATTAAACAATGTGATGCCCAACTTGTTTTCCTATCCCCCTAAAAAAGAGAAACATCAACACTCAAAAAAATCAAAAACACTAAAATTTCAAGATATTTTTCCAAATATATTTATATAATAAAATATTATTGCTCATCACAAAACTATTACATGATTGACCACTATAAAATATATTTTTTGTAAAAACCTGTACAATAATACTCATTGAACTTACCAAAAAATTACAATACTCAAAATGATATTTCTATCCCTCTAAATAAAAAATGTATTAACAATCTATCAACACCAAGACATGATATCATCAATTATTTTATCCCTGATGACTACATCATTCATACCAAGATAAATTAGTGAAGAAACCTAGCTATTGAAATATCACAAGGTCCTTGGTAATATAATTTATAAACTCCAATGGTATGTAATATAATGCAACTAGTCGACCGCCTCTAAGGAACAAAATAATTACCCATTGTAATTTAATCAATTACATGTATTTTTACATTTATAAAAAAATAATTGAATCATGAGAAATGTGAATAGATTTTGAAAATTAAATCTAACAAGAAAGAAAACATATAAACACCAGCATCAGAGGGAAATGGGAATGGTATGAGGTTGTCTATAGATTCGATCATTATTATCCACTGTTGTTTAAATTCCTACCATTTATCAATTCAGTAAAATTAATTGATTTAACCCCTATATTTATGTTATGGGTCTTAAAAAACATGGGAGACCTCTTATAGAGACCCTATCCTTTTATATATAACATTACACAATTTTCAGAATAATTATACATCAGAGTAAAAGCCAGGGATCGTAATTGCTAGTGTCTTGGAAGACTAGGTACATAATTAAACATTATAAAAAAAACTTTCATATTTAAACTCCATAATGAGATCATATATTCCATTGTACTCATACATCTTCCTAGAATAACCTGGGGATAACATGAACAAAGGGATGAGATAGAATCCCAGAAAGGGAATAACCATAAGAACAAAGCATTAGCACATGGGATAGAAGGCGTGACATGATGATATAAAAAGGCATGTAACATACAAAATCATAAAATATAAACATGGGATCATTAAAACATGGATTCATAGAAATGTGGAAGAAACATAAAACATGAATTTAGTACGAGACAACGCTAAACACCAAGACCATTTCCAATATTAGCACAAGCCATGACTAACCGCCAAGACCATTTCACATAGTAGCACAAGCCAAGGCTAACTGCCAAGACCGTCACACATAATGTCTCATGAGACTCAACTTTACCCAATGCATTGGAGTGATATTTGGGTTCACCCATCTTAAATTCCATGAACATGTTTTCCACATAAATAATCATACATAATTAATCTTTCATAAACATAAGGGTTACCCATGGAGAGAATTGGGTACCACAATCAAGACATAAAGCATAACCAATGGGAGTATCATGAAAGTGTCCATGAAAGAAAAGAATTAGAACATACATGGACCTTTATAAGTTAAAATAAGCACATATCATGGTATGTGATTTCAAACATAAGTGACAACATGTATGAAATGTATTTGAGAAATTTTAGCATTAAAACGTTTTTGTGAGGTTTTAAGGAAAATACTATAGAGATTTTAAAATTGAAAAGGGAAAAATATTTTTTATAAAACAATATGTGACCCAAGAATGTTTTCATAAAAAAAATACTGATTTTATAAATAGAATTTTGGATTAAAAAAATGGGATAGAGTGAACTTGAAATTGGGTAAAAATTTGGGAAGTTCCCTTAAAATGAGTTTGCTTATTGGGAAGTATCAAGGGGGAATCAATTAAAAGAATGTACATACACAAAAGAGAATGAGGGATGGATCTTGAAAAATGAATTTTAAGAATATAAAAATAATTTATAAGTTTTACATAAAAATAAAAGACAAATTCATTTGGGTAAAAATAAATATAGAGCAACCCGAAGGAATAAAGGTGGTTTCAGTAGAATTCATTACGGATTATCATCATGGTATCAGGTGTACTTAAGAAGGATTATTGAGAGATAAATGGGTTCCTAATCATTTATAAATCATGAGGTAATTATAGTGAAGTTTTGAAATCATACCCCATCATTATGGATTACACATAAAATTGCATAATATAGAGGACATTCTTGAATAAAAGTGAAATAGAGAGGATCCCTTAACTTAAGTCCAATAATGATATTTTCTTGAACTTAATGACATTAAAAATAAAATTAGGTTCATTAATTAATAATTATAGAACCTATTATATATTTAAAATATTTATTATAACCTTTTTAAGTTCAGTTAACCATTTTGGTTGGTTAAGAGGTTCAATTTCATTGTTTTGGTCTGTTTGCTTACCTGGTTTTAATTATCAGCTCATGTTCGGATAAACATGTATGATGAATGTGTTCATACATAACATAAGTTAAATTTTATTATTTAACATCCAGAATATTATATGGATAAAATTTAATTTGTTTACTTGGTGTGAAGTTGAATCATTATGTAAAACATTAGTGACAACCTTTTAGGTTAATTGGTGTTTTTTGACCACAAAGAACACATTTTTTTTATAAACCAAAACCATGTTTACAAAAAAAATTACAGAACCATGGATGAGTAATAATACATATATTAAGATCTGGTTCAACCTTGAAAAGGGTTTCATGACCATAATTTAAGATGGTAATGGAAATTGATAACCCATCGTCCTTGATTGTGATAATTTAACACATCTCAACCGGTGTTTTCATTTCTTTCAAATAAAAGATGAGGAAAAGAGAGAAGATAATGAATTATCCCATTATCATAATATAATTCCATTAAATTTATATTACCGGAGTTATCATACTATTTGGGTGAGGGTACACGAGGAAATAAATATGAAAAGAAAATAACTTAAAATAAATAAAATAATTGGAAAGAGGAATTTACCTCTTGAGTTTACCTCCTTTGGGAGCCTCTTAAGGGGAGATGATTTGGTATATTGAAGAGACTAGGGACTGTTGGACGTGGGTAATGAGCTTGGGAATAGATTTGGGTAGAATAGTGGCATGTAATGAGGCCTGAGAGGAGTGAAGAGAAGAGGTAAGGATTCATGGTATTTATAGTGGAGGGGAGGAGGGTTTTCATAATATTATAATCATAAATTTATTATTTCTTCAAAAGACAAGAAATAATGAGTATCAAATGACCTAGAAAAGTAATAAATGCATGTGAGTTTGAGATTTGGTTGCTTACATTACTTATAATGTGAAGAATATTTTATTTAAATTTTAATGTATTTATACAATAAATTAATGTATTTTACTATTCACCAAAAATTCAAGTATTTCAGAAAAATTCCAAAAATTCCCCCAAAACATTTTTTGATGTGTAGAATCCAAAAAAGAAATCAATTTTTCAAAAATTATTTTCTAAATATGATTAATTTAACTTTTAATTAAAATCACAATTTACTCAAAAAAACAACAATTTTAAAACATTTATTTTCTTATTCCTAGATATAGGTTTATCATACTTCCATTTGAATCTTATTTATATAATACCATAAGTAAGGTTACTATTATTTAGGGTATGTCACTATTCATAAGGGTAACATTAATATTCATAAGGGTATGTTACTATTCACCAAAAATTAATTTGGTCATATTAGACTCCAAATAACTTACTGATCACAATCGTGTATGTCAGATTTTTGAAATTCATATCACAAAAGTGACAAATTATATTTAAGGGACACATTGTACTTATTAGTTTATTATGTTGCAATTTCATGTGATTATATGGCATAATCATAAGAATTAAATTTCCATTGAAAAATATTGGGTCGTTATATTCTTCACCCCTTAAGAAATTTCACCCTCGAAATTTTGTTTTACATTCTAGGCCATAAACAAGTGTGGGTAAATTTCCTTAATTTCCTCATCTAGTTCCCATTTTTCCTCTTCATACATATGGTTCCGCTAGAGTACTTTGACCAGGTGATTAGTCTTATTACATAGAACTTTATCTCTAGAATCCAAGATCTTCACTGGATGATCCTTATAAGAAAGATCATCCTTCAACTATACTACCTCTAAAGAGAGTACATGTTAAGGGTATGGTATGTAATTCCTTAAGAGTGATACATGAAAGAAATCATGTAATTTGGCCATAGTAGGTGGAAAATCTAGTTGATAGGCCACAACCCTGACACGATCAAGAATATAGAAGGGGTTGATGTACCTGGGACTTAACTTCTCTTTCCTTCCAAACCTCATGACCTTCTTCAATAGACATATTTGTAGAAATAACATGTCTCAAACTTTAAACTCAAGGTCTCTTCAACGATTGTATGAATTACTCTTCTGTTGACTTTGGGATGCCTTGATATATTGCTGAATGGTTTTTACCTTCTCCACCATTTCTTCAACCATTTCAGGTCCTATCAGCTTACACTCACCAACTTCATCCCAACACACTGGTGTTTTTTATCTTCTTCTATAAAGGGATTAATATGGTGCCATTTGGATGCTTGAGTGGAAACTCTTATTATAAGAGAATTAAACCAGTGGAAGATGTTGGTACCATTCTATTTTGAAGTCCATAGAACATTCTGTCAACATATCTTCTAGTGTTTGAATAGTTCACTCAGATTGGCCATCACTTTGAGGATGATAGGCCACACTGAAGATCAGTTCAGTGCTTAGAGCATATTGGAGACTTTTCTAGAACTTTGAGGTGAATCTAGAATCATGATATGATATAATAGATTGTGGTACTCCATATAGACTTACCACTTATTTGATTTAAATTCGTGCAAGTTGATCTAATGAGAAGTACTCTTGAATTGCGATAAAGTGAGATGTCTTTGTAAGACGATCCAAAACGACCCATATAGCATTGTTTCCTCTAGATGTACTTTAAATTCCAATGGAAAATTCCATGGTAATGTTATCCCACTTTCATTTTGGAATGGGTAGTGGTTGCATCATCTCCTTAGACTCTTTCCTCTTAGCCTTCACTTTACGACATACCAGACACATTTATGTATATTCAGAAATATCCCATTTCATATTGTCCCACCAAAATATTTCTCAGAGATCTCGATACATCTTTGTGATACCTGGGTTAACAGAGAAGGTCAAGATATGCGCGTCATTCAAAAAATACTTCTTTATCTCTGGATCAGATGGTACAAATAATTGTGACCCAAATATTACAACTCCTTCCCCATCAATCAAGAACTCAGAGGATTTCCCATTTTTAACAACTTCCACCCTTTTCTGAAGTTCTGTATATTTTCTTTGAACATTAATTATTTTTTCCTTGAGGGATGGTTGAGAAATAATTTGAGAAAGGATTGATGATGTTTCTCCTTTAATGATTACCATGTATATCCTCTAGAAATCTAAAAGGATCAGATCATTTTCAATTATCATCATTGATAAAGATTCAAGATCCTTTCTACTTAGAGAATCCGCCACCTTATTTTCCTTACTAGGATGGTAGTGGATTGAGTAGTCATAATACTTGATGAGATCTATCCATATTTTCTGGTGCATATTAAGATCTTTATGTGTGAATATATATTTGAGACTCCCATGATCAATATATATCTTACACTTCTCCCTATAGAGATAATGACTCTAGATTTTCAACGTAAAGATCATAGCTGCCAACTCAAAATCATGCATGGGATAGTTTTGATCATGTATTTTCATCTTCCTTGATGCATAGACTATCACTTTATCATTTTTCATAAGTACACATCCTAAGAACTTCTTTAAAGCATCACTATACACCAAAAAGAGTTATCCACTTGTTTAGAGTGTGAGTACTGGAACAATGATTAGACTATTTTTAAACTCCTCAAAAGAGACTTCACATTCCTGAGTCTAGAATAACTTTACCCCCTTCCATTTCATCTTGGTCATTGGGTTTGAAAATCATGAAAAGTTCTTTACAAATTATCAATAATACCCAGCTAGACCCAAAAAGCTATGGATCTCCATTACAGTTATTGGTCTGGGCCACTCTTCAATTGCCTTTGTCTTAGAATGGTCCACAGATATCCCTTTACTGGTGATAACAAACCCCAATAATGAAACTTACTCCATCCAGAACTCACATTTACTATACTTTGCATATAGAATCTCCCTTTACAAAGTCTTTAACATAGTATTCAAAAGCTCCTCATGTTCCTCCTTGCTATTAGAGTATATTGGAATATCATTAATAAAGACTACCAAAATTTTTTCTAGGTAATATATAAAGACTTTATTCATTAAATAGATGAAAATTTCTTGATCATTAGTGAGTTAGAAGGGAATAACTATGAACTCATAGTGTCCATATCTCGTTTGAAAGGCAGTCAGGGGAATATATTCCTTCCTCAGCTTTAATTGGTGATATCCTGACCGAAGGTCCACCTTAGAGAAATAACTGGCCCCATGAAGCTGATTGAACAAGTCAATTATTTATAGAAGGGGATTATCATGATTTTATTGAGCTCACGATAATCAATTGAGAGGTGTATTTAACCATCCTTCTTCTTGATGAGGAGGACTGGCGCACCCCATAGTGAAGCACTTGGGTATATAAAACCCTTCTGCTGATTCTCCTATAACTGCTTCTTCAGCTCCTCCAGCTCAACAGTGGCCATTATATAAGGTTTCTTTGATATAGATAGAGATAAAAGAATAAGTTCAATTGAGAACTCAAACTCTCGATCAGGAGGAAGACCAGACAACTCTTCAAGGAATACATTAGTGTAATCCTTCACGATGGGCATGTCTTCAAGAATGATTCTCTCCTTTGTCTCAATGATTTGGACTAGATATGCTTGCTCAAAAGGAAGAAATATCCATACTTGAGATGATGATTATAAAATAGATTCATCTTCTTCCTTACACTTGTAAATAATTAGAGGATTCTTTGGGATGTGAAGAGTGATCTCCCTTTACCAACTATTGATTTTGGATTTGTATAAAGACAGCCAATCCATGCCTAGAATAGTTTCAAACTCCACTAAAGGAAGTATGACAATATTTTTTGGGAGGTTTAGTCCACAAACATTAACTGGGGAGGAGTTATAAAACATGGATTCAATAATTTCCCCATTCACTATTATCAAAGATAACTTGTCCTCCAAATTTTGATGTGGTGTTTTAATAGTTCTACTAAACTTGAGAGATATAAAAGAATGCGTAGATACAAAATCAAATAGTATGTTCACTATTCTTGAATGAATAACCTGCGTATCTACCACCATATCCTTGTTTGGATCCACCTCAGTTGTAGTGATATCATAAACCCTTCCTTGTTGTCTTGGAGGTTTTTGTTGATTTTATTCGATAACCCTTGGCTTAGGGAAATTGTTTTCACAATGAAAATTCCCCTTGTAGTTGTAACACTGCATCACAAGTTGAGATTTGATCTAAAACTTCCTATCTTCTTCCAAATTAGTGGGATTTTCCATATCCCTTTGGTAGTTCTTATCCAGATTTCTCAGCTTTTCACATTTGAAGCAATTCCTAGTCCCCTTTAGACAGTTCCCAAAATGCTTCTTCCCAAAAATTTTACAAAGTGAGATATTCAGGCTTCTTTACATCATGGGATTTGTTTTCTGAACCACCCATGTTGTTCTCCATTCTTCGCTTCTTGTCACTGGGACCATGAGACCACTAAGAGTCTCTAATATCAATTTCAACCTTGAGGAAGCAATTAACGATCTCCTCATAACTGTCAAAGTCTCAAATCACTAACACCTTACATAGAACTGGCTTTATCCTAATAAAGAATGATCCACCTTGCTTTCAATGTTCATGAAAATCCATAGGGGTACCTTGAAAGCCTTGTAACATTTTCTTTATACACCCTAATGTACTTATCTTTCTTCTACTTGAGACCGAGGAACTCTCTTTCCATATTGAGATAGAGTGTTTCGTGAAAATATTTATTGAAAAACATCCTCTTGAGTTACTCCCAATCCGTGAAATTAATTTCCTTTTGGTACTTTGTATTCTTGATCAGTTTCCACCACTGATAAGCTTTCCCATCAAAACGATAGACAACCAGTACATCTTTCTCTTCTTCCAAACATTGGACGATGGGGAATATCTTTTCAATGGAGTTAATCCACTGTTCTGCAAGGCAGGGTTTAGTTGATCTATTAAACATGGGAGGCCTTTTCCACATGAAGTATTCTATGAAAACATGATCTTTCTTTAGAGGAGGAGGGAGTTCCACATGATTCAAGTTATTATTCATAACTTTAGCCAGTTGAAAAATTACTGTCATGAATTTTTCATCACCCATTCCTATCATATCAGAAATATCATTAAGGAAATATTTTCATTTCTTATCACATTGGTTTTTGGAACATTTTATTCTATTTCCATACATTAACTATAAAAAAGAATGTACAATTAGAGGGTTTGAATACTTAGTTATTGAACATAAAATGGAATCCTGTGAACATAAAAGGATAAAATTTTAGAGGGGAAGTAAATCCAAACTTGTAATTCCTTAAGTTTAAATCTAGGTTATCCTCGATCTATTTATTAACTTATATTATTGTGGGATTTTTTATTCCCTTAATAATGGTTTGTACTAATATCATGAATTTACTAAAGCATATCTATCAGGAGTGACAAACCTAGACTACGGAAAGGCCTGTTATCGTGTACCAGGATACCCCAGGTCAAGCTCGAAACTCCTTGTTAGAGTTTTCCCTCCTAGGTACATTTGTGCCAGAGCTGCCTCTATCTATTTGTATCTAGATAGGGATGTATTTTCTTGATAAAACACTTACTCTATACTTACCAAAAATAGGGGTGTTTTCTTATGCTTATTATCATCCTTAAGGTTCTCACTAAGGTGTTCTATTCCTAATCTCCAAAATAACTAGACCATCCTCTGATACCAACTATAAAGACCCTGCCATTTTACATATAATATTACATGATTTTAAGAATAATTATACATCACAATACATGGGAAGGATCATAAAGTCTAGTGTCTTGGAATACTAGATAAATAATCAAACATTATAAAAAAACTTTTTATTTAAACTCTATAATGAGATCCTATATTCCATTTTTCTCACACATATAGAAAGGATAACCTAGGTATAACATGAGCAAAGTTATGATCTAAAATCCCAGTAAGGGAATAACCATAAGAACAAATCATTATCACATGGGATAGAAGGCATGAAAAGATGATATAAAAAGGCATTCAACATACGGAATCATAACAAATAAACATGGGATCTTTCAATGGAATCATAGAAATGTGGAAGAAATATAAAACATTAATTTATTATGATTCAAGGCTAAACTTAAAGACCGTTTCCCCTATTATTACAAGCCAAGTCTAACCGCCAAGATCGTTGTACATAGTAGCACAAGCCAAGGCTAACTGCCAAGACCGTCGCACATAACATCTCATGAGACTCAAATTTTTCTAATGCATTAGAGATATATCTATTCACACCCATATTAAATTCTATGAACATGTTTTCCACATAAATAATCATGCATAATCAATATTTCATAAACATAAGATAACCTATGTAGAGAATTAGGTACCACAATCAAAACATAAAGCATAACCAATGGGTGTATCCTGAAAGTGTCCTTGAAAGAAAGGAATTAGAAAATAAATTGATGTTAATAAGGTAAAATAGGCATATATAATGGTAAGTAATTTCAAACAGAAGTGACAACATGTAAGAAATTTATTTGATAAATTTTAGCATTAAAACATTTTTGGGCGGTTTTAAGGAAAAAACTATAGAGATTTTAAAATAGAAAAGGGAAAAATATATTAAATAAAACCATAAGTAAACCAAAAATGTTTTCATAAAAAAATAATTATTTTATAAAGATGATGGTGGCTTAAAACCGAGGATATAGTGCACTTGAAATTGGGTAGAAATTTGGGAAGTTCTCTTAAAATGAGTTTGCTTATTTGGAAGTATCGAGGGTGGAATCACTTAAAAGAATGTATATCCCTGAAAGAGAATGAGGGATAGACCTTGAAACATGAGTTTTGAGCATATAAACAGTATTTATAAGTTTTAAATAAAAATAAAAGACAACTTTATTTGGGTAAAAATAAAGATAGAGCAACCCGAAGGAATAAAGACGGATCGGGTATAATTCCTTACGAATTATTGGCATGGTATCAGGTGTACTTAATAAGGATTATTGAGAGAGAACGAGGTTTTTTATCATTTATAAATCATGAGGGAAGTATGGTAAAGGTGTGAAATCATACCCCATCAGTAGGGATTACACATAAAATGGAATAGCATATAGGACATTCTTGAATAAAAGTGAAATAGAGAGGATCCATTACCTTAAGAATGATGGTGATCTTTTATTGAACTTAATGACCTAAAAAATAAAATTAGGTTCATTAATTAATAATTAAAGAACCTATTATATATGTAAAATATTTATTATAGCCTATTTAAGTTCATTTAATCATTTTTATTGGTTAAGAGGTTCAATTTCATTATTTGGGTATGTTTGCTTGCCTGGTTTTAATGATCGGTTCATGTTCGGATAAACATGTATGATATAGGTGTTTGTCCAGAATTGAGGTTACATTTTATTATTGAACATCTATAAGCTTAAATGGTTTAAAATTTAATTTTTTTTACTTGGAGTTAAGTTGAATCATTTTGTAAAACTTTAGTGAAAACCTTTTGGGTTAATTGGTGATTTTTTGACCACAAATAATGCATTTTGTTTTATAAACCAAAACCATGTGTACAAAAGATTCCAAAACCATAGATGAGGCATAATAAATATATTATAATCTTGTTCAACCATGAAAATGGTTTCATGACAATAATTTGATACGGTAATGGAAGTTGATACCCTATCGTCCTTGATTGTTCTAAATTAAGACATCTCAAATAGTGTTTTCATTTCTTTTAAATAAAAGATTGGGAAAGGAGAGAAGATAATTAATTATCCCATTAGAATAATAAAAATCCAGTACATGTATTTTACTGGAGTTATAATACCATTTTGGTGAAGGGAGGTGAGGAAATAAACAAGAAAATAAAGGAACTTAAAGGAAACAAAAGAATTGGAAAGAGAAATTTACCTCTTGAGTTTACCAATTTGAGAGCCTACTAAGGGGAGAGGATTTGATATATTAAAGATACTAGGGGATGTTGGATTTAGGGAAGGATCTTGTGAAGAGATTTTGGCAGAATATTGGTATGGTTCAAGGCTAGAGAAGAGTGAAGAGAAGAGGTAAGAATGAGTGGTATTTATAATAGAGGGGAGGAAGATTTTCATAATGTTATAATCATTAATTTATTATTTCTTCACAGGACAATAAATAATGAGTATTTCATGAAATATAATATTAATAAATGAATGTGAGTTCAAAATTTGGGTGCTTACATCACTTATGATATCAAGAATAGTGGATTTAAATTATAATGTATTTATATGGTAAATTAATGTATTTTACTATTCACAAAAAATTCAAGTATTTCAGAAAAATCCCAAAAATTCACCCAAACCATTTTTCAATGTATAGAATACAAAAATGAAATCCATTTTTCAAAAATGATTTTCTAAATATTATTAATTTAACTTTTAATTAAAATCACAATTTACTCGAAAAAACAACAATTTTAAAACATTTATTTTCTTATCCCTAGATATAGGTTTATTGTACATCCACTTGAATATTATTTATATAATAACATAATTAAGGTTAATATTCATTAGGGTATGTCACTATTCATAGTGGTAACATTACTATTTATAAGGGTATGTTACTATTCACCAAAAATTAAGTTAGTCACATTAGACCCCAAATAACTTACTGAGCGCAACTGTATATGTCATATTTTTGAAATTCAAATCACAGAAGTGACAAAATTATGTTTAAAGGTCACATAGTACTTAGCAGTTCATTATGTTGTGATTTTATGTGATTATATGGCATAGTCATAAGAATAAAATTTCCATTTAAAAACATTGGGTCGTTACACCTCCCATTCATATCAATCCCACCTCCTCTGTATTAGAGTTATTTCCCCAAAACCAAATTCTATGTACTTTATGATTAAATTATTATGGTTTTAAATATCAACAAAGTTATTACCACAACATGATTTTTCTTCTAGGTGACATTTTATGTGATATTTTTCTAAGGGTACTCATCACACTAAAAGTTCATAGTAGCTCCTTGATATAATGAGAACCTAGAAGTGCCATGATAATATTTTTAAATATATATTCTAAGGAAATATGATATAATTTTATTGGACATGAATTCTAATATACCACAATCCATCATTACTAAATTCATAGTTTAGTGACTATTCATTAATAGCGGTTTAATAGACCACCACTGAATAGTTGTAAGAATTTAGTGATAGTTTTTCTATAACCCCTCTAAATGTTATATATTTATTAAAAAAGCACACTTTATCCCCAAGCCCCATTCTCCATGAAAAAACCCTTTAACCTAGATCCCTCACCACTACTGCCTCTCCCCCTTATCGGTTCTTCGGTTTCCCCAAGCCCCTCGAACCCTCACGAGTGCTTCAGTTCGCCCTAACCCCCTAAGCTTGTGCTCTATCTAGTGCTCCAGTTTCCCCTATGTTCCCCCATGTTTGAGAAATTTCCAGTGCTCTAGTTTACCCTAAGACACCCGATCCCTCACCCTCTCCCTCTCCAGCATTATGGTTTCCCCTGAGCCCCCACATTCTCCCTCACAAGCTTTCTGATTTCCCATGACCCTCCAAGATCTTCCTTTTCCATCACTTCTTTTAGCCCCTTCTCACATTAGTCATCCTTTCTACACCTCCCCCCTTATCCCATTGATTTAAAATAGTGTCAAGACCTCATTTATTACAATTTTATTCTTCTCCCTTATTCCTTTCCCCCCTCGCTCAATTTTCTTTAATTTTATGAACCCCAACCAATGTTTGGGTTTGGATTAAGGATTGGGGAAGTTATAATGATGTGTATTTGGGTTCTCTAGGTAGAGGAGGTTGTTTATTGAGTTGATTGTGCATTCTACATCAAAGGTGATAGGTTTCAGATGTTTCCTCTTGATGTAAGGAAATAATTTCAATGTAATTCTCTTGTAATTTAGGGTTTTCTGTTTAAGAAAATGTTTTTTTAGTTATATGATATAAAAGGGAAGTTATTTGATGTGTGTTCATGTTTCTCAATCTGTTTGTAAACATACAATGTTGGGTATGTTAAAATTATATTCATTTCAGGTTATGAAAATAAAATAATAATATGAATTGATGTTATTCCCTCATGAGAATACCTTTAGGGAGTGTATAATTATTTTCACTATCATAATATTAAAACATAGTACTTTTTATTATTATTATAAAATATTACACCTTGAATGGTTTATAATAAATGAAATAATTTTTTAAATACTAGTAAAAAATATTTTCAAATTTTTTTTAGTATAGAATACGAATTAAGAAAAATAAATTACATAAATCATAGTTTTATTTATGTTAACACATTTTTATGAATGAATTGGTTTTTGAATAAGTATTTAATTATGATGTATGTTATTTATGAAACCACAACCTGTTATATTCATATTCTTCCTAATATGTCTTATAAAATCTTTTTAGTACTATTAGTATGTATTCTTAATTGCATCTACCAAATCTCATACTTTTTTTTATTTCCTATAAGTATGAATTGTTTGTTTCCAAATCAATATCTTATGCTTAATTTGCAATTATACTAGTTTTAATTACAAATTTCCTATGAGATATCTTATCATTTGTTTAGTTTTCTAATAGTATGTTAATTTTTCTCATTTTCCACCTCTTATATTTTTTTTCTTAATATTAGTTTGAATTAGTTGATTCATATTCCATATCTTATAATCTGTATAGTTTATCATTAATGCGAATCAGTTGTTCCCTATTTCACCTCTTGTACTTTTGTTTTCTTACTATTAGTATATACTATAATTTGGTTATTCAATTATATATGCATTATTTATATTACAATTATTATGAATAAATCTTCAATTATATCATGCATTGGGAATTATTTATATTTCTCATAGTATTCCATTATTTTTACTTATTACATACCTTATACTTAGGATGAACCTATGGAAATTCATAATTTTCCATTTTTATCTTTAAATGGTATAAAAGTGTTTAAATAATTTTCATAGAACATGGTTACATGCCAATTGGTTGTTAAAATTACCGATGGATTTTATAATGGTAAATAACTATTCAAAGGGGTGCTAGACATCAATTTTGTCATTAAAATATATGTGTGTTTTTTTAGAGGCATGTTTTAGAAATTGAAGTTAGTTTATCTTTCATATTTATTTAAATGGTTTTGAGACCATAAGTCTCATGATGGTTTTAAATTTTTTAAAAGGATAAAGTTGGTCTTGAAAAATGGTTAGTTAACACGAGTTGACTTCCTTTAAAGAGGGGTGTCTTACCTTGAAAATTGATTTTACAAAAATATTTAGATTTATAAATTAAGTTTCAATGTGTGGTTTGATAAATTATTTTTAAATTAAATTTGAAATATTGTTTTCTAAAAGTTTATAAATGTATTGGATACTCAATCTATTTATGAAATCCTGATTGAAACTTTAAGAAAAGTGTTTTTATAAATTTGTGAGACCCTATTAAGACTCGTGTGACTATAGTTATTCCCAAGGAGGCTTGTTATACAATGAGTGGATGATATTTATTGATGTATATTTTTGTATATCTTTATTATTTTATGATTTTTTTATTTGTTCTATTTTACATAATACTATCCATGGCTGATGTACTTTTTGTTACTTTGAACTTTTTAGTACTTATATGAAACTTCTTATAACCACTTGGGTTGTGTTTTTTCACTTCTATTTATCACTTTTTCATACTTAGTAATAATTATGTGTTTTATTTTTTAAAGAAAATATAGGTACATTGTAATATATATGGATAAAATATGGATCACATTACTGAGGAACATGCCTTATTATGGTAAATATTTTGAGTTGTTTTTAGATTTTTAAAATTTCAAATCAATTCGATGTTGGAAAAATAATATTTTCAAGTCCTAAATGTAAATTTAGAATATTTTTGAAGTGAGATGTAGTTTTTGAACACTTTATACTAAATAAATTTTCTTCTCAATATTTGTGTTTGATTTGGCAGGGAGAATAAAACTTTATAAAAGGTTTGAGCATTGATTTAAATTAATAAAATGAGCTCCCAACTTTGTCAACAATGGAAAATAAAATAAAAAACCATATAAATGATTCTTTTTTTCATTGAAATACAACAAAATTAAAATCATAACATATTTGAAAAACTAGTCGAGGGTGCTACAAATAGTATATTGACAAGTGATGTTTTTGGGACTATAGGACAACCAGATTAAGATTGTAACATGTCATTGGATCCTCCACTTGTTTATGTGGATGCTAATGTAATAGATAACTTCACTGATTAGAAAAATTAATTTCATGATTTAGTTGATAACATAATTAAAGAGCTATATTGGGGATGTCTGAAATTCTCAAAAATTTATTTCATGTGGAATTTATACCGTATCAAATACATATGAATAATTACAAATAAGGATATGTATATGATATTGTAATTTTTCACTGATTCATTTACTGAATCTATTATCATTGAGTATTTTTATTATCTAAAAAAAGTTATTAGAAACCTTGGTCTATCATATAAAAAATACATGTTTGTCTCAATGATTGAAATATTTATTTGGGAGAGGATTCAAACAGAAAGGATTGAAAAAATGTTTATCTTATAGATGGAAGTCAATGGGTGATGTTGGAAGTATGAATCAATATTCTATAATGATTAATAAGAAAAAAAACCTAAAATTATTTTGTTTTACTTCCCTTTAAGACCTTGATTGAAAAGATTATTCATGTCATCGAAAACATACGAGAAAATGAAGTGGCATTTAATAGATAATAACAATGATGGGTTAATGTGACATCCAAGAGATTCAAAATTGTAGAATAAATTTGATTCATTACATCCATATTTACCATATGATCCTAGGAATGTGCGATTGGGATTGACAGCTAATGGATTTAACCCTTTTGGACTTTTAGAACCAGTTATAGTGTTTGGGTAGTTGTTTTAATCCCTTACAATCTACCTCTGTGGATGTCTATGAAACAAATGTATTTTATCATTTTGATTATTCTTCCTAGATTTATTTTTTCTAGAACTGATATTGATGTATACTTGTATTCTCTATGTAAACAATTATAGGAGTTATGGAGTAACAATGTTGAGACATATAATGCATATTTTAGAATAATTTTCAAAAAGAACGCTACTCTAATGTGGAAGATTACTGACTTCCCTAAAATTGGGAACTTATCTGGTTGAAACACTTAAACATGATTAGATTGTCCTATTTTTAACATTTATTTTTATCCCAAATGAATATCTTATAGTAAAAAATGGTGCTTCTTATGTCCTAAAATATTTCTCGATGCATCTCATATATTTTAGATGAACAAGTTAAAATTAAATTATTCTATTGACTATAGAACACATCTAATTTTATTGATAGGGTTTGAAATATTGGAATCATTTAGAACTGTTGAAGTAGAATATGGGAAGGTGAATCATTTGAATGATAGTGGGAGACAAGTCTGAAGTGCATCACCAAGTGAATTTGGAATGCAACAATAGAAGGAAAATATATATTATTCAAAATTATATACTGGAAATTTAATTTTTTGAAAAATAATATTGATTTTTTGCATATTGAGAAGAATGTTTGTGACAATTTGACCTTTAAATTTCTTAATGAGCATGGAAGATTGAAGGAACATCTCAATGCTTGGAAGAAATTACATAAAATGATCATAAAGCATGATCTATGGCCAAATGAGATTGGAAAGTATGCTCTAGAAACTTTTTCAATGAATAATAGGGATAAAGATACATTCCTTCAAATTTTAAAACATGTGATGGTATTTTATGGGTATCCAAGTAACATATCAAGGTGTGTCAACTTAAATCATCATATGTTACATGGAGAAAAAATAATGATCCACATATTTTTTTACATCATTTACTACCATTGGAACTGTGTAAATTATTACCTAAAAAGGTTACTATAGTTATAGTCCAATTGTGAAAATTCTTTAGAAAAATATGTGAAAAAACTCTACAACTATCTAATTTTGACAGCCTTTAGGTGATATTTGTATTGAAACATGGTAAAATAGAGATGATATTTCTTCCATCATTTTTTTCATGATTCATTTAACTGTTTGTTTGAGAAAAATAAATTAACATGTCCCACACATTATCGATGGATATATTCAATTGAGATGTACATTATTTTTATGTTTTTCATCCAAATTAAATAATTATTGTCACTTTATTAAATACATAATTATATAATATTTATTTTATTTCACAGATATCTTGGTCATTTAAAATCATGTGTGAAAAATAAATGTGAACCTAAAGGATCTATTTTTGAAGGATATTTAGAAGAAAATCAATTTAAATTTTTTTCTAGAAACTTGGACGATATTGAGACAAGATTCAATGGATTTTAACATGTTTATGACACATAAACTCAATAACAACAACCTGGGAAAGAAAAACTCTTTCATACTATTTTTCAATCAGTTGGGAGGATTATAAATATTACATTAATATAAATGAAATTATTATACTAACATATATATGTTTTTCTGAATAGTGAAATTTTAGATCCATTTATTGAAGAGATCAGGATATAAAGAAAGAAAATAATGAGAATCCAAACATGAAATGAGAAAGATATAATTAAATATGTTAATAAAGATCTTATAGAATCTTTTTTCACATAATTTAAGTGTATAAAAATTTCAATCAATATGGATATTAGGTTGACACATATATTTTGTAAATATAATAATGTATATTATATTTTGTAGATAATAAATACGGATACCTGGGTTTATTTGTTAGGATATTTTATGTTTATGGATCAAGGTCCTCGAAAATAGGCTAGAAAATTTAATTCTTAATGTTTGAATGGATTTAAATTTTGTATACTTGATTGAGAAGAAGGTTTGAAAACATAGAATTATGATATATTTACCATTTTTGAATTGGAATACTATGGAAAGTTGAATAATATTATCTAATTAAACTACCACAAACAGTTTTTAGTTGTTTTATTTAAATTAAAGTTGGTAGATATTACCTAGTGTATTAAAATATATTACTTGAAATTTACTTCTATAAACTTCTCTCGCTTCATGAATATCAATTATTGTGAATTATATGATCCATATATCTTCTCATCACCTGTAAAAATGGTATATTATATGAAATATGTCATGGATTAAGGGTGGAGTGTAGTTGTTAACTTAAAAAAATAGACTTGTATAATAAGGGTGATGAAGTGGAACATTTTACCTCTAATAGATAATCCCATCAACAATAACAAATGAACTTCTTATTCCATCATTATATTGAAAATATTAGTTTAGAATGGGTGGCTAAATAAGATTAAGTAATGATGGAGTGGGATAATTCCATGATTAAAGGAAAAAATTATTGTATGTGAAGTCATCCATTAATTTATCGACCACTTATGTTATATGTGAAGTCATTCATTATTATAACTACATATATTTTGTTTGTCAGTACTGTGCATATGTTATCATTTTTATTTTTTTCTTCAAGATTTTTTTGAAATATATGTTTTGAAGTTATTTTTATTTGATTAAATGCTAGTAATTACCAAGAAAAAGAATTTCAAGAATCCCATTTGACTCCCAGTTGAAGTTCCCTCGACCACATAGATAGATAATGATCCATCGGTCTCCCTCCCTATAGTATCTGATACACCATCGGTCTTCCCCCTCCAATATAAAAGTAATTTTTATACATTTTGGTGTAATTAAATGTCATTATGTAATTAAATTATAATATTTTAAAAATGAAACTCTCTGTATAGATGTTATTCCGCTTTATCATTGCGGATCTTGTCATAAGAAAGTGAACGTTGAAAAAATTGGGTAAGAAATGGAAATATTTTAAATGATGATTATGGAATGAATTCAATGATACATCATTGAACACTCAAAAACAGTTTGATAAGGTACTTGAAGGGGTTCCTAGAGAGTAGTGGATGGTGTTTGTTGATATCCATCATCACGAGAAGCATGTTGTATTGAAATATATATTATTATATTAATCTTGTTTTATATATATATATATGAATATGAAAAGGATATGGAATTACGTACATTACTATTAAATGAAATTTTATTTATTTTAGGATGTTTCAAAGAAAAAATTCATCAAGTCAAGCTAATCAAATCATCTTACACACTATCAGGTCAAAGAGATTTTCTAGAAACAGATTGATATTGGTAATATTTTTATGATTTTAAATATTCATACGATAACATTACATGTTTCATATATTAAATGTTTTATTTATATTTTTTTAATGTAGAAAATTAATTTTGGGTGCCAAGTCTCCTTAACATAACTTTGGTTGGATGTTCATACAAAATATGACGAGAATATTATAAATAATCCTTCCAAAGAAGTTAGGTTATGAATTCCTTTTTTATTTTAATAACCTATTATCAGTTGTCACTATGTTAATATTTATTACTTTAAATATGAATGATATTTGATTTATGGAGAAAATAAAAGAACTATGGGATAAAATTTCGTTCTCTCCTTCTCGGCCTCCCAGTATGATTCTGTTGGTCAAGTCCTTGGGGAGGATCATCTTGGTTGCCTATATGGGATGAGTTTGGGAGCATTACTATCTAAGGTATTATGAAGTCTACTAGGGATAATAGTAGAAACTACTCTTAGTTTTAGTTACACCCTACCTCGATATTCTCATTGAGAATTATTGCAATGAAAATCACAATTTAGGAACATATGGATCATATAAAGATTCAATATGAAAAAGTTCATTGCTCTGCAAAAAGTATTGATTGAATTATATCAAAAGATGAATTGATGTGTCCCCAATGATATTTCATCAATGGATGGTTTGTTTGTATAAATCCCCAGCCTTAAACCTTACTTAATCTTGAGTTATTACAAGATTACACATTGATGATCTTTTCGGGTTTAGAGTTTTAGAGAATTAGATCATAAAACTTGCATTACATTCCACATATAAGCAAAGTGGTTACATAAAGATAGTATTCTTCATTCCCATCAATGGAAACACATTTAAAATAAAACATGGATTATTTATTGACACATCCTTGACTATATCATCATATCATGTACCTTTCCCTTGACCTGTGAAAAACATTTCAAAAACTTGGGATGAGCATAAAAACTCAGTATGGGTTAAAAAAACATGGAAAGGAAACATGAGTTCATATATACATAAGAATGAAATCATACTTTACCCATAAAACATAGGCACTTTAACACACCTCATAAAATCATGAATAAATCATAGAAATCATAAGACATAAAGGTAACTTGAGGCATTCATAACATTCTTACGTAGGGAGTAACCCTCTTGGTTACATTTGGAATACCCATCATAGTATATTCCCTAAATCTCTTCAGAGAAACCTTAACGTTTCACTCCTTCGCGTTACCAAATGCATTGGAGAGCTATATCGGGCTCACCTGCCCTTAGTTTATCACGGAACCACCCGTTTTCATAATAATGCCCAAGAACCTCAACATAATCATATCACATAAAACATGCATAAGGGAAACATAACATTCCCACCTTTCAATCCCAAGATATAAATACAACACATTTATAACAAAACATTATGAAATCCATTTTCGATACCAAATTAAAAGAAAAGTAAAACATGGTATTTATTTTTCTTTTAAAAAGAAGTTATGGCTTGTAGAGGAAGCCGAAACTCAAATAACGGTCACGACGGTGGAGAAGTAATTGTCGCCACATACGTACGACAAAAACATTCCCTTTTGTTATTTAGTAAACGCTTCGTATAAAAAATATTACTTTTGAATAAACAGAAAAGTCAAAGGGGGTTTATACACCGTATAAAAGAAAGTTGTGTATAAAATAAAATATGCCTCAATGAAAGGAGATTGAGACGAATTCCCATACAATGATCATTTTTAAATAAAATAGATCTATTATGTGTATTCACTATATGTACACATAAAGAGAGTATAAATACAAGATAAGACATAATAATATCAGGACATAATTTGAAAGTAGGATATTAACCCAAAGAACGGAAATTGGGTTAAGAAGTTCCCATACCTCGTATCCGACTTGACCCGACCGTTCTTTAATCTCCTGAATAATAAACTTGAGTTAATATCTACTTGCTTATGAACCTTTTTCAAGTTCATTATTCCTTTTATACCATGTTATGAACATCATGTAATCATTTAAGTTAATAGTGTTCATTTTGTCGGTATTTGGTTCTTAAGTCAAAAATAGACTTCTTACACTTACATGTTGTTAATTTGGTCAAAGGTTCGTTATATCCAGAATGATATTAATGATTTGGATAACATATATATCATATATATTCAGAATATACATGTATTTATAATATTACATCACATTTAGAGGTAAGAAATGAAATGCACCGTTCATGGAGACGGTAAGCCGTACGTACGCATGAACGCTACTTCCATTTCTATTTCGTATTTTCTGGAATGGATTCATAATGATATAAGAGTATATTATAATTCCAGTATAATAAGATATATAATATCATTAACTTATCCTTTACACATCCCACATATGGTATTAACGAATCAAATCACTTTCAGGGGGCGGTAGTCCGCACTTCCTAAAATGAAGATATCGTGTTTACCCATAATGGGAACCATAAAGGTATGCCAAAAATAAAAAAAACATAAGCTTAAGGAAAACATAAACATATTATATATCATATATAAAAATAGTTACATCATAATGGCCACCTTTGAAGGTGTTAAATGAGTATTGAGCAATCATCGTTTCGGGAGGCAGAATTTCGCCATCCACGGAAACCGTATGTTCTTTAACCATTTGATGTATTTGTGTGAGAGTGTAGCTCAAATATATCTTATAACAACATCCTAGTATATTGAAGATACTGATTTTGTTACAAAATAAGTAAATAAAAAGAGTTTATGGGATTGGAGAAACAAAATAAAACAAATGAACATGAGATAATGAATTACCTTTAAAAGTGAAACTCCTTTTGATTTGAGCCTAAAGGCTTCCTTTGAAAGGATTCTTCCCAAAGGTCTAGGATGAGGAGAGGGATGTTGAGAGAGTAAATGGGCAGGGGTTGGCCGAGCCAAAGGCTTGAGGAGTGTGTGAAATGAGGTAGAGGTGGGGGCCTTTTATAAGAGGAGAGGAGGGGCACTTTTGGAATGTAAAGAAATATTACTTTATTTGAAACTGTGTTTCGGTTTTAAAATGTCCCACATTGATATAATTCGTGGATAAGGTGATAAGGGTTCGAAATACACTCATCCAATTGGTTTTGGCCATGTGTAGGTTTTAGATTTTTCATTATCTTTCCATTTTATTTAAATCTTTAAATAATGAGGTCATCGTTGCATCATCATGATGTCATAAATAATTTAATTTATTTAAAGTCTAAAAATTATAAAAAAAATACTATGATGTAGGAAATCTTTTTATCTTTCCAATGAATATTTATAATCAAAAATCTGATCTTTATAACCCCATGTAAAAATTGTTTTCGTAAAACATAATATGTTTGTGTCATTTTTACTTTTACATTAAATAAAAAGTTATTTATGTCATTTCCCAACCAAAGTGTCTCCATGGGGTCCCCAAGTTGACCCATGGCTTTTCTTGGTCGGCCATGACAAAACCAATAAGGTTGGGACATGTGTCTAGGTCATTTCATATTGTTAAAGAATTATTCATACCTTAAACTACCCTAATTACCACTAATCGCGATTAAGAACTTAATAAGTTACTATTCACCAAAAAATTATTATAATCTCATTGAACCACATTTTACTTCTTAATGACAATCATGTATGTCGGATTTTTGAAATTCAAAACACAATGATGGAAAATTTTCATTTAAACGGAAAATCAGTCTTTATATGTACCACTTAGTGGTTTCACTATTCATCAAAAATTGAAGTTTTTCAGAAAATTACCAAATATTCACCCTAAGCTATATTTGATATTAAAAATTCAAAAATGAAGTCTATTTTACAAAATTCAAAACATATAAGTCACATTAATTAATTTAATAATTAATTTCCGCTGTCATAGCAAATAGCGTGTTTTTATAAAACAATAAGTATCAAAAGATTGACACCAGTTTAAGTCTAATTTCAAAGTGAAATTGATTCCAATGACCACCATTGGATTAAATGGTAAAAATATATTCATATTACACATTAAGACCAATTCAAAAGATAATCTAATCATATAAATAAATTAGATTAAAAATCAGTTTTGATGTAAAATGCAGTATTTTTCACTATTCATTAAAAAATGAACATTGTTAGAAAAATACCAAAAATTCACACAAAGTAAATTTTGATGTCCCAATCATAAAGAATAAGTTTATTTTAAAAAACATAGTTTATAAAATTGTCAAAAGATAGATTTAAAAAGGGTTTTCCATCATAAGGCAGTAAAACAATCTTTTAAGAATATTAGTGTATTCCATGCTTAAGATTAGATTTATTTTCATTTTAAGCCTCTAAAACACTATCTTAATCATTAATAGACATAGATAAAAACATCTATTATTCATTACTTACTTGGGATGTTACAGTTTGAGTAGGTAAATCACACAAAATCATAATCATTTAATACAAAAAAATTTTTGGTTTTAAGTTTAAATTAAAATATACAACACTATTTAATTTTTAAGAAAATTTTCATATAGGCGAGGGTAGTGGGGATTAGAGATATAGATAGAGATAGTGTTGATCAAAGTTTATCAGGTAGTGATTAGGGTTGAATTTTTATTTGATGATGATATGTAATTGAACTTATGATAGTCTAACACTAATATAGTGATTGATAAACCATGTTGTGGTTTCTGGTAGGGGATATCTTTATTTACCTTACATTTAATAAAAATATATATTCATGGTTCATTTGATATGTTTTATTTAAAAGTTTACCTTATACTCATCATTATCCGACTCCTCAAGTTTTGTGTTTTTATTAATCCTTTAAATTATAACTCTTATTTTTTTCAAAACATATGGCCTCTTTCTACCATTTATGAATTTATTCAGTTCTGACTCTAACTTGGTAATTCACCAAGTACTACTTGGATAACTAAACATACTGGTCATCTTGTATCTAGACATCCCACTAGTATTTTTCTTTTATGTGGAATATATATATTGTTAGATTATATCTACTCTTAGGGATATCTCTCAATCATTATATATGTCCCAAATTAATATAACATAGAACTCATCATTCAAGGGGCCACGATCAACTATTAATTTCTTACTCAAAATTATCATATCATATTAAAGATATTATCTATGTAGAATATCAGATAGTGAACCTTAAAGTAGTTTATTCATAGATATAAAATTTCTATCAGTATATACACTCCAAAAAATTATTCTCTAATTTTAATCATATCTTAAAACTTATTTAATGCAATAATATACCATAAAAATTCTGTATAACGAGTATCTTGAATATCTTCATTCTATAAGATGAAACATCTACATCATCTTTTACCTATTTTTCCAAATGATTATTTTTTATGTAATATTATTAATGGAAACAACTTCTTTTATATTATTTATTATTACTTAGTATGGATAAATCATTAGATATCATACAACTCTATTCTCACCAACATACTTGGGAACTATATAATACTTCATAGATGTACTCTTCAATACATATTAAGTTCATCTATATTTAATTAATTCTTATTGATTAAAAATACAAGAAAAACCAAGTGGATTCCATATTTATACTATATAAGTCACCATCCTCGACTAATTTTTTTTGTTATCCCATCCTTAGAGCTTATATGAAGGTATTTTGGGGGATTTCAAGTACACTTTAAGATGTTATCAATATGTAAATTATAATGTTGTAAATGCTATATAAAATATATTGGAACCTTGTCACATAAGTGTTTGGGTGAATGAATTCATGGACATTTCTTATCCTCTGTCTCTTTTGGTGACATTTTACCTATTAAATTATAATCCTTATAAATCAAGGACTGGGTTTTTTTAGAAATTCAAGCTATTCCAATATATAAAGGACGCCTTCTTCTACCTTTGAAAGACATACTTGGAGTTCAGTTGTTTAGAAGTGAATTTTCTATATTACATCCCTAAAAATAAAATCACATGTTTGGAATCTAATTGTTTTAAGAATAATCTATAATTCCTCCAAATAAAGAAGGTTTGGAAGTGGGAACTCAAAGTTCTTATTTATAAATAATAAATCATTTTCCTTTTTTTTCTTTTATCTTCACATCCAATTTCATCTTGGATCTTATTTAGGTCTTAAATAACATATAAATAAAATCAATATACTTATATAAAAATGATATTATAATAAAATCACATTATACACATTCACATCCACTGTAAATGTTCATTCTAGTATGCCATGATATATAACTCACATCCATGGTTGACATGCTTTCCCTACTATCATCATATAACCCAGTCCATCAAAATGTTCATATCTAATGTTTAAATGAATGACATAACCAAAACACATAATATGTTTCATAAAATCTCACATGTAAATGGTTGAAATGAACACCCAACCCATATTTCCATTACAACTCTCAACATCGTTGGCATCATCATCCAACCAAATTCCAAAAACCATTCTATAAAATCACATTCCAATGGTGGAATTCTCACCAAAATAATGTCATAAAGAACCCATATAAAATCCAAGAATAGATAATCTTAAGAAATAATTAATAACTCACTATTAAAAATGATAATATTAAATATACAAAGAACAAAAATAAAAGTCCGATGGTTCTCACAGGTTAGAAAAACACCCAACACTAAATGATATACAAGCTAGGGTATCTAAAGTCACACACCGTACATTTTTAAAATTATAACTAATTCATAAGGATGCCATTAATTTTTCCTTACCTTGACATTCTATAATTTATCATGGAGGGTTTAATATCCCCGATCCAGAATCCACTATAACTGGTTCCTCGAGCCAAGTTGTCACTTGACATCAAGCATGCATCCCCATATTCTAGAGGATGCTGACTACTTGTGCAAGTATAAAGATGAAACATGGGAAGACTATAACTAATTTTCAGAGTGAAGACACAATATAAGTAACAAAAATAGACAAAATAACCACAGGAATAATAAACATACAACATGAAAAAAACAATAAGTAATAAAGTACACATGATATGACAAAAACTAATGAATAATATACATTCCAAGAATCCATAAAATATCAGCCAAGACTAGACTAACAAAAGACTCTAAACCTGAACCCAAGTCCTAACCCGGTCTTGACCTCCATGCTCAAACCTGTCATCCCATATACAACCAAACACCAGGTCCCTATCCTAAACCTGTACCTAAAAATAAGTAGCATCTGCTCGGGTACCCAAGTTCCTTGTCCTTCTAAACAGGGTGGGAGTAAAACTTATTAGGCCACCAAAAATAGTTCCTAATGCAATAGTTAGTATTTAAAAGAGTGTATGCATGTAACAATTGTAATAAATAAACAAGGAAAAAGAGAAAAATATTTAAATAGTTATCTCTTACTCATTCTATGCATCTGGTTCTCTAAGGTTAACTAAATAACAACTAAATCGGGTCACACTAGAAGTTTAAGCCAAGTCACAAGGGTGATAAACCCATTTAACCATAATGGATTTAACTAATCACAACTATCACCACCCTTTAGGTGCAATATTCATTAAATTCATTTTCATCATTATTAGAATTTCATCACTTATTCCATATTCATTACTAAATTCATATCCATATCATGTTCCATGGGTTATGAATAGCCTCATTTACACTAAATCCTATGCTAATAAATTACCATAAATAAGGGAATAAATCAAGTCCCTATCTCACTAGGGATAAAAAAATCACAAAAAATGCATTATCCTCACCCCAAAGCCTCAGTTTGGTTAGAATGAAACGTTTAGGGGAATAGATATCTGGCTTTATCCCTAACCTATGCATTTTAGAGTAGAGTTTAGAGCCTCAATATAACTCGACCCATTGTTGTAGAACCTCAATCAATTCCCCAAACTAAAAATCCATGTGCACATTCTTATCCATCTTAGGATAGGTTAAAGAATCAGTCCAACCTGAACCATGGGAGGAGACTCATTCATTTATCCCACACCACCATATCAAAACCATACTTTACCAATACACACAATCAACCAAAATTCATAACAATCATCATGGGAATTAACATTAATCCTCACCCATTAACACATTTACCATTTCCATTTCTCATGCCTAACTCAATAATAATATTCAATAATTTCCATACATTTTCCCATTTAACTTGCAAATCATTACCCATCATTTAATCCCTTTATACACATTTATCATTTCATATGAATTAACTCACTATGAATTTCAATTACAACTCATGAACCATTTGAAAATCATTTCTCATTAACCCATTTACATCACATCAAAAACTACCTTATGCCATGTTTTCAGTTAAAAAAATTAACCTAAATATCATTTACACACCAATTCACATTTTCCAAAATAAACCATGATTATTAAACACATATATCAATATGCCTACCCCCTTAATCATGGGTCTTCCTATTTGAAATCTAAAACATGCCTGGAGGTCTTCATTTCCATTTCAACCATTCCAAAAATTCTTTAAACATTTCACAAGGGATGGGATACACCCCCATTTCAAATCATCATTTGAAATTAATTAATAAAAAACTCATTTACAAATAATTTTATATCAACATATCCTTTTAAAACATTCATCACTTTAAAACACCAATTTCATCATTTAAAACCGTGGTCGGGTCAAAACCACAAAATAAATCTTTAAAACATTTTTAAAAGTCCCTTGAGAACTTCAAAAATATAAAATACTATCAATACATTTATTCTTTAACAAAGACACATACCTGATTACTATAAACCCATTTGCTCTCAAATTTCCCCATATCAATGTTTACCAATTTATTTCACCTTTTCAAGGGTTTGCTGCACCCCATGGGTAACCCTAGGTTCGGTCTCATGTTATCAATGAACCCAACGGGGTCTATGAAGGGTTTAACACCTCAATATAACATCTAAACCACATTCCATAACCTGAGATAAGGAAAATCATCTAACAACACACCAACACAACCATATACACATATAAAACATCGAGACTATGACTGGAAGCTTAAAGAACACCTACCTCATGGTCATTGATGAATGCTCACTTAATATACATCTTGGATTCAAGATCAAGCCCCCAATAAAATCCAAACCTAAAATCCACTATAAAATTGAAGGTTTTAAGGATTTATAAGAAGTTTAGGGATTCCACAATCCCAAATTCAGAAAATAGTGCAAAGAGGAGTGTTAGACTCACCTAGATCTTCAATTCAAACCCAATCACACTCCAAATGCACAAGAATTGAAGGAGAACTATTCATGAAGGATAAAGGGGATGTTGGTTCATGACATAGGGTAGAGGGTCGAAATGAGGGGTAAATCAGATGAGGTTCTAAAAAGTCTGAGATGGAAAAACTGTAAAATTTTCAACATTTAATGGGGTGTAGTGTTTACCCACACTATTTTTTAAACTGTGCACAAACCTTGAACAAGTGAATGTATAAGGAAATTGGGTTATATGGTTACTTGGAGACACCCACACAGTTTTGGAAACATTGTGGTAACCATGCGCCAGCCCTCTATCTGAAATGGTTCCCCTGTCGCATGGTTTCATGGGTGAGGCTCACGGTTTACACTACCTGTTTTCTAACTATGTTCTACACACTTTTGACCACTTTTATCCTCTTTTCATTCGATACACCCTAATAACAGTTACAAAACTAATCAAGTACTCGAGAAACATTTTTTAACCATAAAACAGAGTTTAACCAAAATTTTTAACAAATAAATACCTTCACAAAAAGTTAGGATATTAAAACCTCCCCACATTATAACTACTCATCCTCAATTCGTACTTCCAAACCGTATTGAACCTCCAAGATCGTAGGTTGGTCAATGACGCCCACTTGCTAAATTATATTTTCCAATAATTTTCTAAGACATGAAATTCAATAACTATACTCAGACATAGGAAGCGATCCTTCCTCAGAAAATTTCTCCCACCAAGTTCCACAAACACAACCCGATGATCCTCAATGATGCATCCACCAGAACTTAACATTACCAACATAACACAAGGGAGAGGTCTAGTAATATCACTAAAATGCTACAAAAATAATACTGATATGGAAAAACATTAACCTAGGAGAGACAACTGGGTTACCCTCATTCCGGTCCAGTCGTCTCCACAATTCATGGCCCAAAAAAGTTAGTGCCATCACACACATATATTTTTAAAGTGATAATGGTGATCCATAACCAACATCACTGAAAGAAACATCCTGATTTTAACCACATCTCATGGCCTACCTTGGTCTGAAAGTCGAGGCCTAAAAGATTGGTTAGTTCAAATATCCAAAGAGCTTAACTCAACATACTCTTTATCTAGTGGTACTCAATTAGTCAACATTAAATCCAACACTATCACAAAAACTAATGCACTAAGTTGGATCCCACCTGAGTCTGTCTAACTCGAACAACCGGTTGTATCATTAACCAACTATTTTACCACTATGGCACTTCCCACCCCATTTTTCAGCTTATCAGTACCATTTTTCTGGTATGGAATACTTCCATAACTAAAAAAGAAACCAAAATAACTTCAACTCAACTATAAAAATGTACACAATATTTGTTACAACTCACCACATCAAAACAAACACAAGAACACCATCCAAAATTGGAATTCTATCCTTCTATCAAAACAACCTGGATTGGACACCTCCACTCTTCATAATCACTCAGCAAGTAACTTGGTTCTTCCTCAGGACCCATCCCATTTACCAAAACAAGATCATTCTTCCAATGTTAACCAGTGGAAATTTACAAACCCCCACATCTGTTTCTTTTTTTCCACATGAGCCAGACCATCCCTGGTTGACTCACTCTGTTGGTGCCCAACTTCTACTATTGGTATGTTACCACTTTACTTGGATACAATGCTCTTTCAGTTTAGGCATGCCACCATCAACCACACACACCTACCGAATTCACCTCCGACATCCAATAAATCCTCTATCATGACATTAACTACTCCTAAATCCGTATTTGTGATCTAAAACACCCTTAATCACATATGTTATGTAACTAATCTGATTACCTCCAAAACCATCCCAAATAAAAATTCATTGCTCAACTCATACTAACACAACACTGAGGCCCACATGGTTTTCCCCAAGGAACCCAAACCTACCCCTAAAAACTTATCACTAGAATCCCGATGCCACCCCCATCCACTCCATGGTCAAATCCATTCATCCATGATTGATATACCAATCCCAACCTTAGGAGTATTTTTATCACCATTTTTCTTAAGACACTTCAACCATCGCAACTCATGCTTTGATGAAAAACTAAAACTAAATCTTGGAATTTGTTTTCTAGATTTTCCTAAAATGAATAAACTAACATTACCCATTACCCATTCTATAATTCCAAAAACTATATCCATGCCATTCATCAACATCCGGTTCATCATGAGGACCTCACCCTCAACTGATCGATGGTGTATTCCCCACCACAAAACTCTACCCACACCACCCCAAGAACATAAACTATAAGGTTTTCCATATCCATCCAAATTATATTCAAGTTTCAAGGTGTAAATACAGAGACTTATCAGCATACCTGGGACGATGTCAAGATATTGGACATGATCATATCTAATGAAGGTATACCAAGAATTCATCGACGACCACCACCAAAACTACCCAACACTAATGTCATCTCCTGCCACGGGGATACCTTAACCTACCACATGCCTTGGGATTCCCATATTGCCAACATCTCATCCACCTTAAACACCATTACCCAAAAGGGGGATTCTAGCCAAAACTCACTAGCTATTTACAACCTTCTAACAAGAATTTATCCCAAGACACCAGATCATTCAACCTAATGGAATCACGCCTTGCCAAAGGAATCCCATTATGGGACATCCTTGAATACCTTAAGGTCTCACACTCCCTTAATACCACACACTATACCCAAATCTTGATTACACTAGTCACACATTCCTCGAGCTAGGCTCATCACCTGCTCATTTATCTGACCATGCATCCTGGTATGTCAGACCCATTAGACTTAAGTAATCCTTAACATTCTCATCCATCCAACCAAAAACTATATACGAAATCCCAAAATTGGGACTACCACCACTCCAGGTACCCTTCCATGCCAAATCATGCACCCATGCCTTGGTCACCCTTATCTTATTTGTCAAATATCAACATCGATTCCACATCAAAACTATCAAGGCCATAGGTCAAGGCTCAATATGACCTTTCCTATTTTCAAACCAACCAATCCACTCAACAGAAGCACCCTGATACCTTATGAGAATAAACTAAAGCACAACCATTCACTTTTACCAAAATCAATAGCACCAACCATCTACTGATCCCGCCTCCCAAGAAACCACTCACGCTTTTCATATTAAGAAACCTTTCACACTGGGCCAACCCTTCTTGAGGGTACCTCAATCTCCCAAAAATTTCAACTTGTAACTACCACTTGAGTTAAATTCCATAACCATTAACTTTTCTGCTCATCCCTCAAGGCTAAAACTAAACTAGGAAGCACTCTCTGTATGACACTATCAAGGTCCAAAATGTCTTCCTATGTTATACGCTACCAAGGATAATAATAACCCATCCTACCTCACTCACAGGTCACCATCAAAGATCAAATTGTATGAACTCCATAAAATAGAGTCACTTCAAGAAAAGGTCACTGGATCTCTCTCCCTAGGACACCCATCAACCTCAACCAACTCGATACTCACTTCGGTACTCCTACCCCACTCTAGATCATATTGTTTCTAATGCACCCCAATATAAATTCACTCTAGGTTTGGCACCAAGAATATGAAAATACACATACGTCATACCTAAAATCCAAACACCCACCCTATGGTCCAAAACACAACCTGTATGATCACAACATGCGAGGGTTACCATATCCAC
The DNA here is from genome assembly GCA_963277665.1 of Viscum album. Classification (NCBI taxonomy): domain Eukaryota; kingdom Viridiplantae; phylum Streptophyta; class Magnoliopsida; order Santalales; family Viscaceae; genus Viscum; species Viscum album. The sequence continues at coordinate 894,759,850 of OY728128.1, forward strand.
ACTACTGGAAAATAACTCATAACCAATGGTCACATACCCACCATAGACCCAATAAGCCCATCCCTTGTACCATATGAAAGAACCCATAAAAAAGCTCACGACCCAAAACTAAGGTCTCAAACTAGGGTACTCTCACTACCCAAACCACCCACACATAGGGTCCGATCACAAAACTAGGGACACCCATTCCTTTACCCCTACCAATTTCATAATGTTTCATCTCATTTTTAATAAAATTTACCAATTAAAACCAAAGGTTTCACATTTCAAAACATTATATTTACAAAAATACTAAGTATTTACATTTTCAAAAACTATTTTATTAACCAAAATTTCAAAAACCCAAGATTTATTCAAATTAAAATTTCAAAACGTTTATTTTATAAAACTTTTCAAAGAAAAAAAAACTAACAAAATTTACTAAGAGAAAATTATGCTATCAGCATATGAACCCCAAGGTACTATCAATCACAGGAAACATATGTATGACCTTCCAATCTTATGTGCCTAGCATGATGAATAAACTCATACATACTCTCCTTCTATACCGGGCTAAGAGACAAACCTCCTAAAATAATAACATATATACAAGTATGCCACCCAAGGTGGAAATATCAACCAACTGTAAAAGAACAAAATAGAACATCATTTAACATCCCTGGAAACTTGGGTTTCCCTCATACGTGGGGTTCTAGGAACCCATTCCTGAGATCATTACCAAATCCCAACAAGGACCTAGTCTCCTATCCACCATGAAAAAATAGTAAGACAAAGACTACCTCCTCTAATACCACTTTGTAATGTCCCCGACCAAGAAGACAATATAACTGATTCCCTGAGATGGGTCATCACATGACCTCAAGAATGCCTCCTCATATGCCAAAGGCTGCTGAGTAGAAGTGTAGATCTAAAGAGAAACACATGGAGACTATACCCACTTTTGGGAGTAAATACATAAAATAAGTAACAAAAATAGATAAAATCACTATACAAAAAATAAACGGACAACATGGAACAAAAACCGATTAGTAATAAAGTACACGTGCTATGAAAAAAACTGATGAATAATATACATGCCAAGAAGTCCTAAAATATCAACCAAGACCAAACTAACGAAAGACTCTAAACCGAGACTCGTGTCCTAGACCAGTCCTGATATCATTGCTAAAACACATCATCCAATGCACAACTAAACCCCATGTCTCTATCCTAAGCCTATACTTGGAAAAAATAGAATCTTCTTGGGTACCCAAGTGCCATGGAAGCCTAAGAAGGGTTTGAGTACAACTCATTAGGCCACCACCAATGATGTCAAAAGTAATATTCAGTCTGTACGAGAGTGTATGCAAGTAACAAATGTAATAAATAATCATGGGAAAAGAGAAAAACATTTAAATAGTTATCTATTTTTTATTTTACCCATCCGGTTCTCTAAATTTAACTAAACAAAAACTATCTCAGGTCATAATGGGAGTTTAAGCCATGGAACAAGGGTGAAAAAACCATTTAATCATAAGGGATTTAACTAATCACTACTATCACCCACCCTTTAACTTCAATATTCATTAAAGTTATTTTCATCATTATTAACATTACATCACTTATGACATCTTTATTAATAAATTCATCTTCATCTCATGTTCCATGGGTTAGGAATCAACTCATTTACACTTCGACCTAAGCTGATCAATTACCATGCATAAGGGAATAAATCAAGTCCCTATCTCACTAGGGATAAAAACATCACAAAAAATGCATTATCCCACCTAAACGCCTTAGTTTGGGTGGAATGAAACTGTTAGGAGAATAAATATCTACCCCCTTCCCTTACCTATTCATTTTGGGCTGGAGTTTAGAGCCTCATTCTAACTCGACCCATTGGTATAGAACCTCAATCACTACCCCACACTACCAAGCCATGTGCACATGCTTATCCATATAAGGGTAGGTTAGAGAATCATTCCAACCCAACCCATGGGATGATCCTCAATACTTTATCCCACACCACCATACAAAAACCATACTTAACCAATACACACAATCAACCATAATTAATAACAATAAACATGGGAGTTAACATTAATCCTTGCACATTAATCCATTTTTCATTTCCATTTCTCATGCCCATCTTGCTAAGAATATTCAATAATTCCCTTACATTTTCCCATTTAACATGTAAATCATTACCCATACTTTAATCCCATATACACATTTATCATTTCACATGCATGAACTCACTATACATTTATATTACAACTCACAGACCATTTGAAAATTATTTCTCATTAACCTATTTACATTACAAAAAAAACTCATGTATGACATGATGTAAATTAAACACAAATAACATTAATCTTATTTACACACCAATTTAAATTTTACAACACAAAACATATCTATTAAACAAATATATAAATATTCATAACACCCCCTTAAACATGGGTCTTCTTATTTGAAAACTAAAACATGCCCTAAGGTCGTCATTTCCATTTCAACCATTCAAAAAATTCTTTGAACATTTCAAAAGGAAGGGGATACACCCACATTTAAAATCATTATTTGAAATTAATTAATAAAAAAACTCATTTTCAAATCATTTTAGGTTAGTAGGTCCTTTTAAAAGATTCGTCACTTTCAAACACTAATTTCATCATTTAAAACCATGGTCAGGTCAAAACACAAAAACACATCATTAAAAAGTTTTTTAAAGTCACTTGGGCACTTCAAAAATATAACATACTATCAATCAATTTATTCTTTAACCCAGACAATCACCCTATTACTATTTATAACCCATTCTCTCTCAAATTTCCTGCAACTCAATGTTTACCAATTTATTTCACCATTTAAAGGGTTCAACTCACCCCATGGGTAACCCTATGTTTTCTATCATGTTATCAACAATCCCAATGCGGTTTGTGAAGGGTTTGTCACCTCAATTTAAGGTCCAATCCACATTCTGTAACCCAATACAAGGTAAAGCATCAAGAAACACATCAGCAGAAGCACCAAAACATATAAAAAATCAAGACTATGGGAGAAATCTTAAAGACCACCTACCTCATTATCGTTGACAAAAACTTGATTAATATCCACATTTGAATCAATATCATACCCCTAATAAAACCAAAACCAAAAATACACTAGAAAAGTGAAGGTTTTAGGTATTAATAAGAAGATAAGTGACTCCACAAGCCCTAATCTACAAAATAGAGGAAAGGGGAGTGTTAAACTCACCCGAATCTTTTATTCGCATCCAAACACACTCTAAACACCCAAGAATTGAATGAGAACCGTCCATGGAGGAGAAGGGGGAACCTGGTTCATCACCTAGGATATAGGGGTTGAAATGAGAGGAAAATCAGATGGGGATCTAAAAATCCTAAGATGAAAAAACTTTATTTTTTTAACTTTTAATGGGGAACACAGTTTACCCACACAGTTTGTCAAACAATGCACAAACTATGGGAAAGACACTATCTAATTAAACTGGGTTACATGGTTATATAGACACTCCCACACTATTTTTGAAACCATGTGGTAACCATGCACTAGACCTATGTTTGAAATGGTTTGCCTGCCACATGGTTTCCTGGGCAAGGTGGATGGTTAACCTAACTGTGTGCTAGCCTTGCACTATACACTGTTGTCCACTTTTCTCTTCTTCATGTCCCACACCCCTAGAACACTTGAAAAACTCCTCAAGTACTCAATAAACACTTCTTTAACCATAAAAGTGAGTTTAACCAAAATCTTTAACAAGGACTTACCTTCACAAAACACCCCAGTTGGGTTTCTTTAGATAATTTATGTAGCATGAGGGTCAAATGAATGGTAATATGTTACATATAAATTAAAATAAACTTAAGAAAAACATTAAATAACATTATTCATGTTAATTAATTGTTGGTTATTATTCTTGTTGTATTAAGGATTTTTTGTACTATATATTTGTATAAATTGAACTTGACCTATTCTAATTATGTTTTTATTATACTAGAATAGTTTTTCTACCATTTGTATAATATAATATATGTTTTTGGATGTTCTAGGGCTACAATATCTATAGATATTTTTTTTGAACAACTATATATAGTGGTAGTTTAAACTGCTGATACATATAAGAAATTATTATTTAGTGGTAGTTTAAACCACCACTATATAATATTGAAAAATGTTTAGTTGTGGTTTAAAACACTGCTATATATTGTTAAGTTTAGTAGCAGTTTTAACCACTACTATCACCTCAGTATTTTTGAGAGGGGTAACCACTGCTAAAAATGAGATAACCACTGCTAAAATAATGTTTCACGATGGTTCCTAGAAACAATCACTAAATAGATAGAACCAATTGAAGTTGGATGCTAACCAAAAATTTAGTGGTGGTTTTTGTAAACCATCATGAAACCATATGTTGGCAGCTTTACCACCTCCAAATAAAAAAACCACCATTAATAGATTATTTTTTTATAATGGTACATGGTCGAAACAAGTTGGTTATGTGACCTCAAACACACCTCCCCGTATACCATAGGTTTTTGACTATCAATAGGGGTTTGATATTTATATTTTGGAGACTATAACCTTGGTTATAGAGTTATAGCCCAATATAAATAATAAAATAATGATAATAAATAAATTTTAGAATGCGGAAATAATGGAAACAATACCATACTATGGAAACCAAAATAATAGTGGCCAACTAAAAATATAATAAATAATAAAATAATAATTTAATGATAGGTTGAAATGTAACTAAATTTCATGCTATATGTAATAAAAATAAAATACTATAAGTCTTAAAATAACTTTTTACCAAACCCCATGTTGGTAGCATCACCGAAACCCAGCCCATCCAGCAAAAAAACAATCAAAATAAATTTCCTTTTCACTTTTCCAATCCCGAATCAATGTAATCTACTCAGGTACTAAATGGCGGCCCAAATAGGGTGTGAGTATAACTCTATAGGTCGAAACCACTGTGTATAAACATATATATTGTGATAATAAGTTCATGAAATAGTGGAATAAACAAGTATATTAATTAATTAATAAATTAAATTAATACCACATCAACCTGCATCAGCACCATGCTAGATTGTCTATAATAATGTCTCACAACAATGTCAACCAAATCCATATAGCCATGGTAAATCATAACCTACCTCGATTCCATGTCAGAATGACTCTGATTGTGTCTCCCAACCATTCCAACCCTAACTTTATAACCGACATATAAATCACACAAATCAAGGTTAAAAAGTTATATATAAGCATTTTAGGTATTAATCAAGACATAGCTTGGTATATAAGCATTTCAACATGTGTGAAGGCCAAGCCTAGTATGTAATAATTTCAACACATCTCTGGGAAATTCCCAGTATATAAAAATTTCAACAATTTATCACTGGGCATGGTCTGCTATATAAGCATTTCAGCATGTAAACCAGGACAATTCCCCATATAAGAATTTCTACAATCAAACTGGGATGATGCCCTATATAATCATTACAACATAGAAATAAAAACACATGTCATAGAAATAAGGATATCATAAAATCAGATCATAAGTCCCAATGGTTAATTATGAAAATTACTATTTCTCTTTCAACCACACATTTCATTTATCAATTGGTCATAACCAATAACATGACAGTTATATCAATAAAAAAACCAAGCCAAGGAGAATCTATATCAAGGAATCATAAAAAATACCCTATCATGTGAAACATACTTTAATCCATTAAAAAATTCATTTATAATAAAGGGTTCACTCACCCGTATGGTTTCCCCAAGCTAGGTTAATAACCAAATGGATCCAAAGGGATTCTAAGGTTTAATCCAAATAATTAATTAATTTATTCAGTGCATGATATATTAACGAAATTGAAATATTTCACATACTTGAAAAAAATAAAACCTTAGGTTTGAGGTTTAGATCCCATAACTTTAACCGATGATCTAAAAAATCTTCTAGTAGGATTCAATAATGACAATGAAGACACATATAACTACAAGAATGATCCTAGATCATAACTGATCAAGATCAAAACCAACAATGATCACGATCAAGATATTACACCACAACAGCTAGAGATCAAAGGGGGAAGAAGGGAAAACCTAACCAAAACCACTTACCAGGGATTAGATGTGTGATCAAGACATCCTAAATCAATAGAGGCACTCCAAAATCACTTGGAAGTTACCCTTGGGTTGATTGTAAGATGTTTTGTGAAGGATGAAAAGTAAAACATCCATTGAACATGCTTAATATTATAGGTAAGGTTAATAATACATGACATTTAACTCCTTTACACGTCATGTATTTATTTTTAGAGGGATAATCCAAAAATTCCCATTACTTCGTATTATTATTAAATTATCCTAAACATTTCACAACATGTATTTATTACATGATGTGTAATTAGTTCATGCCCAATATTTGTTTCAGGACAGATGTCTAGAAAAGTTTACATGTCGTGTATTACCTTTAGATGGAGTTTAATTCTCCTACAGACTACTTTTATCCCCTTTTTCCCTGCATAAGAATCCAGAAACCTCATAATTATTCAAATCATGGAAAATTATTGTAACCCCATTTAAAAAATTTATACCCAAACTCTAATAATTCAAAAAACATTCATCCCTCAAATTTAAGTCATTTTCCCCAATGAAGACTCTCTATGTATGAACAAGACTTTCCCACTATGGCTCAAACAAAAAATTCAAAGAGGTACATACCTGGAAAATGATGGGATCTTATAACCTCCCCATCATATAACATCTCATCCTCAAGATCCTATAAGAATCACAATGGGGTATTGGAGAAAAATTCTAGTCACTGTGTTCACATATCAGACTCCCTCTCCCAGGTCTCCTTCTAAACACCCATGATTACACTACACTTGAACCAAAGGAATTTTCTTACCTCAGAGATACTCATCAATACAGTCTACAATCCATATCAGATTCTCCTAAAAGGGAACATGGAAACTAAGATCTATATCTGTTATTTCTTTCACAAGAGAGGGATCTGAATAATATATCTAAATCTACACAAGTGAAACACATCATGCATGGAACTATAGTGCTATGGAAGGGATAATTGGTATGGAATTGTAAAGAACCTATCCACCATATCAAATGGCCTGAAACATCTAGGCACTAGTTCCCTAAATTTCGTAATATAGTGTTGCCCCAAATGTGGCAACACCCAAAGGAAAAAAATGATTACCTACCCCGAACTCTAGAGTTTGTCAACAATGGTGAACGTATAATTTATTCCCTCTCTACATGGTTACCAACTGTTGTTTAATCAACTAAACCTTTTAAGATGTCTCCTACATGATACTAGGCCCAAAAAGTGCTAACTCACCAGCCTCTAAACAATAAGAAGTAAAACAACATGCTCTACCATACAAGACCTCAAAAGGTCCCATATAGATGAATTCATAGAAGATATTATTATATAAAAACTCTATGAGTTCCATATGATACTCCTACGAACCACTGAAATCCAAAACACAGGCTTGTAACATATTCTCTAAAATATTGAATAGTCCCCTCAGATTAACCATCCATCTAAGGATGATAGACCATAATCAAAGGAACCTATGATCCCAGAGCCTTCTAAATACCCTATCATAATAAATATGTGAAATAATTATATATTTTGGAAATGATACTCCTCAAAAAAAACATGAAACCAAACTACCTCATGCACTTAAAGAATGACCATATCATCAACTATGAAGGTATCCCTGATAGGAAAAAATTGGGTGACCTTATTTAGTTGATCCACAGTCACCCATAAAATATCATTATTACGATTTTTACTGGATATTCCTATCACAATGTATATAGTGATATCATCCCATTTCTTCAATGGAATGGGTAAATGATGGAAAATCCTAGATGGACTATGATTCTATACTTTCACCCATTGAAAAGTAAAACATCTCACAAGAAATCCTACTTCCTCCTTATTCATTTATGAACACTATGATTTTCTACAAATATCACAATACATATTTTTCAAAATTGGATAAACCACCCATATAGAAGTATGAAAATCTCTCATCAACTCCTTACGCAATCCCGTAGGAACCTATACTCGGCCACAAAATAAAAGATAACTATCTATTCTAAGATACCATGTAAGATTTCTATCAGAACTGTGCCCTATGGATTAGATAATTATTTGGTGTTGATATAGTCCAAAAGAATGGTTATAATAGATGTCAATGTTAGAGCTACTTGACCATGATATTTCTAAACATCTAGATACATGTCTTAAAAGAGGTCCATCACCCTCCACTCATTGAAAGACTCCCACACTACCTCTATCTACATATTTTGGATCAATTCATAGAAAATGATGTTTCCATTTAGTAATGTATAATCTAACTCAAATTTGAAATAGTATAGATACTTGAACCATCTCCTATGCTTAGGGTTTAGGTCCCATTGAGAAAAGTTGTCTCTGATGATATTGTGATTCATGTATACCACAAACCTCTCACCCATGAGAAAATGTATCTAATATCCTAGGGAATGTACTAATATTGATAACTCAAAATAATGATTAGAATAATTCCACTCATGTGGTCTTAGCTATATATATCCATACACAACCACTCGATCCTCATTCATTATGACTCCTCCAAGTCCAACACTGGATGTGTCACAATACACATTATATGATTTACCCAATACAGGTATAGTGAGGATATGTTCTGAGGTCATCCAAACTTTTATCTCCTGAAAATATATCTCATAAGAATCTGGCAAGAAAAACTTCACCCATTTCTTGGTAATTCCACACATCGGTGCTTCCAAATGGGAGAATTCCTAGATAAAGCACTTATAATAACCTACTAAACCTAGAAATCTATGAATATTGAAGACATTATTGGGATTATCTCAAGTTAACATGGTTCAAAATTTATTTGGGTCCACTGACACTCCTTATTTTGAGATGACATGGCCCAAAAAGTGCACTTTATAAAAAAAAATTGCATTTGGTATGTTTGGTGTAAAGATGATGCTCTCTAAATGTACTCGGTACGATGTCAAGATGTTATGAAGGATCATATACTGCCTGGGATTACAATATTATGTTGTAAAAAATCCCTCCATAAACTGGTTAAGAAAATAATGAAAAATAGGATTCATTAAGGCTATGAATACCACAGGTACATTGACCAAACCAAATGAAATCACTACAAACTCATATAAGCGATAACTACTCCTAAAACTAGTCTGATGTATATACGATGTTATCAACCTCAACTGGTGGTGTCCATAACTAAAATAAATTTTGGATAAGATCATAACACCTCTCAATTGATAAAAAATGATGATGCAAGGACGGGGATACCATTTCTTGATTATAATCTAGTTCAATATTTGATAATACACAAAAAAGTGAAAATTCCCATCAACCTTTTTGGTTAATAGGACAAGAGAAACCCAAGGAGATGTAATTGTACATATGAAACCTTTAGTTTCTAGATCTTCCAAATGAACTTTGAACTCCTGAAGCTCTATTAGTACCATTCTTTAAGGTGGGATAGAATCTGGCTATACTCCTAGTATCAAATCAATCGTAAAATATATCTATCTCTTGGTCAATAAGCTATATAACTCATGAATAAAGATATCTGAATATAGTCCATCACTGGAGGAAAATAATTCTACTATATTCCACCATCATCTATAGAAAGACCTGCTATCTGAGTCATGATACAATCTAATCTACACTGAATTAGTCCTACATGACCAGCCTGAAGATCCCACTTACCTTGGTGAGAATAGCTGCCTCCTTTTATAGATAAAAAGGAAAATCTTCTTCAGTAATAGTCAATATGATCCTAGTATATATCTAAGATATCCATACCAATAATCAAATAAAATCCTTTAATTTCCATCATTCATGTATCCCAAAAGAAACTTTAATCACAAATCTCTAGAGAACATGTCTTTTAATATTTGAAATTCTCTGACCACACTCCTAATGACATTTTAATGGTAAAAAAATACCCAATATTTCCAATTCCAAGACTAAAAAATTTACAAAAATATTATATAAAAATTAATTTTATGATTTTGTGTAAAAAAACACAAGAAATGGTAGATGATACAAGAATCATACCTTTGACAGTAGACGGTTCAACATCCACACTAGTTAGAGTAGTCTTCATAACATACAACTGACCAAATCCTTTTCCCTAGGTTCTAACTTGAATCCCCTGAGATAAACTCACTTCCTGGTAATTCTGTTCCTGCACTGGGGTACCACATCCCATACCCCACCAAAACTTCCTGTAGAACTTCAACTACCTATCTTCTGAGGAGTATCTATGTCCTTTCCAGAATCCAGTACCTATCATGTTACCCTACAACTACACTGCAACTGAATTCCACTATAAAACCTATATAAGTGGCCCATTATAGAATAAGAATGACACTCCAAAGTGTATAGACACTGAGGCCATTTGTGGTCCATATTTATACACTGATAGCACTGTAACTAAAAATGGTCCTGATATGTTTTCCACTACCCTGGATGCACTAACCACTTCTTCCCTAGTGAAAACTATTGTAGCAATGCTTCATTCCACTAGAAGAAGAGTTAACCATTTTCCTTACTGAAATAGCCTAGGTATTTATTGGAGCCTCTCTCATATTCCCTTTCATGATGAGTATCTGACTCGTCACATCTAAAAAAATACTCTTATCGAACATGTTCAATTGATACATGATCTCCTAGAAAATTCCATCCTGAAAACATCTCACCCTAAAGATCTCATCAGATACCAAATATGGTATAAAGACCTACTAGTTAGTGAAATTCTAGAATAGTATAGCACTAAAATTCCCTTCTGTGTTAGGTGCATGAACTCATGAGCCTTATCATCCCTCAACGTATTGGGATACAAATGTCTTAGGATCTCTGTCTGAATGTAATTATAAGATAACTCATTCTTCTACCCTTCCTACTTTAGAATTTTCCACTAACACTTGGATGGTCCACAAGGCATATACGCTTGAGGATTCCGACTAGAATTAGGGGTGTGGTATGTATAGTGGGGAGACTATTCCCCTGGTTACAAAGTTAAAAAATAATAGAAATAATTATATAATGATAATAGTAATATATCAAAGTGAGGAAATAATGGAAAAATAATATACTGTGGAAAAACAAATAATAGAATCCAATTGAAGATACAATAAATAATAAAGGAATAATGTAACAACAGGCTGAAATGTAACGAAATGTAATTCTAGAAGTAATAAAAATAAAAGCTATAAAACTCCAAAGAACCTAGTCCCAAACCCCATGTCAGCCTCATCTCAAAACTCCAACCCATCCAGTAAGAAAAAAAATCAACAACAAGGTCCTTTTCCTTTTTTTCATTCCTATATCCATGTAATCTACTCCGGTACCAAATAGAGGCCCAAATAGAGTGTCAGTATAACTCATAGGTCGACACCAATATTTATAGACATAAATATTTTGATAATAAGTTCATGTAATAATGAAATAAGCAAGTGTAATAATTAATTAAAAAATTAAATTAATACCACATCAACCTTCTTTGGAACCATAACATATTGTCTCTTACCATGTCTTACATCCATGCCGACAAAAACCATATAACCATAGTAAATTATAACCTACATCGGTGTCATTTGAGAATGTATCTAAGAATGTCTCACAACTATTCCAACCATAAACTTATATCCAAGGATTAAATCATTCAAATATGGGTCAAAATATGCTAAATAATAATTTTATCAATCAATCAAGCCAATAATAATATGTAATATTTTCAGCACGTGTTAGGGCCAAGCCTGTTATACAATCTTTTTAGCATGTTTTAGGGACAAGATCAGTATATAATAACTTCAACATGTCTCAAAGACAATCATAATATATAATAATTTTAGCAATGTCTCACTGGGAGAAATACACTATATAAGCCTTTCAGCTTGTAAACTGGGAAAATTAACCATATAAGAATTTCAAAAATCAAACTAGGTCAACATCCTGTATAAGCATTAAAAAATAAAAATCACAACCCATGTTATAGAAACAAGGATATAACAATATTAAATCAAAAGTATCAATGGTTAATTATAAAAATTACTATTTAACTTTTAATTAAAAATTTCATTTACTAATTGTTCATAACCAATAACATGTCAATTATCTCAATAAACAATCCAAGATAAGGTGAATCTATATCAACCAATCACCCAAAATCCCATGTCATGATAAATACATTTTAAGACATAAAAAAATTCATTTACAATCAAGGTTTTTCTCACCTGAACGGTAGGCCCAAGCTAGGTCAATAACCAAAAGTATCCAAATAGATTCCAAGGAATAATCTAATTCATCATGTAATGGCCTGAACCTCTATGGTCTAATCCTATTTGAAAATCATGTGTTTGAGTTGTTATAGGAGGTCAATGTAGCTTATTACCAACACATTTCATGATTTTAAATTATATGAATAGTTCTTCCAGTTTTGTGAATAGTGCTATCGGTGAGACATTTATGAACAATGTTATCGATGAGTTATTTTTGAACAGTGCTATCAGCAAGTCATTGGTGAACAATGCTGATAGAGAGTAATTTGTGAACAGTGATGCCAGTGAGTCATTTGTGAATAGTTTTGTAAGTGATTCATTTGTTATCAGTGATTCATTTGTGAACAATGATGCCGATGAGTCATTTGTGAATAGTGTTGTTGGTGAGTCATTTGTGAATAGTGTTGTCGGTGAGTAATTTGTGAATAGTGATGTCGGTGAGTCATTTGTGAACAATGCTGTCGGTGATTAATTTTTGAATAGGGATTTTGATGAGTCATTTGCAAACAGTGATATTGTTGATTCATTTTTGAATAGTGCTATCAATGATTCATTTGTGAATAGTGATGTTGGTGAGTCATTTGTGAACAATACCGTAGGTGAGACAAATGTGATCAATGTTTCCATCTTCCTACAGTTTCACCCCTTTAACATTTTATTTTATGTAAAATTCATTCAAGGACTTTTTAAAGGTATTTAAGGATAATTCAAAGCCCAAAAATCCAATCTTAATATTCCTAAATGTCGGAGTGCCTTTAATTGGTCAAACCACGTAATCTTGACCAGATCCTCCATTAATAGAAAATCTAAAACCATATCTAAACCGATTCTCAATTTAGATTTTCAAAAGGCTGAGATTGGTTTTTCCCAGTCATGAGATGCCCAAAGTTCTCCCTCTCATAGGATTTGTGTGATCGAACTATGACCCTTAGATCATTTTCCTTGGATTCTTCCTACTACAAGCGCACCCCCTATTTTGGTGCAATAAGGAAGTGTCGATCTATCTCTGATATAAGGTTTGTTCTACCTCCATTATTTTGGGTTCCTCTCCTTCCTTTTCTCCTTTCCATGTTATGTCATGTGATATCCATGTTTGTAATGTATTTTTTTGGGTATTGGTTGATGTTTTCATGCCCCAACATCCTCAGGTGAATATAGTGTTGCGGGAGAGGTGATTGTGATATGTTGTGTTGGCCCATTCTCATGCAAAGAATGTCAAAAATATTTTGGGGTAGGGGATTCATGGCTCCTATATTATTTTTTGTGCATTATTAGAGCTGTAATGTTTTAGCCACTATATCACAATGAAATTGACATAATAAAAATTAGAAATGGATTAAAGAATTGGAATCAATCATATGTTGTTACTTTATACCTTGAAAACTGTTTTCCTCTTGTTTTCTATATAGTGTGATATCTATGGTCGCTTGTTTATCATTTCATTCTTGTTTGATTTTAGTAAAGAAATTAATTATGGGATTAATTGTAGATTAATCGGTGAAAGATAGAGGCATGTTTAATAAATATGATTGTTGTTCTTATGCTTTGATGATAATCAAATGGATGCAGTTATGCATGTTTAATTGAATCAATTAATTCAAGATGGATTAAAGAAAAAATCATTTGATAAAATATAATTCCTTGTAGGGTTCTGAGTTACCCTCTTTCTTGTAAGGCTAGGTATCTTCTACTTTACATTTATGAGAGCTCATCATGTGTGAAGGCTGAATGCCTTACTTGGGGCCAAGAGCCCAGTTGCTTGTTGTTTGTTTCACGATTCTTGTGCTATGATGTGATCCTAGATGGCTATTTTGATATGTGGGGGTAGAGAGTCCCAATGGTTGTGGTATCAGTTGAAACCTATAGTGGAAATATATATCATTTTATACATATGGGTGTTGGGGAGTACACTGGGGATGCTGGAATGGTTTGAAACTGGGATTACCCATAAATGTTAATGTTGTGATGATTATTTTTTTATCTTATTTAATTTCCTCAATACTTGAGTCAACTGGTTTTGCTTACTCTCCTTCCAAAAGAGGTGAAGACATGCAGGGTATGCCACATGCTTTCTATGTTTATCTTCTCAAGGATAGATGGTTCTATACTGTTGTTATAGGTGGAAAATACTTGATGAGTAGTTCATATACTCACCATGTTGAGCCCCTTGTGTTTGGTAGCATAAAATTTTTTTCTAGAATTTATTGGGATATGGGAATGTAATAATGTAGTTAATAAATGATTGAATAAATGATTTTAACCCATGGGGTTAGATCTTGTTGGGATGCAGTGCCGATGTTAGAATTTTTGTAATGAAACTATAGATCTTGGTTGGAATGCTAATGAAATGTAATGTGGTAAATGTTAATTGTCAATTAATGGTTAAAGAATTAATCAATGTAAAGTGAAACTAATTAAAACGGACAATATGACTTAATAAATCTCTTTAAATGGTTGTGTTATTATATGATATATTGTCTTGTAATGAAATCTAGGAGTCTGAGTGACGTTACATGAAATTGAGTCTAAGACTAGGTTATTCTCTAGTGTGGTTGTGAGATACAGTATACTATGTACCTTTTGTGTTTATATATTCTACTCCACCCTGTCAGTTAGGGAAACTGACACCCTAGGGATTCTAAGCCCTGAGGGGGGGGGGGGGGTGTTTTTCCCAACATCCCAATGAGAGGATGGATGGCTTACTACCCCCTCTGGCCCCACTCTCTTCTCTTGGTAGTTACTTTTTCTGCTAGGCACTGTGGTTAGATTTTCCCACATATGTGTGTAGATGGATATAATGTATTGTGGTTATTCACACACATATATTCTGGATATAGTTTCCTATGGACTACTATAAGTGTAACATGTATAAGCTATGATGTCTTGAGGATCCTTACTTTGTGTATGGGCTATAATGGCCAGAGGTATAATACCCGATGTATGATACACATTGTGAGAGATGTGGTGGATCTTAGAAAATACCTGGTTACTTTGGTTATGTGGATGTAGTGGTTGTGTTTCACGAGGTGCATATTGTGGTGATTTTTCCAGGTGTCTATGAGGAATCCTTTTTGGAGGGAGATGCTTAGGACATGTGATGTTGGGGGGAAACAACCAACTAGTGGGGAAGTGGTAGTAGGTTACCCTTGATATCCTTTATTATATTATATACTCTTGTATATGATACTTGGTGAGAGTATCCATGGTGAGGCTGGGAATATAGTATTCTTATTTAGGTTATGAGTTAGTTTTACTTGTTGTTCATTGTGCTTTAGCATGATTTCATTACTTTTTCATGAGAGGCTTCGGGGATAATCCTACTGAGTATACTATTATACTCAACCTACTTATATATAAACTATTTTTAGGTCACTTGGAGTAGGTTTAATATCAGGCTAGTTACTACTAGCTTGGGGTTGCATGAATTTTTCATGCTTCATGGTTGCTGCTATTTTACTTTATTTAGGTACTTGCAGTTTTCCCTTTCAGTTGTAGTAGTTCTTGCATGACATTACATATGTGTACTTGGTATTAATTTTATATTGCAGTATGAGTTGTAGTTGGTTGGTGTCTGTCTTATCCATCTCTTTTTATGTTTTCTCTTAGAGGGTAATGCCTCCCATTTGTGTGTTTACTATACCCTTAGTTCCAGTCTCCATCTCAGAGCCTAATGAAGGTGAGAATCGGGTGTCACTATCTTTCTCCTCTCATTGGTAGCCCAGGAGGGGTACACTTTGTGGGAAGGGGGTTGTGACTGAGTGGCATTAGATCTCTGGTTGAGGGATATGATAGAGTTTGGAGTTAGGCATAGGGGAGGTTTTATGGGTCAGTAGGGGAACATTGTTAGCTTAGTTAATAAAGCACTATAAACATGGGAGACCAGATGAGACATGGGTATTTAGGGACCCCTGTGATCATATGAACAAACCTTTAAGTTTATAGTGTATACTAAATGAAGAGTTATTTGTTTCAAGGTAGAGACCTAGAAAAAGATCATTCGTCGTTATTCTTTGTGTTTGTGTTTGAATGGGTAGACCGTGAGATAGGTTAACCTAAAATGAATAAAATAAAACAATTAATTAATTAATGTTGAGTCTTCCAAATTCCAGGTTTAGGTGCTCTACCTATTTTCTATTTTTTAGGTATGGTTCCAGGTAGACATCCTTTTCATGTTCACATAGAAGATGTTTAATAGGCTATGCCAGCCGATCTCTGTAGAGTAGAGGATGATGATGATGACACATGGAGGAGGATACTTTAAGAGTTTCAGCACCCGATTCTGAAGACGTATGAGGGATCCATTTCATATGTAGTCATAGAAGACTGGTTAAAGGAGTTTGAGATAACTTTTAATTTGATATGTGCTCAGAAAAAGCACTAGGTGACGTTGGTTGTGATGATGCTGCATGTATTAACAAGGTAGTGGTGGTTCTTGTTCCTCAGGGATCATGAAGAGTCATCAATCTCATTAGAGGAGTTTCGAGACATGTTCAGAGTCAAGTTTCTTTTTTTAACCATGAAAGAAGTGAGTCTATAGAAGATTCTTACCCTTAGATAGGGGATATCTAGTGTGCAAGATTTTGGAATCCATTTTAGAAAACTTGTATGATATGTTTGGGACCTATTTCCATAAGAGGAGGCTAGGGTGAGGCATTTTGAGGAGGATTTTCATCCAGAGATCTAGCATTATGTCACCCTATTTATGATGAAGACATATCTTTATGTGATGGAAATGAAAAGGCCATAAAGAGGAAGTTATCTAGGACTAGATCATCATAAGAGGAGATTCATCAAGATTCCTCAAAAAGCAGAGATGTGGTCCAGGGTTCCCGATTTTTAATGGAGAAAAGTTTCCATTCGGCTAGGGGTAGGGCCCATCCCTCAGTATCTCATTTCTCTGGGGGTAGAAACTCTCAGACCTATTACAAGGAATTAAGTGAATTTTTTCTTAAGGAGGTCGAGGTCATCAGAAGTGAGAGTTCCTAAACATTTAGAGCAATCAGCGTGCACCAAGTTTTCTACTTTAGATTCCTCCATTGAGGTATTTTCAACCAAGGCATTTTTAGAAGGTTACACTAGATTTGGATCAGTAGAGAGATGATTGGTTGGGAATAGGATAGCCCTATAATTCTCCCCATCCTCAGAGAGAAGAGTTCGACCATGGTGGTGGTCATTAGTAGGGTCAGAGAGGCCATGGAGCAGGTCGTGGTCAGATTCATGCTTTAACATTTCCATCACTAGGAAAGCCAGATGTCATTCGAGGTACCCTTTTATTGTTTTATACTTGGGTGTATGCCTTGTTTGATTTAAGAGAGACACACTCCTTCATATCACCTAACCTAGTCTATTCCTTGGGACTTGAGTTAGATATGCTTCTAGTTCCCTTGGCATTGACTACGCCAGTTGGAGGTCGAGCTGACTTTTTTAAAGTATGTAGAGATTGTGAGCTAGTTCTGGGGCATCACATCTCTTGGGGAGATTTTCTATGTTTATAGGTAAAACCATATGATGTAATACTAGGAATGGATTAGTTGAATTCGGTGAATGATATCATGGATTGCATCAGAAGGTAGGTGGTTTTCTTCGATGATGATGGAGAACCAATGGTGTTTGTTGGCGAGAGAGACCCTCAGATGGGTAAGAGGCATGTTCTGTCCTTATCATCCTTGATGGTTGAGCTAATGTTGAGTTCATCTGAGGTCCAATAGTTGTTGTTTCCCATGTTCTTAGAAGAGTAACCTAATTTCTTTCCATAAGAGGTTGTAGCGTTACCCCCTTGATGAGAGATCGAGTTCGGGACCGAGTTATAGCCAAGAGCATCTCCTATATCGATGTCTCTGTATAGGATGGAACCTTCTAAGTTTCCGGATATGAGTATATATATCGATGTTCTATTACCATGCAATATTTTTGGCTGAGTGTGTCACCACGGGGTGCACCCGGTTTGTTCATGAAGAAAGGATGGTGACAGTTTGTGGTTGTGTGTCAATTATCATCACTTGAAAAACGTGATAGTTAAAAATAAATATCCTCTTTTATAGATTTATGATTTATTCAATCAAGTGAAAGGTGAAATTTGGTTCTCAAAGATCAACTTGCAGCCAGGATATCATCAGATTCATTTCAAGGATGGCGATATCCTGAAGACTGATTTCCGTTGTCATCATGGTCCTTATGAGTTTGCTATGATTCCATTCAGTGGAAAAAATAATCAATATTTGATCATGGGGTGGATGAACACTATGTTACATGAGTTCCACGATAAGTTCATGGTGGTTTTAATCAATGAAATCCTTGTGTACTTTGCGTCTGAGGAGGATCTTGTAGAGCATCTTCATGCTGTTTTGGGAGTTCTTCGTTGACATCAACTGTTTTGGAAGTTGTTGAAGTGTGATTTTTGGGATCGATAAGTTCGTTTCTTGGGGAATGTTGTATCAAAATAGGGATTAGTTGTGGATCCATCAAAGATAGAAGCAATTGTGTCTTGAGAATCTCCTAATACAGTGGTAGAGTTATGCAGTTTCCTTGGTCTTGAAAGTTATTATAGGAGGTTTGTGGCTGATTTATCTCAGTTTGCGACTCCTATGAAAGTGTTTACTAGAAATGATTGGCCATTCGTATGTACTGATTTGTGTTAGGCTGATTTTGAGTATCTGAATAAAAATTTGGTCAATGTTCCAGTTCTTTGTCTTCTAACAGAAAGAGTTCAGATTGAAGATTTCTGTGATGTTTCATATCTAGGGTTAGGATGAATTCTGATTCAGCAGAGATCAGTAATTTCTTATGGTTCTTGGAAGTTACATAACCGTGAGCATAACTACATGACCCACGATCTTGAGTTAGTAGCGGTGGTGTTTTCCCTAATGTTGTGGAGACATGAACTCATCGTAGAGCGCTTTATGGTATTTATCGATCCTAAAATCCTAAGGTATGTTTTCTCCCAATGTGACTTGAATTTGCGACAATGTCAGTGGATGGAATTATTATAGGATTATGAATTCAAAATATCATATACACCTGATATGGGTAATGTTTTGGCCGTTGCGCTGAGCAGGAAGTTGCGTAGTGATGCAATGTGTGAATCTGGTGATTTGTTGTGGGTAATGGAAGAAATTTCAGCATTACATCTCGATATGGGAGAAGTTTGGGGTAGAGGTTGTATTTTTTAGATGATGGTACAGTCATATTTTGTGAATTAGGTAGAATATTCTTAGTTTGGGGATCATGAGGTAAAGGTATGGAGAGATCGAGTTGTCAAGGGCGAGGCCCCTGATGGCTGGTTTGAGGATGAGAAAAACCGATTATTGGTTCAGGGAAGGATTTTTATTCCTTTATTGATTCCTGAGATGGTTCTAAAAGAGTTCCATAGGCCACCCTTAGTGGTACATCCTGGTGTGAAAAAAATGTACTAAGATTTGAGGAACTATTTTTGGTGGCCTGGGTTGAAGTGTGTAGTTGAAAAGTTTGTGTCTTGATGTTTGGTCTGCTAGAAGGTGAAGGTTGAGAACCGTGTTCCTGATGGGTTTCTCCAACCATTAGATGTTCCTCAGTAGAAGTGGGAGGAAATATTTTTGGACTTTTTTATCGGTTTAACTTTACCCTAGGGAAGATATGATGATATATAGGTAGTTTTGGATTATTTTATGAAATCATCCCACATTATAGAAATCAAGGAGTTGAGCTCAGTCGAGTTTTTTTGAGGAAATATCTAGAGGAGGCGGTGAGACTCCATGGGGTCCCTAGGATGATCATATCTGATCTAGATCCTTGTTTTACCTCTTGGGTGTGGATAGGTCTCCAAGATGCTTTATGTTCTTACATATTCCTTAACACTGCTTTTCTTCCATAAATGGATGGTAAAACAGAGTGGAGCATCCAGACTCTTGAAGACATGTTTCACTCTTGTATCCTGAATTTTGGAGGTTCCTAGATGAGGCACTTACCCTTGGTAGAGTTATACTACAACCATAGTTTTTACTCCACCATTTTTATGGTTCCATTTGAAGCATTGTATGGGTGACCATGTCATTATCTATTGTGCTAGACCGGGGATGGAGAGTCAGCAATTCTCAAGCTAGAACTGGTACAAAACATGACAGAGATGGTTCATGTGATTCGTGAGAGGTTGAACGCAGCACATGATCATTAGAAATTCTATGTTGATCATAGGATGAGACCTTTGGAGTTTGACGTTGGGGATCATGTTTTTCTAAAGGATAATCTTTGTCGTGGGTAGTGAAAGTTTAGTCATGGGAGTAATCTTTCTACCCAGTTTTTTGGGCCTTTCAAGGTGTTGGCTTATGTTGGAGTCGTGGCGTATCAATTAGAACTTCCCCCATATATGATAAAGATACATGATTTTTTTTCACATATTGCAACTTCTTCGTTATCTTATTTAATACTCTCATGTCATCTATTTGTGCGAGATCAACATTGAAGATTATGAGACCTTTGAGGAGTGGCCTGTAGAGATCTAGGACCATAAGGAGAAGGTGTTGTATAGGTGCTCTATCCCATTGGTTTTGTATCTTGTAGTGTCATGGTGGTGTAGAGGAGAGTACCTGGGAACACGCGTCATAGATACGTGTTCAGTACCCTGAGCTGTTTGATGTTTAACTCTTTTCTTTTAATGATGTTTGTTTTTTGGTTGTATAACTTTCCTATCTATGAGATGAATTTATTTTGTTTCTTGTTATAGATTGATCTCTTTTGAGAGGTATCTTACACAGGAGAGTGTTTATGAGATGGTTGTGGTTATCGTGTGCTTTCACATGTTCCTTTTTAAGAATTTAAGCTCTTTTGGTGGAAAGTGCCTTGATAGGTATCTCAAAGGGTGGTTGTTCAGAACCCTTTTTCTGTTTCCTCTCTAGGTTGGTTATGGATTCTCGAGGATGAAAATGTTTTGAGAGGTATTTGATGTAATGGACCAGACCTCTCTAGTCCATTTGTGAAAATTAGGTGTTTGAGGTGTTTTGGGAGGTCAAGGAAGATTATTCATAATAATTTATAATATTTCCAGTTCTATGAACAATGTTTCCAGTTTTGTGAATAGTGTTGTCGGTGAGTCATTTGTGAACAATGCTATTAGTGAGTCATTTATGAATAATGTTATCAGTGAGTTATTTGTGAACAATGTTGATGGTGAGTCATTTGTAAAAAGTGCTATTGGTGAGTCATATGTAAATAGTGCTGTCGATGATTCATTTGTGAATAGTGCTGTTAGTGACTCCTTTGTGAATAGTGATGTTGGTGAGTTATTTGTGAAAAATGCTATCGATGAGTCATTTGTGAACAATGTTTTCGGTGAGTCATTTATGAACAGTGATGTTGGTGAGTCATTTATAAACAGTGCTTTCGGTGAGTCAGTTGTGAATAGTGTTGTTGGTGGGTCATTTGTGAACAGTTCTTTCGGTGAGTCATTTTTGAACAGTGCTGTTAGTGAGTCATTTGTGAATAGTGATTTTGGTGAGATAGATGTGAACATTGTTTCTATTTTCCAATAGTTTCACCCATTTAATGTTTTACTTGTCGTAAAAAACATTTAGGGCATTTTTTAAATGATTGGAGGATAATTCAAATCCCATAACTCCTTTTTTAATATTCCTAAGAGTTGGAGTGCTTTTACGTGGTCAAACCATTAAATCTTGACCAGATCCGCCGTTCATAGAAAATCTAAAATCATTTATAAACCGATGCTTCATTTAGATTTTCAAAAAGATGAGATTGGTTTTACCCTGGCATGAGACGCCAATATTTTTTCTTCCCATAGGATTCATATGATCGAACTGCAAAACATGGATCATTTTTCTTGGAGTCTTCCTACTGTAAACACACACCCTATTTTGGTGCAATAAGAAAGTGTCGATCTGTCTCTGATATAAGATATGTTATACCACAATTCTTATGGCTTCCTATCCTCCTATTTCTCCTTCCAATGTTATGGAATGTGATCTCCAAGTCTCTAATATATTTTTCATGGGTGTTGGATGATGCGGTTGTTCCCCAACGTCCTCGAGTGAATGTAGTCACTGCGAGATAAGGGATCTAGATTTGTTGTGTTGGACCATTCTTGTGCAAAGAACATCGGAAATATTTTGAGGTAGAGGATTTGTGGATTCTATATTGTTTTACGTGCAGTCATAGTGTTAGATTTTATATTCCGATATATAATAATGAAATTGACATAGTAAATATTAGAACTATATTAAAGAATTGGAATTGATCGTATGTTGTTTCTTTATACTTTGATAAAAGGTTTCCTATTGTTTTATAGATAGTGTGATATCTATGATCACTTTTTTAGAATATAATTCTTGATGGAAAATGGTAAATAACATAAATATGAGATTAATTGTAGTTTAATTGGCCAAACATAAAGAGGAATGTTTAATAAATATGGTTGTTGTCGTTGTGCTTTGATTATAATCAAATGGATACAGTTATGCATGTTTAATTGAATCGCTTAATTAAATATAGATTAAGGAATAAGTTGTGCAATAAAAGATAATTCCTTATAGGGTTCTAAGTTACCCGCTTTCTTGTAAGGTCGAGTTCCTTCTATATTAGAGCCATGCGAGCTCGTCGTGTGTGATGGTTGAGTGCCTTTCTTGGGGCCAAGTGCCTAATTTCTTATTGTTTTTTTCCTACTATTGGTGCTATGAGGTGAGCCTAGATAGATATTGTGATATGTTGGGGTAGGGAGGTCCATTAGTTGTGGAAGTAGTTGACGCCTAGAGTGGCAAGATGGAGTGGTTTCTGCATATGGGTGTCAGGGAGGACAATGGGGATGATGTAATGGGTTGAAGCTGGGCTTTCCCATAAATGTGAATGTTATGATGACTGTTTGTTTAGCTGCTTTAATTTTACTACTATTTGAGGCATATAGTTTTGCTTTTTCTCCTTTTAAAAGAGGCGAAGATAAATGAGGTATGGAACATGATTTCCATATTTATCTTCTCAAGGATGGATGTGTCTACACTTTTACTATAGGTGGAAAATAATTGACGAGTAGTTCACCTACTCACTGTGTTGGTGCCCTTTTATTTGGTAGCTTAGAAAGATTTTCGATAATGTTTGGGTATATGGGAAATTAATAATGTTGTTAATAAATGATTGAATAAATGATGGTAACCTGTGGGGTTGGAGCTTCTTGGGATGCAATGTTGGGGTTACATTTTTTTGAAGGAACTGTGGATCTCAATTGGAATGATAATGAAATATAATGTGGTAAATGTTTATTATTAATTAAAAGTTAAATAATTAATCAACATAATGTGAAATAGATTAAAAGTGGAAAGATGACTTAATAATGATCTTTAAATGGTTGTGTGGTTATAGGATATCTAGTCTTAGAATTGGCAGTCAGGAGTCTGAGAGACATTAGCTAAAATTGATTCTAATACATGGTTATAAAAATAGTATGGTGGTGAGCTATAATATATTTTGTACCTTTTGTGTTTCTATTTGCTACTCCACCATATCGGTTAGGGAAATTAACACCATGGGGATTCTGAGCCCTTGGAGGTGTTTCCCCCAAAATCCCGGTGAGAGGAGGGTTGGATGACTACCCCCTTTGGCCCCACTCACTTCTCTTGGTAATTAATTGTGCTAGTAGGAATAAAAGTTAGCTTTACCCATATTTGTGTGTAAAGGGATATATTGTATTGGGGTTATTCAAACATATCTACTCTTGATATATTTTCCTATGGACTACTATAGGTTTAATGTGTATAGGCTGTGATGGCTTGAGGATACTTACTCGGTGTATGTGTTGTAGTGGATTGGGGTATAATACTCAATGTATGATACATGTTATGTGAGTTTTGGTGGCTCTTGAAAAATACCTAGTTACTTTGGTTACATGGATTTAGTGGTTGTGTTGCACAAGGTTCTTGTTGTGGTGCTTCTCCTAGGTGTCTGCGGGCAAGACTTTTTAGAGATAGAAGCTTAGGACGTGCAATATTAAGGAAAAGTGGAAAACCAACTATGAAGTGGTAGTGGGGTATCCTTTATATCCTTTATTATATTATATACTATTTTATGTGATACTTGGTGAAAGTATCCATGGTGAGTCTGGGAATATAGTATACCTTTTTAGTTGATGAGTTAGGTTCACTTGTTATTCATTGTGCTAAACTATTTTTTTGGTCACTTGGAGTAGGTTGGAGATTAGACTGGTTACTAATAGCTTGGGATTATAGGAGTTGTTCGGGCTTTGTGGTTGTTGCTGTTTTACATTCTTTTAGTACTTTTTTTCCCTTTCAGTTGTAGTATTTATTCCATGAAATTACATATGTGTACTTGGGATTTATTTTATATTTTAGTTCGAGTTTTAATTAGTTGATGTCTGTCTTATCTCTCTATTTTTCATGTGTTCTCTTAGAGGGTAATTTCTTCAATTTGTGTATTTATCATACCCTTAGTGTTAGTCACCAACCCGGGGCCCACTTGAGGCGGGACTTGGGTGTTAATATCCCTATCCAATAATTTTCAGCCCAAAAGGGGTACACATTGTGGGGAGGGGGTCATGACACATCATTTAATTTATTCGGCACTTGATATGTCGGTGAAATTTCAATATTGAACATAATTTGAAAAAATAGAAACTTAAGTCTAAGGTTCAGACCACTAACTTCAACTGAAGATCAACCAAATATTCTAGTAGGATTATATAATGGGAAAGAAGGTGTAGATGACTATAATAATAATCCAAAATAATATCTGATCAAGATAAAAACCAACAATTCTAAAGATCAAGAAGATTACAATGCAATTTATGGTGATCAAAGGGGAATAATATAAAACCTAACCAAAACCACCTACTTGGGATCAGATATAGATACCCAGGATTGATGTATATGGACATTACATTTGTTTTGCGGAATACTTAATACATGACCCAAATAGATTCCCAAATACCGTGTTAGTTTGGTGTCTTTGGAAACTCGGAACACCATCTTCTAATATGGTGAAAGATCTTGAAAATCTTTCATAAAGATATTCCAATTTAGTTTTTCTACCTAAAACCTTTATTTATATCTCGAGGAAAAGAAAAAATAGAAAGGGTGAGCTCAAATGATCTGTAAGGGCAAACATGGAACTCATAAAACAAAACCATAACCATTTGAATGTGAAAACATTAACATAAAGTTTAAACATCAAAATCTTGAGTAATAACATAAATCTTGGTAGTATGTAAGACATAGATCATAAAGGAACCTTAATCATGATAAAATATCATTGTAATAAAACATGGAATTGTGTAAAACCATTAAGAACACAATATGATTTCTATTGTAGCCAAGGAATTGCTAGCAAGACCATTATAGGGGACGAAGTCCATTACTGTATTGGGTTTACTTGCCATTCCATCCCTATATTACTGAACCAAATTTACTTTCTATTCCACCCATGTTTATCTCAAGAGATATAAATCTTTACCCAATTCATTGGAGGCAGATATAGGTCCCACTCATATCATAATTAAATCATTCTTACATGTTCCACAAATACATAAATCGTTCCTCATATCATAACCCATGAAATAAAATGGGATTCTTAAACAACATTCCATCATAACATAATCCATATAAGATAAATTGACTTCATAAAATTAATTAAATCATTAAAAAATCAAATCAAATCAATAATAGAGATAGAAACATAACCTTATGTCATCTTATATGGAAAATAATTTTGATAAAACACATGAACTTAATTCCTGGGGAAAATATCATTTCTTCTTCAAAAACGTTTTCTTTTCTCAAAATTCCTTGAAATTTTAAAGGAAAAGAATTTAATTGAAAATAAAATTGAAATATTATAAAGGAATATTCATGGAAAATAAGGTGTTATAAAGATGTAAAAACCCTTTCATACTGTATAAGTTAAAAAAACATTCTTCTTGTACTTTTACCGGATCAGTGAAAAAGTACCTCGTATGGTAAACATAATAAACATTCCTTCCAAACCACATAGTAAAAGTCAAAATGGGTGAAAATTAATTTAAAAATACATAGTAGAATAGTAAAAATTATATGAGGGTATTTTTAGAAAACATGGACATGGATGATATAAATATTCCCAGTAGATACTTACGAGTTAACAATCTCAGATAAAAATGAGATTTGAAAAATTATCCCTTACCTTAGGTCCAATTTCTTATGTATGTGTCTGAAACTCTTGTATGGTGGGTTTAAACATATTATTAACTTTTAATAGAACTATAATAATATTTATGATATCATATATTATTCACTTATGACTTTATATTACCCATTTATTTGTCAATTCCATGTTAAAGTAATGTTTTGGGTAATAAGCATTTCATTTATTGTACATGTTTGGACTTATTATTCTTGATTTTATTACATAGATCATGATTTACTTACTTAGAGAATGTAAAAAACTATTTATGTATCATACATATTCAGTATAAAAATAAACAAATATATAATATATATAAATGAAATGGAATACACCGTTCGTGGAGATGGTAGGCCATACATACGCATGAACACTATTTTCGTTTCCTTATTAAATTTAATCGAAGTAAGTAAATGACTTATATATATATATACATAAATCTAGTAGAATTATTATGTCATATATTTCATGATTATTTATTATATATACTTTATAATTATTCTTGAATGGTTAACATGGATAATGAATCTCAACGCGTCATGGGGACGGCAAACCGTACGTACGCATGAGCGATGATATCGTTCCGATAATTATTGAATTGTATTGAAGTGGATGGTGTATAATATCTAAGAATTATTATAATACTATATTAATAATATATAGTCATTATTTTCACCATTATACCCATCCAACTAAGGTGGTGGTGAAAAACAGATTACACCACGACGTGGAGACGGTAAGCCGTACGTACACATGCGAGGTGATTTCATTTTTTGTAGGATGGATAAAAGGTGAAATAGGATTGTTTTATATTTATAATAACATATTAGTATATGATAAATACTTATGTTATTACTTTATAATGATACAAATAAATAATATGGAGTAGAAGAAGAAAGAAATTTGAAAGAATCAGTAGAATAGATTATCTCTTCCTCGACGTGCCTCTTTTAAATTTCTTCTTAGGGCACTGGAGTTGGTCTTTTGAGAAAACCAGAAATTATATAATATAAAAAGGTAATTTGAGAAGATAAAAATGTAGGGTTTAGCTGATCTAGAAGGCTCAAAATGGAGTAAAGAGGAGAGGGAGGAGGTTCCCTTTTATAAGAGAGGAGAGGAGCACTTTTGGAAGCTCTCAAAATATTAATTTATTATAAATTAAATTTCAATTAAAAATGGTTAAAAACATATTTAATTCAAATATAAGATGATTTTATTTCGAATAACCAAAATACAATAATTTTTAGACAAGTTTTGTATATTTTTTATCCTTAACTTTTTGGTTTAACCCTTATTTAACCCTTTTTAATAATAGGGTGATATCAGGTTATTTTCACATTTTAGGTTAAGGTAATTACCATATCCAGTAAAATGACCCAAAAAAATTTATTTATAATATATTATGACTTATATTAACCATTTGAAAAAATATTATATTTTTAGGAATATAAAATCATTTAATAAACTATTTTATATTTTATGTTATGGATTATGTCAATTTTGGACACTATTCATACTTGAATTTTTAAAAATTCACAACAACCTGATTACTTAAAAAAAGGAATTAAATCATCCCTATTATGTAAATATAATCTAGAAAATTCATTAGTGGCATAAAAATATTAAATTTATCTTCATTTTAATATTTATGAATTTATTTACTTTAATCTTTCATTAATGAGGTAATCACTACATCATGATTATGTCATAAATAAATATATCTATATAATGCATAAAAATTATAAATAAAATTCCATGATGTAGGAAATATTATTATCTTTATAATTAATATTTATATACATGAATATTAGTTACATGACCCTATATTAAAATCAATTTAGTAAAAGGTATATGTTTTGGTTATAATTATCTTTACTTTTAAATTTATTCTTATAAGTTGTCATTTTCACATCCAAGTGAATCCATGGGGTCCTAAAATATACCCAAGGATGTACATGGTCAGAAATATCTAATGAAATTGGATTAGGACATGTTTTAGGGTATTTTAATAATATTATAACATTATTTTCTTTCCCTAATTTACTAGATTTACCCTTTAACCATGATAAATAAAATAATTACTGAAGTTACTATTCATAATGTCCAAAAATAAAAAGTACCTATTCAAAAAATTTGAACCTTTTTATTCCAAATATGGAATCAATTTTTCAAAATGAAAAACACAAAAGTTGGAGTAATTAATTTAAAATTAATCCCGTTGTTGAGAAAATGGGTTTTAAAAGTTAAAACATTACAAAAGATTTAAATATTTTTACCTATGAATTTGATATAAAATTTGTGCTAATTAAATAAATTATCTAAAATGGTAAAAATATATTCTATTTATAATTTAAAACAATTAAATATTATAATTTTACCATATAAATTTTCTTGATGAAAAAAATTATTTTTAATTAAAATTTAGCGTATTTTTTATATTCATCAAAATATGAAAATTACCAGAAAATTATCAATAAATTTATCAAAACTAATTTTTTATATCTTTATTGAAAATAAGAAGTTTATTTTGTCAAATTTAACTTATAAATGTGTCAAAAACTAGATTTAAAATGGGTGTGCCATCAAAAGGTGACAAAACAGTATTTTTTGAAAAATACTTATTTTATCTGAAAAATGAACTTGTTATTATATCATGTCTAGAAAATAAATAATATGAATTTAAATGTTATATAAAATAAAAAATATGGTTAATAATATTCATAATGGCTAGTTTAAATCCCGTTAAATAATAATATTTTAATAATATATCACTGTTTAGTGAAACTCTGTATTGCGTACAACAAAATCTATTGAAGAAGGTCGCTGTTGCGTGTAACGCAAGACAAGTCAATGTTACATGTAGTGAAAGATTTTTTTGGTGTTGCGTATAACATAATCCAAACACATTTCTTTTATAGATTGAACAAAATATATTCTCAATGTTTCGTAAAATAAATTCTATCAAACAAACTTGTAATCGTGTGTAACACAAGGCAAGAATAGTGTTGCATATACTGCAAGCTAATACGGTGTTGTGTATAGCACAAGATAATCTTGGTGTAGCATATAACAAAAGACATCGAAGAAATTAAAAATAATCCATATCATAAATTCTCAGGGTGTTACATTCTATCCCCCATAAAATGAATTTCGCCCATGAAATTCGTTGGGGGTTATAAATGGTTTTGTACATGAATGTTTCTTTCATGGAAACCCACATCGTAAAAATTAATAATAAAACTTAATTTTAAAAAGGAAAGTTAGAAACATAATTGTTACCCAAATTAACTTATCACTGGGTTTCCACATATAAGAACATAAGTGGGAAGTGAAAACATGGATATGGAAGAGAAATCTAACCATCATGTTCTGATGGATAGTGGTACAGAACATGGTTTGGAGAAAGTTAACTACTAGAAAACCATACATCTTCCATGATTTAAGGGACCATATGATTCATTGGATAAAAAGTTACTAGGATAATTTTTTTCTTTCAAGATCCTTTTCCTAATGTTGAATAATGATATGAAATACTTACTTGATTTCAGTACCGTTGATCATTCCCTGAACAATTTCCACTTCATCACTTTTTTAAACAAATGATGTTTAATTTTTCATTTTTGAAGTGTTAGCACATCATGTGATTGAACGATATTTCATTCTATCTATCTCAACAAAAAGGTTATAAAAACTTATCAAATATGCCTAAGTGCACCTATAGTGAGACAATACATCAATCTAACAAACTTATACTAGAATATAACTTATACTATCCATAAATGGATAACATTATAATCCTTCCAAAAATATAAAACTTAGAAATAGGTTTACTAAATCGACAAAACATTTATCTCCCATATCCCATTTTGTAGTATTTGGTTGTCAAATTCCAAACATGTGAATAACTTTATCATGTATTATCTAGAAACATGATAATAACTTGAATTACCATAGAACCTTAGTGAAAACATGGATTCTGTTAAAATTAACTGTTTCCACACTGAAAAATACCAAAAATTCTATATACTCAAACCATGCTATCACTTTTTACTTATATCAGTCATGAGGTCATTAATACTATCAAACATCCCATTATCTCTTTATCCCTTAATTATGCACATATCACATTCATTTAAAAAATATTTTAATCACTTTTCATTGTTACTGATGCCGTATTCTTATGGAAAACCACAATAGACCATATATATTACAATATTCTATAATACCATAAAAGTACCTCTAAAAAATTATTCTTGAATACCAATACACAAACACTTCAATACATCCTCTTTAATTATTTTCATGGAATAGGTCCTTACACGATTTATAATTAACCTTCTAGGTATGGGAATTGAGTTTGGCAATGCCCGTGTTCTGCACATATAAGACATTGAACTCCATAACAGTCCATCACTCTGTGACCCTTTTCCCCACACAGATAACATATTCCCTTCTATTTGACGTATTCCTCAAGGTTCTTACCTTATTATTGATATATATAAAGCTTAATCTTTCTTCCTCTATGTTCCTCACCATGACAACATGCAATAAATTCCATCTTTCTCTTATTTGATGACTTAAGAATCCCACTTAAATTCACCTTTTTAATCATATATCACAATTACTGATTCAACATAATCACAATATCCTTCTCTCTCTAGGTATTACACAATTTTTTTGCTCATATTCACCAATTTTCCATCAGATTCAATGTTAAACCAATTCCTTCTAGTTACCTCCATTGAATGAAACCAAAAACCATAGTTTAAGAAACAATTAAAATAATGAGGAACCACATAATCATAAAAATTCACTTATAGGATGTCTAACATATGGCACCTTCTTTAATCCATGAAACCTTAGGATCAACCTAGGTTATTCATGATCGTTAACATAATTCTAGGACTGTAACCTATAGTTATACTTAACCTTAGGGACATCCCTAGATATTCCTTTGAAATATATCTAGGGATCTCACTAATTTTTTTTGTATCCTAGTTTCCAAAGGTTTACTAAAACTTCGATCTGATACCAACTGTAGAGACCCAAGATTGACATACATGGATATTACATTTATTTTATGAAATACTTAATAAATGAAACAAATATAATCCCAAAGGCCATATTAGTCTATTGACTTTAGAAACTCATAACATTATCTTCTAACATGGTGAAAGATCTTCAACATCTACCATAAAGATCTTACCATTTTGTTTTCCTACCTAAAACATTTATTTATATCTTGGGGAAAATAAAACATAGAAAGGTTGAGCTCAAAATCTAAATAAGGGTAAACATGGATCACATAAAACAAAACCATAAACATTTTAATGTAAAAACATAAAAATAAAGTTTAAACATCAAAATCATGAGTCATGACCTCAATCTTGGTAGTACGTAAGGCATAGATCCTAAAGAAACATTAATCATGATAAAATATTAGGGGAAAAAGACATGGAATTGTGGAAAAAAATTTGTCACATAATATGATTTCCATAGTATCCAAGGCATTGCTTCCAAGACCGTCATAGTGGAAGAAGTCCCTTACTATACCAGGTTTACTTGTCCTTCCAACCCTATATTACTGAACCAGATTTACTTTGCCATTCCAACCATATGTATCTTATGAGATATAAATCTTCACCCAATTAATTTTATGGAGATATAGTTCCCACACATCTCATAATTAAATCATTATTACTTGTTCCACAAATACATAAATTGTTCATCATAGCATAACCCATGAAGTAATATAGGATTCTTAAACATCATTACATCATAACATAATCCATATACGATAAATTGAATTAATAAAAATAATTCCATCATAAAAACAATCAAATTGAAGTAATAATAGCGATATAAATATAACCCCATGTCATCTTAGATGTAAAATAATTTTGATAAAAAAAATGAACTTAATTCCTAAGTAAAATATCCGTTCTTCTTCAAAAACATTTTCTTTTGTTAAAATGTCCTGAAATTTAAAAGGAAAAAAATTTAATTGAAAAAATTTGAAATATTATAGAGTAATATTCATGTAGATAAAGAATTATGAGTATGTAAAAACTCATTCATTCCGTATAAGTTAAAAAACATTCTTCTCGTACTTTTTCCAGAAGGGTCAGAAAGTACCTCGTATGATAAACGTAAGAAATATTCCTTCCAAACTACATAGTAAAAGTCAAAATGGGTAAAAAGGAATTTAAACATACATAGAAGAATAGTAAACATTTTATGAGAATATTTTTAGAAAACATGGACATGGATGATAAATATATTCCCAGTAGATACTTACAAATAAACAATCTTGAATAAAAACGAGATTTGCAAA
Source organism: Viscum album (assembly GCA_963277665.1). Lineage (NCBI taxonomy): Eukaryota > Viridiplantae > Streptophyta > Magnoliopsida > Santalales > Viscaceae > Viscum > Viscum album. The sequence continues at coordinate 894,792,707 of OY728128.1, forward strand.
ATTATCCCATACCTTAGTTCTAATTTCTTCCGTATGTGTCTAAAACTCCTATATAGTTGGTTTAAACATATTATTAACTTGTAATATAACCATAATAATATTTATGATATCATATATGATTCACTTATGACTTTATATTACCCGTTTATTTGTCAATTCCATGTTAAAGCAATGCTTTTGGTAATAAACATTTCATTTATTGTACGTGTTTGGACTTATTATTCTTGATATTACTAATTATATCATGATTTACTTACTTCTAGAATGTAAAAAATTATTTATGGATCATATATATTCAGTATATAAATATATATATAATAGATAGATAAATGAAGTGGAATACACTGTTCATGGAAACGGTAGGTCGTACATACGCATGAACGATGTTTTCATTTCCTTATTGAATTGAATAGAATTAAGTAAATAAAAAAATATAGACATACATAAATCCTGTAGCATTATTATATCATATATTTCATGATTATTTGTTACATATACTTTATAATTATTCTTGAATAGGTAACATGGAGAATGAATCTCATTGCGTCGTGGAGACGGTAAGCCGTTCGTACGCACGAGTGATGATATTGTTCCCAAAATTATTGAATGGTATTTAAGTGGATGGTGTATAGTATCTCAAAATTATTAAAATCTTATATTAATAATATATAGTTATTATTTTAACCTATGAAATGTTTTTACCTATGAATTCGATGTAAAATTAGTGGAAATGACATAAATTATATTAAATGGAAAAAATATATTATAATTATATTTTAAAACCATTAAATTTTATAATTTAACTATATAAATTATCTGAATGAAATTTTTTTAATTAAAATTTATCATATTTTCACTATTCAGCAAAATATAAAAATTATAAAAAATATCAAAAATTTATCCAAATTAAATTTTTATATCCCGATTGAAAATAAAAAATTTATTTTGTCAAATTTAACTTATAAATGTATGCAAAACTAGATTTAAAATAGGTGCACCATCAAAAGGCGACAAAACTGCATTTTTGGAAAAATACTTATTTTATTCGAAAAAATAAACTTGTTATTATATAATGTCTAGAAACTAAATATGATGAATGTTAATGTTATATAAAACTAAAATTGTGGTTCATACTATTCATAACAACAAGTTTATATCTCGTTAAATAATAATATTTTAATAATATATCATTGTTTAGTGAAACTCGGTATTACATACAACTAAAGCTATCGAAGATGGTCACTCTTGCATGTAACACAAGCCAAGTCAATGTTTCATGTAGTGAAAGGTTCCTTTTGTGTTGCATGTAACATAATCCAAACATCATTATTTTATACATTGAACAAAATCTATACTCAATGTTTCATAAAATTAATTCTATCCAACGAACATGAAATCACGTGTAACACAAGCCAATAATAGTGTTGCGTATACTGCAGGATAATACTGTGTTGCATATAGTGAAATCTAATCTTGGTGTAACATACAACACATGACATCGAAGAAATTAAATAGAATCCATCTCATAAATTCTCAGGGTGTTACATCATATGCGTGATCAGGACGTCCAGAATCAAGATAGGTTCTCCCAAATCACCTAGAAGATTCCCTAGGGTTGAGAGGAAGGGGATATATTAAGGATGAAAGACAAATAATCCGCATGACATATTTAAAATTGTAGGTCTAGAGATTTCATGAAATATTACTCCTTTACACATTATGTATTTTTTTAGAGGGATACACAAAAAAAATGTTACCACATATTATTATCTAATTATCTTTAACATTACATGGAATGTATTTCTTACACAATGTGTAACTAGTCTATGTCCCTTTTTTGTTTCATGATATGGGTCTAGTAGAGTTTACAAGTTATGTATTACCTTGACATGACATTTAATTCTCCTACAGAAAACATTCATCTCCCTTTTTAACTACCTAAGGATCCAAACACCCCCATAGTCTTCCAATAATGGAAAAACCTTGTAATCCCATTTGACACATTTATACACAATATTCATTAATTAAAACAACATATATCCATAGAATTTAATTTATTTCCCCCAGAAAAGACTATCTGTATCTAAATAAGACTCATCCACCATGACTCAAAAAAAACTCAAAGAGGGATATACCTGAAAAAATACAAAATTTTATACAAATTATATAAGTTATTAAGGGTAGGTATCTCATAATACATTAATACTTGTTCTCATGAAGTCCTCCCTTAGTAATCTCCAAGGAGTTTCTGAGAACTTGAACCACTAGTGAGAAATATAAAATTATAAATGTCATTATATCTTCTTATCTATGAATATTTATAGTATTACATAGACTTTAAGATTATTATTAATGTGTATTGGGGTCATATACTTTTATATATTGACAAAAATTATGACAAAAAATGATCATAGTGAGGTAGAATGCATTGGGTGCATCACAATTGATATTATAATAATAAATTATTCTATAAATTATTTTCAATGATGGTTTATAATGGAAGTTGATATCTCATCCCCTTTGATGAGAATAGAACTTCTTGATAAATTCCATGATCACGAAATTTTTTCAAAATGTTTCTTTTGAGAAAATCAAAGAAAGAAATACCCAATATACTATTTGATGACACCAATATGCAACCCGTTGGACTAGAGATATATAGATAAAGAGATTATATTACACAGTGTGGATTCATATGAGGTTATATACTAATGAAAAATTAACTTCTTTCTCTATGGATTAATTGTAATTTTTTTATTTTCAAAATTTGGACGTTATGGAGAATTGCCTTATGCCACCGAGAAAGAGGCGTATAGAGATGCACACAAATCATATTCAGAACCTTAATTAAATTCTATTAAAAATTAATATATTGAATAAATATTATTCCCATACATGATTTAATAATTATTAGAGTTTGTTTGATCATAAATATTCAGTCACCATTAATTTAAGAGAATATATTTGAGTTAAATATTTAATAAATATTTAATCCCAATTTTAGTGAATAAAATATTCATCTTTCTATCAATGAATAACAAAGTGAAATTTATCTATTTAAATAATTTTTTATTTTTCAAGGTTGGTAAATATCAATGAGGAATTATAGACCGAGTTAATGGATCAGTGAGAAATTATATATTAACTATTATTTGAATAAATTTTAATTTTTTTATTCAAGAAATAATAGTTATTTATGCCAGAGAATAGAGAAAGTCAAGCAAATGATAGAAATATTATTAATATTTAGACATGGGGTTCACTAGGTATTAAGAGAATAATAAGGAAATTTTTTCAATTATTCATATCTATCCCTAGGTCTATAAATACCTGATTACATCATTTTATAACCCTAGTATATCCATTCTAATCATTGCACGTAATGAATTCTAGAAAGAATCCTTTTAATCCCCAGAAATCTCATCTCTTAGAATGCTCTTAAGAAGAGGAAGTGACTATCCTCCTACACTTCTCAATTATTAAGAGAAGAAAATAATCCTTCCCCATTAAAGATAATCTTTTGGTTATCAAAAAAAAATGACACATGTGTTAGTTTATTCCATGTAAGAACTCCCAGATGTCTATGGAAATGTTCGGGGGTTCACAAAGCATGTGCAGATCACTGCAAAAAGTACTTTACTCTTGAATCCTCTCACTGTAATGAAAATACACCAAGGATTGGTCTACCAAATATTCTATGAATAAAAAATTACAACATGAGGTAATTATTAATATATATAAATTAATGATATATTTCATTTTAAGATCATGTCTCATGAATCTTGAGGTTTACATTTATCTACTTCTGAGGAGAAATCGGAATAAATTTATGAGTTTCCATTATTAATAAGGACTTGACCACTTATGCTATTCCCCGAAACATTCAAGTGATATCAATGAGATTAAATAATAATTTATAATAATTTATTTTTATACACATTTGATTCTAATTTTCTTCTCTATTTAATCATTCCATATATCTAAACATTAATATATCTTCTTCTTATTCTTTTTTCAAGCTCATATAACTAATAATAGTAAAAAAAAGAAGAACACCAGAAGAACCCATTTGGAGGTGTCTACAATTCTAGGTAGATATCATGGGACTACATAACGTGTAACTCAAAGGTACACACTCTGTATCCATGTTCAATACATTGAGATGAACCTTGAATTTAATTCAAAGTTTCATGACTTGAATATTACATGACATCATTAAAACACCACATGTTGACTAGGCAAGACTGGCACATGGTTTTACAAACAGCATGTTTTGTAACTCTCTTACATGTTATATAGTCCATGTTTTTTTATAGTGGAAAACATGGAGTCAAATATGATTTGTGTATTTATTACAAGACGTTTTTGACTAAAAACCATGTAAATTTAAGGTCACATGACACATAACTCATATACTTTTCATGTACCACATAAATGGCTGGGACTGATATACATGCCTATTCCCTAGTTGTGTGTTACAGACAAACAATGAAGTTTTATACAAAATGTGTAACTGACCTATACACACAGTGTATCCGACCTATTTATATTGGAAGTAAAATTAATTAATTATTCAATTTAAACATAATCAACATGTATTCATGTGCAATTTATTGAAAACTCACACTGTGTGATAGGTTATGTGTGTTTGTATATATATATATTAAATGATTAATTAATTTTTGTGTAATATCCAGACCTATATATTTTGTATAGTATTCATATAATGACTACTTTATGTGCATTAAATGAATTAAACTCTACATAAATTAACATGTGTCTATGTGTAATTTATTAACAAAACCTTCCATGTAATTACTTGAAAAAACATGTATTTTATATTCCATATGAGTTAATAGTATATGACCATAATATACATTAGGTATCTTGGAAAAGTATTGGCCGTGTTGCCTCCAAGTACATGATTTGTACATAGTAAATTTTAAATAAAATTAATTTGATTAATATTATAACTGAAGGGAATCTCAAGGGTAGGATGGATGAAAATTAAGATAAAATAATTTATTAATTAATAACGATAATTAATTAATTTGAGCACATTTTATATTAATTATGAAAAAATGAAATGAAAGTAAGTTTATTAAGTATGTATTTGTGGAATGCATGGAATATTTGGAGTGAAATGAAAAATAATTTTATCAATGTAATTTCTATTATGATTATATTAAGGTATTTTATTTAGTAATGTAGTATTATATAAAGAACATTCCACACATGATAGAACTAATAAAATTTTATTATATTGACTTAAACATTAAATTTATAGAATAAGTGTGTCTAGAATTTAAAGTGTTCTAATGATTAAAAAAATAGAAAAAAATATAACTATAATATAAAAATTTAGATATAGTCGGTCCCCTAAAATGATTTCTCTTACGAACAATGTTGTAGAAATGAAACAAAATATTATAAATTTAATATTCATTTCCAAAATGAATATATATATATAAACTAGTCAGAAAATTTAAATGAGTGAATAATGAATAAAATATGAGGTATTTATATAAGTAAGAAAACCCCTATGGCAGTTACTAATATAACTATTGGAATATTAATATGAAAATTGGAATAGTAATATGACCATTGGGAATAGTAACATGGTCATTAGAATAGTAACCTCACTAATGTAATTGTAAAATAATATTTATTTATATTATAAAATGAAAATATAGAAAATTTATATCATGATACAAATAAACAAATGTTTTAAAAATGATAAAATACGTGGTTGAATTTTTTTAAAACACATAAATTTTATTTAAGTTTTTAAGATAAATAAAAAAATTAAAAGAAATTTTACTTTCATAAAACGGGTTTTTAATATAATATTCATTTTCATTAATATGATAATATAATTTTATGATACCATAAATCATTTTTCAATGGGTTATAAAATTGATCAAAATATTAAAAATGATATTTTTTAAATAAGAAAAGATTTCATTTAACAAATAATTTTATCATATAGAGAAAATTATTTTTATAAAATGGATTTATTTTTTTAATCCAAATGTCCAAAAATAGTTAGGGTTATTTTTTAATATTTTTCTAAAATACTTGAATTTTTGGTGAATTGTAAAATATGATAAAATACTATTTTTAAAACTATAAGATAAATACATGAATTAATGAGTCATGAATGATGTGATAAATCATTATTTATAACTCACATGCACTACTTGCTATATATTTTTATAGGAATAAACACTATTTATAGTCTTCAAACAATGCAATAAATTATAAATATTATATTCAAAAACACATCACTACTCCCCTTATAAATAATAACCTAAACCCCTATTCTCATCACACCTTATAAGACATGGATATATCAAACAATATTCACATTTATATCCCCAAAAATCCTCCCCATGTACAAGGAGTTTTGGTCTAACCAAAAGACCATTCCAAGGATCTTTAAGGTGCGGTGTAAGAGGATACATCCAAGGATAAGGTAATACTATCATTCTAGATTTTTAATATTTATTCCTCTCCATCACCCAAAAAAATACCATCCAACATGACATAATTAATACAGTATCATAAATATACTATAATTTTATTAACTTAATGTATTATCATTTATCAAAACACTTTTCATTTCATTCTAAAACAAAAATGATTGTTTAAATTTTGGCAGGTTCACCGACTCCATGAACAACATACTTCATTTTTTACTAACACCTTAATGGATGGTCATATAAATAATATTATGGTTAAATATGATGATAATAAATATATTATTACTTTGTAAATATTTCAATTTTTTTAAAAATCATTTAATTAAATAAAACCAATATAGTTATTGATGGTCCGCAAAATTACCTAAATGAACTAACCATATGAAGACAACATTTATACTAAATGAATCATCCCTATGTTAGAATACATATGAATATTTGGGAAAATTTCAAATTCTATAATTAAATTAAAATCATTTAAAATCATATCTATATTTTTATTCCTATTTTATATGATCTTCAATAATTATCTACAGACTAAAGTTACTTTGGAACTATTAAACGAAAACCCTTAGGAGAATAGTAATACAATTTATGACTTAAAAAAATGATTTCAAATTAACATAAAATAAATTTAATGAATAAAATATAGATGAAAAATGTTCTTAATACTATATTTAAAAAATTTAATATCATTATTTAGTAATTTCGGAGATACTACTTAGTGAGTCAGGGATCCAAGGTAAGGAAATTTCTGAATAACCCTCCTTTATTTTGGGTAACACCTTTTTCCCTCTAAAACTCAATTAATCACAACATTATTGTCATTTATCTCATTAATATTATATATATATGTTTACCATACATATATAAATTTTTATTATTACCTTTATTTGATGGTGACATACATGTTTTTAAAGTTTACTTCATAATTTCATTAATTAAGACAACCTATTTAAAGGGAACTTCTCTGTTTCTTACCCCATTTCAAGTACCACTCCATAAATTATTTTAAACCACTATTGATTTATAAACTATATCATTTTATCATGGAACACCATTTTCTTTTATTTCTTGTTTTATAGATATTAATATTATCTTCCCCTCTTTAACAACTCTTTACCCATTTATCTAAAATACTTCTTAAGTAGTGCATTTTAAAAGTTATTTATCCACTATTTTTCACATATTCACTTCACCTGAACATCATTTTTAATATACTATTAATATTTTTATCCTATTAAAGTAAATTAACTATTTAATCTTTTCTTTCAAATAAACAATACTGATTTTCCATCTGTTTATACTATAAGAAATTATTATGTAACCCATTTCTTTCCAGGGGTAATTCTTATATTTATTCCTTATGTTTTATTTCCTTTTATTAGACATATATTCATGTAATGTTATTATGGGTTCAACCATATGGTTATACAATAAATTTTGTAATTTTTATATCTCATGAGATGATACATATGAGACTAGTGAGTAAACCTAATCCACAATGGGGTTATATTCACCATGTTCTGTTATCATAGCAATGAGACTTAAATTATACTTATAACATGTTTTATATTGTTTCCACATTTTTATGATGCCATGATTATATTATTCAATAATATTTATGTTATTCCTCTATGTGATAATTCATTTAACTTATCCATTGTCATATTATGATATTCCATTTAAATTATATGTTATCCTCCTTTATCAGGCTTATCCCCTTACTGAGATTTATAGCTCAACCTTTTTTGTTTATATATTTTCCTAAATCATCATATTCATTTTTAGAAGCTCAAATGGATTTAGGAGAACACTATAGATATTAAAATAAAGATTTATTATTTTAGTTTAATGTCAAGGTTTTATTTACCTAGTCTCCCAAATACAATAGACCTTTGAATCATTGGGTTGTGTTTATTGGATATTTATGTTATAAATCATGTAATAATATGTGTAAGTGTATTGGGTCACTATAGTTGGTATAAAATCAAGTAAAAATTATTATTTTTAGGTTAGGATATGAATAAATTATTAATAAATCTAGGGATAAGTTGAAGTATATAAAAACATCAAGAAATTAATCTAAAGTTGAAAGTGAGTCATTTCCAAGAAATGAAATCCATATCTAGATACTACATGTGGATGTGGATAGAGCACAAATTTACCTTGGGGTAATAACCCCAAAAGAAATTATTGGGTATTAACAAAAAAATTATCCCCTTTATGATAAATAGAACTTGTTTCACAACTAGTATGAAACTGTTTGGGGGCATGCTTTGGTAAATTCACAAGCTCTTTATAAACCATTATAAATAACATGAATAGATTTTTAGGTTAAATAAAATCACATTAAAATTTACACGGATAATCAATATTTAAACATATAGGCTTATAATCTAGGATATTCATCTCATTTATAAGTTATTACTTATAAGTTCATAGTTTCCATATTTATAGTCTTATTAATTTAATTATTCTCATACCTAATTTTTTCATTATTTTAGTTGATGGGAAATAGGAGGAATCATACCAACATCCAATGTGATAGTCAATGTAATTATTTCTCTAATGAGATTCCTAACATGATAGTAGTGGGATATGAGAACTTTATGAAAGAACTAGCTCGAATAAATCAATTTATGAATAATAACTTGAATCTTTTGGAACACACTCATTCTCCTAAGAAAGAGAAATTTGTGGTTGATTCCTTTCTGTAACAAATACCTCCTACCTTTAGTGGATATTCTAAAACCCTTATTACTGAATAATGTATTAACTCCATTTTAAGATATTATTTATCCTATAATGATCTAAATAAGATAAAGTCATACTTTATGTTTATCACTTAAAGGTATAAGCTGATCAGTGGTGGACACTGATCAAGATCAAGAATCCTAATGAGAAAATCAAATCCATGGAATGAGGAGGGATACATTTTTTTCAATAAATATTATCCCAAACTCATAATTTTAAAATATAGTTTGTGTTACATAGAATAAATAAAAAAAATGAGTTTATAGGATTTTATAAGAAAAAATTCACATGGATTTCTTGATACACCTTCATGTTTATCATCGACACTGAAACTCAGGTGGACCAATTATTTAGTGTATTAAAGTCGGGCCTATAAAAATACTTGGTTATTTAAAAATTTTATAGTCATGAAGTTATTTTATATTATGAAATTATGGTTTAGATAGATATTAGTGGTTTTCAGTGGTCTTGAGGGGCTAGGGATAAAAATAATAAAATTATATGTAATTCCTGAGGATCCATAGATAAACCCTAGAGAAAAGAAAAACCAACTGCCCACATTTCAAAAGTGTGTGCTAAATCATTCTTGTAACTATATCAAGGTTATAGGGAGATTCTCTATGTGTGGAAAATAAGTATATTAGAATAATCAATTCTAATGGTTGATGAAGAATCCCACTAATGTGACCGAATAAAAGAAGGTTCTGATTAACACACCACTTGTAGTCCAATTTTTATACTACAATGAACACATATATTATTAAATCCAATTCTCTCATCCAAGGTTTTTTAGATACAATAATATATAAAAACCTACAAGTTCTAGAGAGAGTGTAAGGGTTTATCGTATCACTAATGTTAATGTGGACCATAATAACGAAGTGGTGACAAGTACACTAGTTATTCGTTTAATAATGGAGAAAATATTATTTGATTATGGATCTACACATTCTTTATTTCCATGAAGGTTTAATATAACTATTAAAACACCACCTCAAAACATGTTGGTTAATTAATCCATGAGAATAAAAAAATATAAATTATCATGTTATAACTATATAAATTCTCCCTAGTCAATGTTTGTGGTCCTAACCTCCCACAAAATATTTTCATACTTCCTTTAGTAAAATTTTACTATATACTAGGCATAGATTAAATAACCTTATTTGAAGGAAAAATCAACTATCAAGAGAGTTAAATCACTTTCCATATCCTAAACCATCCTTCTATTTTGTATAAGTTTAAGGAGGAGGATAAATATTTTTTGGAATATTCTTCCCATGAATTGTTTTTATTACCCTATAAACAAGAATATCTAACTCAAATACATTATTATAAGGAGATTATCATCATTGAAGACATTCCCATTGTTAGGTACTATATTGATGTATTCATTTAATATAATCCTAGCCATCATCCTAACCAAGAGGGTGAGTTTTCAATTGAACTTATACTTATATCTATACCCATATCCAAGAATCTATATAATATAACCACTATTGAGTTGGGAGAACTAAAGAACCAATTAAAATAGAATTTGGAAAATAATTTTATTCCCCCATGTTATTCACCATGGGGTGCCCTAGTCCTCTTCATCACGAAGAAGGATGGGTCAATGCACCTCTGTATTGATTATCATGAACTCAAAAAAATCATGACATGGAATAAGTATCCCAAGAAATAGATTGATAACTTGTTAAACAATTATGTAGAGAACTTTACATAACTATGGTGGTCATATGGTTGCGATATCAATAATAAATGTGAATAAGGGAGATATTCTCAAGAGTATATTTTGAAAAATTTATAGACACTATGATTTAATAATGATATACATACTCACTAATGATCCAATATTATTCATGGATTTACTAACTAGAGTCTTTATATATTACCTCAACAAACCTGTGTTAGTCTTTATAGTTGATATTTTGATATAGGACAAATGTAATTAGGCGAATGATAATATTTGAATACCAAGATAAATACTTTATGGAAGGAGAAACTATATGAAACGTTTATTAAATGTGAGTTTTGGATTGAGGAAGTATCATTACTGGGGCATGTTATTATCTAAAAATGTATATCTATGGATCCTTATAAGATAAATTCAATTTATTACTGGTCTAGAACAACATATATAATGAATTTATTTAGTTTCCATTCACTAGTAGGGTAATATTTATAATTTATTAGTAACTTCCAATGATTTTATCAACCACTAAATAAGCTAACTTGGATGTGAGTGAAGTTTTTATAGACCAATGAATGCAAAGTGACCTTCAATGAATTGAAAAATAGGATCATCACTACAAAAATAATTACACTAACCTCAAGTGAGGATATTTTCATGGTATATATTTATGCTTCAAAAAAGGGATTGGGTTTTGTATTGATGAATTACGACAAAGTGATATCCTATACCTTAACATAGTTGAAATTCCTTGAGTAAAATAATCCAACACATGATATAGATTTAATTATAATTATTTTTTCATAGAATAATTTAAAACATTATATATATGGTGGTAAGTGTGAAATGTATAAGAAACATAAGACATTGAATAATAAATCCACACAAAAAGATTTAAATATTATCTAATGAAGATGGTTAGAGTTGATCAAGTATTATGATTGTTAAATCTGTTACCATATTAGGAAGGAAAATAAAGGGAAAAATTATATAAGTATAAATTATTATAAAACCATAACAATGATGATTATTTAAAATGATATAATCATATTAAAACTTTAAAATTATGTTCCTTCCCTTGGGATTGGGACATGAGATTAATAGCCTTGTGGGTGGGATTTGGATGACACCATGCTCATGGCCATTGAGGACACATTGTGCTATTATATTCTAAGTACCACATAGGATATGGAGGATTATTAGGCATGATATATAAGTACCATGTTACATCTACCCATCATAATTAATTTTGAAAAGGGTAGTTTAGTGACCCCATAGTGTGTAATGAACCTTACTGTCTATAATCCCTCAATCAAAATATTGTCTACTTTGGCTCACTACCTCATTGATTTATTCTTCCGTAGGGCACACTTACCACCAGAGGATCACTTAAACCTCACTCTAAAAATAACTTTTGATAAGGGATAGAAATAATACGAACTATAATCTATGTGTAACACTCCCCCACTCCCAATGTGGGATTTTGGGTGTGACACCATGGTGTGTCCTCACTGGACAGATGCATGGTGTCAGTCAGATCTTACGATCATGGCTATTATACACATGTCATGACCCATATGGCATGAATTATTATTATATTAATATTATAATAACATACCCCTCAATTAATTACCTAAATATTGAAACTTACCCTTCCCTTTAATACCAAATTTAGCATTTAACCATGGCCCCTAAGTCATAGTATTTTCTAATTTGCCTCACAATATCATAGATTTATTCCTCATTAAGGCTCACTACCCACTTTTTGGATCATTTCCACCTCACCATAAATAGTAATTATTATAGGGGAGAACTTACATGAATTATAATCCATGCATAAAACCCCCATGCATAATGTGAGACTTGGGGTGTGACACCATGACATGGCATCTCTGGTCATGGGTATATCATCAACCAAATCACACCAGTAGGGCTATTAAGACCATGTCATAATCCATAGGGTAGTCACTAATTTTAATGTTTGTAAAAAATCTTATTAGACTTGAAAATAATGGACATGGTAGTCTTAAAAGAAGGAACAATATCTTACCTAATTAAATGATTATTTAACCATCCATTCTAGAAAATATAAAGGATGATCAAAGGGATAATGTGGAATACATAATAATGTGGAAGCTATAATAATAGAAAAAAATATGAATTAAAAATTTATGAGTTTGTTTTTGTAATATTTGGGTCATGAATCTGTGTACCATGACATCATACGATAAAGAAGTATTCGTTGAATGATGCACATAACTCGAAATTCTCCATCCACCTAGGGAGTACAAAGATACATAGAGATTTATGAGAGAACTATTGCCGGGAAAATATCAATAAATGGATCAGGAAATATATATCAAAGTTATTGGTATGTTAGAAAGTGAACGTATAAATGAAAAAGTTGGAGGGAATGATGCAACCATTACCCATAATAATATGAAAATGGGAAAACCTCACCAGTTATTTTTTCACAGGTCTTCCAAATACATATATATGAAATAATTTCATATGGATTTTAGTATATTACATTAAAAAGACTACTAACATCTTTGAAATTCAAGATGAATTATCACCTGATAAAATTACAATACTCTACATCATAGAAGTAGAGAGGTTACATGTAACACCACAATTGATTGTATCCGATTGAGATACAAGGATTACATCCAAGTTCTAGAAAACTCTCCAACATGATCTAAACATTGAGTTGAACTATATTATATCTTTTTACCCTAAACCGATAGCCAATATTAGTAGCCAATGCATACACTTTAGGACTTGTTGAGAGAATCCTTGATGGACTTAAAAGGAGGATGAGGTCAATATATTCCCACGGTAGAGTTATCATACAATAATATCATCCACCCAAGAATCAAGATGGCTCTATATAAAGTCATTTATGGTAATCGATTATGACACATTCATTCTAGGTTGATTTTTTTGAATATAAGATGATGGGACCTGAAATATTTAAAAAAATAGTAGAAAATATCAAGACCATTCAATAACAAATTAGGTCAGCTTAGATTCAGAGCATAACTTTGTGGATAACCATCAAAGACACCTTGAGATTGAGTTTGGAGAAAAAGTGTTCCAATTAATATCTATATGTAATGAATTAATTATATTTTAGAATAATGGAAAGTTATGTCCTATATATATCATACCATATGAGATTATTTGTCAGATCAAATCTATGAATTATCTATTGGATCTCCCACCAGACCTATTTCAAGTAGATCACATGTTCTATGTATCCCTCTTAAGAAAGTACATACTAGATCCCTCACATGTACTGAATCTATAAGTGGTTTAGCTGGATCATGATATCTCTTATTAGGATTAACTATTGAAGATCTTGGATTGTATAGAAAAAGGCCTATGTAATTTGGGTACTCACATAGTCAATACAACATAATGGAACCATAAGTATTGGGCCATGGAATTAAACTAGAGGAAGAAACAAAACTGAATTATGTACATATATTTTCTTATTATGGGGTAAAAATAAATTTCATGACTGAAATTTCTTAAGGGAAGATTAATATAACAACCCATAATTTTATTAATAGAGTTCCCCTTATGATTTAATAAATGTGTTGTATTTAGTAATATAATATTATATAAATCACATACTCCACATGATAAAACTAAAAACATTTTATTATATTAAATTGAACATTACATCCAAAGAATAAATATATCCATAAGAATAAAAATGGTTACAATACAAGAAAAAAATAGAAAGTAAGATAAGTATAACATGATGATTTGGATATGCCCGATCCCCTAGAATGAATGTAATCTTGAATAACATTGTTAAAATGAAATATAATATTAATAATTAAATATTCATTTCAAAAATAAGAAATTTATATCCTTGAGAGAAATACAAGTGAATGGAGAATGAATGAAATATATTGTATTTATAGAAGACAAGGTACTCATATTATCATTAAAAATTTGACAGTTGGAATATTAATCTTACTATTGGAATAGTAATATAATAATTAGGAATAGAAACCTAACTGTAAGAATAGTAAACTCACCAATATAATTGTAAAATAATATTTAATCATCTTATAAAGTGATAATATGGAAAACATATATCATGATACAAATAAATTAATGTTTTGAAAATGATAATATATGTGTTTTGATTTATGTAAGACACAAATGATTTTTTAATTTATAATAAATATAAATTTTTTTAAATTAAAGTCTATTTTCATAAAATAAGTTTTTAAAATAATATTAAGTTTCATTAAAATGATAATATAATTTTTTGATACCATAAGTAATTTTTCAAAGTGTTAAAAAATTGATCACAATATTAAAATTGGTTTTTTATCAATTAAATAATAATTTTATTTAACAATTAATTTCATGATATTTAGAATATTATTTTCACAAAATAGTAAATTTTTATTTTTATTTTTGGTATCTTTATTAAATATTTGATTTTTTTATGAATAATGAACTACAAAAAAATATAGTATTTAAAACTATAATCAAAATATTGGAATTAATGAGTCATGATTGATGTAAGAAACCATAATTTAAAACCCACATGCACTAATTACTGTATATGTTCATAATAATCAACACTATTTATTATCTGGATCCAAAATAGTAAAGTAGTCATTATTATATTAAAAAACCCCTCTCATCCCCTTATAAATACTACCCTCACCACCCCTTATCCTTACACCTTCTAAAAATTGGAGACAACCCAAAATATACCAATTTATTAATCAACCCTCCTCCCCAAGTCCAAGGAGTTTTGTTATTACCAAAAAAACCATTCCAAGGAGCTGTAAGGGGTGTCTTAAGAAGATATATCCCAAGGAGAATGTAATACTCTCAACTAATATTTTTAATATTTCATCCTCTCCATAGTCTAAAAAAAGACATTAAATATGAAATAATGGCTATAGTATCATAAATATACTTTAATCTAATTGTGTTAATGGAATATCAATTATAAAAACTCATTTATTTTTAATCTAAAATGAAAATGATTATTCATATTATGTTAGGTTCACCACCTCTATGAACAACATACATTATTTTTCTCCGGAACCTTTATAGAAAGTTAAATATATAATATTCTGGTAAAATATGATGATAATAAATATATTATAAATTATTTAAAAATTTGTAATGCTTTAAAAATCACTTAATTAAATAAAACAATTCTAGTTCATTATGGTCGGTAAAACCACCTAAATGAACTAACTGTATAACAATAATATTTATACTAAATTAATCATCACTATGTTAGAACATAAATAGATATTTTAGACCATTTAAAATTGTATAAGTACATTCATATAATTTCATTTAACTTATGTATTTCTAGTCCAATCTAATAAGAACTTCAGTAATTATCCTCAAAGTAAACCAGATTTAGAGCTGTGAAAAGAAAATCCTCAAGAGAGTAGGAATAAAAATGATGTCTTAACGAAATTATTTTAAAATATCATATAAGAATAAAAATAAATAAAATTTAAATGAAAAAGGTCATTGATAAAGTAATTAACAAATTTAATTTGATTATACTAGACATTAGGTGATAGTATTGAGCAATTAAATGACCCGAGGTAAGGGAACTTTAGAACCACCCCCTTTATTTTAGATCATGAATTTTCATTATAAAACTCACTTCATCTAGATATTATTATCATTTATTACTTAATTATTTTTTATATATGTTCCCATCATATATATACCTAGTTATTATTACCTTTTATTATTGAGAGTATACATGTTTTTAAAGTATACTTCTCAATTTAATTCTTTAATCAGACTCGATTAATAAGAATTTCTCTTTTTTACCTCATTTCAAGTTCCACTACATGAAATGTTTTAAACCAGAAATTGTTTCTTAAAATTTTCATTTTATTATAGAAATTTTTTTAGTTTATTTCTGGTTTAATGGAAATTAATATGATCTTCCCCCTCTTTAATCACTCTACCATTTTCACTAAAACATTTCTTAACATATAAAATTCTAAAGTTACTTATATACACTTATTTATTTATTCACTTTAATTAGAAATAATTTTTAGGGTTGATTATTGCTTTCAACTATGAACATACAATAATTATTTAGTCCCTTATTTCATGGAAACCATTACAATATAGAATCTTGTTATTATCCAATACATGTTTATATATCCCATTTATTTCCCTTGGTAATCATTATGTTTATGACTTATGTTTGATTTCATTTTTTAAAACACATATTCTTTAACATATTACTATGTGTGAACCAAGATAACACTCTAATGAATTTGTTAGTTTTTATATCTCATGTAATGATATGTATGTGATTAGGGAGTAAAACTAATCTATGATGGGAGTCTATCCACCATGTTATGTTGTCATGGGAGGGATACATAACTTATGCTTATGTCATGTTTTATATTAACTTAACATTTCCATGATTCCATGATGCTATGATTCCATATTATTTATATGATGCCTCCACATGATCATTCATTTACCTTTTCCATTATGATATTTTGTTATTACATATAACTTATATTTTATTCTTCTTTATAATGTTTATTCCCTTACCAGGACTTATACCTCACCCCTTTTGTTTATATATTCCCCAAGTCACCCTATGTAGTTTTATTAGCTTAAAGATATTTAGGATCTCACTATAAATATTAAAATAATGATTTTTTATTTATGATTCTTGTAAACATTTTATGTACATAATATTCTAAATAAACTAGTACTCCAGATCCTTAGGGTTTGTTTATTAGACATTTATGTCAAAAATCATGTAATAATATATGTAAGAGTCTTGGGTTGCTATAATAATCCAAGAAATAATTTTTTTTTGTGATTATTATATTTATATATTTTTTATTATAAAATTAAAATGATGACCTATGTTTCATCCCCTCTAATATAATATATAGGATTTGTTTGTCTATGATTTATTTTATAAAAACCCGTTAAAACATTCTATTAGTCTTGATCACCATTATGTGAGTAAAAACATATGTAAAAGATAAAGATTATAGGCATGAGGAGGAGGTCCAATTCTAGATCTGAGGTGAAAACAACCTTATAGATAAAAATGTGCACATGTGGAGTGCCAAAATATAAATTTGGTTTGGTTCCAAGAGTTATTTCCCTAGGCTCATGGGTTGGTTTATCATCCCATAGAAAAACCAACCAATAGATAATCCCACGATCATACCATTTTATTATTTTATTTCTATTAGTTTTGTTGTAATATATTTTTTAATTCATAATCTCAATCACTTAATAAACAAATTAATAGGTATCCAATATTGAATTAAAATAAATTAAGTTGTGGATAAAATTTATCTATACTTGTGTAATCAGTTAAAATTAACAAGTATTTAATAGAATAAAGTGGGAAATTTATTCATAAAAATAAAGTCCCTTATATCAAATATTATGTTAGAAATGTCTTATAATTATTGGATTAAAATCAAACCATAGTTCAAAGTTCTTGACAACCTCTGTTGGGGTGATTTCAATGATAAGGTAATTTACAAGTTTAGTTTTAGGTTAACTTAACATAATTTTAATTAAGGGTTAGTCACCTCTACAAGACATTGTATAACTATTAGAAGAGAATTGATGAAATCCAAGTTTAGGATTTCTTGTTTGGGTATTCTACTCAACCAATCATGGATTTGTGGGTCAATGAAATTGGAAAGTTATCCCTACCAAAATAATTTTGAATAGATTCTCAGGATTTTTTCTATGTTATGAGATTGGGAATATTGATCCTTACCACTAGAATATCTATGCAATAAGATATTTTGAAAAGAATGGTTTGTGACAAATTGTTTTGATGAAATAGCTAGAGGATAATAAATAAATATTTTTATCTATGAAGTAATCTAGATGAAGAACTAAAATCAGTTATTATACATTTTAAAACATCAATCTAGATGATTTAGAATATATCAATGTGATATATATTATATATAATTTTTTTTTGACCCGATCAGATTTCAAGTAATGACATAGGCTGTTTTTCATTACACAATTCCATGAGAGGAAATTATATATGCTGGAAACCCCTATTACAAATGTTCCTAGTAGAGGGGACACTGATAAAGAATTATCTCTCTATATGAAATGCCCATATGATTCATTATATGTCCAATGATTAGTGTAGTCATCAATATATAGTGAGATCTTGAATGAACATGAGGAAATGGATGGGTATCACAAGATATATCCCATTCATGATCCTTATCATGAAAATATGAGGTAAGAGAGAAATGAGATCTCTAAAACACTATTAACATGCAAGTTTAGAGAGTCAATGTTAGCTGTCCCTCATGTAGTCAAATTGATTGACTATATAGAATATGAGGTAATTTTTGGATTTATTATCCTCAATGATTTATACATAGATATCATCTTATCTTTACTACCTTAGAGTTTCTATATTTTGTTAATTAATTATAATATGATCAATTGTGATAATTTTCTCTTCAAACTCCTTACCTAGATTATCCAAGTTGATAATGACACAAAACATTAATAACCTATGGTAGTTTTGGTTATTAAAAATAAGAAAATTCAAGGATTCCTAAGACTTACTCAATGTCTAAGGATCTTATGAACAATTCATCTACGAAGAGGAAGATCCAAAGACAATAAAATAAAAAATGTATTATATTTTTCATGTGGTATGATGGGATACATGAAAAAGAATTACAACAAGTTAAATAATCAAGGGGAATATTTTGGATCATTAATTATAGAGTGCAATATTTTCATCTCTATTAATTGGGTATGAGACACATCTTATGATACTCACATATATACTGAAATTTAGGGACAAAGTATATTCCAAAATATATTTAGAGAAATAGAGGATCATCAATTAGCCATTGGATCATACATTTATTTATTGAATAAATGAGAATATATACTTATTTTTTCAATATGAATCATCTTGGTTTTTATATATTGTTATTATGTACCCACTATTATGAAAATTATAATTTATTTATCCTTCCAAGATTTTGATCATTTTATTTACAAATTTGTAAATAAAATATATTTCTTTTATAATTACTATGTATGTTTAGGTATGGAACATTTATGTAGTTGTATTTATACATTAGATTATGCAAGGTAATTATTGAAAATTAATAATGAATCCGGATCTAATAACTCATTTCATACCCAACTAAGGAATCCTTTACATAGTTATATAAATGAAAATAGATTGAAAAAGTTCCATGAAGATGAATATATATACATATTATTTTAAACTAAATCTACTTGATATATGTATCAATTTTTTTTATAATGAAATATGATCAAATTACCTTTTAGTGGAATGAGTGAAGGATACATAGATATTCTAGTATTAGTACAGATGGATTTGTGTGGACCTCTTCTAGTAGCATCTAGAGGTAGGTATAATTACTTATTTACTTTTATTAATGCCCTGAGTAGACCTAGAAGTGTTTCATTAATGAGGTATAAGTTTGAATAATTTGATAAATTCAAAGAATTAATGAATTAATTAGATAATAAAAATGATAAAAAGATAAATAAGCTTCGATCTTATCTGGGTGGTGAGTATCTAAACAAAGATTTTATTGACAAATTAATGTATTTTTGGGATTCTATCTCAACTCACCCTTCCACATACACCATAATAGAATTATGTTTGTTAAAAGATAAATCATACCTTGATTGCCATGGTTAGTTCAATGAAGAGTGATATATATATTCCATTATCCTTATGGGGATATGCATTAAAGACTACAAAACATATTTTAAACTGATTTCCAATTAATACAAAAAATTTAATGCATTAAAAATTAATATTTGGAAAGAAATATTGTTTTTTATACCCATTTATGGGGTTTATTGGGGGTTTTAATCCCATATCTAGAAATAAACTAGGACCCCAAGGTATAGAGAGTGTATTAATAAGATATCTTAAGGAAATAAGGGGATATTTTCTATACAATACATCATAAAAGAAAATCATTTTGTCAAGTCAAGACATATATATTGATATGGAGAAAATATCTAAAAGTGATAGTGGAGAAAATTGAATTTGATAAATTATATACTCAAGATGTATAAGAGATGGTGCATGAATAGATACCACAGGTCTACATAGAAGATGTTGTTTTGGAGAAACAAGTATTGCATAGGAGCACAGAGAGGTTAGAGAACTAGAATGATATGGTTTTCTAGTGATCAAGGATGATGACTCATTATTAATTGATAATAATGATACTATTTAATATAAAGAAAAATTAAAGTGAATGAAAGCTATAGTATAGAAAGAAACCATGAATTTTGAAATGGATTCTATTTATGAAAACCAAGTATGGGTTCTGATCAGTCCATATATTATTTTAAATAATATTTGGTGAAAATGAGTATTTAAGTGGAAAATAAAGATTAAAGGTAAAGAGAGTACTTATAATTCACATATAATGGATAAAGGGTTTAAATAGTTTCAAGGTGTAGACTATGATTAAACATTTTCTCTAATTTATATGTTTTAATCCATTTGAATTCTATTTTTTATAACAAGTTTCCATGACTATAAGATTTTATAGATAAATATCAAAATAAACCTTCCTTAATGGGAACCTTTTATAATATATATTTATACCATAACTATAATGGTTTTTGAATTTAGGTAATGAAAATAAGGTATGAAAGTTTTAGGGACCAATTTATTGATTGAATAAATAATCTAAGTCATAGAACATTTTATTCAATGAATCCATATAATAATTTGGTTTTATAAATAATGAATGTGATCTATGTTTTTAGAAGGAATTCAATAGTTGTGTGGTCATATTCCTAATGGTATATATTGATGGAATATTTCTGGTTTGAAAGGAAATACTGGTATTATGGTCAGTTAAAGAGTGGTTGACTATGTTCTTATTTATGAATAACTTTGGTGAAGAAACCTAAATCAATGTGATCATGATCATTCATGATATATCCAAGAGGATTATTGGATGATAAAAACGTACACACATTGATCAGATACTGAAGAAATTCATTTAGGAATAATCCAAGATGGGATTGGATCCACTGTCACATGGTATAAATCTCTGTAAGAAAATATGTCCTCAGATATAAAAAGAAAGAGGGAGAGATATTAAGAGGATGAGTAGAATCCCATATGTATCTGTAATAGTATTGAACATGTATTCAATGACATATACTTGGATAGATGTTTTATACGCCTTGATTATGGTAGGAAGATACTATACAGATCTAGTTAAAAAACATTGGTTTTCTATTAAGGCTATCCTTATGTATACGAGGCATAATAAGGACATTTTCTTTATATATTTTGGATACTAAGAACTAGTAATCTGGGGATATATAGATTATAGTTTCCAAACACATCATAATGTTCTAAAGTCACATTAATGTTATGTCTTTAGTCCCAACAAATGATCTGGGAGCTAAAAGACTTTAAAACAGTTAGTTAACACTAATTTTATAGTAAAATCCATGTATAGTAAGGATTATAATGAAGCTAAGGAAGTAGTTTTGATACATAATTTTTTCTAGGTTATTGGCATCAAGCCTTAATATAAAGACCATAACACATTATATTATGATAACACTGCAGTAGTGTATCACACAAAAGAGGAAATATCATATCAATGGATGAAGAACATGATTAATAATTATCATCTAATGTGTGATTTTTCTCAAAGGGATGAGGTCATAGAGAGAAGAATTTCCATAGAGGAGAACATGGAAATCCCCTTGATTAGTCTTTTATCTCAAGAGAATTATGAATATCATGCGAGAGATAGTGGACTAATAGTTGTTAGTAATTGGATCTATTGAAAGTATAAGTCTATTGGAGTCAGTACCCTTGAACCAACTTCAATATACTTTAAGACTACCTATATTCATTATTTTTGAATGTTAATAATTTTATTATCACAAGATGATTTTTCTTCTATGTGACATTGTGTGTGATAATATCCTAAGGGTACCTATCACACTGAAATTTCATATAAGTTATTTTCTATGACAAGAACCTAGATATTAACTGGAATTATTTTTAAGTATATGTTATATTCTCAAATGATATTTTTTATGGGACATAAATGATACAATCTATCTTGGGAAGGGACTTAATAATGCATTGTTACCTTTTCTCTAACCATTAATCCTTATAAATCTCATTGAGAAAAAAGTTGTGAGAACATTACCCTCCAGTAGGCAATCCATATTTATATGCATCATTTGATATTACTGTCTAATGATATGTGAAATAGTCCTTATAATTTAATAATATTATTAATTCATATTTAGGGTCACATAATTTTCTGTAATGATAAAAACTATGAAAACATATCTTATTAGAGAGATAGGATATGCTGGGTTTGCTAAAACTCATATTGAATTAATGAATAATGTGATAAGGATTTTTCCCTTCTATTATTTAATGGAAGTTGATATCTTTTTCCATTTTATGGGAATGTAATTTCATAATTAATTCCATGGTCATGAAATTATATTTTCTTGTTTATTTTCAAAAATTTATGCAAATAAACATTGAGAACATAGGTTGTGACAATAGTATGAAATATTTTTCAATAGAGGTTTGGAGATAAATGGATTATATTACACATTGTTAATTCATACAAGGTTTTATTTCCTTGTGACATTAACTTCATTCTCTATGGGTTCCTTGGTATGCTTCTAGATGTTAACATTGGTCTTTAAGAAGTATTTCATAATGAACCTCAGAAAGGCCCTACAAGGTCACACACTAATTTTAATTAGAAAAAAATTTTGAATTTTATATGCATTTAACTTATTAAATAAATATTATTCCCTTACATGTTTTAATAATTATTCTTATTTAATTGATTTTAAGTGTTGTATCACTAGTTATTTGAGATAATATATGTGAATTGAATATTTAATACATATTTATTCACTATTTTAGTTAATACAATATATATTTATTTATCGATTAAAACTTGAATGTGCTTCCATGACACGTAAAATTGATAGTGATTTAAAGAATATTTTATAGTCTAGGGTAAACCATAGGTCGTCTCTCAAAGGGCATTGATAGGTTTTGAGTGTGTATTTATAACTAGGATTACTAAAAGAGGGGGTGGTTTTGAACATTTTTCAAAAAAGTTACTTAATTTAAAGAGTTATAAAGTTGAAAGACAAAGTGGATTTTTAAAAATATAAGATAAATAATTGATCATTGCTAAGTTACTATAGCACTTGAATAGTTACATGTTCTTAATTGATTATTAGGTTTTAGTGTAATATTTTGGTTGAGGGTTAACCAAGATCTTGGGTACCCACAATCCTCTTAAAATGATGCGATTAGAACTAAACCTTAACCTAAAAATTGTGTAGTCAAGTTACAACCCCTTATAATTCTTTAAGGTTTGTAAAAGAACATTTAAATCTAACAATTTTGGGAATGAAGAGGATTATTATGTTGTCTAATCAGAAGAACACAAGACGCACAATTAAAATCGCACACCAATCAGTTATGAAATAAAAAGCATTTCAATTAAATGAATAAAAACAAGTTAAGATACAAATGATAGAAAAATTAAAAATACAATATACACCAAAAAATTTGAGAATTATGGTCCAGAACTCCATATTCAAGTGTGTATCTTCCTCTTAATGACCACCAACTTCTTAGCTTGACATCAGAAGGTGGAGGAATCTCAGGTGGAACTCATTCTTCATTATTGATCATCCTTTGAGGATAAGGGCCTACATAACTTCTAGGATGAGGAGGAGACTCCTCTAAGAATCCAAAATAGTAGATACTTTCTACTATTTTTAACTTCCAAATGAGGTTCCCTTTTATAGCC